>CM061541.1:106961260-107659385 GCA_030864215.1 Capsicum pubescens | reverse complement strand
TAAAACTGGAGTGAAGGAATAAATAAATGTATCAAATAATATTGTCCTCGAATCAATGAGGACTCACTGTGTCTCTGTGACTGGAATGCTACTGCTACTGCTGGGCTGGAGCTCGTGTCTCAGAACCTATGGTGTAACATGAAAAGAAAGCACCATAGCGCAAATGCGTCAGTACAACTGGAGTACTGAGTATACGAGGAAGGTAGGCTGAACATAAGGGTTTCATGCATGAACAACACTGACTGACTAATATGAACGTGGGAGTGCAAACATACATATATAGAAACTGGGACCGTGAATGCGTGATAGCAAGACCTGTAAGCTAATAGATGGTTTACTGATAACTGTCATGACAGATACTGTAAGCTGATAACATGGATGACTGTATCTGACAGTCCTGTATATACTAAAATATAAAGAACATAACGACTGTATCTAACAGTCCTGTATATACTGAAATCTGAAGAACGCCCTGAGTTTTTTTACTGAGACTGATACTAAAACTGTGGGAGGTAGTGTTTAACCGACATGCCCCATGTATGCCATTATGGATAAGCTGGGGTCCAATCTCTTCCCTGACTGGAGGGATGTCAGTACCGTGCCACGGGTAAGGACATCTTGTGAGTGACCCTTATCTGGAAGGTACTCAATGAGAACGGTGGGAACCCTAAGCTGACAGGTTAAACCACCTCATCAACCCTAATCTGACAGGTTAAGATGTCTCAACCTACGCTGGTTACGTAGTTCTGGAACACAAGGACTGTTTCTAAGAATCACACCTTGAACTGGCGGGTGAGTTCCCATCCTTGGGTTCACTCGGTGCTAACCTCTACTCCCATCTGGAGGGACTGGACATGAATAACTGACTATACATGACTTAATCTTACTGAATTCTGTTGAATGGCAGAATGTTACTGATATCTGACAACTGACTGAGATCATGAGGTTTTCCTGAGTCACATGACTGACTGAAGTCTATGGAATCATAGCTTGAGTTCGGATATCGTGAAACATGACATGGCTCTAGGCACACAGCTATAGTTATTGAGTACGAATACCCCCAGGACTCGATAGGAGGAAACTGACACATATGACATGACTTGATCACAAGATTTGAGTCCATAATTCACAATATCATAAGTAGGGGATAGTATACTTCATGTATTTATTCAATATTTCAAACATGATAGGAAAAGCATGGATATATTTTGTGTACATAATTTATATCTCCATTATCATACATGCTTTATACCACAACAATAACAACACATAATTTGCATGTAAATTCATATTGGAGTGTATGGCTAACATGAACTTGTTATTTAGATATCATGAAATCATGTAAATATGAAGTTCTAACATACTAGGCATTTTATCGAACACCTTAAATGCACTCTTTAAGGCATAGGTAGATTTCATACTTGCATTCTATCAATCCATCTAAAGATCATGTTTTTCAACTAACAACATAACTTTCATGAGATGTACAGTCACGATACTATTATATAGCAAAACAAACAAGCATCAACATGGGTATGATCATATCACCACAACCAACCAAGCTTTTGTATTTTAAATATTGATTCTTGAACTTCATGGATGAAAGGAATCCGTGAATGAACACTACGCATACCTTGGAAGGGAGGTTCTTGATGATTGACGGAGGAATTTCCTTGAAATTTGATCTTCAAGCTTGATTGTGCAACCCTAGTTGTTTTTCTCCTATGGTTCTCTTGGATAATGAACTTTGAGATGTTAATAAGGTTGTAATGTGTTTAGAAGCTATAAATTTCGTGAGGTTAGATTTAGGGACATGTAAGGAGTGTTAAAAGACTTAACTACCCTCGAAATAACTCAAAAACTAAGTGTTTTTGTGGCTGAAATCATACATAGGCGCCGCATATGATATCGCCTATATTTACATAGGCGCCGCATATGATATCGCCTATGCTTTACATAGGCGCCTCATATGATATCGCCTATGCTTACATAGGCGCCGCATATGATATATCCTATACTTTCCAGTGGCCATGTGCGATTGGTTAGGCGACGCATTCTACTTTGAAAGGACATAACTCCTTGCTCGGGTGTCGAATTTTGATGAAATTGGTATCGTTGGAAAGCTAATTCGATTCTCTACAATTTGGTGGATCTAAATCTGCCAAAATGTCACATATAAATCATGTTATTCTTATTCAAAGATGACCCTTGAAAAATTGAACACTAAGACTTGATGGATTCAAAAACTCTTAGCTTGCATCACTCTAAGCGACTCATATTAGCATGCTTAAGACATCGCAAGCTATCCTATCGCTAGGATATTCATTGTAAGTCATGCACTAAAATGCTACTCACAGAATAGAAGGTTTCATACGTAGGAAAACTTATTCACTTCCTAGCTTAGAAACATGCGGGGTATTACAAGGACGGACTAGCCTTTTTAACTAAAGGGCCTTTAAAATGGTGGTTTAAACCATCCCAAAGTGGGCCGCGGGTTGGGGAGGATTGACCCTTCAGAAAAAATAAAAGCAACCCGAAATATAATAAATAAAAATATTGTAAGTACTAGACTATCACCAACTTTTATGGTTTCACTTTAATATATCTCTTATTAATTTTTAGCATGTTATAGGCATCTTACTAATACCTTTAAGGGTTGTTAGGTTGGGAAAGAGTTATCTTGGGATACTTAATTTCGAAATTAGTTATTTCATTATGTATATGAATAATTTATCTAATCACTGTGATGTAAATGGTGCGATAAATAATACCGGTACTAACTAATACCTCACATCAAACATAGGATAAAATAGTCCTTTATTTTATCTCAAACTATTTATCCCTTATACCTCACACCAAATGATTCCTTAGTTGTAATTAGCTCATGGCATACTGTAATAAGCAAAGAAATAATGATTTTCTACAAATTCAATAGAAAAATTCTAATATGATTAAGATAATACATATAGATATACACAAAGTATCTATATAAAAGAAGCAAGATTATAATAGAAGAGAGTCTAAATATAAAGAACAGAATATTGCATTAAGCAAAGGCGACAACTACTAAACCATCACGAGTAAAAGCAACTTTTTGAAGTTCACAACTAAACGAAGCTACCAGCCATTTCAAGGCTCAAGCACATACTAAAAACTTTCAAAAAATTAGTATCAACCAAAGAATGAATAAACAAAATTAGTAGCTAGTTAGAAAAAATCGACAAAATTCTAATTGCTAATAATTAAATGGCCAACTTAAAAATATTTAATAATTAGTATTAATGTCCCAACCCATGGGCGAGCCTCTGAGGCTGACAGGTTAGGCCTCTGAGGCCGATGGCCTAAGTAAAGCTGGGCTTATAAGCCACATTTCTAAATGGACTGAAAAAACTTAGCCCAACCCCACTTAATTAAAGGGTTGGGTTGGGTTGGCCTCACAAGCCCAACCCATATTAACAGCTCTAGATGAGTCTGTTATATGATGCATGTATATATATATGTTTTACATTTTGTAAGGGAGAGAGAGAGAGAGAGGCGCAGTAGAGAACAAGCCAATACAGATGAATTAGACAAGGTAAAATAATGAGTCAAATTACATGCGAGGAGTTGTGGAAGACAGTGAGGGAGGTTTTAATTTTTTAAAATATATTTTCATTTTGACTTTTTATTTTATTGACATGTCACTTTTTAATTGACCTTGTAAATATATATTTTTGTTTTATGCATGTTTCGAGATGTGCATTATACTTATGATGTTATGTTAGTAAAAAAAGTTTAATAGATATATATTTTGAGCATTATAAATGTTTAATAAATACAAGAGTGAGTTAATGTGTTCAAGTAAAATATATAAACAAATTTAAAAATCTATCAATGACTTAATTAAAAAATAGAGAAGAGGATCGAATGTTTAAAAAGAAAGGAAAAGGTACATGTCAAATGAAGTTTCATGTTGTACATAGATATGAGTGGAGTACTTAGTAAGTGGTATATGTTAATATTAAGAAAGGCACTTTATTATCAAAATATTCTTAGTGAGAGAAAGACTCCCCTCTCACTAAATTCCCCTAACCTTGGCATCAACTTCAGCCATGGATCCAACCTTAACTCCACCTCTGTTACCAAATCCCCTAATACTGGTTATCTCCAATGAAATACTAATGGTGGAGTCCCTCCCCCTTCCACTCTCGTATAAAGATGTAACAATGGGGAAAATCATACCCCCAGATTCGAACCCAGAAATTGGCACTCCAGTCAAAGATGGGAACCTTGGAACCATCGATCAAGGCATTCTATTGACGGGGGAGGACAAACGGAGGTAGTATACCCCTTGGATCCACTATGTTATAGTTAAATCGTTCAATTCCAAATTCAACCACCAATATCTAAAGAGGGAATTGGAAGACCTTTGGAAAATTCAAGAACCCCTATCCCTAATAGATTTAGGGATGGGCTTCTACACAGCAAAACTCTCCAAAGCAGAAAGCCATTCGTCAATTCTTCATGGCGGACCATGGTTTATCGTTGGTTCCTTTGTCTCTGTTCGAAAGTGGGAACCTAACTTCGTACCTTCCAATTCCAAGGTGGACTTCACCGCCATCTGGGTTAGGCTGCCCTAACTACCAACTGAGCTATATGATGCCCTTATTCTACAACGAATAGGAAATAGAATCGGGCATCTTTTAAAGGTTGATGCATGCACCTCGGCGGTGCTCCTGCGTCCAAATACCCCTCGATACACCGGTTATAGCTTCAGTATCCATCAATCATCACACCCAACTCCTTCTCTATAAAGAAGAGGGATTTTTGTGCAAGAATTACAAAAGATTAGGTCACACAACATCCATATGTTCATACCCACTTAGATCTTTGTAGTACGACGGAAATGGAGTTGGAGTGGAAACACAGTCCATCAATAAATCGGAGCAGACCAAATCGGCAGTAGACAGCTCCCATGAGTGGCAAACGGTTAACTTCTCCAAAAAGAAGAAGGCAATGCAAATGACACACCAATCAAACACCCAAGAAATACCCATTGTCAAGGTTAAAACTTTTGATGCGGTGTCAGGTAAGTTTCTTAACCCTAGTTCTCCGGTGGCGGCGCAGCTGAAGTCTCACCCTCCACCCTCTGAAACTTCTCAACATGGGCTAGCCCAAGGTCAAACTTCAGAGCCCAATTCTATCTTTAAGCCTCCTCTGAAAGAGGCTAAGGACAAATTGAGTAATGGGCTATCAAAAGGCAAAGCCCATATCAACAAAGCAACAGGAGGCCCACACAACCGCTCTTTGGGCAATCAACCTATTTATCATGGAATCCCTGGGCCTATATCTAAGACCCAATTGGGTCCTAAATAACCCGGTCCATCTCAAATTAATTCCCTACATTCTAAAATTATTTATCCTCCTCTACAAACTAATGTAAAAATAAAAGAAACTCCTCCATGTGGGTCACCCCCAGGACACATAAGCTTGAGCAATCATGAGACTTCTCTCAAAACTGTGGGAAACCATTCCACTTCCCGCAATGATATAATTGAGAATGTCTCAACTTTGGATAGGGCATTTAATGTCTGTGGAGTTCCCCATGGGAAAACTCTTCAGCTGCCTTCTCCTACCTCATCTCACTCTTTATATTTTGAGGAAAAAATGATATAGCTTTCTCAAGAAAGAGCTGATGGATTCTCTAAACACCAACATGATTACCATCACAACATCTCCACTTTTCCCGGACCATCAACCAACTTCATGGTTGGAAGTTTGCCTATCCAACCAAACAGTCCCTCTTCATCTGGAATGGGAAGGGAGACATATCACCATTGTAATCTATGACCCCCAATACCTGGCCCAACTAGCTATGGTGAGCCTGAACCAAGGTTTACAGACGTATGGGTCCAATGTCTGGATGGCCACCCTATTCCATGTGATCAACTCATCATTTCAAGAGGAACTGAGCATAGAGTCCCTATCCAACATAATGAACCAGCTCAGCCTGGGACTCCCCTTCTTCTCTTCACACAACCCTACAATGATGCTCCTGGGACTAGCCTTTGCACTTTCAACTGGGGAGCAATTGGTCCCCCTCATCTAGGAAATGGAACCCTCAACTCTTTCACCCTCTATTTATCTAACACTCGAGAGGGTAGAGAGACTGAATGCACTAGAGGCCTTAAGAGCAAGAAACAAGGACATGGCGAACTTTCTTTCTCAGCTCAGGGTGCCAAGAATAGAAATCCTCAATATGGTAGAGCCTCTAAATCTAGAGTTCACCGAGCCAGTCCAAGAGATTGTGATCATCCTGATACCTCTAGGGTTAGAAGGCCTAGGTATAAAAATAAGTCCAACAAACCCTATGATAGAAGAGACCACCAAGTCCATACTATTCTATCTCAATAGGAAAAGTAAGACTCCTTCTTAGACATTCACCTCCAACCCTAAGGGGAAGGACAAGGTGACTGCAACAGAAACTCACCATCCTCTTCACTCCAAGATGAAGAGCTTCATTGTGTGGAATACTAGAGGGGCCAAGAATGCTGAGCTTAGAAAGAATTGTAAGTCTATGATCAACATTTACTAACCATGTATCCTTGCCTTACTTGAAACCAAGATGACTGACCACCAAGAACTTTGTGAGGATCTTGGATTCCATAACCATATCCAAGATGAAGCAAATGGTAACTCAGGTGGGATAGTCATCATTTAGAAAGAGAATTCTATCTCCATTTGTTTTGTCTCTATCTCCCCTCAGGTCATCAATGCTAAAGTTAAGGTAAACTCCCCACCCTCTTCTTGGTTTCTTAGTGTCATCTATGCTAGTACTGAGTTTTAATCCAGACTTAACCTCTGGGACCAACTCTCTTCTTTCTTTGATACCTACATCCTCCCTGAGGGCAAAAATTGATTAGTTGGGAGAGACTTCAATGAGGTACTTAGGGCTTCTGAAAAATTTGGAGGCTCCAGGATTAACATTAATAGGTCTAACCTTTTTATAAACTATTTAAATTATTGTAAGCTTATTGATTTAGGTTTCAGAGGTAGTAAGTACACTTGGTCCAATATGAGATATAGGAATAAAAAATGCCTTATTTTGGAAAGGATGGATAGATTCCTTGCTAATGATGATTGGGTACATCTCTACCCAGAGGTCACCATATCTCACCTCCCTAGAACCCACTCTGACTACTCTCCTCTTTTTCTTAATATGGGTTATCCCCCCAATCAGATAAAGCCTTTTAGAGTGGAATCCGCATGGCTTAGTCATTAAGATTTTTCTAACCTTATAAAAGACTCTTTCCTGGATTGTCCTTGCATCACTGTGTCTACCACTGAGTTTGAAGATAGGGCTAGGAATTGGAATAAGATTGTCTTTGGTAACATCTTTGCGAAGAAAAAGCACTTGCTTGCAAAGTTAGCTGGAATCTAGAACTCTCTCAAATACCCAACCAGTTCCTTCCTCCATGGGCTGGAGATAACTCTCCTGAAAGAGTTCAACCATGTCCTCATCCTAGAGACTGAGTTTTGAAAACTCAAGTCTAGAATCTCCTGGCTGTTAAAAGGGGACTCAAACTCTAGATTCTTCCATACTTCCACTCTCATTAGAAGGAGAATAAATAAAATCAACTCCCTCATTGATGATAGTGGCAATTAGCACTACTATCATACTGACATTGAACAAATGGTGTCATTCTATTATGCCAACCTCTACACTATTGATCATACCCTGGGTTATCTTACTACCCAGCTCAACCCCTCTACTAAGGGTAGCATCAACCCCCTCAACCATGAAGCCCTTCAAGCCATCCCTTTCATGGAGGAAGTCAAAAGAGTTATCTTTTTCTTTAAACCCAACAAGGCCCCTGGGCCTAATGGTCTATACCTATTCTTTTACCAGAAATTTTGGGACACTATGGACCCCCCTGTTCAAATTTTATCAAGAAACCTTCACCTCCTACTCTATAGACCCTCAAGTGAACTCTACATACCTTTGCATCATCCCCAAATATAGGAATGCCACCTCCCTTAAGAACTTTAGGCCCATAGGGATCTGCAATACCCAGCATAATCTCATAACCAAGATCATAACCTCCAGGCTAAAGCCCCTCCTAGCAAAGATCATTGGCCCTTGCCAAGCCAGCTTAATGGCCAACAGGAGAGCCTCTGACAATACCATTATTGTGCAAGAATATGTTAGTCACTTCTCCAATATGAAGGGTAAGAAGGCCAACATGCTCCTCAAAATTGACCTAGAGAAAGCCTTTGATAGATTGGAGTGGTCCTTTATCAGGCAGGCCCTTATTTTCTTTAATTTTCCCCTAACCTCATCAAGCTCATCCTCTCTTGTATCGCTTCTTCATCCATCTTTATTCTTGTTAATGGAGGGAAAAGATCCATCTTCACTCCCTCAAGGGGCTTAGACAAAGAAACCCCATGTCTCCCTACCTATTCATTCTCTACATGTTAATGTTGTCCAGAAGAATCACCTATGAAGTTGACATACTTAATTGGACACCTATTTCCATCTCCAAAAGGGGGCACATTGTCTCCCATCTCTTCTTTGCTGATGACCTCAATCTTTTTGCAAAAGTTGACCTAAAGAACTATCACACCATCAATAGAATCCTTCACAGTTTCAGCTCCCATTCTAGGCAAGGGATCAACCTTTCTAAATCTAAGGCTATCTTCTCTGCTAACTGTACTCCTGAGGATCATGGAAACCTCAGCAAAACTTTAGGCATCCACCCTTTCTCTAATTTTGGTAAATACCTGGCTTCCCCATCTTTTATAAAAAACTTGAAAAGGGGGACTTTTAATTTCTCATTGATAATCTGAACAGCAAGCTTACAAGTTGGAAAACCAAGTTCCTCAACATGACAGACAGGACAACCCTAGCTAAATCATCCTTGGATAACATTCCTAATCATGATATACAATACATGCACCTTCTCATCTCCATTCATAAACTCATTGACAAATCTCAAAGAAACTTCATTTGGGGCACCACTGATGCCAAGAGAAAAATGGACCTCCTGGGGTGGGACACTATCACCCTTCCCAAAAGAGATGAGGGGCTAGGTATTCAGAGAGCTAACATCAAGAACAAAGCTTTTCTTTGTATCTTGGGTTGGAGAATGTACTCTAACCCTACTTTCCTTTGGGCCAGCACTCTCCTATCTAAATACAACTCTAAGGAAAATACCAGTGTGGGCTCCAGAACTTGGAAAGGTATCACTAATGGATGGAAGGTGTGTAAGGATGCCCTCTTTTGGGCCATCAAAGATGGCACAAAGGTAAATGCGTGGGAGGATAGATGGATCCCTGGAATTACCCCTATTTCTTCCATTATCCAAGGGCCTACCCCATCACTCTATAATCATACTAAAGTCAAGGATATTTGAAGAGAGGGTAGATGGGACTTCATCTTTCTGCCCTTCTACATCCCTCTCAGTATTATCCACACCATAAAAAGTGTCTTTCTGCAGAGCCCCAACCTTAAGCAAGATACCCATGTTTGGAGACTTACTAGAGATGGCACTTTTTCCTGTAAAAGTGCTTACCACCAAATTAATAGCTTGTAAATAAATCCCACCACTACTCACCAATCCTACAACTGGACCTGGAAGCTTAGAATTCCTAACACGATTAAGACCTTTATGTGGCTCTTGCACCACAATAGTTTTCCCACTAATCATACTCTTGCTAAAAGAGGTCTAAACATCAACTGCTTATGTCATAGCTGCAACAATAGTTAGGAGAACAAACATCACATCTTCTTTGGATGCAATGTTGACAAAACCTTTTGGCACCATCTTATCCAAAAATACAAAGAAGCCCTTCATCTAAATATCCTCATGTTTGATACCAATAATTGGCACTCCACCTGGAAAACCCTTAGTAATGAGGATTTTGATCCAAACACCCCCTGGAGCACCTCGCTCCCCTTCTGCCTCAGGCATCTCTGGAAGATCAGAAATGGAAAGAACTTTTAAAATACTAACTCTCAAACTTGCTTCAGCATACCCCATGCTGAAGAAATTGAATACCACCATCTAGGGGATTTTAGGAACCATCACCCTAAGACCTACATCACCATTAAATGGCAACCCCCACCTCAAACCCCTACTAGCTCAGCACTGATAGGTCCTATCTTGGGAACCCAGGAAGAGGAGGGATAGGGGAGTTATTAGGAATAGTACATGGGACTAGGTGGTAGGTTTTAGCAGAAGTTTTACCCATGCCACCAACAATCTCGTGGAACTCTTAGACCTCAAAGAAGGCCTCAACCAGGCCATGGACCAAACCTTAAATCCCTTGGATATCTTCATGGACTCTCTAGAAGTGATTAACATGTTGCACCATAGAAACTTTCTATATAACTCTATTGTATTTGAATGCAGATCTCTACTAGAGAATTTGGGGAATCCTCTAGTGCGCCACTCATATCGGGAGCAGAATAGAGTAGTAGACTCAATGGTGAAATTGGGCTCAAAGCAAGACCTGTTTGACAACCTTCATATCTTTGTTACTCCTCCAGTTAGTATAGGAGTAGTTTTTTGGGAAGACTTCATGGGGAAATCCTTCTCCCAAGTTGTATCTAGTAATGGTAGCTTTAACCAAAACACTCATTTTTTTGTACCTGATTAGGTCTTGCTTTGTAACTAAAATTTATTTACATTAATGCACACCCTCTTTTTCACCAAAAAAAGATATATGTTGCATGTGTAACAAAAAATGAAGTAGGGCTCACACGTCAACCAAAATGTGTATCTATAACTTTATCTATATCTATATTTATATAATCTATAATCTATTGTTTGAACATTTTTTTTCTTTATTAAAAGTCCTTGCTTCAGACAAAATCATCTTTTCATTATTTTTTCTAATATTTAAGAGTTGAAAATTAATTAAATATATTTATGATAAAACCTTTCCTTATTAGAAGTGATCAGAATTTCACTATTTTTTTCTCATTTAAGAGTTGAAATTTAAGTAAATATATTTATGGAAAAAACTTTTCATATTAGAAGTCATCAGAATTTCACTATTTTTTCTCATTTAAGAGTTGAAAATTAATTAAATATATTCATGGTAAAACTTTTCCTTATTAGAAGTCATCAAAAATAATGACAACTAATACATTTTTCATTAGTTTAAGAATTCTAAATCAACTAAATTTGATTTTAAGAAGATTTGAAAAATCTAGAAATAAATATAAAACGATTAGAATAAGAAAAAATTAAGAAGTACAAGATTTTTAAAAGTTTAAGTACGTAATAAGAATGTAATTAAAGATTTTGTAAAGATTTGACTTTAAAAATAAGGAAAGATTTTAAATATATATATATAAAAAGAAAATAATCATAATACAACTATGATTCAAATTGACGAGTCTCTCTTAGCCTGTGACAACAAGGAAAAGAGGTACTATATGACAAATGCTAAAGTGATGATCCATCAACCACTTAGAACTTCTAGTGGTAATATATATATATATATATGTGTGTGTGTGTGTGTGTGTGTTTATGCTTATGTTTACATTATTATATTAAATTGTGAAAGATTTTTGAAAAGTGAATTTGAACTTTACACTTTATTAAAATTCTTCATAATAGACAAAATCATTTAATTTTAAATAATCAAATATTATGCGTGCAAGACACGTGTGGTTAAACTAGTAGAGATAAAAGGAAAAAATATACAAAAGAAATCTGACTTTTTTGCCCCATTTAGAAGTCGTACACACTCAACAGCATAACGTACAAGACCTTCAAACTAAAGAATTATGAAATGCTCTAATTACCCCTGACCAAAAGTAGATACATCGACGAAGAATTATCTGCTTCTAGCCACTCATATATAGTAGTGTAGTAATACTTCCTCCCATCTCAATTTATTTGATATCTTTAAGATTTCAAGATTCAAACAATTCTATGTTTGATCATATTTATAAACTTCCTTCATTTTATTTTACTCATTCCCTTACTAAAAGTAGAGGCTTTGAGCTGTAGGTGACAAAGAGTTTGAAAATGAGGTGTAGATGACTCAAATCTTAATAATTGAGTGTAGGTAACAATTACTTTATTATAGATTAAGAAAGTTGGAAAAGTTTGAAAATAATCCACAAGTTTTTGAATTTACACTTTGATCCATATGTTAGTTAATATAACATGAAACTGAGGAAAAAAGGTGTGTTTCTCTCTCTTCTCATCCGTTGTTATTTTCTCTCTCTTCACAATTATTATTGTTCATTGTTGATGCTGCTTTATTCATCATCTTCTGTTTCATTATCATCATCTTCGACTTCATTATCATCTTCATCTTCTTCTTGTTGACCATTATTGTTGTTGTTACCACTACTGCTGCTATCTGGCCAATTTCTTAGGTCAAATTTTATTTCCTTCATCGTTTTCCACTTCGGCATTACTTCATAAGTAACTTTTGTAAGTAAAATTATGATTTTTAGTCGAATTTGTCATCTGGTACAAAACTACTACTGTTTTTTCCAATAATGGATAGAACCCAATCATGAATCCAACATAAGTGCCCATAATTTAAATAGATCACTCATCTGTTGCATCAGATGAGTAATCTGTTGCACAGAAGACTCATATGTTGGATTTATGTTTATGGTTCTATAGTGCCTGTAACATGAATCGAAAAAATGAGAAATCTATTGCAATATAAGAATTATCTGTTGCAATAGACTAGTTATTTATTGCAATAAACTTATTATCTGTTGTATTAGACTGATTATTTATTGCATCAAACTGACTATCTGTTGCATCAGACTGATTATCCGTTACATCAGACTGATTATCTATTGCAACATATGAGTAAGCTATTTGGAACAAAAAAAATCAGCCCCGGCCACAAACCCAACAGATAACAATATGTTTCAACTCTTGCTATTACTACTGGATTCAAAACTTTTCCTTACATCCAATCGTCGACATGCCTGTTGAGAAGATAACAGACATAATAAAAATGGATAAGAATTGAAATTTTAAAGTCGGTCAACAGACTAGTTTGTTGCAACAGACTTATTATCTGTTGCATCAGACTGATTATCTGTTGCATCAGACTTATTATCTGTTGCATCAGACTAATTTTCTGTTGCTTCAGACTGATTATTTGTTGCAATAGATGAGTAATTTGTTCAAAACAACACAAATTAGCCTCTGTCACAAACCCAACAGATAACCAATATGCTTCAACTCTTGTTATTGCTACTAGATTCAAAATTATTCCTTATGTCTAATCATCGACATGTTTGTTGAGAAGATAATAGACAAAATGAAAATTAAATATGAATTAAAACGTCAAAGCTGATCAAACATAATTTTTTATTAAATAAAAATAAATAAAAATACATAGACTAAAAGGAAAAAAAATCTAATTATTATTATTATTATTATCATTATTATTATTATTATTATTGTCAGCCGGCCAATCTTCAACAGGAAGCAGCAGGGCCCTCCTCAGCCTGCAGATCTCATGGAGCATCCATTTTCTCACTGCTCCCAACTCCCATCGCTGGTCACGAACCTGCATCCGAAATTCATTCACGGAGTTTTACAGAAAAGTAACGTTCCACACTGGATCAGACATATCTAGAACACACATGAATTGACAAAAAACGTAAAAAAAAAAATCTGAATGTAATACAACATATACTACAAATTTGGTATATTTACACACAAAGCAAGAAAAAAACTTACCTGAGTCAAGAAAGAGAAAGTGTTGGAAGGTGTAATATGAAAGACAAGATGCAATAAATAAATAAAGTATAGTTGAATGAACGATTGAGTAAGGATGGACCTATTTATAGAGGATTGAATTTGAATGAGTTAGACAAAAAGGCAATTGTTCACCTTCATTTATTTATTATATTTTTTATTACTATGAAAAGTTATGACTTAATTAATTTAAAAAATATTATGATAAGTCAAGACTTTTCAGCTTATTATTATTAGAGAAAAGACATCGTTTCCAACCCAAACTATAGTCGAAAAGTTGAATCCTCACCTAAACTATATAAATGACCTATTACACATCTTAACTATAAAAAAGTGATACTTTTTACACTCTGTCAGACATTACACCACTTGCATGTGGTGTGGTATTTTACACGCACTGCCACATCAGCATAATCCGAAAAAGTAAGGAAAAAGGCATAGTTTCCACCCCAAACTATAGTCGAAAAGACAAATTCACACCTAAACTATATAAGAGACCTATTACACACCTTAACTATAAAAAAGTGATACTTTTTATACCCTGTCAAGTATTACACCACTTGTGTGGTGTTTTACACGCGCTGCCACGTCAGCATAATCCAAAAAAATAATAAATTTATTATTTTCATAATCTTTTCTTTTTTCTTTTTAATTTAATTTAATTTAATTTTTTTCCCTTCTTCTTCAGTGTCTAAAACCTCTATTGTTGTCAATGTCCAAAACCTCCATTACCTTCATTACACCATATTCACCACCATAAACTTTATCCCACCAACAAAACTACCATAACAATTAATTTCTTCTAACATTATTCTTCATCTGTAACCCATCGTCTTTTCTTAAACAAAAATAAAAAAATTCTCAGCTATAATGGTCATTATTGTTTCAAAAAATGGCCACTCGACTGTTGGCCTCTGTTTTTTAAATGGTAACGACCAACACATTTTCGTATTTTTTCTATTTGTTTTTCAGTTATAATTTAAAAAAAAAACTAATATGGTATCAAGCAACATTTGTTGATGGATTAATAATTAACAGACAGAGAGGAGAAAGTCGACGATGAATCCGGCTTTTTCGACGAGAATTCACCGAGAAACATCCTAGCTGCAAAATTTTATATATATATTTTTTATAAAATTTGATTTTGCCCGTTTAAACATCAAATACAATTTGATTTTGTTCATTGTGAAATTGACATTGATTCGATGAAGCTAGAGGATGAATTGTGTTATTTGGGGATGGGGTTGGAATTTGAAGGTGGGGTGATGAAGACACTGTGTTGGTTGGGGGGGGAGGTTGATGAAGAAGAAGAAGATGGTTTGAGGTTAGGGTTGGAGTTTTGGGGTGGGGGTGTAAAGAAGATGATGGTTTGGGGGTAAGAGGTAATGAAGAAGATGATTGTTTGGGGGTGGGGGTTAGGAGATGGATGCTAGGGGTTGGGGGAGGAGTATTTTAATTTTTTAAATTCCTTTGTGCATTAATTTTTAATTTAAACGCGCCAATTTTTATTTAAATAATTATGTATTTTTCACGTCGGATCTAGGGAGTAAAAAATATCACTTTTTTATAGTTAAGGTGTGTAATAGGTCACTTATATAGTTTAGGTGTGGATTCGACTTTTCGACAATAGTTTGAGGTGAAAACAATGTCTTTTTCCTTAATGTTTTTAGCCATTTACTTTTGTTATTTAATAGGCTGGACGCGCCTAAAATAAGTGTAATATACGCGCCTTAGAATGGGGGTCGCGGGGAGGTAATAATATCATTTTTATATAGTTAAGGTGTATAATAGGTCACTTATATAATTTAGATGGGGCTTCGACTTTTCTTGTATAGTATGAGGTGGAAATAATATCTTTTCCCTTGTTAATTAGTTCTTTTCAAGAACCATTTTACTAAGTTGTGACAACAGATTTTATATCTGTTGCATCAGATAACTCATCTGTGACAACAAATATATCATTTGTTGCAACAAATAGACAACCTGTTACATCAGATAATCTATCTGTTGCAATATATAATCTATCTTTTTTAAAAATTATCATCATATCATTAATCCAAATTTCCTGACTTTTTTATTAGATAAATTTAAAAATAGATTTAAAAACAAAAATATTTTTTATGAAAAGAAATGGTGTCTATTTAATATTAACGTCAATTATTCAAATTAAATAACCATTTTTTTACTAACGTTATTTTTTATTGTGTTTATCATTTATTTTCTTATTGTTTTTTGTGAAAAGAAATGACTTAATTAAATCAAGTTGGTGAGTTTTTTATTATTGTGACAAGTCATGACTTTTCAACTTATTATTATTAATTAGTTCTTAAATTTAAATAACTTTTTTCTCAATTTAAAATCGAAGACACCTTTTTTCAATAACCATTTCTCTAATAAAATAATAATCATTTTTATTGAGTTGTGGCAATAGATTATATATTTGTTGCATCAGATAACACACGTATTGCAACAGATATACCATTTATTACAACAAATCGACCATCTGTTTTAAGAGTTCTTTTTATTTCTTCTAACAGCCGATTCATCAGTCGCAACAGATGGAGAATTTGATGCATCAACAAATATTGTTGAATGTGTTTAGACAAAAAGTCATGACTGTTCACCTTTTTCTTAACAATTATCATATCAACTTTAACTAATCCAATGTTGTGACTGTTTTTATTATATAATAAATAAATAATTTTAAAAAATAAATTTAAAAACAAAAATGGTGAAAAGTCAAGATAAATTATTGAAATTTAATAACTATTCTTTTACGGTTATAAATTGTTTTAATCATTTATTTTCTTATTATTTATTTACGAACCATTTTTCATATTAAATAATCGGAAAGTCATGACTAATAAAATGGATGAAATGGTTATCACGGATATATATATATATGTATGTAGAGGAGGCTGAACAATGTAGTGAAAATAACCATAACAATAAAGATAAGATAAGAAAGCGTATTTATTGTATTGTTGGGTCAATTGTGAGGCCTCTTAGTCATGATGTTGGACTGGCCATTTGGACCTCTCGTAATGGGGTGATTGTTGTCATCTATACCTGTTAATCCTGTACTCAAAGAAAAAGTTTCCAGTCAAAAAGAAATGTGGATTGGTACCATGCTCGAGTCGACTCCTTAGTCGTTGTTTTCTACTCCATGAATCGTTGGGATTTGTACTCCATGGTGATGAAATTTTTGAGGGATTCTAAAAAAAATTTTCCCCGGTTTGTAAAGCGTCTTTCGCACGTCATTGTGAATAGATTATTTACTCTTGAAATTTTTGAGGAATTCTCAAAAAATTCTGCCCCCGTTTAGAATGAAAGGCGCCTTTTGCACATCATAGTGAATTGATATATTGTTTAATCGTGAAATTTTTGAGGTTTTCTTAAAACCTCAAAAATTTTGCCCCAATTTTTGTCTTTGGAGTCTCATATTCTTGTGTCACTCAAAGAAAACATTAGTCTAAGAGAAATGGTTGTCTTACATTTGAATATCGTAACCTCAATTGTAATCTGCCTTTATATGCTCAAGATTTGGATTGATTTGTAAGTGTAGGAATGTGAAAGAGAGGGAAAAGAAAATATTTTATTATATTAAGACCAGACGCAGAGTGGGTTGCCTCCAAATAGAAGTCTGGTCGAACATAGTTCATGAGTAAAAGAAAGGTAGATAAGATAAAAAATGTTATTTAGTCATAAGAAGGATAAATTGAGACTAACAGTGTCTCCCATTTTCAAGAGTGGTGAATGTTTGAAGGAAAATGTTGAGAGGGTACATGAATAATGCGAGAATAAAGAGGTTCGGTTTAAACAATATTTTGCCTTGAGTGAGAGAAAAGAGGGATGTAATCTTTCTGGCTATTGAGTATATTTGTCACATTGCAGATTTTCAATTGAGTCGATGTTCAAACGCTAGACAACCTTTAAATAATAAATAGTAAACTAAACAAAATAAGTATCAGCGTACTCAATGCGAAAAGAGATAGTATGTCAATATGAGTCATTTTGTCAAGGAGGACTTTAGGACGAAGGGGTGGGCCAGAACTTAATCTTGAAAAATGAATTAATATCACAAGATGGAAGATAGATTCTAACAATGACTTAGATACTAAATTCATATTTTAAGATGATGGGGTGAATAAGTAAATAACGATGGGGTGTTTAAAAGACGCACTTAGAATGTTCAAAGAAGTTTTGTCTTGCAGAAATGAGAGGATTTGAAAGATTGTAAAAAGTCGTTGGAATAAAAAGCTTCTAAGCTTCACCCTTATGATATTATGGAAAGGTAAAGATATGGAGAATATGATTTAATAGAAAAAATTGTAGGAATTACAAGGATTGTTCATAGTTTCAAATATTAGGACATTTTGTAAAAATGAGGAAACGGAAGACCACACCCTTATAAAGGATTGCCTACGTATCTTTGTTAGGACAAGAATCAGGTCAGACGTAGTTTAGAATTTTGAGAGTTGTAAAAGTTAAATAGCAAGTGGGGATGAATTAGAGAATTTTGTATAGGCCCTAAGAGTGTATTGTAGGGACCTAACATGACAAGAATTTTAAGAGTAACGAGCTCTAAAGTGAGGAACACTAAATGTAAGGAGTGACTAACAACAAGATAGGCACATGTCAATACATACATAGAAATGCAACACATAGCAAGTAATTGTGAGTCCCTTTGAGGTCGTGAACCTCTTTGGACTTTGAATGAGACTAACATTCAACGCGCCAAGGATGCCAAGGCATCCTACGTTGAATGGGACGCATATTTCTTAATAAAAGAAATATGTAGCCAAGATCTAAAGGACAAGAGTGGGTTTGTGACATGGTTCCCTCGAGTGGACAACTCAAGAGTAAGAAAGCTTGTGACTATCGATGCACCACTGATCGACCGATCCACAAGACATTTGCCGAAGGATATTTTAGGAAAGAATGTCCGTGTACCCACGTAACCGTTCGTAAAAGAAAAATAAAGGAGGTTCCAAGTAGAGGAAGGTATGAGTAGAATGCCAGTTATAAAAAGCAGTAACACATAGCACATAGTGAAATATAACATGCTAAACAGTATACATATAGATGAACATGATAACACAAACAATAAAAAGGGAAAAGGGATAGACATGGAGACATATAAAAACACATGAAAATGAGAAGGGGAAAGGACTAATAAATCATGGATGTAAGTAAACGATAAAAGAAGAACATATGGAAAATAAATCAAGATGTCAAACATTATCAAAACAAATAGAGAGAATCCCACGTAAAGCACAAATTCATAATCGTTAGAACCTAAGTTCCCTAGCAGAGTCATCATTCTGTCGCGCCCCATTTTTCTCGCGAAAGAAAGAATTCGACGTGACCACTCTTTTTGGAATTGTTTTGAAGATAGAGTGTGAAGAGTCACCACCTAACGAATTAAGGTGCATTAGGGCACCAGTCTAAGCCAACTACGAACCTATTTTGTTGTTTTATCTTAGTCACCAGAGTTCGTATAAGGGTCCAAATTACCTCGAAAGAAAGGTGTTAGGAACCTATCGAGGTCCACAAAGGTGGTTCCCAGCCGAATTCGTATTTTACGTGGGGATTTTACGTGCTCAAATAAATGTCTTATGTTTTATTACCTTAAATGTTAACTAAGTGATAAATTAATTAATAAACAAACACATGTTATCTTATTATTTCTAATTAGCTAAGTGATAAAATCAGTAAAACATATAATAAGTCAAGCGAGGAGAAAGAAATGACATAATTTATAACAAAAGGGGACTGCTTATGTAATAAACTAACTACCCTAAATAAATAAGCATGTAAAATAAATAAAAGAATAAAAAGAATTCATCAAGTCAAACAAAGACATGTTTTTGATCTCATTTGGATCAGAACCCCAACTTATTTAATCGTCATCCCACCCACTAACCGAACTCTTCGACAAGTCATATGTCTTACCTTTAATGTCGGTTGGAGATCATCACTTCCAAATGACTACCCATCCCACCCCACCTAGGCTGGCTGTCAACTCTAAAGGCGTTCTAAGACAAGGTTAAAACTAGTGTCTTTAGTAATACCTATCGTCCCGCCTATCCTCCAAGAGGCATTGGACTTTGCTATTTTAGTTTTGTAGTCTAGACAAAATAAAGCTATGTGGTGTAGGACTCGAAACGCGTAACAAGTAGGACGTCACATAGCACATAATTGTCCTAAGTTAGCCTCATGGTTAATTAAAGAGTTGATTAATGTGATAAACATGCAAAGACAGATAATAATTTTTTTGTGTTATTAATCTATAGGCATAATATCTAAGTGTTCAAAAAGTGCTAGTGTGACAAAATATAACTATGATTCGTGGATGTAACAAAGTGTTGTTAAGTTGTTAAAAGAGGGTGTCAAAAATGTGGTAAATATGTCAAGAAACTGTGCTCACGAATTAAATGTTATAAACTAATGAGAACATAAGAAATCAAAAAAATATTGAGAATACATTAACATGCTAAGGATCATAATGAAGTACTTAATATAGTGTTTAACATGTAGAAAGCGCTCAAAAATCTATATTTTAATATACTGACAATTGTATTAGCGTGCAGGAACATAATACAATAACATGCTAAAAATGCCTCACATTTAATATTCTAACATGCTAAAAATATGTTAATAGTGCAGGAATTTAATATTAACATGTTTAAATTTTAATACTAACATGCTGAAAGTAGTTTTAAAATGCTAAAATTTATTTTAATGTGCAGAAACATGCCCTAATAATGCTGAAATTTATTTTTATGTGCAGAAACATACTCAACATTGTTGAAATTTGTTTTAATGTGCAGAAACATACTCTAATAATGTTGAAATTTATTTTAACGTGCAGAAACGTACTCTAATAATGCTGACATTATCTAAAACCTAATGTTAACATGCTAAAAAATTATGTTAATAGTGCAACAAGTTTAATTGTTAACATGCTTACAAAATTATCATGCTCAGACACTGTTGATACGTTGAAAACAATGCGACGATATGCAAGAACTTAACATGTGTTGACAATGACATTACCATGCGAGAAACATACTGGAATAAATCATATTATTGACCAAAGAATGATTTAATGCACTAGATTTCACTTTTAAATGCAAGATATTTAGCTAGTGAGTTTAAAAATATTGGTTAAAAATAGTCTGAAAGGAGCATCGGGTGGTCAAAATTGGGTGTCAACAGTCATCGATCAATGACTCTGAGCTGAAAAGATTCTCATTAACTTAATATTAAGCTAGTACCTAAATTGATTTTGGTAGAACTAGGGATAGATGGGTTCATAGGGTTAACTACAACATCAACTGAGTTTTTGCATTTGCATGGTGTTGGTATTGCGTTCATCCCGACCCGAGTCGTCGATTGATCACTCTGAGTTGAAAAGATTCTCATTAACTTAATGTTAAGCTAGTACATAAATTGATTTAGGTAGAACTAGGGATGAATGAGTTCATAGGGTCAACTAAAACTTCAATTGAGTCTTTGCAATTGCATGGTGTTGGTATTGCGTTCATCCCAACCCGAGTCATCGATCAATCACTCTGAGTTGAAAAGATTCTCATTAACTTAATGTTAAGCTATACCTAAATTTATTTTGGTAGAACTAGGGATGGATGAGTTCATAGGGTGAACTATAACATCAACTGAGTCTTTGCATTTGCATGGTATTGGTATTACGTTCATCCCGACCCGAGTCATTAATTGATCACTCTGAGTTGAAAAGATTCTTATTAACCTAATGTTAAGCTAGTATCTAAATTGATTTTGGTAAAACTAGGGATGAATGAGTTCATAGGGTCAACTACAACTTCAATTAAGTCTTTATAATTGCATGGTATTGGTATTGCGTTCATCCCGACCCGAGTCATCGATCGATCACTCTAAGTTGAAAAGATTTTAATTAACTTAATGTTAAGCTAGTACCTAAATTGATTTTGGTAGAACTAGGTATGAATGAGTTCATAAGGTCAACAACAACTTTAATTGAGTCTTTGCAATTGCATGGTGTTGGTATTGCGTTCATCCCGACCCAAGTCATCGATCTATCACTCTAAATTGAAACGATTCTCATTAACTTAATGTTAAGCTAGTACATAAATTTATTTTGGTAGAACTAGGGATGGATGAGTACATAGGGTCAACTACAACATTAATTAAGTCTTTGCATTGGCATGGTGTTGGTATTACGTTCATCTCGATTCGAGTTGTCGATCGATCACTCTGAGTTACAAAGATTCTTATTAACTTAATGTTAATCTAGTACCTAAATTGATTTTGGTAGAACAAGGGTTGAATGATATCATAGGGTCAACTACAACTTCAATTGAGTCATTGCAATTGCATGGTGTTGGTATTGCATTTATCCCTACTTGAGTCATCGATCGATCACTCTAAGTTGAAAAAATTCTCATTAACTTAATGTTAAGCTAGTACCTAAATTGATTTTGGTAGAACTAGGATTGAATAAGGTCATAGGATCAACTATAACTTCAATTGAATCTTTACAATTGCATGGTGTTAGTATTTCGTTCATCCTTACCCAAGTCATCGATCTATCGCTTTGAGTTGATAAGATTCTCATTAACTTAATGTTAAGCTAGTACCTAAATTGATTTAGTTAGAACGAGGGATGGATGAGTTCATAGGGTCATCTACAATATTAATTGAGTCATTGTAATCGCATGGTATTGGTATTGCATTCATCTCGACCCGATTCATCGATCAATCCCTCTGAGTTGATAAGATTCTCATTAACTTAATTTTAATCTAGTACTTAAATTTATTTTGGTAGAACTAGGGATGGATGAGTTCATAGGGTCAACTAAAACATCAATTGAGTCTTTGCATTTGCATGGTATTGGTTTTACATTCATCCCGACCCGAGTCATTGATTGATCACTCTGAGTTGAAAAGATTCTCATTAACTTATTGTTAAGATATTACCTAAATTGATTTTGGTTGAACTAGGGTTGAATGAAATCATAGGGTCAACTACAATTTCAATTGAGTCTTTTCAATTGCATGGTATTGGTATTGCGTTCATCCCGACCCGAGTCATCGATCGATCATTCTAAGTTGAAAAGATTCTCATTAACTTAATTTTAAGCTAGTACCTCAATTGATTTAGGTAAAACTAGGGATGGATGAGTTCATAAGGCCAACTACAATACCAATTGAGTCTTTGCATTTGTATGGTGTTGGCATTGCATTCAACTCGACCCGATTCATCGATCAATCACTCTGAGTTGAAAAAATTCTTGTTTACTTAATGTTAAGCTAGCACCTAAATTTATTTTGGTAGAACTAGGGATGGATGAGTTCATAGGGTCAACTACAACATGAATTGAGTCTTTGCATTTGCATAGTGTTGGTATTACGTCCATCCCAACCCGATTCATTGATTGATCACTCTGGGTTGAAAAGATTCATATTAACTTAATGTTATGATAGTACCAAAATTTATTTTTGTATAACTAGGGATAAATGAGTTCATAGGGTCAAAGATAACTTCAATTGAGTCTTTCCAGTTGCATGGTGTTGGTATTGCGTTCATCCCGATCCGAGTCGTCGATCGATCACTCTAAGTTGAAAATATTCTGATTAAATTAATGTTATGCTAGTACCTAAATTAATTTTGGTAGAACTAGGGATGGATGAGTTCATAGGGTCTGCTACCACTTCAATTGAGTCTTTGTAATTGCATGGCGTTCGTATTGTGTTCATCCCGACCCAAGTCATCGATCTATCACTCTGAGTTGAAAATATTCTCATTAATATAATGTTAAGCTAGTACCTTAATTGATTTTTCTATAACGAGCGATGGATGAGTACATAGGCTCAACTACAACATTAACTGAGTCTTTGCATTTGCATGGTGTTGGTATTACGTTCTACCCGACCTGAGTTATTGATTGATCACTCTAAGTTGAAAAGTTTCTAATTAACTTAATGTTAAGCTAGTACCTAAATTGGTTTTCGTAGATCTAGGGATGAATGAGTTCATAGGATCAGTTACAACTTCAATTGAGTCTTCCCAATTGCATGGTATTGGTATTGCGTTCATCCCAACCCGAGTCGTCGATCAATCACTCTAAGTTGAAAGGATTTTCATTAAGTTAATGTTAAACTAGTACCTAAATTTATTTTGGTAGAACTAGGGAGGGATGAGTTCATAGGGCGAACTACAAGATCAACTGAGTCTTTGCATTTGCATGGTATTGGTATTACGTTCATCCCGACCCGAGTCATTGATTGATCACTCTGGGTTTAAAAACTCTTATTAAATTAATGTTAATCTAGTATCTAAATTGATTTTGGCATTACTAAGGATGAATAAGTTCATAGGGTCAACTACAACTTCAATTAAGTCTTTATAATTGCATGGTGTTGGTATTGCGTTCATCCCGACCCGAGTCATCGATCAATCACTCTAAGTTGAAAAGATTCTCATTAACTTATT
The DNA here is from genome assembly GCA_030864215.1 of Capsicum pubescens. Lineage (NCBI taxonomy): Eukaryota > Viridiplantae > Streptophyta > Magnoliopsida > Solanales > Solanaceae > Capsicum > Capsicum pubescens. The sequence goes on along the minus strand of CM061541.1, from coordinate 107,635,160 downwards.
GTTAAGCTATTACCTAAATTGATTTTGGTTGAACTAGGGATAATTGAGTTCATAGGGTCAAGTACAACTTCAATTAAGTTTTTGCAATTGCATAGTGTTGGTATTACGTTCATCCCGACCCAAGTCATCGATCTATCACTCTAAGTTGAAAAGATTCTCATTAACTTAATGGTAATCTAGTACCTAAATTTATTTTGGTAGAACTAGGGATGGATTAGTACATAGTGTCAACTACAACATTAATTGAGTCTTTGCATTTGCATAGTGTTGGTATTATGTTCATCCCGACCCGAGTCATCGATCGATCACTCTAAGTTGCAAAGATTCTTATTAACTTAATGTTATGCTTTTACCTAAATTTATTTTGGTAGAACTAGGGTTGAATTATATCATAGGGTCAACTACAACTTCAATTGAGTCTTTGCAATTGCATGGTGTTGGTATTGCGTTTATCCCGACTTCAGTCATCTATCGATCACTCTAAGTTGAAAAGATTCTCATTAACTTAATGTTAAGCTAGTACCTAAATTGATTTTGGTAGAACTAGGATTGAATAAGGTCATAGGATCAACTACAACTTCAATTGAATCTTTACAATTGCATGGTGTTAGTATTGCGTTCATCCTTACCTAAGACATCGATCTATCACTTTGAGTTGAAAAGATTCTCATTAACTTAATGTTAAGCTAGTACCTAAATCGATTTAGGTAGAACTAGGGATGGATGAGTTCATAGGGTCAACTACAATATCAATTGAGTCTTTGTAATTGCATGGTGTTGGTATTGCATTCATCTCCACCCGATTCATCGATCAATCCCTCTGAGTTGATAAGATTCTCATTAACTCAATGTTAATCTAGTACCTTAATTTATTTTGGTATAACAAGGAATGGATGAGTTCATAGGGTCAACTACAACATCAATTGAGTCTTTGCATTTGCATGGTATTAGTTTTACGTTATCCTCAACCCGATTCATTGATTGATCACTCTGAGTTGAAAAGATTCTCATTAACTTAATGTTAAGCTATTACCTAAATTGATTTTGGTGAAACTAGGGTTGAATGAAATCCTAGGGTCAACTACAATTTCAATTGAGTCTTTTCAATTGCATGGTGTTGGTATTGCGTTCATCCCGACCTGAGTCGTCGATCGATCATTCTAAGTTGAAAAGATTCTCATTAACTAAATTTTAAGCTAGTACCTAAATTAATTTATGTATAACTAGGGATGGATGAATTCATACGGCCAACTACAATATCAATTGAGTTTTTGCAATTGTATATTGCTGGTATTACATTCATTTCGACCCGATTCATCGATCTATCACTCTGAATTGAAAAGATTCTCATTAACTTAATTTTAACCTAGTACCTAAATTTATATTGGTAGAAATAGGGTTGGATGAGTTCATAGGGTCAACTACAACATGAATTTAGTCTTTACATTTGCATTGTATTGGTATTACGTCCATCCCGAACCGATTCGTTGATTAATCACTCTGAGTTGAAAAGATTCTTATTAACTTAATGTTAAGCTAGCACCAAAATTGACTTTTGTATAACTAGGGATAAATGAGTTCATAGGGTCAACGACAAATTCTATTGAGTCTTTGCAATTGCATGGTGTTGGTATTGCGTTCACCCGACCTGAGTCATCGATCAATCACTCTAAGTTAAAAAGATTCTCATTAACTTAATGTTAAGCTAGTACCTAAATTGATTTTTGTAGAACTAGGGATGAATGAGTTCATAGGATCAGCTACAACTTCAATTGAGTCTTTGCAATTGCATGGTGTTCGTATTGTGTTCTTCCCAACCCAAGTCTTCGATCTATCACTCTGATTTGAAAAGATTCTCATTAACATAATGTTAAGCTAGTACCTAAATTGATTTTTGTAGAAATAGGTATGGATGAGTTCATAGGGTCAACTACAACATCAATTAAGTTTTTCCATTTGCATGATATTAGTATTACGTTCATCCCGATCCGAGTCATTGATTGATCACTCTGAGTTGAAAAGATTCTCATTAACTTAATATTAAGCTAGTACCTAAATTGATTTTGGTAGTACTAGGGATGAATGAGTTCATAGGGTCAACTACAACTTCAATTGACTCTTTGCAATTGCATGGTGTTGGTATTGCGTTCATTACTACTCGAGTCGTCGATCTATCAATCTAAGTTGAAAAGATTCTTATTAACTTACTGTTAAGTTAGTACTTAAATTGATTTTTATAGAAATAGGGATTAATGAGTTTATAGGGTTAACTACAACTTCAATTGAGTCTTTGAAATTGCATGGTGTTAGTGTTGCGTTCATCCTAACCCAAGTCATCAATCTATCACTTTGAATTGAAAAGATTCTCATTAACTTAATTTCAAGCTTGTACCTAAATCTATTTAGGTATAACTAAGTATAGATGAGTTCAGAGGGTTAACGATAATATCAATTGAGTCTTTGCAATTGCATGGTGTTGGTATTGCATTCATCTCGACCCGATTCATCGATCAATCACTCTGAGTTTAAATGATTCTCATTAACTTAATCTTAAATCTAGTACCTAAATTTATTTTTGTCGATCTAGGGATAGATGAGTTTATAGGGTCAACAACAATATTAATTGAGGCTTTGCATTTTCACGGTAATCGTATTAGGTTCATCCCAACCCGAGTCATTGATTTATCAATATGACTTAAAAAAATTCTCATTTACTTAATGTAAGATAGTACCTAAATTTATTTTGGCAGAGCTAGGGATGAATGAGTTGATAGGGTCAACTACAACTTCAATTGAGTCTTTGTAATTGTATGGTATTGGTATTGCATTCAACCTGACTCTAGTCGTCGATCGATCATTCTAAGTTAAAAGATTCTTATTAACATAATGTTAAGATGGTACCTAATTTGATTTAGGTAGAACCAGAGATGAATGAGTTCATAAGGTCAAATACAATATTAATCGAGTCTTTGCAATTGCATGGTGTTGGTATTGCATTCATCTCGATCTGATACATTGATCAATCACTTTGAGTTTAAAAGATTCTCATTAGATTAATGTTAATCTAGTACCTAAATTGATTTTGGTATAACTAGGGATGGATGAGTTATAGGGTCAACTATAACATCAATTGAGTCATTCTATTTGCATGGTATTAGTATTACGTTCATTCTAATTGAAGCCGTTAATAGATCACTCTGAGATGAAAAATATCTCATAAACTTAATGTTAAGTTAGTACCTAAATTTATTTTGGTAGAACTATGGATGGATCAGTTCATAGGGTCAACTACAACTTCAGTTGAGTCTTTATAGTTACATGGTGTTGGTATTGCGTTCATCTCAACCCAAGGCTTCGATCTATCACTCTAAGTTGAAAAGATTCTCATTAACTTAATGTTAAGATAGTACCTAAATTGATTTTTCTAGAACTAGGGATGGGTGAGTACATAGGATCAACTACAAAATCAATTAAGTCTTTGAATTTGCATGGTGTTGCTATTACGTTCGTCCCTACTTGAGTCGTTGATTGATCACTCTGAGTTGAAAAGTTTTTCATTAACTTACTTTTAAGCTAGTACCTAAATTTATTTTCGTATATCTTGGGATGAATGATTTCATAGGGTCAACTACATCTTCAATTGAGTCTTTGCATTTGCATGGTGTTGGTATTGCAATTATCCCGTCTCGAGTCATCGATTGATCACTCTGATTTGAAAAGATTCACATTAAATTAGTGTTAATCTAGTACCTAAATTAATTTTGGTAGAACTAGAGATGGATGAGTTCATAGGGTCAACAACAACATCAATTGAGTCTTTGCATTTGCATGGTTTTGGTATTACGTCCATCCCAACCCGATTCATTGATTGATCACTCTGAGTTGAATAGATTCTGAATAAATTAATGCATGCTAGTACCTAAATTGATTGTGGTATAACTAGGGATGAATTATTTCATAGGGTCAACTCCAAGATCAATTGAGTTTTTGCATTTTCATGATGTTGGTATTGCGTTCATCCTGACCCGAGTCGTCGATTGATCACTCTGAGTTGAAAAGATTCTAATTAACTTAATGTTAAGATATTACCTAAATTGATTTAGGAAGAAGTAGGGATGAATGAGTTCATAGGGTCAACTACAACTTCAATTAAGTCTTTATAATTGCATGGTGTTGGTATTGCGTTCATCCCGACCTAAGTCATCGATCTATCACTCTGAGTTGAAAAGATTCTCATTAACATAATGTTATGCTAGTACCTAAATTTATTTTGGTAGAACTAGGGATGGATGAGTTCATAGGGTCAACTACAACATCAATTAAGTCTTTGTATTTGCATTATATTAGTATTACGTTCATCCTGACCCAAGTCATTGATTGATCACTCTGAGTTGAAAAGATTCTCATTAACTTAATGTTAAGCTAGTACCTCAATTGATTTAGGTAGTACTAGGGATGAATGAGTTCATAGGGTCAACTACAACTTCAATTGAGTCTTTGCAATTGCATAGTGTTGGTGTTGCATTCATTCCGACTCGAACCATCGATCGATTAATCTAAGTTGAAAAGATTATCATTAACTTAATGTTAAGCTAGTACTTATATTGATTTTTGTAGAAATAGGGATGAATGAGTTTAGAGGGTCAACTACAACTTCAACTGAGTCTTTGCAATTGCATGGTGTTAAGGTTGCGTTCATCTTGACCCAAGTCATCAATCTATCACTCTGAGTTGAAAAGATACTCATTAACTTAATATCAACTTAGTACCCAAATCGATTTAGGTAGAACTAGGGATAGATTAGTTCAAAGGTTCAACAATAATATCAATTAAGTCTTTGCAATTGCATGGTGTTGGTATTGCATTCATCTCGACCCGATTCATCGATCAATCACTCTTAGTTTAAAAGATTCTTATTAACTTAATCTTAAATATAGTACCTAAATTGATTTTGGTCGATCTAGGGATGGAAGAGTTTATAGGGTCAACTACAATATCAATTGAGGCTTGGCATTAGCATGGTATTGGTATTAGGTTCATCCCAACCCGAGTCATTGATTTGTCACTTTAAGTTTAAAAACTTCTCATTTACTTAATGTTAAGCTAGTACCTAAATTTATTTTGGCAGAGCTAGGGATGAATGAGTTCATAGGGTAAACTACAACTTCAACTGAGACTTTGTGATTGTTTGGTATTGGTAATGCGTTCAACCTAACTCGAGTCGTCGATCGATCATTCTAAGTTGAAAAGATTCTTATTAACTTAATGTTAAGATGGTACCTAAATTGATTTCGGTAGAACTAGAGATGGATGAGTTCATTGGGTTAACTACAATATTAATCGAGTCTTTGCAATTGCATGGTGTTGGTATTACATTTATCTTGATCCGATTCATCGATCAATCACTCTGAGTTGAAAAGTTTCTTATTAGTTTAATGTTAATCTAGTACCTAAATTGATTTTGGAATAACTAGGGATGGATGAGTTCATAGGGTCAACTTTCACATCAATTGATTCTTTGCATTTGCATGGTATTTGTATTACGTTCATCCTAATTTGAGTCGTTGATGGACCACTCTAAGTTAACAAATTTCTCATTAGCTTAATGTTAAGCTAGTACCTAAATTTATTTTTGTAGAACTATGGATGGATAAGTTCATAGGGTCAACTACAACTTCAATTGAGTCTTTGCAATTGCATGATTTTGGTATTGCGTTCATCACAAACCGAGTCGTCGATCGATCACTGTGAGTTTAAAATATTCTCATTAACTTAATGTTATGATAGTACCTACATTCATTTAGGTAGAACTAGGGATAGAAAAGTTCATAGGTTCAACTACAACATCAATTGAGTCTTTGCATTTGCATTCTGTTGGTATTACGTCCATCCCGACCCGATTCGTTGATTGATCACTCTAAGTTTAAAAGATTCTCATTAACTTAATGTTAAGATAGTACCTAAATTGATTTTGATAGAACTACGAATGAATGAGTTCATAGGGTCAATTACAACTTCAATTGAGTCTTTGCAATTGCATGGTGTTGGTATTGCGTTCATCCCAACCCAAGTAATCGATCTATCACTCTAAGTTGAAAGATTCTCATTAATTTAATGTTAAGCCAGTACCCAAATTGATTTTTCTAGAACTAGGGATGGATGAGTACATAGGCTCAACTACAACATCAACTTAATCATTGCATTTGCATGGTGTTGGTATTACGTTCATCCCGACCTGAGTCATTGACTGATCACTCTGAGTTGAAAAGTTTCTAATTAACTTAATGTTAAGCTAGTACCTAAATTGATTTTGGTATAACTAGGGATGAATGAGTTCATAGGGTCTACTACAACTTCAATTGAGTCTCTGCATTTGCATGGTGTTGGTATTGCAATCATCCCGTCCCGAGTCTTTGATTGATCACTCTGATTTGAAAAGATTTGCACTAACTTAAATTAAGCTAGTACCTAAATTAATTTTTGTAAAACTAGAGATGAATGAGTTTATAGGGTCAACTACAACATCAATTGAGTCTTTGCATTTGCATGGTATTGGTATTACGTCCATCACGACCCGATTAATTGATTGATCACTCTGAGTTTAAAAGATTCTCATTAACTTAATGTTAATCTAGTACCTAAATTGATTGTGGTATAACTAGGGATGAATGAGTTCATAGGGTAAACTACAACTTCAATTGAGTTTTTGCATTTGCATGATGTTGGTATTGCGTTCATCCTGACCCAAGTCGTCGATTGATCACTCTGAGTTGAAAAGATTCTTATTAACATAATGTTAAGCTAGTACCTAAATTGATTTAGGTAGAAGTAGGGATGAAAATGTTCATAGGGTCAACTACAACTTCAATTGAGTCTTTGCAATTGCATAGTGTTGGTATTGTGTTCATTCCAACCCGATTCATCGATTAATCACTTTTAGTTAAAAAGATTCTCATTAACTTAATGTTAAGCTAGTACCTAAATTGATTTTGGTATAACTAGGGATGAATCGGTTCATAGGATCAGCTACAACATCAATTGAGTCTTTGCAATTGCATAGTATTCGTATTGCGTTCTTCCCGACCCAAGACATCGATCTTTCACTCTGAGTTGAAAAGATTCTCATTAACATAATTTTAATCTAGCACCTAAATTGATTTTGGTAGAACTAGGGATGGATGAGTTCATAGGGTCAACTATAACATCAATTAAGTCTTTGTATTTGCATGATATTAGTATTACGATCATCCCGACCCGAGTCATTGATTGATCAATCTGAGTTTCAATGATTCGCATTAAATTAATGTTAAACTAGTACCTAAATTGCTTTTGGTAGTACTAGGGATGAATGAGTTCATAGGGTCAACTACAACTTCAATTGGGTCTTTGCAATTGGATGGTGTTGGTATTGCGTTCATTCCGACTCTAGTCATCGATCGATCAATCTAAGTTAAAAAGATTCTCATTAACTTAATGTTAAGATAGTACTTAAATTGATTTTGGTAGAAATAGGGATGAATGAGTTTATAGGGTCAACAACAACTTCAATTAAGTCTTTGCAATTGCATGGTGTTAGTGTTGCTTTCATCCTGACCCAAGTCATCAATCTATCACTTTGAGTTGAAAAGATTCTCATTAACTTAATGTCAAGCTAGTACCTAAATCGATTTAGGTAGAACTAGGGATAGATGATTTCAGAGTTTGAATCAATTGTATGGTGTTGGTATTGCATTCATCTCAACCTGATTTATCGATCAATCACTCTGAGTTTAAAAAATTCTCATTAACTTAATCTTAAATCTAGTACCTAAATTGATTTTTGTTGATCTAGGGATGGATGAGTTTATAGGTTCAACTACAATATCAATTAAGGCTTTACATTTGCATGGTATTGGTATTAGGTTCATCCCAACCTGAGTTATTGATTTATCACTATGAGTTGAAAAAATTCGCATTTACGTAATGTTAAGCTAGTACGTAAATTTATTTTGGTAGAGCTAGGGATGAATGAGTTCATAGGGTCAACTACATCTTCAACTTAGTCTTAGTAATTGTATGGTGTTGGTATTGCGTTCAACCTGACTCTAGTCGTCGATCGATCATTCTATGTTGAAAAGATTTTTATTAACTTATTGTTAAGCTGGTACCTAAATTGATTTAGGTAGAACTAGAGATGGATGAGTTCATAGGGTCAACTACAACATTAATCGAGTCTTTGCAATTGCATGGTGTTGGTATTTCATTCATCTCGATCCGAATCGTTGATCAATCACTCTGAGTTTAAAAGATTTTCATTAGCTTAATGTTAATCTAGTACCTAAATTGATTTTGGTATAACTAGGGATGGATGAGTTCATAGGGTCAACTATAACATCAATTAAGTCTTTGCATTTGCATGGTATTGGTATTACGTTCATCCTAATTTAAGTCATTGATGGATCACTCTGAGTTGAATAATTTCTCATTAACTTAATGTTAAGCTAGTACCTAAATTTATTTTCGTAGAACTATGGATGGATGAGTTCATAGGATTAACTACAACTTTAATTGAGTATCTGCATTTACATGGTGTTGGTATTGCAATCATCCTGTCTCGAGTCGTCGATTGATCACTCAGATTTGAAAAGATTCGCATTAACTTAATGTTAAGCTAGTACCTAAATTAATTTTTGTAGAACTATAGATGGATGAGTTCATAGGGTCAACTAAAACATCAATTGAGTCTTTGCATTTGCAAGGTGTCGGTATTACGTCTATCCTGACCTGATTCATTGATTGATCACTCTGAGTTGAAAAGATTCTCATTAACTTAATGTTAAGCTAGTACCTAAATTGATTATGGTATAACTAGGGATGAATGAGTTCATAGGGTCAACTATAACATCAATTGAGTTTTTGCATTTGCATAATGTTGGTATTGCGTTCAACCCGTCCCGAGTCGTTTATTGATCACTCTGAGTTGAAAATTTTTTCATTAACTTAATGTTAAGATAGTACCTAAATTTATTTTGGTAGAACTAGGGATGAATGATTTCATAGGGTAAACTACAATTTTAATTGAGTTTTTGTAATTGCATGGTGTTGGCATTGCATTCTTCTTGACCCAATACATCGATCAATCATTCTGAGTTGAAAATATTCTGATTAACTTAATTGTAATACCCCGCATGTTTCTAAGCTAGGAAGTGAATAATTTTTCCTATGTAAATATAGGCGATATCTTATGCGGTGCCTCTGTAAATATAGGCGATATCATATGCGGTGCCTATGTAAGTATAGGCGATATCATATGCGGCGCCTATGTAAATATAGGGGATATCATATGTGGCGCCTATGTATGATTTCAGCCACGAAAACACTTAGTTTTTGAGTTATTTTGAGGGTAGTTAAGTCTTTTAACACTCCTTACATGTCCCTAAACCTAACCTCACAAAATTTATAGCTTCTAAACATATTACAGCCATATTGACATCTCAAAGTTCATTATCCAAGAGCACCATAGGAGAAAAATAACTAGGGTTGCACAATAAAGCTTGAAGATAAAATTTCAAGGAAATTCCTCCGTCAATCATCAAGAACCTCCCTTCCAAGGTATGCGTAGCGTTCATCCATGGATTGCTTTCATCCGTGGAGTTCAAGAATCAATCTTTAAAATACAAGAGCTTGGTTGGTTGTGGTGATATGATCATACCCATGTTGATGCTTGTTTGTTTTGCTATATAATAGTATCGTAATTGTATATCTCATGAAAGTTGTGTTGTTTGTTGAAAAACATGATCTTTAGATGAATTGATAGAATGCAAGGACGAAATCCATCTATGCCTTAAAGAATGCATGCAAGGTGTTCGATAAAATGCCTAGTATGTTAGAAATTCATATTTACATGATTTCATGAAATCTAAATAACAAGTTCATGTTAACCATACACTCCAATATGAATTTCCATGCAAATTATGTGTTGTTATTGTTGTGGTATAAAGCATGTATGATAATGGAGATATAAATTATGTACACAAAATATATCCATGTTTTTCCTATTATGTTTTAAATGTTGAATAAATACATGAAGTATACTATCCCCTGCTTATGATATTGTGAATTGTCGACTCAAATCTTGCGATCAAGTCATGTCATGTGTGTCAGTTTCCTCCTATCTAGTCCTGGGGGTATTCGTACCCAAAAACTATAGTTGTGTGCCTAGAGCCATGTCATGTTTCATGATATCCGAACTTAATCTATGATTCGATAAACTTCAGTCAGTCATGTCACTCAGGAAAACCTCATGATCTCAGTCAGTTGTCAGATATCAGTAACATTCCTCCAGTCAACGGAATTCAGTAAGATTAAGTCATGTATAGTCAGTTATTCATGTCCAGTCCCTCCAGATGGGAGTAGAGGTTAGCACTGAGTGAACCCAAGGATGGGAACTCACCCGCCAGTTCAGGGTGTGATTCTTAGAAGCAGTCCTTGTGTTCCAAAACTACGTAGCCAGCGTAGGTTGAGACATCTTAACCTTTCAAATTAGGGTTGATGAGGTGGTTTAACCTGTCAGTTTAGGGTTCCCACCGTTCTTATTGAGTACTTTCCATATAAGGGTCACTCATAAGCTGTCCTTACCCGTGGCACGGTATTAACACCCCTTCAGTCGGGGCAGAGATTAGACCCCAGCTTAGCCATACCAGCATACATGGGGCATGTCGGTTAAGCACTACCTCCAACAGTTTCAGTATCAGTCTCAGTAAAAGAACTCAGGGCGTTCTTCAGATTTCAGTATATACAGAACTGCCAGATACAGTCGTTATGTTCTTCAGATTTTAGTATATACAGGATTGTCAGATACAGTCGTCCATGTTATCAGCTTGCAGTATCAGTCATGACAGTTATCAGTAAACCATGTATTAGCTTACATGTCTTGCTATCACGCATTCATAGTCCCAGTTTCTATATATGTATGTTTGCACTCCCACGTTCATATTAGTCAGTCAGTGTTGTTCATGCATGAAACCCTTTATGTTCAGCCTACCTTCCTCGTATACTCAGTACTCCAGTTGTACTGACGCATTTGCACTATGGTGCTTTCTTTTTATGTTACACCATAGGTTCCGAGACACGAGCTCCAGCCTAGTAGTAGCGGTAGCATTCCAATCGCAGAGACACAGTGAGTCCTCATTTATTCGAGGACAATATGATTTGATACATTTATTTATTTCTTCATTTTAGTTTTACGGAGTTAGTTGGAGACATGTTCCTTCAACTCCTTATTCAATAGTTTAGAGGTTTTCAGATTTACGTTTAGACTTAGCTTTCAGATTGAGTTGTTTTGGGTATTTTCACACACATGGACGTTATGATTTTCAGACATGGTTTTATTAATTTGAACCTTATGGACTTATGGTTTTATGTATTCCGCATTATTATGTCATGATTTGTAGTATACAGGTACAGATATCAGTCATGGGTTAACTTGTGGTCCCTCGGGGTCAAAAGCACCGTGTAGAGTTTCGGTTCAGCAAATCGGGGCATTATATTAATGCTAATCTAGTACCAAAATTGATTTTGGTAGAACTAGGAATGGATGAATGCATAGGGTCAACTACCACATCAATTGAGTCTTTGCATTTGAATGGTATTGGTATTACGTTTATCCCGACCCGAGTCGTTGATTGATCACTCTGAGTTGAAAAAATTCTCATTAACTTAATTTTAAGCTAGTACCTAAATTTATTTAGTTAGAACTAGTGATGAATGAGTTCATAGGGTCATCCAAAATTTTAATTGAGTCTTTGCAATTGCATGGTGTTGGTATTGCGTTCATCCCGACCCGAGTCATCGATAGATCACTCTATATTGAAAAGATTCTCATTAACTTAATGTTAAGCTAGTACCTAAATTGATTTAGGTAGAACTAGGGATAGATGAGTTTATAGGGCCAACTACAATATCAATTGAGTCTTTGCAATTGCTTGGTGTTGGCATTGCATTCATCTCGACCCAATTCATCGATCAATCACTCTGAGTTGAAAAGATTCTCATTAACTTAATGTTAAGCTAGTACCTAAATTGATTTTTGTAGAACTAGGGATGAATGAGTTCATTGGGTCGACTACAAATTTAATTGAGTCTTTGTAATTGTGTGGTGTTAGTATTGCGTTCATAGTGACCTAAGTCATCGATCTATCACTTTGAGTTGAAATTATTCTCATTAACTTAATGTAAAGCTAGTACTTAAATTATTTTAGGTAGAACTAAGGATGGATGAGTTCATAGGGTCAACTACAATCTCAATTGAGTCTTTGTAATTGTATGGTGTTGGTATTGCATAAATCTTGACCCGATTCATCGATCAATCTCTTTGAGTTGAAAAGATTCTCATTAACATAATGTTAATCTAGTACCTAAATTGATTTTAGTATAACTAGGGATGGATGAGTTCATAGGGTCGACTGCAACATCAATTGAGTCCTTGCATTTACATGGTGTTGGTATTACGTTCATCCCGACCTGATTCAATGATTGATGACTATGAGATGAAAATATTCTCATTGACTTAATATTAAGCTAGTACCTAAATTGATTTTGGTTTAACTAGTGATGAATGATTTCATAGGGTCAACTACAACTTCAATTGAGTCATTGAAATTGCATGGTGTTGGTACTGTATTTATCCCAACCCAAGTCATCGATCTATCACTCTAAGTTGAAAAGATTCTTATTAACTTAATATTGAGCTAGTACCTAAATTGATTTTGGTAGAACTAGGGATAGATGAGTTCATAGGGTTAACTACAACATCAACTAAGTCTTTGCATTTGCATGGTGTTGGTATTGCGTTCATCCCGACCCGAGTCGTCAATTGATCACTCTGAGTTGAAAAGATTCTCATTAACATAATGTTAAGCTAGTACCTAAATTGATTTATGTAGAAAAAGGGATGAATGAGTTCATAGGGTTAACTACAACTTCAATTGAGTCTTTGTAATTGCATAGTGTTGGTATTGCTTTCATCCCAACCTAAGTCGTTGATTGATCACTATGAGTTGAAAATATTCTCATTAACTTAATGTTAAGCTAGTACCTAAATTGATTTTGTTAGAACTAGGGATGAATGAGTTCATAGGGTCAACTATAACTTCAATTGAGTCTTTACACTTACATGGTGTTGGTATTGCCTTCATCCTGACTCTAGTCGTCGATCGATGAATCTAAGTTTAAAAAATTCTCATTATCTTAATGTTAAGTTTTACCTAAATTGATTTTGGTAGAACTAGGGATGAATGAGTTTATAGAGTCAACTACAACTTCAATTGAGTCGTTGCAATTGCATGGTTTTTGTGTTGCGTTCATCCCGACCTAAGTCATCGATCTTTCACTCTGAGTTTAAAAGATTCTCACTAACTCAATGTTAACCTATTACCTAAATTGATTTAGGTAGAACTAGGGATATATGAGGTCATAGGGTTAACTACAACATCAATTAATTATTTGCATTTGAATGGTATTGGTATTACGTTTATCTCGACCTGAGTCGTTGATTGATCACTCTGAGTTGAAAAAATGCTCATTAACTTAATGTTAAGCTAGTACCTAAATTTATTTTTGTTGAACAAGGGATGAATTATTTTAAAGGGTCAACTACAATTTCAATTGAGTCTTTGCAATTGCATGAAGTTGGCATTGTATTCTACTCGACCCAATACATCGATCAATCACTCTGAGTTGAAAATATTCAAATTAACTTAATGTTATTCTAGTACCTAAATTAATTTTGGTAGAACTATGGATGGATGAGTTCATAGGGTCAACTACAACATCAATTGAGTCTTTGCATTTGCATGGTGTTGGTATTGCGTTTATCTTGACCCTAGTTGTCGATTGATCACTCAGAGTTGTAAAAATTCTACTTATCTTAATGTATAGCTAGTACCTAAATTGATTTAGGTACAACTAGGGATGAATGAGTTCATAGGGTCAACTACAACATCAATTGAGTCTTTGCATTTGAATGGTGTTAGTATTGCATTCATCCTGACCCGAGTTGTTTATTGATCACTCTAAGTTGAAAAGATTCTCATTAACTTAATGTTAAGCTAGAACCTAAATTAATTTTTGTATAAATAGGGATGAATGAGTTCATAGGGTCAACTATAACTTCAATTAGGTCTTTTCAATTGCATGGTGTTTGTATTGAATTCATCCCGACCCGAGTCGTCGATCAATCACTCTAACTTGAAAAGATTCTAATTAACATAATGTTAAGCTAGTACCTAAATTGATATTGGTATAACTAGGGATGAATGAGTTCATAGGGTCAACTACAACTTCAATTGAGTCTTTGGAATTGCATGGTGTGTGTATTGCGTTTATCCTGACCCATGTCATCGATCTATCACTTTGAGTTGAAAAGATTTTCATTAAGTTAATGTAAAGCTAGTACCTAAATTGATTTAGGTATAACTAGGGTTGGATGAATTCATAGGGTCAACTTTAAAATCAATTGATTCTTTGTAATTGCATGGTGTTGGTATTGCATTCATGTCCACCCGATTCATCGATCAATCCCTCTGAGTTGAAAAGATTCTTATTAACTTAATGTTAATCTAGTACGTAAATTAATTTTGGTAGAACTAGGGATGGATGAGTTCATAGGGTCAACTATAACATCAATTGAGTCTTTGCATTTGAATCGTATTGGTATTATGTTCATCCCGACCAGAGTTATTGATTGATCACTCTGAGTTGAAAAAAATCATATTAACTTAATGTTAAGCTAGTACCTAAATTTATTTTGGTAGAAATAGGGATAAATGATTTCATATGGTCGACTACAATTTCAATTGAGTATTTGCAATTACATAGTGTTGGTATTGCGTTCATCCCGACCTGTGTCGTCGATCGATCACTCTAAGTTTAAGAGATTCTCATTAACTTAATGTTAAGCTAGTACCTAAATTAATTTAGGTAGAACTAGGGATGTATGAGTTCATAGGGCCAACAACAATATTAATAGAGTCTTTCCAATTGTATGGTGTTGACATTGCAATCATCTCGACCCAATTCATCGATCAATCACTGTGAGTAGAAAAAATTCTCATTAACTTAATATTAAAATAGAACCTACATTTATTTTGGTACAACTAGGGATGGATAAGTTCATAGGGTCAACTACAACATCAATTGAGTCTTTGCATTTGCATGGTGTTGGTATTACTTTCATCCTGACCCGAGATGTTGATTGATCACTCTGAGTTGAAAAGATTCCTATTAACTTAATGCTAATATAGTAACAAAATTTATTTAGGTATAACTAGGGATGAATGAGTTCATAGGGTCAACTACAACTTCAATTGAGTCTTTTCAATTGCATGGTGTTGGTATTGCGTTATACCGACCCGAGTCGTCGATTGATCACTCTAAGTTGAAAAGATTCTCATTAACTTAATGTTAATCTAGTACCTAAATTGATTTTTGTATAACTAGGGATGAATGAGTTCATAGGGTCAACTACCCCTTAAATTGAGTCTTTGTAATTGCATGGTGCTGGCATTGCATTCATCTTGACCCGATTCATCGATCAATCACTCTGAGTTGAAAAAATTCTCATTAGCATAATGTTAAGGTAGTACCTAAATTTATTTTGGTAGAACTAGGCATGGATGAGTATATAGGGTCATATAAAACATCAACTTAGTTTTTACAATTCCATGGTGTTGGTATTGCGTTCAACCTGACCTGAGTCGTAGATCGATCACTCTAAGTTGAAAAGATTCTCATTAACTTAATGTTAAGCTAGTTCCTAAATTTATTTAGATAGAACTAGGTATAGATGAGTTCTTAGGGCCAACTACAATATCAATTGAGGCTTTACAATTGCATGGTGTTGGCATTGCATTCATCTCGACCCGATTCATCGATCAATCACTCTGAGTTGAAAAGATTCAAATTAACTTAATGTTAATCTAGTACATAAATTTATTTTTGTAGAACTAGGGATGAATAAGTTCATAGATTCAACTACAACATTAATTGAATCTTTGCAATCGCATAGTGTTAGTATTGCATTCATCCTGACCCAAGTTATTAATCTATTACATTGAGTTGAAAAGATTCGCATTAACATAATTTAAAGCTAGAACCAATATTGATTTAGGTAGAACTTGGGATGGACGAGTTCATATGGTCAACTATAATATCAATTGAGTTTTTGTAATTGCATGGTGTTGGTATTGCAATAATATCAACCCAATTAATTGATCAATCCCTCTGCGTTGAAAATATTCTCATTAACTTATGGTTAATCTAGTACCTAAATTGATTTTGGTAGAACTAGGGATGGATGAGTTTAAAAGGTCACCTACAACATCAATTGAGTCTTTACATTTGAATGGTATTGGTATTACATTCATCCCGACCCGAGTCGTTGATTGATCACTCAGAGTTGAAAAAATTCTCATTAACTTATTGTTAAGCTAGTAACTAAATTTATTTTAGTTGAACTAGGGATGAATGAGTTCATAGGGTCAACTATAATTTCAATTAAGTCTTTGCAATTGCATGTTGTTGGTATTGCGTTCATCCCGACCCGAGT
Organism: Capsicum pubescens; assembly: GCA_030864215.1. Taxonomy (NCBI): domain Eukaryota; kingdom Viridiplantae; phylum Streptophyta; class Magnoliopsida; order Solanales; family Solanaceae; genus Capsicum; species Capsicum pubescens. The sequence goes on along the minus strand of CM061541.1, from coordinate 107,618,575 downwards.
CGTTGATCGATTACTCTATGTTAAAAAGCTTCTCATTAACTTAATGTTAAGCTAGTACCTAAATTGATTTAGGTAGAACTAGGGACAGATGATTTTATATGGGCAACTACAATATCAATTGAGTCTTTGCAATTGCATGGTGTTGGCATTGCATTCATCTCGACCCAATTAATCGATCAATCAGTTTGAGTTTAAAAGATTAGCATTAACATAATGTAAATCCAGTACCAAAATTGATTTTTGTAGAACTTGGGATAGATGAGTTCATAGGGTCAACTACAATATCAATTGAGTTTTTGTAATAGCATGGTGTTGGTATTCCAATAATATCAACCCGATTCATCGATCAATACCTCTGCATAGAAAATATTCTCATTAACTTAAGGTTAATCTAGTACCTAAATTGATTTTGGTAGAACTAAGGATGGATGAGTTTATAGGGTCAACTACAACATCAATTGAGTCTTTGCATTTGAATGGTATTGGTATTATATTCATCCCGACCTGAGCCGTTGATTGATTACTCTGTGTTGAAAAAATTCTCATTGACTTAATGTTAAGCTAGTACCTAAATTTATTTTAGTAGAACAAGAGATGAATAAGTTCATAGGGTCAACTACAATTTCAATTAAGTCTTTGCAATTGCATGGTGTTGGTATTGCGTTCATCCCTACTCGAGTCGTTGATCGATTACTCTATTTTGAAAAGATTCTCATTAACTTAATGTTAAGCTAGTACCTAAATTGATTTAGGTAGAACTGGGGACAGATTATTTAATAGGGCAAACTACAATATCAATTGAGTATTTTCAATTGTATGTTGTTGGTATTGCGTTCATCACGACCCGAATCATCAATCAATCACTCTAATTTGAAAATAGGGTCAATTACAACTTTAATTGAGTCTTTGCAATTGTATGGTGTGAGTATTGCGTTCATCCTGACCCAAGTCATCGATCTATCACTTTGAGTTGAAAATATTCTCATTAACTTAATGTAAAGCTGGTACCAAAATTATTTTAGGGAGAACTAGGGATGGATGAGTTCATAGGGTCAACTACAACATCAATTAAATGTTTGCATTTTAATGGTATTGGTATTACGTTTTTCCCGACCCGAGTCGTTGATTGATCACTCTGAGTTGAAAAAATTCAGATTAACCTAATGTTATGATAGTACCTTAATTTATTTTGATAGAACTAGGGATGAATGATTTGATAGGGTCAACTATAATTTCGATTGAGTCTTTGCAATTGCATGGTGTTTGCATTGCATTCTTCTCGACCCAATACATCGATCAATCACTCTGAGTTGAAAAGATTCTCATTAACTTAATGTTGAGCTAGTACCTAAATTGATTTAGGTATAACTAGGGATGGATGAATTCATAGGGTCAACTACAATATCAATTGATTCTTTGTAATTGCATAGTGTTGGTATTGCATTCATCTCCACCCGATTCATTGATCAATCCCTCTGAGTTGAAAATATTCTGATAAACTTAATGTTAATCTAGTACCAAAATTGATTTTTGTAGAACAAGGGATGGATGAGTTCATAGGGTCAACTACAACATTAATTGAGTCTTTGCATTTGAATTGTATTGGTATTACGTTCATCCCGACCCGAGTCGTTGATTGATCACTCTGAGTTGAAAAAATTCTTATTAACTTAATGTTAATCTAGTACCTGAATTTATTTTGGTAGAACTAGGGCTGAATGATTTCATAGGGTTACCTACAATTTAAATAAAGTCTTTGCAATTGCATAGTATTGGTATTACGTTCATCCCGACCCGTGTCATTGATCGATCACTCTATGTTTAAAAGATTCTCATTAGCTTAATGTTAATCTAGTACCTAAATTGATTTAGGTAGAACTAAAAATGGATGATTTCATAAGGCCAACAATAATATCAATTAAGTCGTTCCAACTGCATGGTGTTGGAATTGAGTTTATCTCGACCCAATTCATCGATCAGTCACTCTGAGTTGAAAAAATTATCATTAACTTAATGTTAAGATATTACCTAAATTGATTTTGGTAGAACTAGGGATGGATGAGTTCATAGGGTCAACTACAACATCAATTTAGTCTTTGCATTTGTATGGTGTTGGTATTACATTCATCCTGACCGGTGTCGTTGATTGATCACTCTGAGTTGAAAATATTCCTATTAACTTAATGTTAATCTAGTAGCTAAATTGATTTAGGTATAACTAGGGATGAATGAGTTCATAGGGTCAACTACAACTTTCACTGAGTCTTTGCAATTGCATGGTGTTGGTATTAAGTTCATCCCGACCCGAGTCGTTGATCGATCACTCTAAATTGAAAAGATTCTCATTAACATAATGTTAAACTAGTACGTAAATTAATTTTGGTAGAACTAGGGATGAATGAGTTAATAGGGTCAACTATACCTTAAATTGAGTCTTTATAATTGCATGGTGTTGGCATTGCATTCATCTCGACCCGATTCATCGATCAATCACTATGAGTTGAAAAGATTCTCATTAACTTAATTTTAAGGTAGTACCTAAATTTATTTTGCTACAAATAGGGATGGATCAGTACATAGGGTCAACTAAAATATCTACTGAGTTTTTGCAAATGCATGGTGTTGGTATTGCGTTTATCCCGACCCGAGTCGTTGATCGATCACTCTAAGTTTAAAAGATACTCATTATCTTAATGTTAAGCTAGTTCCTAAATTGATTTATATATAAATAGGGATAGATGAGTTCATAGGGCTACTTACAATATCATTTGAGTCTTTGCTATTGCATGGTGTTGGCATTGCATTCATCTCGACCCGATTCATCGATCAATCACTCTGAATTGAAAAGATTCTCGTTAACTTAAAGTTAAGCTAGTACATAAATTGATTTTTGTATAACTAGGGATGAATAAGTTCATAGGGTCAACTACAACATTAATTGAGTCTTTACAATTAATGGTGTTAGTATTGCATTCATCCTGACCAAAGTCATCAATCTATCTCTTTGAGTTGAAAAGATTCATATTAACATAATTCTAATCTAGTACATAAATTGATTTAGGTAGAACTTGGGACGGACTAGTTCATAGGGTCAACTACAATATCAATTGAGTCTTTGTAATTGCATGGTGTTAGTATTGCAATAATATCAACCCGATTCATCGATCAATACCTCTGCGTTGAAAATACTCTCATTAACTTAAGGTTAATCTAGTACCTAAATTAATTTTGGTAGAACTAGGGATGTATGATTTCATAGGGTCAACTACAACATCAATTGATTCTTTCCATTTGAATGGTATTGGTATTACGTTCATCTCGACCCGAGTCATTGATTGATCACTCTGAGTTGAATAAATTCTCATTAACTTAATGTTAAGCTAGCACCTAAATTTATTTAGTTAGAACTATGGATGAATGAGTTCATAGGGTCAACTATAATTTCAATTGAGTCTTTGCAATTTCATGGTGTTGGTATTGCGTTCATCCCGACCCGAGTCATCGATCGATCACTCTATGTTGAAAAGATTCTCATTATCTTAATGTTAAGCTAGTACCTAAATTGATTTTGGTAGAACTAGGGATAGATGAGTTTATAGGGCCAACTACAATATCAATTGAGTCTTTGCAATTGCATGGTGTTGGCATTACCTTCATCTCGACCCAATTCATCGATCAATCACTCTGAGATGAAAAGATTCTCATTAACTTAATGCTAATCTAGTACTTAAATTGATTTTTGTAGAACTAGGGATGAATGAGTTCATAGGGTCAACTACAACTTTAAATGAGTCTTTACAAATGCAGGGTGTTAGTATTGCGTTCATACTGACCCAAGTCATCGATCTTTTACTTTAGGTTGAAAAGATTCTCCTTAACGTAATGTAAAGATTGTACCTAAATTATTTTTGGTAGAATTAGGGATGGATGAATTCATAGGGTCAACTACAATATCAATTGAGTCTTTGTAATTGTATGGTTTTGGTATTGCATTCATCTCGACCCGATTCATCGATCAATCCCTCTGAGTTGAAATGATTCTCATTAACTCAATGTTAATCTAGTACCTAAATTTATTTTGGTATAACTAGAGATGGATGAGTTCATAGGGTCAACTACAACATCAATTGATTCTTTTCATTTTCATGGTGTAGGTATTACGTTCATCCCGACCCGATTCATTGATTGATCACTATGAGTTTAAAAGATTCTTATTAACTTAATGTTAAGCTAGTACCTAAATTGATTTTTTTAGAACTAGGGATGAATGAGTTCATAGGGTCAACTATAACTTCAATTGAGTCTGTTCAATTGCATAGTGTTGGTATTGCGTTCATCCCGACTCTAGTCGTCGATCGACCAATATAAGTTGAAAAGATTCTTATTAACTTATTGTTAAGCTAGTACCTAATTTGATTTTTGTAGAACTAAGGATAAATGAGTTTATAGGGTCAACTACAATTTCAATTGGGTCTTTGCAATTGCATGGTGTTTGTGTTGCGTTCATCCCGACCCAAGTCATCGATCTATCACTCTGAGTTTAAGAGATTCTCATTAGCTTAATGTTAATCTAGTAACTAAATTGATTTACGTAGAACTAGGAGTGGATGAGTTGATAGGGTCAACTACAACATCAATTAATTGTTTACATTTTCATAATATTGGTATTGCGTTCATCCCGACTCGAGTCATCGATCAATCACTCTAAGTTAAAAATATTCTCATTAACTTAATGTTAAGCTAGTACCTAAATTGATTTAGGTTGAACAAGGTATTAATGAGTTCATAGGGTCAACTACAACTTCAATTGAGTCTTTGCATTTTCATGGTGTAAGTAATGCGTTAATCCTGACCCAAGTCACCGATCTATCACTTTGAGTTGAAAAGATTTTCATTAACTTAATGTAAATCTTTTAACTAAATTGATTTAGGTTGAACTAGGGATGGATGAGTTTATAGGGTCAACTACAATATCAATTGAGTCTTTGTAATTATATGGTGTTGGTATTGCATTCGTCTCGACCCGATTCATCGATCAATCCCTCTGAGTTAAAAAGATTCTCATTAACTTAATTTTAATCTAGTACCTATATTTATTTTGGTAGAACTAGGGATGGATGAGTTTATAGGGTCAACTACAACATTAATTGAATCATTGCATTTGAATGGTATTGGTATTATGTTTATCCCAACCCGAGTCATTGATTGATAACTCTGATTTGAAAAAATTCTCATTAACTTAATGATAAGGTAGTACCTAAATTTAAATTGAGTCTTTGCAATTGCATGGTGTTGGCATTGCATTCTTCTCGACCCAATTCATTGATAAATCACTCTGAGTTGAAAAGATTCTCATTAACTTAATGTTAAGCTAGAACATTAATTGATTATGGTAGAACTAGGGATGGATTACTTCATAGGGTCAACTACAACATCAATCTAGTCTTTGCATTTGAATGGTGTTGGTATTGCGTTCATTCCAACCCGAGTCATTGATTGATCACTCTGAGTTGAAAAGATTCTCATTAACTTAATGTTAATCTAGTACCTAAATTAATTTTGGTGGAACAAGGGTTTAATGAAATGATAGGGTCAACTACAACTTCAATTGAGTCATTGTAATTGCAATGTGTTGGTATTGAGTTCATCCCAACCCGAGTCGTCGATCAATCACTCTAAGTTGAAAAGATTTACATTAACTTAATGTTAAAGCTAGTACCTAAATTTATTTTAGTATAACTAGAGATGGATGAATTCATAGGGTCAACTACAATATCAATTGATTCTTTGTAATTCCATGGTGTTGGTATTGCATTCATCTCCACCCGATTAATCAATCAATCTCTCTAAGTTGAAAAGATTCTCATTAACTTAATATTAATCTAGTACGTAAATTGATTTTGGTAGAACTAGGGATGGATGAGTTCATAAGGTCAACTACAACATCAATTGAGTTATTGTATTTGAATGGTATTGGTATTAAGTTTATCCCAACCCGAGTCATTGATTGATCACTCTGAGTTGAAAAAATTCTCATTAACTTAATGTTAAGCTAGTACCTAAATTTATTTTGGTAGAACTAGGGATGAATGATTTCATAGGGTCAACTACAGTTTCAATTCAGTCTTTGCAATTTCATGGTTGTTGTATTATTTTCATCCCAACCCGAGTCGTCGATCGATAACTCTAAGTTGAAAAGATTCATATTAACTTAATGTTAAGCTAGTACCTAAATTGATTTTAGTAGAACTAGGGATGAATGAGTTCATAGGGTCAACTATAACTTAAATTGTGTCTTTGCAATTACATGGTGTTGGCATTGCATTCATCTCTACCTGATTCTTCGATCAATCACTCTGAATTGAAAAAGATTCTCATTAACTTATTGTAAAGGTAGTACCTAAATTGATGTTTGTAGAACTAGGGTTGGATGAGTACATAGGTTCAACTTAAATATTAACTGAGTTGTTGCAATTCCATGGTGTTGGTATTGCGTTTATCCCCACCCGAGTCATCGATCGATCACGCTAAGTTGAAAAGATTATCATTAATTTAATGTTAAGTTAGTACCTAAATTGATTTAGAAAGAACTTGTTATAGATGAGTTCATAGGGCCAACTACAATATCAATTGAGTATTTGTAATTGCATGGTGTTGGTATTCCATTCATCTCGACCCGAATCATCGATCAATCACTATGAGTTGAAAAGTTTCTCATTAACTTAATGTTAAGCTAGTACCTAAAAGGATTTTTGTAGAACTAGGGATGAATGAGTTCATAAGGTCAACTTCAACTTTAATTTAGTCTTTGCAATTGCATGGTGTTAGTATTGCATTCATCCTGACCCAAGGCATCAATCTATCATTTTGAGTTGAAAAGATCCGCATTAACGTAATGTAAAGCTAGTACCTAAATTAATTTAGGTATTAATATGGATGGATGAGTTTATAGGGTCAACTACAATATCAATTGAGACTTTGTAATTACATGGTGTTGGTATTGCATTAATCTCAACCCGATTCATCGATCAATACCTCTGCGTAGAAACGATTCTCATTAACTTAAGGTAAATCTAGTAGCTAAATTGATTTTGGTAGAACTAGGGATGGATGAGTTCATAGGGTCAACTACAACATCAATTGAGTCTTTTCATTTGAATGGTATTGGTATAACGTTCATCCCGACCCGAGTCATTGATTGATCACTCTAAGTTGAAAAAATTATCATTAACTTAATGTTAAGCTAGTATCTAAAATTATTTTAGTAGAACAAGGGATGAATGAGTTCATAGGGTCATCTACAATTTCAATTAAGTCTTTGCAATTGTATGGTGTTGGAATTGCGTTCATCCCGACCTGAGTTAACGATCGATCACTCTAAGTTTTAAAGATTCTCATTAACTTAATGTTAAACTAGTACCTAAATTGATTCAGGTAGAACTAGGGATAGATGAGTTCATATGGCCAACTACAATATCAATTGAGTGTTTGCAATTGCATGGTGTTGGCATTGCATTCATCTCGACCCAATTCATCGATCAATAACTCTGAGTTGAAAAGTTTCTCATTAACTTAATGTTAAGCTAGTACCTAAATTGATTTTTGTAAAACTAGGGATGAATGAGTTCATAGGGTCAACTACAACTTTAATTGAGTCTTTGCAGTTGCATGGGGTTAATATTGCGTTCATCCTGACCCAAGTTATCGATCTACCACTTTGAGTTGAAAAGATTCTCATTAACTTAATGTAAATCGAGTACCTAAATTGATTTAGTTAGAATTAGGGATGGATGAGTTCATAGGGTGAACTAAAATATCAATTGAGTTTTTGTAATTGCATGGTGTTGGTATTTCATTCATCTCGACCCGATTCATCGATCAATCCCTCTGAGTTTAAAAGATTCTCATTAACTTAATGTTTATCTAGTACCTAAATTGATTTTGGTATAACTAGGGATAGATGAGTTCATAGGGTCAACTACAACATCAATTGAGTCTTTGCTTTTGCATGGTGTTGGTATTACATCCATCCCAACCCGATTCGTTGATTGATCACTATGAATAGAAAATATTTTTATTATCTTAATGTTAAGCTAGTACCTAAATTGATTTTTGTTTAACCAGGGATGAATGAGTTCAAAGGGTCAATTATAACTTAAATTGAGTCTTTTCTATTGCATGGTGTTGGTATTGCATTCATCCCAACCCGAGTCGTCGATCGATCACTCTAAGTTGAAAAGATTCTAATTGACTTAATGTTAAGCTAGTACCTTAATTTATTTTGATAGAACTAGGGATGAATGAGTTCATAGGGTCAGCTATAACTTCAATTAAGTCTTTACAATTGCATGGTGTTGGTATTGCGTTCATCCCGACCCAAGTCATCGATCTATCACTCTGAGTTGAAAAGATTCTCATTAACATAATTTTAAGCTAGTTCCTAAATTGATTTTTGTAGAGCTAAGGATGGATGAGTTCATAAGGTCAACTACAACATCAATTAAGTGTTTGCATTTTCATGGTATTGGTATTACGTTCATCCCAACCCAAGTCGTTGATTGATCACTCTGAGTTGAAAAGATTCTCATTAACTTAATGTGAAGCTAGTACCTAAATTGATTTTGGTAGAACTAGGGTTGAATGAGTTCATAGGGTCAACTATAACTTCAATTGAGTCTTTGTAATTGCATGGTGTTGGTATTACGTTCATCTCAACTCTAGTCGTCGATTGATCAATCTAAGTTGAAATGATTTTTATTAACTTAATGTTAATCTAGTACCTAAATTTATTTTGGTAGAACTAGGGATGAATGAGTTTATAGGGTCAACTACAACTTAAATTGAGTCTTTGCAATTGCATGGTTTTAGTGTTGCGTTCATCCCGACCCAAGTCATTGATCTATCACTCTGAGTTGAAAAGATACTCATTAACTTAATGATAAGCTATTACCTAAATTGATTTAGGTAGAACTAGGGATAGATGTGTTCAGAGGGTCAATGATAATATCAATTGAGTCTTTGCTATTGCATGGTTTTGGTATTGCATTGATCTCGATCTGATTCATCAATCAATCACTCTAAGTTTAAATATTCTCATTAACTTAATCATAAAGCTATTTCCTACATTGATTTTGGTAGAACTAGGTATGGATGAGTTTATAGGGTCAACAACAACATCAATTCAGTCTTTGCATTTGCATGGTATTGGTATTAGGTTTATTCTGACCCGAGTCATTGATTCATTACTCTAAGTTGAAAAAATTCTCATTAACTTAATGTTAAGCTAGTACCTAAATTTATTTTGGCAGAACTAGGATGAATGAGTTCATAGGGTCAACTACAACTTCAACTGAGTCTTTGCAATTACATGGTGTTGGTAATGCGTTCAACCCGACTCGAGTCATCGATCGATCACTCTAAGTTAAAAATATTCTTATTAACTTAATGTTAAGCTAGTACCTAAATTTATTTATATAGAACTAGAGATGGATGAGTTCATAGGGTCAACTACAATATCAATCGAGTCTATGCAATTGTATGATGTTGGTATTGCATTCATCTCGACCCGATTCATCGATCAATCATAATGAGATGAAATGATTCTCATTAACTTAATGTTAATTTAGTACCTAAATTGATTGTGGAATAACTAGGGATAGATGAGTTCATAGGGTAAACTATAACATTAATTGAGATTTTGCATTTGCATGGTATTGGTACTACGTTCATCCTGACCCGAGTCATTGATTGATAACTCTGAGTTCAAAAAATTCCCATTAACTTAGTGTTAAGCTAGTACCTAAATCTATTTATGTAGTACTATGGACGAATGAGTTCATATGATCAACTACAACTTTAATTGAGTCTTTGAAATTGCATAATATTGGTATTATATTAATCCCGACCCAAGTTGTCGATCGATCACTCTAATTTGAAAAGATTATCATTAACTTAATGTTAAGATAGTACCTAAATTAATTTAAGTAGAACTAGGGATTGATGAGTTCATAGGGATAACTACAATATCAATAGAGTATTTGCAATTGCCTAGTGTTGGCATTGCATTCATCTCGACCCGATTCATCGATCAATCACTCTGAGTTGAAAAGATTCTCATTAACTTAATGTTAAGCTAGTACCTAAATTGATTTTAGTAAAACTAGGGATGGATGAGTTGATAGGGTCAACTACATCATCAATTTAGTCTTTGCATTTTCATGGTGTTGGTATTACGTCCATCTCAACCCGAGTCGTTTATTGATCACTCGGATTTGTAAATATTCTTATTAACTTAATGCTAATCTAGTACCTAAATTTATTTTGGCATAACTAGGGATGAATAAGTTCATAGGGTCAACTTCAACATCAATTGAGTCTTTGCAATTGCATCGTGTTGATATTGCGTTCATCTCGACCATAGTTATCGATCGATCACTCTAAGTTGAAAACATTCTCATTAATTAATGTTAAGCTAGTACCTAAATTTATTTTGGTAGAACTAGGGATGAATGAGTTCATAGGGTGAACTAAAACTTCAATTGAGTCTTTGCAATTGCATGGTATTGGTATTGAGCTCATCACGACTCAAGTCATCGATCTATCACTCTAAGTTGAAAAGATTCTTATTAACTTAATGTTAAGCTAGTACCTATATTGCTTTTGGTAGAACTAGAGATGGATGAGTTCATAGGGTCAACTACAACATTAATTAAGTATTTGCATGGTATTGGTATTACGTTCATCCCAACCCGAGTCGTTGATTGATCACTCTGAGTTGAAAAGATTCTCATTAACTTAATCTTAAGCTAGTTCCTAAATTGATTTTGGTAGAACTAGGGATGAATGAGTTCATAGGGTCAACTACAACTTCAATTGAGTCTTTGCAATTGCATGGTGTTGGTATTGCGTTCATCCCGACTCGAGTCATCGATCGATCAATCTAAGTTGAAAAGATTCAAATTAACTTAATGTTAAGCTAGTAAATAAATTGATTTTGGTAGAACTAGGGATGAATGAGTTTATAGGGTCAACTACAACTTCAATTGAGACTTTGCAATTGCATGGTGTTAGTGTTGCCTTCATCCCGACCCAAGTCAACGATCTATCACTTTGAGTTGAAAAGATTCTCATTAACTTAATGTTAAGCTAGTACCTAAATTGATTTAGGTAGAACTAGGGATAGATGATTTTAGAGGGTCAACTACAATATCAATTGAGTCTTTACAATTGCATGGCATTGGTTTGCATTTATCTCGACCCAATTCATCGATCCATCACTCTGAGTTGAAAAGATTCTCATTAGCTTAATGTTAATCTAGTACCTAAGTTGATTTTCTTAGAACAAGGGATGGATGAGTTTATAGGGTCAACTCCAACATCAATTGAGTATTTGCATTTGCATGGTATTGGTATTAGGTTCATCTCGACCCGAGTTGTTGATTTATCACTCTGAGTTTAAAAAATTCTCATTAACTTAATGTTAAGCTAGTACCTAAATTAATTTTGGCAGAACTAGGTACGAATGAGTTCATAGGGTCAAATACAACTTTAATTAAGTCTTTGCAATTGCATGGTGTCGGTATTGAGTTCAACCCAACTCGAGTCATCGACCGATCACTCTAAGTTGAAGAGATTCTTATTAACTTAATGTTAAGCTAGTACCTAAATTGATTTAGGTAGAACTAGAGATGGATGAGTTCATATGGTCAACTACAATATATATTGAGTCTTTGCAATTGCATGGTGTTGGTATTGCATTCATCTCGACCCGATTTATCAATCATTCCCTCTGAGTTGAAATTATTCTCATTAAATTAATGTTAATCTAGTACCTAAATTGATTTTGGTTTAACTAGAGATGGATGTGTTCTTAGGGTCAACTATAACATCAATTGAGTCTTTGCTTTTGCATGGTATTTGTATTACGTTCATCTTGATCCGAGACGTTGATTGATCACTCTGAGTTAAAAAAATTCTCATTAACTTAATGTTAAGCTAGTACCTAAATTTATTTTTGTAGAACTAGGGATGAATGTGTTCATAAGGTAAACTACAACATCAGTTGAGTCTTTGTAATTGAATGATATTGGTATTGCATTCATCCCGACCCGAGTCGTCGATCGATCACTCTATGTTGAAAAGATTCTTATTAACTTAATGTTAAGTTAGTACCTAAATTGATTTTGGTAAAACTAGGGATGAATGAGTTCATAGGGTCAACTACAACTTCAATTGAGTCTTTGCAATTGCATGGTATTGGTATTGCGTTCATCCCGACCCAAGTCATCGATCTATCACTCTGAGTTGAAAAGATTCTCATTAACTTAATATTAATCTAGTACCTAAATTGATTTTGGTAGAACTAGAGATAAATGAGTTCATGGGGTCAACTACAACATCAATTGATTCTTTGCAATTGGATGGTGTTGGTGTTGCGTTTATTCCGATCCGAGTCGTCGATCGATCACTTTGAGTTAAAAAGATTCTCATTAATTTAATGTTAAGCTAGTTCCTAAATTGATTTTGGTAGAACTGGTGATGAATGAGTTCATGGGGTCAACTACAACTTCAATTGAGTCTTTGCACTTGCATGGTGTTGGTATTGCATTCATCCCGACCCGAGTCATCGATCGATCACTCTGAGTTGAAAAGTTTCTCATTAAATTAATGTTAAGCTAGTAGCTAAATTAATTTTGGTAGAACTAGGGATGGATGAGTTCATAGGGTCAACTACAACTTCAATTGAGTCTTTGCAATCGCATGGTGTTGGTATTGCATTCATCCCGACCCGAGTCTCCGATCGATCTCTCTGAGTTGAAAAGATTCTCATTACCTTAATATTTTAAAAACTATATATCTTAAAATTTTTAAAATTAATTAAGATAAATTTAGACCAAATTATCAATTTCAAAACTTGTCATTTTTTTCCAAAATTATAAATCAACCCATACAAATCATCCATTTGCGGAAAAAAAATTTCCTCCTTTTAAATCTCAAGTTCTCGTTCTTTTCTCTCTCTCTCTCTCTCTTTCTCTCTCTCAATAATACAGGCAACAACTACTCAATATATTACTCAACCTTTCAAAATAGATCGATTTTCTTCCTATTTTCAACCACATAGTTGTTATTTTTTATTTTATTTTTGCTTGTATCCATCATTTTCTCTGTCTTTGCAGGTAACAGAGTTTGAGAAGAGTTCTACATTTGTTATTTATTCTAAAAATTAGGGATTTTTAGTTAATGCTGAAAAATAAGACTTTTACTTGTATTATCTTCCAGAATGGGTTATTTAACAATTTTAAATTTTGATGCTAAAAACGTAAGAAGCACCCGAGAAAACCCTAGTTTTAATCGTAGTATTTTTTTGACTGTCATGGTATTGTTAGATGGTGTTTATGGTGTTGTTGGTGGTGTCGGTATTTATGGTTTTGCTGGTGGTGTCGGTGGTCTTGGTGGTCCATCTGTTGCAACAGGTGGAAGATCTATTAGGAGATATTAAATAGGTTTTCAAACAGATTCTCCATTTGTTTTAACTGATGGGTTATCCGTTGGAGTATTTTTTTGTAATGTGGCATATAATAATTTATTGAAATTTGACTTACCTTTTTTAAAAAAAATATGCAGACATCAAATGTAATGTATTTTTTGTTTTTTTATTTTTTGTAGTTAAAAGATGTCTCTCAAAAGAAAAAAATTGAAAGTGGATCAACTTATGACCACCCAACAAAAAAGGCTAGAGTACAGATAGATTCAGAGAGATTTCATAACCCCAAGGATAGCTGTTAAATGCCTCAAGATCCTCGGAGAGATTTGTTAAACTGAGGCTTATGTTGTTGTTAACATCTCTCACCCAAAGAATATTATGTACAAACCAAACCAAGAACAATGATTGTTTGTGCTTCTTTGAAAGTCTTTTACCTTTCAACGCTTCTATCAAATTTTTATTTTTGAATCTTGGACCAAAAATGGACACCAGGTCATCACGATCATTTGACTTGCCTTTGCCTTTTTCGAGTGTGCGGGGTACTTTTTTGGGTTAGAGTAGGTATAACTTGAGAAGGAGAAGGAGGATAACACTTTAGTCCAGTAACTATGGCAAACTCCTTCCAACCAAAACAAATAGGCATACCACAATAATTTATCCACACCTCATCCATCTTATCTTTGTTTTCATACATAAACCTACGCTTGAGAAGATCATATACCATTTTCATTTGGAAAGAAGCATTGTTGTCCTCCGGCAAATCAAGCTATTTCTCAAAGAAGATTTCCCTAAAATAAGAATCTAATTTTTTTTTTCGAAGTATTTTTCTGAAGGCATAAATTTTTTTTCCTATGGCTGACTTAACCATGAAATCACCCATTAAATCTATGGCACCATCGCACTGCATTCTCACAAGATAACGATCAATGCTGAAGTTTTGACTAACTCTTTAGTGGAAGGGCTATTAGCATTTAGATCATATCTTTTGAAATGTTTCTTCTCCCCATGTTCATTATCTTCTGGACCTGATTGAGATAACGCTTGTAAAGCAAGCTCATAGAGTGGTGGATGTAGCCTAGTTGCTTCACTTGTTCCTTTACTTAGACTTAATTCAGTTTCTTTTCTTTTGAGAGCCATATTATCTTAAATTAATAGGAACATAAAATAGATTATAATTGATTAATGCATTGTTAAAAATGGATAACAATAAATCTAACATGCACAACAGTAAAATAATAGATCTAACAGACCACACATCTGTTACACCAGGTATATTATCTGTTGTAATATATAACTGACCTGTTGCAACAGATGAGTAAACCGTTGGAAATAAAAATAGATCACTCATCTGTTGCACCAGGAAGGTTATCTGTTGCAACATATAACCGACCTATTACAACGATGAGTAATCCGTTAGAAATAATAAAAATAGATCGCTCATCTGGTGTACCAGGAAGGTTATGTGTTACAATATATAACTAACATGTTGTAGTGGATGAGTAATCTATTGGAAATAATTATAACAGATCAGTCATCTATTGCACTAGGTAGGATATCTGTTGCAGCATATAACCAGCCTGTTGCAACGGATGAGTAATTAATTGGAAACAATAAAAACAAATCACTCATCTGTTGCACCAGGTAGGTTATTTGTTGCAGTATATAACTAATTTGTTGCAGTGGATGAGTAATCCATTAGAAATAATAAAAATTGATCACTTATCTATTACACCAGGTAGGATATCTGTTGCAGCATATAAGCAACTTGTTATAGTAGATGAGTAATTTGTTGGAAATAATAAAAACAGGCTACACATCTGTTGAAATAGATCACTCATCTGTTGCCAAATGAGTTATCTATTGGATCAATATTATTTAGATTTCTTCCAAACAGAAGAGTCGTCTGTCGCAACAGATGAATGATCTATATTGTTTATCTGTTGCATTAGATATTTAATCTATTGCATCAAATATTTTATCTGTTGGAACAGATGGTTTATCTGTTGGATCTGATAATTAATCTGTTGGATCAGATGGTTGATCTATTGCATCAGATAGTTAATCTTTTGCATCGAATGGTTAATCTGATGCATCAAATGTTAATCTGTTGTATCAGATGGTTAATCTGTTGCATCAGATAATTAATCTATTGCATCAAATGGTTAATCTATTGCATCAGATGGTTAATCTATTGCATCAGATGGTTAATCTATTGCGTCAGATGATTCATCTGTTGCAGCACTATTTTTACCAAGAAAAATAATAAATCAACCTAGCAATACCAACACAACACACGCACACTAAGAACATCAACAATGACCAAAAATCACCAACAAATAGAATCAACAGTTCGACAACAAGAACTACAACAACAATAAAAAATTATATTTCACACCAGAAAGAGTAAAAAAATGCCAGAAATTAGAGTTTTATTCAGTCCATATTTCAAATTTAAGCTAGAAATATTGAAATTGTTAACTAAACTAGAAGAGAAGTTGGCTCAAGTCATAATTTTTTATCTGTGAAAGAAGAAATGGGACGACGAAGAACTCGAAGTTGTTGTTGCTGGAGAAGTTGACCCAAGTTCTCTGTTTCTTCACGTCGATTGACGGTTGAAAGTCGAAAAGGAACTCGCTCAACTATTTGTCGCCGGAGCTTGAAGGAAGATTTTGCAGAACTGTTGGTTGGGAGATAGCTGAGAGAGACTGTCGAGAAAGAGGAGAGAGATACAGTTGATTTGGAGGAGAGAGTTGTGGGTTGATTTGTATTTTTGAAAATATTAAAAAGTTTTGAAAATATTAATCAAGTCCACAATTAACTTTATCAAGTTTCCTAATTATGTTTGACCCTTTAAGTTGGTCAATGTCACCAATCCTTAATTTAAGACTTAAAAAATACCTTTCCTTCAATTTTCTCCTAAAAGTAGTTGTTTCAATTTAATTGTTCAATTTATGAATCAAAAAAATACTTATATCCTAAATAATAGGGAATTCAAAAGAAGTTTATCATATTTTTTTCAATACTACTTCTATCATTAAATAACTACAAAAGGTATAATAGTCATATTTAGATTTCCAAATCATAATTATACGTTTTTTTAAATAAAATAAATCACTAATAAATATTTTCTTAAAGAGAGTGTCAAATATATATTTCCTCTGTTCGAATTACTTGTAACATTTTAACTTGACACACCTATTAAGAAAATAATAATTGGTATAGTGACTTTATTATATCAACCCTATTAATTGATGTTTAGTCATAGATATTGAAAAATGATTTAGAGAATAAATAATTAATATTAAAGGTAAAACATGAAAAAAAAAAAAAATTCTTGATTTGTCAAAAATAACAAGTAAAAATGAAAATCAAAATAGAAAAATAGTAACAAGTAAATTCGAACGGAGGGAGTAAATTTTTGGAACAGGGGGAGTGTCTTTTTAATATTTTTAGATGGTCATAAATTTTTAGAACAGAGAGAGTATCGTTTTAATATTTTTAGATTGTCGATCATTGTGTCTTACAGTACTATTATACTTTTTACCTAGTTTTCAAATATATAAATTTTATTTTTAAAAAATTGAAGATTTCATACTCAAATTCACGATCCTTAAACTATGTGATCATTAAAATTCAAACTATACTAAATAAATTGAGACAGAGAAGTATATTCTAAGTACATTTGAGTCGATCATACTTAAACTATTTGACTCTCAAAATTTGAACTATGTCATATAAATTGAGATGGGAAGTATATTCTAAGTACATTTAAGTCCATCAAATTTAAATTATTTGACACTTAAAATTGAAATTATGTCTACATAAATTGAGACAAAGAAATATATTCTAAGTTCTGACTACATTTGAGTCATAAAATTTGTTCAACGCCCAAAGAAAACTTCACATGAACTAGTTTTCAAGATCAAAGGTCTAGAATTGCAAGCATTTGGGCTCTAATTTGTACTACATATTTTGGAAAAGGACACCGGGTGTATCACGACCCAAAAATGAGGGTCATGATAGCGTTTGTCGCGGTGTATCTTGACAAGTAAGCCTATCACCCAAACTGATACGAATAGAGAAAAGGACAGAAATACCCCAAGGTAAGGCTTCTAGAATGAAGCCGAACCATATAAATAATCATAACAATGCGGAAAGAACTTATCCAGAATACCAATCATGCCCAAAATCAGGTGTCAATAGTGTAAGAACTACTAATACAATTCAAGAGTCAAATACATCAAAAAAATAACCACAAAGGAATAATAACTGTCCTCGAATACTAATAAAGACATAACTAGTATAGAAAGATAGAGGTGAACTTCGGACGCATGAATGCCCAACCGCTACCTTGGAAGCTCCAACAATCGCCCGAATCAAGTAAGCTGAGGCGCACTCGAGCTAGGACTTGCACTGAAAAGGCACAGTAGTCATGAGTACGGTCCACTTGTACTCAGTAGGTATCATAGGACGACCAAACAAAGTGGTAAATAAAGCATACAAAATACACAATAAGGGCACGTCACATGCAATCAAAAAATATCCCACAACGGTAGCCCACACTGCTTTCACTAACAGTTCTAATATATCTCACACATATTACCAAAAATACACCAAGATACGGAACACAAGTATACATTATGTCATAAATAATAGAACAAGAGAGAACATGTAGATACAAGATCATCAAATACAAGTAAAAAAAAGTAAGACAAACACATAGATGAAAAGTCAATAAGCAATACAACACCACATAAACACAATAAAGTAAGTGCAATGTATATGATGATAATGATGATGATGATGATGATGCACGAGGTTGTCGCACAACTTCCAGGATCGGTGCACAATCCCCGTATACACCTACAGAGCTAAAGCTTCCCGACGTAGGACCCATGGGGGGTTTATCAACCCATATACAATCCACATATCTCATATCTCCTTTTCGGCATATCTTTCGGAAAGGGTTTCATAAGGTGTTATAATATTTTTAAAAAGGTGTTGCCAGTGTTTCTCAGATGTTGCCACAGTGGTGCCAATATTTCATGAATGAGTATGATATGAAGATGTAATGTTCGCAACCAATCACAATAAGTATTTCCACAACAAACCACATGATATATTTCCACAACCAACCACAATGATCCATTTCCACAACCACATGAGCCAATATTCACTCGTTTTTTTCATTTCATCCATGAATTTTCACATGTCTCATATGCCAATAAAGTATGAATATAATCACAATACACCAATGGTACCACATTAAAAAATAAAATACAATTATTCATATGTATTCAAGGCTATCAATATCACATAGGTCCCCACACGGTAAAACATATAACATAATATTTCAGTTTCGACAATTACATCACATATAGGCCCCCACACGGGCACAACACATAGATAGACATTTTCATGATTAGTTCTCACCCTTAACATACCTTTTGTACCATCATTTACTACCCAACCTAGTCTGAAGAGTTAAGCCATAACCTACCTCGAAAGCCGAAATCGATCCGCTACACTTGAACCCGCAACCCTACCTTTTACGAACAATCTCGAACTTCACTAGAAACATCAAATATCAAATCTACGCTTCAAAACAAAATCAAAGACACCCATATTGACTACTTTCGATTCGGGGTCAAAACAGACCCCCAAAATGGGTTTCCGAAAAAAAGGGGAAAAATCAGAACTTTACTTCAAAAACATGTTCCCCATGTTTTTAGGAACCTACAGCTGAAAATTCAAGTTAAATTGAGTCAAAACGTGGTTCAAATCGAAGAAAAACTATTTTTGAGCTTTATCGGGTAAAATATTTGAAATCCGGGTTAAAATCCAGAATCGGAATTGTTTTGAAGGTTAAATTGATGAAAAACTAGTAATTATAAGATAAAAGTATTATTCAAATGAAAATGAGTGAAATTTGGGTTTAAAATCATACCCTAAGATTTTTGGGGTTTTGAGAAATTAATGAAGAAATTACTAAGAAAAGGGTGAATTCTTACCTTAAATCCATAATATAATCAAGAAATAGGTGTTAATCTAGCTAACCAAGCTCCCA
This sequence comes from Capsicum pubescens, assembly GCA_030864215.1. NCBI lineage: Eukaryota > Viridiplantae > Streptophyta > Magnoliopsida > Solanales > Solanaceae > Capsicum > Capsicum pubescens. Next base: position 107,599,025 of record CM061541.1, on the reverse strand, counting down.
CAAACTTCACATTTAAGCTCCCAAAATATTTAGGGTTTAATTCTCAAGAGACAAGATGAAAAATGAGCAAAATGGGCCAAAAGGGGTGAAAGAAATTTTCTATATATTGCAGATTTTTCTGCAATAACTATGCAATCTTTTTTTCTCTAAGTCAAAATGGACTTCGACGGGGTGCCCGGGATTCGTTTGGAGTCCGATTTATGTAAACGAACTATGGAACCACACTAAATTCGATGTTCCAAATACGATGGCGCTACCATTTTTTTCAGAAAAATTCGTTTACACAAAATTGACCCCCAAAACCCGAAATCACAATTTTCCAAACCTAGGGTCGAAATGAGATTTAAAAGCCGTAAAATCATACCAAACATGCTAACACACTAAAAACAATATTTCGAATTTGCTGGCGAATTTGGATTTTTCATACGAGGTCTTTTTAACCAAAAGTGGGTCCCACACACAGCTTTTCAATTTTTCAACTTTCCGACCAATAGGTAGAAATGAGCTCGGGTGCACCAAGACCCAAACCCAAGGTCTACATAGCCTAAAATCGATATTCCAAAGCTGATGGCGCAGTCCGTTCAGCCATCCGTCGCACGGATCAAAAGATATACACATAAGTCCAAAATAAGACACTTAAAGCCATAAAAAACCATAATATTGCATAAATGATACCAAAATGCATCAAAAATCATGTCAATCACTCCCACACCCCAGAAATACCATAATACAACTACGGGGAGGGGTAGAATAGTCAAATAACACAAAGTCATAAATTTCACATATTTTCATCAAATTTTTAGATCGTTTCATCATCCACCACTAAAAATCTAGTTCGTCCACGAACTAAGGCAAGGAAATACCTGAATCAATGAAAAGCTGGGGATAAAAACTATGCATATCAAACTCAATCTCCCAATTAGCCACATCTACAGGTCAAAGTTGCCACTGGATCTGAACCACAAGGATCACTCTAGAGTGCAATCGCCTAACATCCCTAGCCAAAATGGAAACCGGTTCCTCAACAAAGGACAACCGCTCATCTAACCGAATCGAATCCCAATGAATGACATGAGACTCATTAGGAATATAGCAACGAAGCATAGAAACATGAAAAACTGGATGAACAGCAGCTGATAGATCAGGGGGAAAAGCCAACTCATAAGCCACATCACCAATAGTCCAAAGAATCTCAAATGGACGAATATACCTAGGGCTAAGCTTGCCCCTCTTCCCAAACCTCATAACACCCTTCATGGGTGAAACTTGAAGGAAAACACGATCACTAACACAAAATCTCAAGGCACGAAGTCTAAGATCAACATAACACTTCTGCCAACTCTAAGCCGCTCTAAGTCCATCCTGAATGACTCAAACTCTATCCAACTACTCACGAAGAAAGTACATACCTCGAGGTATCACCTCTGAAACATCGAACAAACCTAATGGAGAGCGACAACGCCCACCATACAATGCCTCAAAAGAAGCCCTCAACTGGCAATAATCGAACTGCAATTCAATCTTCGAAAACACTGCATCACCCTGAAGCTGATCAAATAAATTATCAATTTGAGAAAGAGGATACTTATTCTTAATCGTCACCTTGTTCAACTGCCGATAATCAATACACATCCGCATAGACCCAGCATTTTTCTTCACAAACAAGACAGGCGCACCCCAAGGTGAAACACTAGGTCGAATAAATCCCTTATCCAACAACTCCTGCAACTGGTCCTTTAGTTTCTTCAACTCTACTGGGGCCATCCTATAAGAAGAAATAGAAATGGGCTCGGTGCCCGGCTCATCATCAATACTGAAATCAATATCTCAATTCGAAGGCATACTAGGCAAGTCCGTAGGGAACACCTCCATAAACTCATGGACAACACGAACAGAATCCAAGAAAAGAGGCGAAACAACACTTGTGTCACAAATATAAGCCAACTAAGATAAACATCCTCTCTCAACCAATTTAGGAGCCTGAACATAAGATATAATCTTTTTAGGACCCAAATTAAGGTACTTTTTCCAAGCTATCCTTGTCACACCAACTAAAGCTAAACTCAGAGTTTTAGTAAAACAATCTAAGACAAAAAGATAAGGAGCCAACCAATCCATACCCAAAAATAACATCAAAATCGATCATATCTAACACAAAAAAGCCTACCAAAGTCTCACGCCCGACAAAAGTCACAACACAAGATCAGCACGTCTGATCCACCACTAAAGATTCACTTACCAAGGTAGATACACAAATAGTCATGGCAGAAGGCTCACTAACAGAATCAAAACCCAAAGAAAAATACACAGACACATAGGAGAAAGTCGATTCAGGATTAAATAATACAGATGCAGGTCTGAAATAAATGAGGAAGTTACCTATAATCACAACATCAGAAGCCTCTGCCTCTGGTCTGGCTAATATAACATACACTGACCACGACCACTAGCTTCCTGGGTAGCCCCACGACCACCAACTGCTTGAGTGGCCACACGGCCACCCCCACGAGCTCCACTACCTCTACCCCTCGCACCTCTAGTAGAATCCCTACCCCTCACAGATGAAATAGGAGTAACTCAAATCACCCGACGGGGATTGTCCCTGGCTACATGGCCAATCTCATCACATACATAGCAACCTATACGACCAGTCTCAATAGGAGAAGATACAACTAGACCCGAACGTCCACCCTGCACTACTGAACTAGAAGGTCCGCCACCCAAACTCTGTAATGCCGCCTGCACTGGCTTACCATGGTATCCTCGAGAATCTCTAAAATCTCTGCCTCGAGAGGTCTGACTTTTAAACTTATCAAAATGATGCACCCTTTTGGCGTCTCCCTAAGATGCACTAATAATAACCTCTGTCACCTTAACGTGATCCACAATACTCTGAAAAGAACCATCAAACACAACCATCTGAGATGTAGCCAACTGAAGGGAGACAACCAAACCTTTCACAAACTTTTAAATCTTCTCAAACTCATATCTGGACAGGGCGTGAAAGCATGCCTTATACTTAAAAACTGTCATGGAGCCCTGTTCCATATGATCAAACTCATCCCATATACGATCTCTCAAACTAAAAGGCACAGATCTCTCCAGAAAGGAATTAACAAAATGATCCCAAGACAACTCAGGAGCATTAACAAGCCTACAACCAACAAATGATATCCAATAATCTCTCGCTGCATCTCTCAACTGATAAGAGGTATAAACAACTCCATTCGCATAGAAAGAGTGAAACACGACTCAGAATACAGAGTATGAAAGAATTAGCACGATAAGGAATAAAATGAGGGAAGTTTCCTAAAGACGTCCTATAGCCTCTCAAAGATAGATACGGACGTCTACATATCGATTTACGAGACTCTATTAGACATCCCGTTCTTACACCGTTGAGACCAATGAAATATGTCTACTCTGATACCAATTTATCACGACCCAAAAACGAGGGTCATGATGGCGCTTGTCGCGGCGTACCTTGACAAGTAAGCCTATCACCCAAACTGATACGAATAGAGAAAAAGATAGAAATACCCCAAGGTAAGGCTTCTAGAATGAAGACGAACCATATAAATAATCATAACAATGCGGAAAGAACTTATTCAGAATACTAATCATGCCCAAAACTAGGTGTCAATAGTGTAAGAACTACTAATACAATCCAAGAGTCAAATACATAAAAAAATAACCACAAAGGAATAAAAACTGTCTTTGAATACTAATAAAGACATAACTAGTATAGAAAGATAGAGGTGAACTTCGGATGCATGAATGTCCAACCGCTACCTTGGAAGCTACAACAATCGCCCGAATCAAGTAAGCTGAGGCGCACTCGAGCTAGGACCTGCACCGAAAGGGCGCAGTAGGCATGAGTACGGTCCACTTGTACTCAGTAGGTATCATAGGCTGACCAAGTAAAGTGGTAAATAAAGCATACAAAATATACACTAAGGGCATGTCACCTGCAATCAGAAAATGTCCCACAACGGTAGCCCACACCGCTTGCACTAACAGTTCTAATATATCTCACATATATTACCAAAAACACACCAAGATACGAAACACAAGTATACATTATGTCATATATAATAGAACAAGAGAGAACATGTAGATACAAGATCATCAACTACAAGTAAAGGAAAGTAAGACAAACACATAGATGACAAGTCAATAAGCAATACAACACCACATAAATACAATAAAGTAAGTGCAATGTATATGATCATAATGATGATTATGCACGAGGTTGTCTCACAATTCCCGTATACACCTACGAAGCTGAAGCTTCTCGACGTAGGACCCATGAGGGGTTCGTCAACCCATATACAATCCACATATCTCATATCTTCTTTCTGGAATATCCCTCGAAAAGGGTTTTATAAGGTGTTACAATATTTTTAAAAAGGTGTTGCCAGTGTTTCTCAGATGTTGCCATGGTGGTACCAATGTTTCATGAATGAGTATGGTATGAAGATGTAATGTTCACAACCAATCACAATAAGTATTTCCACAATCAACCACATGATATATTTCCACAACCAACCACAATGATCCATTTCCACAACCATATGAGCCAATATTCACTCGTTATTTTCATTTCATCCATGAATTTTCACATGTCCCATATGCCAATAAAGTATGAATATAATCACAATACACCAATGGTACCACATTAAACAATAAAATACAATTATTCATATGTATTCAAGGCTATCAATATCACATAGGTCCCCACACGGTAAAACATATAACATAATATTTCAGTTTCGACAATTACATCACATATAGGCCCCCACACGGGCACAACACATAGATAGACATTTTCATGATTAGTTCTCACCCTTAACATACCTTTTGTACCATCATTTACTACCCAACCTAGTCTGAAGAGTTAAGCCATAACCTACCTCGAAAGCCGAAATCGATCCGCTACACTTGAACCCGCAACCCTACCTTTTACGAACAATCTCGAACTTCACTAGAAACATCAAATATCAAATCTACGCTTCAAAACAAAATCAAAGACACCCATATTGACTACTTTCGATTCGGGGTCAAAACAGACCCCCAAAATGGGTTTCCGAAAAAGAGGGGCAAAATCGGAACTTTACTTCAAAAACATGTTCCCCATGTTTTTAGGAACCTACAGCTGAAAATTCAAGTTAAATTGAGTCAAAAATGAGGTTCAAATCGAAGAAAAACTATTTTTGAGCTTTACCGGATAAAATATTTGAAATCCGGCTTAAAATCCAAAATCGGAGTTGTTTTGAAGGTTAAATTGATGAAAAACTAGTAATTATAAGATAAAAGTATTATTCAAGTGAAAATGAGTGAAATTTGGGTTTAAAATCATACCCTAAGATTTTTGGGGTTTTGAGAAATTAATGAAGAAATTACTAAGAAAAGGGTGAATTCTTACCTTAAATCCGTAATATAATCAAGAAATAGGTGTTAAACAAGCTAACCAAGCTCCCACAAACTTCACTTTTAAGCTCCCAAAATATTTAGGGTTTAATTCTCAAAAGACAAGATGAAAAATGAGCAAAATGGGCCAAAAGGGGTGAAAGAAATCTGCTATATATTGTAGATTTTTTTGCAATAACTGTGCAGTCTTTTTTTTTTCTAAGTCGAAATGGACTTCGACGGGGTGCCCGGGATTCGTTTGGAGTCCGATTTATGTAAACGAACTATGCAACCACACTACATTCGATGTTTCGGACGCGATGGCGCTACCAGTTTTTCCAGAAAAATTCGTTTTCACAAAATTGACCCCCGAAACCCGAAATCACAATTTTCCAAATCGAGGGTCAAAATGAGATTTAAAAGCCGTAAAATTATAACAAACATGATAACACACTAAAATTGACATTCCGGATCTGCTGGCGAAGTTGGATTTTCCATACGAGGTCGTTTCGACCAAAAGTGGGTCCCACACCCAACTTTCCAATTTTTCAACTTTCCGATCAATAGGTCGAAATGAGCTCGGGTGCACCAAGACCCGAACTCAAGGTTTACCTAGAATAAAATCGATATTCTGGAGTTGCTGGTGCAGTCCGTTCGGCCATCCATCGCACGGATCAAAAGATATCCATATAAGTCCAAAATAAAACTCTTAAAGCCATCAAAAACCACAATATTGCATATGATACCAAAATGCATCAAAAATCATGTCAATCACTCTCACACCTCAGAAATACCATAATGTAACTACGGGGAGGGGTAGAATATTCAAATAACACAAAATCATAAATTTCACATATTTTCATCAATTTCTTTAGGTCGTTATAGGGTGGCTGCTTTGGGAAAGTATTACCCCTAAAAATAAGGATAAATTACACAAATTCCATACTTAAGAGACTATATTACCTAATATCCCTTACTTTTTTAAAATTTACATAAAATCCTATTTTTCAACTTTACTCTTGATACATATCAAGAAAATCCCACATTCTATTTTTACTCCACCATTAACTCATTCAAGATTTCCTTTCCTAAAATATCTCCCTAATTATCAACAATTAAATCATCCTCCTTCTTGATTTTTTCTCTTCCATTAATGCTTAAATCATCTTTCTTCTTGATTTTTTTCTCCTCCATTAATGCATGCAATTTTTTTTCCTCTCCTAAAATCTCTCATTTTAAAAAAAAATCTATTGATACATATATAAATTTATTTAGTTATTCATACATGTTTATTTTTTTAATGGTGATTCATATGAATGATAAATATGATATCATTATATGGGTATTATTGTGATTCATACGATAGATACATTTTGTATGATTTTAACGGGTGATACATATGATATTAATGGGTGATACATATTGTATTTTGTTGATTCATATAGTAGATACAATTATTGAATGATTCATATGAAATTATTGGGTGATATATATGGTATTATGGTGATTCATATGGTAGTTACAATTATTTATTTCAATTATTGGGTGATTCATATATATGGTATTATGGTGATTCATATGGTAGATACAATTATTTATTTCAATTATTGGGTGATTCATATGATATTAATGGGTTATATATATGGTATTATGGTGATTCATATGGTAGATACAATTATTTATTTCAATTATTGGGTGATTCATATGTTATTAATGTAAGGTAATCATATAGTCAGTGTTGGAAACAAAAGTAATAATATTTAAAAAAAAAAGACTAAAAGCAAAATTGAAACACAATTAAAATTAAATCTACAAAAAGCAGACTAAAATTAAAGACAATAAAGAAAAAAAAAAGACCAAAAAAAATATATCTTTCATAATTAAAGACGAAAAAGAGAAATATAATTAAAACACCTAAATTAAATCTAAAACAAAAGAGAAAAATTAGATATCTTTCCTTAAATAAAATAATACAATGAATAAAAGAGAATCTATTATTTCCTTAAATAAATATCTTGTCAGTTTCAAATGTATTAGTTTTTTATATGTATCGTCATATAACATATGTACTACTAGGGGTGTACATAGGTCGGGTTGGTTTGGTTTTATTGAATAAAACCTAACTAATTATGTCGGTTTATTAAAACTATAAACCAAATCAACCCAACATAAAATCATTTTTTTTATTTAGGTTTTAGTCAGTTCTTTCGGTTTTTTTGGGTTTTCTCAGTTTTTTCTATAATCTTTATATTTTACAATTATATTGTGATTGAAGATTAGATCAAGTATGTTTTCACTCATGTGCTAATGGAAAAACTCAATTATGAAAAATTGAGGAGCGAAAAACGCTCTTGAAACTAAAAAGTAAGATGAAGAGTGAAAAGTTTAGATTTTAAGTTTATATTAGGTTTTGGATCCTTTTATTAGCATATATATATATATATACACACACCTACTTTCTAAACATTGAAAATTAATAAAACTAATTAAAAAAGTAGATTATAATTAATATTTTATGTATAAAAGTTAAATTATATATATATGCATACATACATACATATATACATACATACATATATATATATATATATATACATATATATATATATACATACATATATATATATACATACATATATACATATATACATATATACATATATATATATATGTATATATATATATATATATTATGCCGGTTTGATTTGGGTTCGGTTTGACTTTTTTTTGGTTAACACCAAACCAAACCAAGAATGATCGATTTTTTTTTTCAAACGCCAAACCAACCAAACCAAACCATAAGTCGGCTTTTTTTCTCGATTTGGTTTGGTTCTTCGGTTTGGTTTGACTTGATGGTTTGGTTTGTACACCCCTATGTATCACCATTTTAAAAAACTGGGATAAAATATAATTAACAAAATAATCAAAATTTTATGTAATATTACTTAAAGACTCAGGAATTTATGTAAGCTACCCTAAAAATAATCATTCTAAAGTTATGCCACTAATTGATCAGTCGCTTCAAAATAATCCACCCAATGGTCAATTGGCTCTTTTTTGGCCATTTTTATTCTTTTAAAAGTTGACTTTTTTTTTTTTTTTTTGCAACAACTTTTTTTTGACTAAACAAATCTATTTTTTTTAAAAAAAAAAATTAAATTAACTAAATGCAATTGTATCTAAACTGTATAATTATCGTATAAAATAAGTATTCATATAAAATACATATAAAAATTGTATAGAGTGTGTATAGAAACTATATGGTTATTGTATAAAATATATATTTGTATAAGATATAGGGAAAAGACATCATTTCCACCCATACTATACAAGAAAAGTCGAAGCCACACCTAAACTATATAAGTGACCTATTACACACTTAACAATATAAAAGTGATATTATTACCTTCCCGCGACCCCCATTAGTTGCATGTAACTCTTGTAACATTTATAACCCATAAGCCATTCATGTACTCATTTTACCACACCATATTATTCCTATTCAATACTAGGATGAATACCTCTCCTATAAATAGCGGTGATCTTGCATGTTATTGTATGTACAAGAAAATATGATAAGTGTGAAAAAGATTATAGTTTATAGTAGTAAAAGAGAGAGTTGATACAAAGAAAATATTTTTAAGTCTACAATTATATTCATTATACAAAATAGAGTAATTATTTTAGTGAAAGAAAGAGTTGAGACAGAAAATATTCCAAGACTTTAACTATATTCAGTATGCAAAGTGAGTAACTATATGTTGAAGGAAGGTGTTCTTATGGTGGAGCTTGAGACTCTTCAATTAATCCGGAGTTGCTTGAGATATACATCGTTGATGGGATGTTGTATCCTGGAGGAAACAAGTCAAGAGATATACTACTGGATCGATGTAGATTATGCCGCAGAGGGCTTGAATTTCCTTAAAGAAAGTGACATATCCGCGCCTCAGACAAGAAGAAGATGATCTTATTTTCTTCATTTTTTATTCATTTTATTCAACTGTAATAATTATTGTAATTTATGGTATATTACACCAACATTAACAATTAGAGTTGACGATACATGCTTCATCCGGGTATTCACTGAAAGAAGAAAAATTCAAGTATTAGCGTCGAAACATAATATAACAAACTAAATCTAGAATGATAAATTCTAAAGTAAAAGAGATGGCTAGCCTTCTGTTATAAAAGGCTGATAATTTCAAGAATATAATTCTGTATTCACATAATAATAAATTAAACAATTAATGTGACAATTACTGTCAATCACATGTATACTTACACACCATCTCTCAACTTTTAGTGGAAAAGGTTTATTTCTAGTCTATATCTATTAGCAAAGTAGCAAACCATACATCATACATGGTATCAAATGATTACACAAGCCATGGCAGGTAATTAGTTCCAGAAATGAAGCAAATTCAATGGATCAACCAAATAATTAGTCCATCAATTACAAAAAAAAAAAAGTACCTTACAAGTTTAGTGTCAAAAAGTTGGCAAGAAATTTGTGAAACATTTAAGTGAAAAGAAAATAAGTTTCGACAATTGTTCCTTGAAAACCAAAAAGTGATTGCAAAAGTGTTGGGTTCAAGCGTGGTTCTTATTATGTCTATTATACAGTATTTATGTTTTGATAATTGACAAACTTCATCACTGAAACCTAGTTCATGCATGTTTGATTATTACTCATGTTCAGCTGTCTGTCTAACCTAGTCGAAGAATCAATTACGTGAACTGGTTTTCTTAATATGCCATTTTACAGATGCACACATTTGTCTTATGTGCCAACTGTCTAGTACCTTTCTAGACAATGTCAACACATTAGCGGGACAAATTTTTAGTTATTCTTCTAGCATCCACCAATAAGGAAACTTCTTTCCTAATTCTCATTATATATATAGAACATCCTTATGGAGAGACCCTCATGCCTTTGCATAAAACAAAAGAAATTTTCTCAAGCAAAGGTCTCGTGCGATATTACAAGGCAATATTTTAGAAACTCTTTTTATCCTACTGACATATGCTTTCCTATTTTTAGATTGTTTGACGTTTTTTTTTTTATCTTACAATTATAAACTCGTGTCTCATTCTAGAGATTTTAGTGAGTAGTTTGTTAAGCTTCTCGTTCTCAAATTTGAGGTGTTTTGTATCTAGAGGTAGCTAATAGAGAGCTTATAGTAGATGTATTGTGAGTAAGTATGTGTTGCAATAGAGTTATTTCAAAGTTGTAGGAACTAGAAGGTTAATTCCTAGGTTGTATTCGTTAAAGGTTGCTCAAAATTTTAGTGACGATTGTTGGTGAAATCCTATTGGGGTAGGTCAAGGTTTTTCTCTCTTGAGCAAGGAGGTTTTCATGTAAATATTCCTTATCTTTTACTTTACTGTTATTTTCTCTGAGTTCTTGATTGTTCTTCAATATCCTCATAGAGGGACCTAGGACCAAATCAGGTCCTTGTTATAGTGGTGGAATCTTACGAACCATCAATTGATATCAAAGTGGTACTTACTATGAGGTTAAAATCTTGGAAAGATCCTGTTGAAGATGGCAGCTCCACCCAGTCTCGAGGAAAGACAGTTAACTACTCGACCTCCAATATACAATGGACAATTCTATAGTTGGTGGAAAACTAGAATGCATGATTTTATCATAGAAAAGCATAGTGAGCTATGGTATATTATTTGTGATGGTCCTTATGTACCAATAGAAACAACTAAAAAAGGAGATACCTCTCAACATGTTCCTAAAAGTTGAACGGATTATACTAACATTAATCGAAAGAGGATTGAGAAAGAAGATTCTTGTCTATGGATAGGACTTGAGGAGTATAATCAGGTCTCTGTTTGTGAATCTAATAAGAAAATATGAAAAACGTTGCAGAATGCTAATGAGGGAACAAGTCAAGAAAAGTAATCAAAGATTAATATGCTTACTACTAAGTAGATGTACAAATTGGTTAGGAAAGCCTTGAGTATACTTTATTCTTCGTAGGAAATAAAAGTAAATGCAATCTCAGAGGCAAAAAATCTTCAAACAATGATGATGGACGAATTCATTGAAAATTTGAAGACGTATGAGCTCAGAAGACACCAAGATTTGGAGAGAAATGAATCCAAGAAGACGACAAATTTGGTTCTAAAGGTTGACAAAAATGACTCCAGTGAAGAATAAATGATATGGGCTATCTCACTCGGAGTTTTTAGAAGATGGTGAAAAGCGGAGTTTTTTAGAACAAAGAAAGCTCAAGTAGGAAATTCAAGAGAAATAATCAATGTAATAAGTGTTTTATCTCTTTTTGGCTAGAGGGGTTGGAAAACATTGATTTTTGACCTTTTAAACTATTTCAAAACTTTTTTTAAAAAGTTCAAAATATTTTTTTAAAAAATACAAAGTCGTCACTTGACTTTTTAAGAAAATATCAAGAAAAACTAAAAATATATCAAAAGCTTAAAAATAGAAATAAATCTTTGAAATAGAGAAACTAGGTAATGGTTCAAGTAACGCCTTGAGAAGGTTTTTAAGGCACTCAAGAGTGTCCATTGAAAACGGTTGACCAAAAGACATTTTGACTGATTTATAAAAAATAACTAGTTTTAATAAATGTGGCTAACTTTGTAAAATCCTGAAATTTAAATTATTTGCAAATATAGCCTTTATTTTATTCAAGTAAAAAGTTATTTATTTAAAGGGTGAAAATCATTTTCACCCCCCAACTTTGATTAAAAGATCAAACATCCCCCTCAACATTGAACAATAATCATATTCCCCCCTTTATCCCATGCAATGTCCATTTTGTCCTTATAATTTTAAGGCAAAACGACCTTCTGGACCCCTGTACTATGTCAGTTTTGTAAGTTAGACACTTCTACTTACATGTTTGTCATCTAGACCCTTGAACCCATCAAAAAGCAACATTTTGCACACTTTGACCGTTGACCTTGCCTATGTGTCAAGGTCATGGTGACTAGGACAAAGAGAGTGTAGCCACTCGCCTGGGGGTGCGAGTATGAGTCAATTTTTGGCCAATTTTATATTAAAATAATTAAAAAAAATATTTAAAAAATAATTAAAAAGGTTCCTTTTTTTCCTTCATCTTTTTAAATTTAAAAATATTTTTAAAAATTTAAAATAAATAAAAAGGGTCCTTTTTTTCCCTCCATCTTTTTTAATTTAAAAATATTTTTAAAAATTTAAAAATAATTTAAAAATATTTTTAAAAAATAAAAATATATTTTTCCCTCCCCACCCAGCCCGTCCCCACCCCCACACCCCACTCAGCCTCGTCCCACCCCACCCCCAACCTTTCCACCCCACCCCAACACCCGTCCAACCCTTCCCCACCCCCACCCCAGCCCGTCCCCACCCCCTCACACCTCACCAGCCCCTCCCTACCCAGCCTCATCCCACCTCACCCCCAGCCTCTCCACCCCACCCAGCCCCGTCCCCACCCCCTCACACCTCACCAGCCCCTCCCTACCCGATACCCCTCCCAGCACCATTCCCACTGCATCCCAGCCCCATCCAGCCCCCACACCCCACCCCAACACTCTTCCAGCCCCCTTTCCCCACACAAGTTCACTTTTTATTTTTTATTTTAATTTTCCCTCTCAATTCAATTCTTTTTATTTTTTAATTAAAATTTAAATTTGAAATATTTTTATTTTTTTGGGGATTAAAATTTAAATTTAAATTGAAAGTGAGTGATAGTGAATATTGAAAAAAAATAGTGAATTTCACTTGAAAAAAATTAAAAATTTTGTGAATTTGTTAAAAATATTCAAATTTAAAAATCAAAAATTTATTATCTTTGTATATATGAATTTGTAGTTAAAAATTTAAATTAGTTGGAGAAGAATTTTAATTATTTGGAATGGATTTGATGTTTAATTTGTGAGAAAAAATAAAAACATGATTATTCAAAATTTTCTACAATTTATAAATTTTTCTTATTTAATTAAATTAATTTTAATATTTAATTTGTTATGTAGCATTTTAAAAATGACTTGGAATTTAATGTAATATAGTTTATTTTTAAAATGAAATGGCAGACGTGTCAGTCTTGGCAGCTGACATGTCAGCTGACATGGGGGAGAGTGTGTTACACTCACCAAAAAAGGGTTTAAAATATTGTTTTTTAGTGGGTTTAGGGGTCCAGATGACAAACATGTAAGTAGAAATGTTCAACTTACAAAACCGACATAGTATAGGGGTCCAGAAGGTCATTTTGCCTAATTTTAATTCTATATTTATGTAATGTCTTTTTATATTATATGTAATGAATATTTTTTTAACATGAATATTTATAGCATTTTTTAAGTTTATTAACTTTATACGAAAATTAATACGTTTTATAAATTTATCACAAAATTTAATATTATTTTTAAGATCGTTATTTTAGTATTATATGTATTAAAGAGTCGTTTGGTGTGAGGTATAATTATAATAATTCAGAGATAAAGCTCATGATTATTTATCATGCGTTTAATTAGATATATTATGTAGTCTCAAAATTATTTGTCGCACCATTTATACCACAGCGATGAGATAAGTTATCACACATACATGTTGGTACAACTTATTTTGTAATAACTAATCCCGGAATAACTTGTTTCCAAACAACCCACCCCTAAGTCTGTATATATACATATGTATGTACATGCATGTGCGTATATTTTTGTGTTTTAGCACTCTCTTACTAAATTTGTTTCGTATTACTTAACTTTTTGTTGATATAACACAATCCTTAAGAAAATTTTACTTAGAGATATATTTTGCTAAATTAACCTTATTAATGATAATTTAAAACTTTAAATTTATCTATACTATTACTTTATATAGTTATTTAACACTAAAGGGTAGAAAAAAAACATAATACAATTATCTTGATTTCACAAATTGAGTAGATAAACTAAAACATTTATTTTTAGCATGAGGATCAAGTGATAAGAAACGATATTATCTATTGTCTATATCAGTAAATAAGCTGTGATTTCCATTAATAGAGTATTACATATTTTATAATTTATATAAATAAATATAATCTTTAAAATTTGACCTTATTTTTATTCGAGAAAAACATCTAGTATCCCCGAACTATGACCAAATTTGCTACAACACACGTCAACTTCACGGGGGTCCTATTACCTCTTAAACTAAATTTTAGCGTATTTTTGTCAATCTTTTTAGCTAACGTAATACCTTTTGTCAATCGTTTTAGATGGCGTGACATATTTCATATGGGCTCCATTTTATGTAATAAAGGTGCCACATTAGCACAAAAATTGATAAAAATATGCTAAATTTGAGTTCAGGGGATAATAGGACCCCTGTGAAGTTGGAGTGTGTCGTAACAACTTTAACCATAGTTCGGGGTGGTACTAGAGGCTTATCTCTTTCATTTATTGTTTGTATTTTCTGCATTGAAATATGTTTATAAAATTAGTAGTACTTATTATTTTCACTTGTTAAAATAAATATTATAGTTTTGATTATTATTAATAAAACTAATTTTCTTATTATGCTAATTTACTTCATAAAGATCATCATTAGCTTATATATTTCTTACTTTTTTTTTTTTTCTAGAAGATAATGTTTATGTTTTTATGAAAATTTTATTATATGAATAATGTTTATGTTTTTATGAAAAATTTGTTATATGATTTTTTTTTAAAATGAAAATATGATGATTTTAAAGAAGTTAAAAAAAGGAATAAAAAAATTGATGATAAAGGGTAAAATAGAAATTTTAAAAAGTCAATTAGGATAAAGGGGGGAGTATGCTTATTGTTCAAAGTTGAGGAGGGAGTTTGATTTTTAAGATAAAGTTGGGGAGGGAAAATGATTTTGACCCTTATTTAAATTAAGAAAAATTTCTCCCGCAAGAGGAAAGGTTAACTAAATTCAATTCTTTTATTAATTTAGAAAAAGACAAATTATTTTCAATCTAAAAATAAAGGAAGTGATTTGAATATCATTATTGCTAATAGAAAATTTTATTTTTAAGGAAAAAACACCGATTCGAACAAGTTATGAAATTTCACTCATTAGTGAAAATGTTTTGCTTTTTACAAGAAAAGTTGATTTTTAAATTGATGAGAATTACTTTAACATAAATAAATTAATTTAACACATGAACAAAATGAAATGACATTTTTCATTCTCAAAGATTCATTTTAAGAGGAAACATAAAAAAACTCATTTTTATAAATTTTAAAATATGCTATGTGACAAATTATAAAGAAAGAAAGATATAAAAGAAAACAAAAATGACAATTGCAGGAGAATTTATTTAGATTTAACAAAATTTAAGTTAAAATTAATTACAAACAAGTAGTAAGTATATTACAAATAAGGGAACAAAAACCTAAATATACAACATTAGGTTGTTTAATACAAGTTATAATAAATATTTTTAGCTTGTAATTTATAACAAGTTCTTTTTTTTTTTAAATAAAAATGGAATTTTTGTTTTTATAAAAAATCAAATAAACATCAATCAAATAAGGAAATAATAAATTTTATATAAAAAAATTAAATAAACCTTTCTTTAAAATAGATTACAGTTAATAACAAATATTAATCACATCCCAAAATCTCTCTTAAATCATTTTCATTTCACTTTTTAAAACATATGTTCTTCTTCTTCGTCGTCTTTATTTTTTTTTTTCATTCTTGTTCCTACAACATATCAACAAACATCTATTGTTTTCAACCAAAATCTTTCATAAAATTTTTGCTATTTTAGTCGACATTGTAGTCCTTCAAATTGGTATGAAATAGCAATTTAAGTATTATATGTGAAATTCAAGTTCTTCAAATTTTCGATCGATTTGGGGTGCTTCATCCTTCTCCAATCAAGAATAATAGGAAGAAAAAAAGTTGAGATTGACGGTATATTAAACAATCAAAGTGAGTTGGTTTCGGATATGATAGTTGATGCGAACAACCATCACCATTGAAGCAACCTATTTTGAACATACAAAGTGATAATTTATAGAAGAAATCTGCTATTCCTCAAAAAAAGAGGAACAACAAGAGAAAAAATATTTTGGTTGAGCGTAGATTCCGATTTTGATAATGAATATCCTTCACACAAGCCTAAATCTCTATTTTCTTTATAGATTGAAAATTCCTTCCCATTAATACACTCTCTTCCTTAATCAATTTAATTTTGCTTTCATCGCGCCACTGAGTTCTTTGATTTTGTTTTATGAAAATAATATAAAATCTTATAAAGTTTAGTGTATGACGATGATACAAAATTTGCTAATGAGGAGTGATATAGCAAACACATTTACTAAATGGTATTTCTTAACTGGATCTCAAATTATGTAGTTCGTAACAAAAATACAATACAAAAATGTTGTGATTTTTATGCAAATTTATTCGAAAACTAGGTTTATACCCATTACATATACAAACTATTTATGTGTATTAAATTTCATTTTATTTTTCAATCAAGTTTAAATCATGTTATATTCAAATATCATATACAAAATGATTTTTGATCTATGAAAATAATATGTAAAATGATATACAAGAGTAATGCATACTTATTAATATTTTTAGTGGATGAAAATGATATTGAAATAAAAGTCAAAAATCTGAATAATACTTTTTTCAATGTTGCAATCAAAATATGTAAATTTGTATTTTATTAAAAAAAATTTCTGACGATTAAGATAAAATTTTTGGATGATATTGGGGTTCACTCTTAATTTGATTTCTGATTTTTGGAGGAAAAAGAAAGGCATTTTAATGATTTTTTCGATGATTCATATAAATTTTTTAGATAATAATGAATTTTTATATTTTTCCCTTTTGAATAACTTTTATATCTTTTATAGAAGGTTATATACGAATGCTTCATTTTATTTTTATATGAATGAAATAGATTAACAAATTGTTTTACTTAATCTTTTTATACCAAGTTATCTACAAACTCTATGAATTGTGATACTCAATTAAAAGATATACTTTAAATTATAAATTAAATAAATTAGTTTATAAAGTGATATCTTATATGTCATATTTGTATGAAATATGTATGAAATACATACACACACACACACATATATATGTTGTATATATATATGTATGTATATATATGTATGTATGTTTGTATGTATGTATGTATGTATGTATGTATGTATAAACTGGTATTTATGGATTATAATATTCAATTTAGATGATACCAGCTTATATATCCATTCCATACACTATGTGCTTATCTCTTTGAATCAATATTCTATCTCATCTACTTTTGTATTAAATTAAGGTTGAATGAACACTACCATCTATCATACTGAAAAAATTAATATTTATAAAAAAATGGAGGTACATCTGGTTCTGTAATAATGGATAAAGTAAGAAGGAATATTATGGTAAAAAGATGAAATCTATGATTATCTTCAATAATGAAAAGGAATTGAGGGAATAACGTGTATCAATGTAGAAAATATTTTTCCCAAATTTTACTTCTTAATTTAAGAATAGATTTTTCAACTTTACTGATAAAGTTAAAAAAATGTATAAATAAAGAAAATTATTGAAATCAAAATTTATTCCTACCATAATTATCAAAAGAATTAAGGAGGAGAGATAAAATATTTAAGACTAAAAATAAGAGATAATTTGACTAATAAATATATAACAAATGTTTTTTTTTTAAATTGCTATAACTTGCAATTAAATCCTTAATTCAATAATTATATAAAAGTGTTGCTATAACTAGGAATAAACAATCTAATTTTTTTTTGGTTTCCCATTCGGTGTCTGATACCCACATTAGAGTCCGACTAATCCGAATTCGTGCCGCGTAGGGCCTCATTTGGGGGGAAGCGCTCCCAAAAGAGTTTTCTCCATGTCCAGGGTCGAACCTCAACCTCTGATTAAGGGTGGAGAAGCCCCATCCGCTGCACTACAACCCATGTTGGTGAATAAACAATCTAATATGATTGTATATCAGTCATTTGTACATATCATTTTTGTCCCCCACCCACATATTAACTTTCTATTTTTTATTTTATTCCATATATCACGAGAATAACATTGTGTATACTCGATGTATATGTAATACCCTTAGTTTTCAAGTTCTAAACCTCTCAAAAGATTGGCTATTTAGTTAATTTTCTAACGCCACAAGTTTCGCCCTAATCTGACATCGCGACAAAAATTAATGAAGAAAATTTCTTACCAGGAGTCTGTCAGTTGCCAGTAACCACGATTCACTTGACGAACCATAACCTGACCTTATGAGTCATTATGAGTAGTTGTACTCACAACAGTGAGATCCTCAGCAACTAGCCCAGTGATGACGACTCAACCTTACGACGCATTACAAGATGTTACGAGTCGTAAGGAGTTACTCGTAATCATAATGGTGTGTGGCCAAGAACACAGTATAGTGGTCACGAGTTCAACACATGAATCGTTATCTGACCATACAAGTCATTGTGTGGACTAGTCACCTAACCAATAGATGATCCAAGGAGCAAGCCTCAGACTACGACTTCACCCAACGACTCGTAGTTAGTCGTAACGAGTCATTACGTGGCGAGTCATAGTCATAACAGAATGTACCCAGGATACCAGGTTACGACTCAGAACACTACTCGTAACCAATCGTAACGAGTCATGAGGTGAGTTATCACGATCGAAAACGGATTTCCCTGTATATTTTTTAGGGACTTTTATGGCTTTTCCCACACCCTTAAAAGCCAAACCCACGTCGTTTTGACTTTCCAAGGGGTGGTTTAATAGATCCCAATTCCCCAATTCATGACATAATCATAAAATTCACCCAAGAGATATCAAAAGAGGTGATTTTCCTCTCTTCCTCAAGCAAACTAGGGTTCCACAAGGGTAAGGTCAAATCAAAGAAATCTCTAAGGATTCCACTCTCAGGTATGTGAGATTTCATCAATGGGTCCCTTCCACACATTGAATACCAAGAATTTCCTATTCGTCTTTTTACAAGTATAAACCCCCCTTTTTATGGAGTTTCAAGTAAAATATGAAGTTACTTAATTCTGTCTCAACTGCTTGAAAACGAACCATGAGAATATGTTTTCCCATGTGAATTATGTTTCCATACGTTTGATAGTCTTAGTCAACCATACCATGTTCAGTTTATGCCATGTTGAGTACTATTTATGATTTTTTATCTCATGATTTCTTTATTATCATCATAATCAGTTGCATTAGTCTATGCTGGTGGGTTATGAACACCCGATACGTAGGTAATCATGCATTTTATAGTTTTCAGGTTACAAGTCATTTAGATTATCTTGTATTATTAAATTTCAGAATATTATCATGATGAGCATTTATCAGTATCAGATCATGTTGAATAAATATCAGCACACGTGTCATTCAGTTGGGAGTAATACTTAGCACCGAGTGAACGTAGGGATGACAACTTCCCCATAAGTTAGGCATGAGACCGTTAGTAGCAGTCTCTGAGTTTCAGAACTATGTCGCCACCATAGGTTATAAGGGGTCCCCCGTCAGTAGAGGCATGGCACCCTAGTCCTTCGGAACATCACATTAGCAGATCCATGCCAGCCAGTGTTGGTACCCTTGGCAAGGTACTAACACTTATCCAACTGGGGTTACTAGTTGGACCCCAATTTTGATAAAATTGGGGTATGTCGGTTGTAGTTAGCTCCACAGTCTTCAGTTCAGTTTCAGATTCAGCTTATACTCAGATTATGTTTTCAGTCCCAAAACAATGTTCTTTTTCAGGCCTTTCAACCAATCGATACGACCCCAGAGAACCGCTTTTGCTAAAACTCGAGCAGTTTTTTAAAGTTATGCATGACCTTGTATTCAATTATTTAGTTATTTATTTCATTCAGTACAAGTATATACATAGTCTTGCATTCATTTACATGTTCATACATTCATGCTTAGTTATATCAGTTAGCCTTCCCATTCTACATAATCAGTACATTCAAATTACTGATCACATACTCTTTTGCACTATATTATCTCATAATATAGGTTCGGACGCCCAATTCCCTGATCGTACTTAGACAGTTCATATGCTACTCAACAACAATTGTGATAAGTCCTTATCCTTTGAGCATAAGTTATTAATAGTTTCTTCCAGTACTTATTTTTGTTTCACAGTCAGTTGGGGGTTTGTCCCATCAACTCCCTATGTTAGAGGCTTTTAGATAGTCAAACTTATTTTTAATTTTTATCAGATGTTTAGACGTATTAAGTATTAACTTTTGTATTATTTGTTATTCAGATTTTCAGTTTAGCTTCCGCATAGTACTTTTCTATTTTTCTTTAATGCTCACAACAGGTACCAGACCATGGGTTAGCATGGGGTCACCCATGACTCTAGGCACCATGTTATGACTAGGGGGTAGCCTCAGGTCATGATAAACTTGGTATTAGAGCCAGGTTTAAAGTATCTTAGGGTATCTAAAAGATACGTTAAGTAGAGTCTTGTTCATGGGTGTAAAGTATGCCTCACTTTTGGGCTAGAGGCTACAAGACATTTTAGGAAAAGTTTCACTTCTTTCATTATTTATGTCATGCGATGAAGAATGATATCTATTGAAATTCCTCTTCTAACTCGTCCTTCATCTATTTATAGAAAATGCCTCCCATAAGAAATAAGGGAAGGAGGAACGGGGACCAGCCTGCACCACCGCCTATTCAGGAAGACTCTCTAAATGAGTGAAAATGCCCAAGCGCACACGCAAGTGTACGTGGTCTACTAAGTAATATAGTGTCCTTCAAGAAAGCCGAATATCTATCCAAGAGGGACTTGTGTCGACAACTATCCAATTCTAGTTTAACAATTAAGATAAAGCAACCAAGAAGAGCGTTAAATAATTATAAACTAAAAATAAAGTAAATAGTTTGTAAAAATAAAAATCTTGGGAAAATCAATGGATTAAAGACCAGCGTTAAAGCATTTCTAACAATCATACTATGTTATTGAACTTCATTCGTTAACTTGCTTATCTTGGTTGTTGACTCGTAGGGTTAATCGCATGATCAGGGTCTCCCGACCTCTAATTGTTTACCTAATATGGACATTACAACTACATCATTGAGTGGGGTGTAAAAATCCAATTAATTTATTAAACCTATCATCCTATGTTTAAATCAAGTAAGACATCAAGTACATCCCTGTCCTAGACACTAATTTGAATTCCTTATTTTATAAAAGAATACAAACCCTACTTTATTTATTCCTACGTTCTATCTCCCTATTCCCTATCTCGAGATCAAAAGGTCGACAATATATGTATTTTAAGGTTGATCAATCCATAAAATAATTAAAACAAGAATAAACAAACAACCAATAATGATAAGCAAATCAAACAAAATTAATCCAAAATAATAGTACTCATGTTCTTCGCTTTAACCCCGGAAAGAGGGTTTTTAGCCGATAATATTCATAATCATGATCCAAATAATTGAATACATGATATGAATAATTAACAAGATAATTAAAGAGAAAATAAAAACCTAAATAGAAGTGGCAGCCTCCAAAATATATCCAAACCGTTCAAACAGACACCACCGCTTCAGAATTATTCAAGATTCTCCAAGTATTGTCAGAGTCCCCTTTGCTTAACAAATATGTATATATAAAATAATATATTAATCCTAATCCTTGTAGGATTAAGGATATGTAACGTGATCCAAGAACCACCCACCATCTGCCTTTTGTAGTGTGCATACAACATATTACATTTATAGTATATGCCAATTCGTGTATATGTGGGACTTGACCAAAATTGGATCGGTGAAGTGCAGCATGCATCGCATGCAATAGTGAACAGAAATGGACGGTGCGTCGCAGGAATGGCTTCACCGAAATGAAGCGTGCGTCGCATGCAAAATGAGTGCACACACTGGAAATTCCATCCAAAATTTTGGTTAAGTCTTTATCGTCCCATCTTTCATCCCTTGTATCGTAGTGTATTTCAATGGATTTTCAGCCTTTATATCATCAATATATCTCCGTATTCAGCTCAAAAATCTTCCTACATAGTCACACACCAAATATTAGATATCAAAACAACACAATATCCTCAACGATGAATCACAACACAAGCTAAGACTAGGTTAATTCACAATGATCTTTGGCTTTATATTTCAACTCTTAACTTACTCAAATTAAACTTTCCACATCACAAAAAAGTTATTACACTCATAATTACATATTTAAACCATTTGGAACAAATTAAACACATTAGAATCCAACGAAACCAACTAGACACGCACCTAGCTCAAGCTAGTAAAACTAGTTTTCTCGATAGAACTCTAAGTGACTCAATTAAGTACAAACTTTTTTGGAAAATATGTTGAACCTTGTAATCACATACTTGGACACTTAAATGCTTATTTATATCTATATTAACAAGTTAAGCACACGAATTTCTCTTAAAACAAGGCTAAATAAGCTAGAATTGTACGCTAAAGTGTATAAATACACCCAACATCGCCACCCCACACGTAAAGCCTTATTCGTCCTCGAACAACTCTTTACTCTAAGAATCATAAGTTGAGGAGACTCTACACTTATACGACATGCAAGACACTCAAGGTAGTACTACAATGACGATACGAAATGCAAGTTTCTACACCAAACATGTTATTTACACAATTGAAAGCTTATGAACACTACTCCAAAACATCCTAGCCTCAAGAATTGACTCACCTAGTTGGCAAACTCATGCATATTTCTCAATAAAAGACATCATACAAATCCCCTATATTCATCAAACATGTGCCCCTCATAACAAGAGAGTTACCCATAATCACTCACAATAATGCAATTTATAACAATGGGTACAGGAATCAAATTACGCTCAGTCTTACAAAGAATTCACAAGTTACACATAATGAACCATAAGCTTGTCCTTAGTGTAGTACTTCACTAATATCAGAATGTAAAGCTTAGAATCAATTAGGACTTTTCTGGGTTGTAATGTAGGCTAAAAGACGAGTAGGAACTATTTTGAAATAGTGACTCACCTCTCTAAGTGCTTTAATACACTACATTATACATTTAAAACCACTCTTCAACAACTAAATTACACCATTTTGACTACCCCATTCATTTGTTTTACCCCATCTCTTTTTAAGCATTTTCACAAACACATGGTGGACGTATTGTTTATTACCACATGAATCAATTTTTCTCTTTTTCCACAACCATGTCAATATTTCTAGCATAAATTATATCATACCCATCCACCACACATCAATTATCAACACCAATAACTATTACCTTGGGGCATGAAATTTACCTTTCTCCTCTTATTTCTCAAACTTCTTACTCAATTAATTTTTTATTAAAGCACCTAGAAGCTTTTGGATCAAATTAAGGTTTACCAAAGAAGGGATTAGGCTACATATGAGGCTTCCGAAGAAAACTCTAAAGGCTCAATGGGGTTTAACTAGGATTATGCATAAGGATAGGTAAAAAAGAAGGTCTAAAATAACGCTATCAAAGAAATGCTTATATCATTTCCTAAACTCACATTCTTTATTTCGCTTTGCACACACACCGGAAAAGTTGTAGACATCACATGTGACAAGGAATATACAAAAACTCACATCACACATGGCACATGCTTGAGTCACACAAGATCATCATATATTCTCAACCAATAATAGCACGAATTCAATATTTAAGCCAACACGTACAAGAGTCACAAACATGAGGCTAGAAGTCTAAAAAATAGTATTTCCCTCAATAAACATGATTTTACCAAACAAAACACTTGCACCATGTAATAAAAAATAGCACCAACAAGAATATCTCGCTTATTCCTAACCTAAATTTTTTTAAATTGAGCCTAAAATAGGGAATTTCCCTAATCCACACTTAAAATTCTACTTTGTCCCTAAAGTGAACTTAAAAAGTAAGAGATAGAAATACTTCCTGAGGCCTCTAGGACTAGCTAGTAGCATTTTTTCCCATAGAAGAGGTCCGTAGGACCCCTTCTCAATCTTTGCCATGCTTCTTAGCTCAGTTTTTTAGTACTCAGACTTTCCATCAACCTGTGACTCAACAAAATAAAAACTACATGAGATAAAACTAAAAAACTAAAAATAAAACATACCTTAGCTTGGGTTGCCTCCCAAGAAGCGCCTAATTTAGTGTTGCAGCATAACCCATATCAACTTTTTCCTCCACCTTGAGGATATGAATTTTACCCCCAACATCACATCCATTTTTTATCTCGCTCATAGGGTGGTGGTACAAATATTAAAGAACAGAGTAATGGATAATGCATGGTAAACCACTCAGCCTTAAAATGAGGTGTGTTTTTATATTGCTTGTCTGGTGCAAAATTAAGAATATAGGATTCTTGTTCCTCATCTTCACGCTCTTTCACTATTTTAAATGAATCCACAGACAAGATATCATCTAAACATAATATAGAAAAGTGCTTTGAATGAGGCCCATCCAATCCTACTTCAAAATTTACACTATCCACTACACCCTCACTCTTATTTACCTTCTCAATTTCAGTCTCAAAAGAAAGATGACAACTGAATGGATGCGATTCATATGGTGATGGTAGTATCTCCTTAACCTGTTCAACAATTTCAGTTTCTGAGTACTCAAACTTTCTCGAACTGTCAGTAACTTTGTCTTCAACAGGTTGGAAAGTCAACTCTGCATCTACCTCCTTAATTGTCTTTGGAGGTTCTTCATTGAGCTCTGTGCCATTCCTCAAAGTGATTGTAATTACTTGTTCACTGTCACTTGGCAAATCACCTTGAGGTCTGGTATTATGTACCTATTGCACTTGCCCAATCTGCATCACCAAGTTCCTTATGACAATTTCTTGATGCTCTAAATTTCCCCCATAACTCTTTATATCTACTGACAACTGTGCTTGATCAACTAAAATTTGTTTTAGCATCTCTTCCAGATTGTTCGTTTAAAATGAGGCCTGTTAATTCTGAACCTGCGGCTGCAGAAACTACTGTTACTGGTTGTAGGCATTCACATAGTATTGCCTTTGATCATAGCCCACAAACATTACTGAATCGGGGTTGACAACACACATATCTTCAGAATGACCACTATTTCTACAAACCATATACTATATAGAATCGTCATCACTCGCAAACCATCTATCCCAGGCTGCCATGTCAAGAAGTATGATAAAGAGAAATAAAAGAAACTAAAAAACCCCTAAAAAACTAAACTATTTACAACTCAATATAGATGAACTAAAAATAAGATAGTTTCCAATCTATAAGTCCCCGATAATAGCGCCAAAAACATGACAGCGCCCAAGCACACACGCAAGTGTACGTGGTCTACCAAGTAATATAGTGGCCTTCAAGAAAGCCAAATATCGATCCCACAGGGACTTGTGTCGATAACTATCCAATTCTAGTTTAACAATTGAGATAAAGTAACCAAGAAGAGTGTTGAATAATTATAAACTAAAAATAAAATAAACAATGCGTAAAAATAAAAGTCTTGGGACAATCAATGGATTAAAGCCTAGGGTTACATCACTTCGAACAATCATACTATGTTATTAAACTTCATTCGTTAACTTGCTTATCTTGGTTATTGACTTATAGGGTTAATCGCATGATCAGGGTCTCCCACCCTCTAATTGTTTACCTAATATGAACATTACAACTACATCATTGAGCGAAGATGTAAGAATCCAATTGAGTTATTAAATCTATCATCCTACGTTTGAATCAAGTAAGGAATCTAAGTACATCCCTATCCTAGACACTAATTTGAATTCCTTATTTTATAAAAGAATACAAACCCTACTTGTTTATTCCCACATACTATCTCCCTATTCCCTCTCCCGAGATCAAAAGGTCGACAATATATGTATTTTACGGGTGATAAATCCATAAAATAATTAAAACAAGAATAAACAACAATCAATAATGATAAGCAAATCAAACAAAATTAATCCAAAATAATTGTACTCATGTTCTTGGCTTTAACCCTGAAAAGAGGGTTTTTAGCTGATAATATTTATAATCATGATCCAAATAATTGAATACATGATATAAATAATTAACAAGCTAATTAAAGAGAAAAAAAAAACCTAAATAGAAGTGGCAGCCTTCACAAATATGTCCGAACCGTTCAAGCCGACACCACCACTTCAGAATTATTCAAGATTCTCCAAGTATTGTCCAAGTCCCATTTGCCTAACAAATATGTATTTATAAAATAATATATTAATCCTAATACTTTTAGGATTAAGGATATGTCACATGATCCAAGAAGCACCTACCAGCTACCTTTTGCAGTGTGCATACAACATATTACATTTATAGTATATGCCAATCCGTGTTTATGTGGGACTTGGCCAAAATTGGATCGGTGAAGTGCAACATGCGTCACATGCAGTAGTGCACAGGATTGGAGGGTGTGTCACATGCATGGCTTCACCTAAATTAAGCATGTATCGCATTCAAATCGCGCGCACACACTGGAAATTCCATCCAAAATTTTGGTTAATTCTTTATCGTCCCATCTTTCACCCCTTGTATCGTGGTGTATTTCCTATGGATTTTCAGACTTTATATCATCAATATATCACCGTATTCAGCTCAAAAATCTTCTAACATAGTCACACACCACATATTAGATATCAAAACAATACAATATCCTCAACGATGAATCACAACACAAGCTAAGACTAAGCAAATTTGCAATGATCTTTGGCTTTTGTGTTTCGACTCTTGACTTACTCAAATTAAAATTTGCACATCACAAAAAAGTTATTACACTCATAATTACACATTTAAATCATTTGTAACAAATTAAACACATTAGAATCCAACGAAACCAACTAGACACGAACCTAGCTCAAGCTAGTAAAACTAGTTTTCTCAATGGAAATCTAAATGACTCAATTAAGTACAAACATGTTTGAAAAGCACATTGAACCTTGTAATCACATAATTGGGCACTTAAATTCTTATTTACATCAATATTAACATGTTAAACACACAAATTGCTCTCAAAACAAGGCTAAATAAGCTAGAATTGTACGCTAAATGTATAAATACACCCAATATCAATGGGCAGGTCTCTCATGCTGAATTCAGGGACGATTTCATGGACTTGGATCAATCTATGTATATCCAAAATAACCAATAGGTTGTGTACCCATTCAATCAGGTAGTGAATATGGCAACAACTAGGATTCGAGTCTTAACCTAGATGAATCCCCCGGTGTTCTCCGAATCCAAGTTTGAGGAGGATCCCTAGAATTTTCTTGACTATGTGTAGAAGGTGAAAAATATGATGGGTGTAACTTCTAGTGAAAGTGCTGACTTAGCTGTTTCCTAATTGTGAGGTGTGGCTTACACTTGGGTTAAGTAATAGAAGGAGGATAAAGGTGCCGAAGCAGGGCCTGTAGAGTGGGATTAATTTGCTACTACTTTTCTAGATAGGTCTTTCCCACTTGAGTGGAATGAATCAAAAGTGAAAGAGTTCATTAACCTCAAGCAGGGCAACATGAGTATGAAGGAGTACCCGCTCAAGTTTACCTAGTTGGTGAGGCATGCTTTGACTATGGTGGCTGAATCTAGGGCCAGAATGAGTAAGTTTGTGTTCAGAGTTTCTAAGGATGTGGTCAAGGAGTGTAGGCATATAATGCTGATTAAGGAGATAGACTTTTCCAAGTTGATGGTTCATGCTCATCAAATTGAGGAAAAGAACCCCAAGGAAAATAAAAGAGAAAATAAGAGGGGCAAAATCAATAATTTCATTTTCTCTCAACAAAGGTCAAATAGTGGGAATCGTTCTTTGTTCCGCCAGAAGTCCTCAGCCCCAGCCCCATCTTCTACTAGTGTTCCAGTGCCTAAGTTCTAACAGGATACTCGTGATAGAGTGCTAAGATATAAGTCCTAGGAAAGTGTGAACAGTGGCTGCACAAATCCAGTCTGCAAGAGTTATGGTAAGAACCATAAGGGTAAGTATATGGCTAACAATGATGAGTGTTTTGGGTGTGGAAAGTTAGGCCAGTTAAGGGAATGCCTAGTAAGTATATGGAAGGGCAGGAATGACCGTATAATACCCTTAAAATTTTATCCATTTTATTTTTGACCTTCCCATGTTTGAAACATTGATTTTTGATATGAGATATGCTTAGGGATGTTAAAAGGGTAATTTGGGTGAGTTTTGGAATTTTCAGAAGAGGTTCAGAGTCATTTTGGTATTCCGTGGTAGTCAGCCTCCGTGTTTTTAGCGTGCCATGGAAGTTTGACTCCATAATTTTTATGTGGCATGGAGTCAGTGTGCCTCCATGATAAGCAGTGTGGAAGGAAGGTTAGTCTCCGTGATAAGGCCATGCCGCACTGCTATGTAAAAATTATGCTATCTTATTTTATTTCCCTTAGTATGAGGGGTAATAAGGTCTTTTCACCTATGTACGACCTATAAACATTATATGAGCCTATTTTTATCAGTTTTCAAAAAGCAAAAGCTATTATTTCACTCTCAAACATAAAACCCAAGAAAAACTTAAGGTTTTCATCGTACGTTCTTCTTCCGGGTTCCAAGTTCTAAATTTCTTCCAAATTTTTATGTGTCTGAGGCATGTATCTCTCTCCTTACACTTAGATTTTTTTAATGGCATGAAATTGGTTTATTATTCATGTTGTTTTGATGTTGTGTTTTGAACTATGGGTTGAGGGTTTTGGATTTAAATTATTTGAATATTTTTCCCATGAATACTATTGCTTTATTACGTATTAAATTATTGGTTTGTACACTCATTGGGGTGCCTGGGAATGGTGAGTGTAATTAGGGGCACAAAGATTCCCCAAATAAATAGATTTTGGTATTGAAATTGATAAGAACCCCAACCCATTTGCATAATTGGTTTTGGAATATGGTTAATCACTTGGTTTGGTCTACTTCTTTAAAATTAATGCATTGCATAAATGGGTAACGAATAAGAATAATCTTGAAAACCTTGTGGGGTACAATGGACTCCCCTAAGTGAACGACTTTCTTGAAAATCTCATGGGGTACAATGGACTCCCCCAAGTGAATATTTTTCTTGAAAACCTTATGGGGTACAATGGAATCCCCCAATTTGATTTTAATAATGGAGTCTGGGGTACAAGGATTCTCCAAAAGTGTTGGCTTAATGAAATTTCTTGCAAGCTATAGTTGGTATCACGATACCACTTAATGATGCCTTTATGATTGACTCCTTAATGTAATGGTTGGGTTAAGTGTGTTAAATATTTTAATTGGACTTAAAGGTGGCTGTGTTAGCTAACCGTGAAGGTGTGAGTTCCAAAGGACTGATATTGGAAACTCATATTTGCGGCCTTAGGTTTGGTCTAGATGATCGTGTGATTATATCACACTATGTATATTTGTATCATGGATGGCGTAGGGTACGATGGATTCCCCAACCTTTCATGATATTCTAGTTCATGCATCTAACACGTGTTGGGGCCCTTTTAACAGAGAGAGTTGAACCCATATAGGCCGTGGGTGCCTATTTATAACGGTTGAGCTACACAATCTAGGCTAATGTTTTTAAATTGCATTCTAAACCTTGTTCCCTACCACGACACGTTATCTATTTATATGTATATGCATATACTTTTGTGCATTAGGATTTTCGATTATTGATCATGAGATTATTTTATCCCTTATCCATGAGTTACATGCTAGAGTTCAACCCACTAACTGTCTTTAGACTCTATATCCCCATACGATGCAGGCATAAAAAATAATTCTACCAGCGACTAGGTGATCGCGGGATAACTCATGAGTCAAATTGAAGTGGTGAGCTTCCATACTTTGAAAGACCTCGTTTTATGTTTTGGGTTTCTTTATGTTATTTACTCTTTCCTTTGTACTTATTTTTGGCTATTATTGAAGTCATGTCCCAACTCTTATTGATACTCGATTGGTTAGAGGCTTTGTGGATATTGATGTAGACTTAGGTATTGGTTATTGGTTCTTTTGGAATACCATAGATGTCTCTGAGTTTACTTTTTTTTATTTTTCCCTTGTTATATGTTTAGAACTTTGTCCTAGTTAGTGTGTATACTCTGTTTGACTGGCAAATGGGGTGATCTCTGGTCCACGCCGACCTTGAGATACCCATCAAGGCCAGACCCTGGTCTGGGCTGTGACAAAGTTGGTATCAGAGCCAGGTTCATGGTCAATTGGGTATCCATAAAGCCGTGTCAAGTAGAGTCTCTTTTATGGGTATGTAGTGCACAACACTTATAAGGGAGAGGCTACGAGGCATTTAGGAATATTTCTCTTTCTTATTGTTCTATTTTTGGGCCATAGAGTCTAAGGTGTTAAATCTCCTCTAATTCCCATTTGTTCACCTTTTAGATCATGCCTCTAAGAAGATCTGATACTTGTGGAACCTCATCTGTCCTGTCTGAGGATAATGTGTGATAAAATATAGGGGGTTACACCACACTATGATCCCATCAGGTTCATTAAAGTCAGTCACAGGAAATAACACAGTAAAGCAGTAGAAAAGCTAAAACTTTGTAGGAATTTAAAGAACACAAAGATTTAACATGGAAACCTCCTTGCTCAAGGGAGGAAAAACCACGACTTGACCTCACGAGCACTCAATAATCCACTATAATCAACCTCTTGATTATAGACTCAATTTGAATCTAACTATAGGCTCCACCTGCTTGTAGCAGGCTTGTAATAACTCTACTATAAGCCAACCTTGACAACTCTGCCAAAAATTCACCTTGATATTGATTAAATCTATCCAATATAAAACTCAGGTAAATCTATCTAAGCACTCACAAGAAAAATAAGGAAAAAACATTACTCTAATACTATGAGAAATACAATTACAAGACAAGACTCGACTCAAGAACACATACTCTTTCAGCACACAAAGGTTTGGAACTTGAGCAATATTTGAGTTCTTGTCAATTTCTCTCTTAAACAATCAGATTTCAAAAACTACTCATTTGAGATCATTCTTTTTCTTTAATACCAGACTAATGATTAGGGTAGAAATCTGATTGGGCTAGGTGTCCTGATAGGTACAAGCTCACCTGTGTAGTTTGTTAGACTAGAAGACAAAATTGTGCAGAAAAGTGACAGTTGTACTAAATTCATGAAGACCCAGGGACTTGGTCCTTTGTTGTCAGCTGATCATCATTAAAACAAGATAAGGCAATTTTCTCCCTTTTAGATGATGAAAAACCAACCACAGATTTTAATCATCAATGTTCAACTATTGTCGATGAATGTTCCTCCTATCACTATGCACCTTACCTTCCCCCTATTAATATACTATCATGCTTCATATGCCATTATGCATCACCAATATTCTCTTTTCTGTCAATATGCCTTTCAACATTCAACACATATACTCCTGGTACCTGGTCCCTAAAAAATCATGTAACACACATACTCGGTCCCTACCATATGGATTTAGTATTCTCCCCTTTGGCATCATTGAAAATTGATAACAGTAAACTAAGAGTAAAATAAGCACATGGACATTGGGGAAACACTATCATGAAGAACAACTTTAACATAAAGAGGAAATCAATGAAATATACAAACAAAGATTCATTCATATGTAAGAGGTAAGTATCATTCCAAATAATTTAAATATTCCAGAGAAAAATCCACAAGAATCAAGAAAAATTAACAGGTGAAGGACTTGGGAAGAGGGTTTGAAGAAATAAAGCCATGTTATTGTTTAGATGCCTTATCTCTGCATTCAAACTAAGAACTTCATCAATTAAAGTTGAAACTATCTTTTTTAGTAAAGCATTCTCAGTTCTAAGCTCTTCAGAGAAACTTGGATCCTTATTAGAAAGACGATGAAGTGTCAAGTGCAATATACTGATCTCTGCATCTTGAGCAGATATGTTGAACTTCAACTCTTCTATTACCTTACTGAGCTCACTTTGAGAGATGTCACCTAATTTGTTTTTTCACACACTTAGTTTTGACCAGAGTCTTCATACCAAATAGTTGTAGCACAGTTCTAGTAGTTCCATTTTCATAAACAATACCAAAATAAGCAAAAACTTTGTTCAACCGGTATCCATAAGGAATGCCATATTTTCTATTTTTTCCATGAACAACTTTATATATGTGCACCATTATTAATGCAGGTAGACTAAAGAACTCAAAACTGCCCAGACACTCCATCATATACAAATAGTAGCTAAAGCAATGTTTCTCTTTTGTTATTTGGCCAAAATTACTTTGTTAACAAAATCAAAGACTAATTGCAACTCACTATTGAGTGATTTCCTATTCACTGCAGCCACATAGTTTCCTTTAACCTTTGATACTTTTGCTAAAAATTCTATTGAGGTATTTTTCTTTAAGATAGTCCTTATACCATTGATAGGAACATCCAAAATTCTCCCAATTAATGTAGCATCAAGATTCAACCTTTTCCCTTGAGGTACAATAGTTATTTTCAAGTTGTCTTCAGAAAAATCCAATGTGGAATAGAATTCCCTAACTACTTTATCAAAGACTGTGGGAATGGGTCCTTCCATAAGATAGAGCCATCATTGAAGTTTACTAGGCTCAACTAATTCCATCATGCTTTGTTCTGTTAACACACTTGAGTCAAAGATCCTCTCAGTTAGCACCTTTTGATTTTTCAAGAACCTATTTCTCACTTCTTTAGACACAACCTTTCCTTCTTTCTCCACTTTTCCCTTTTTAGAAATGCTGATGGGTTATCCTTTAGTCATTTTTCTCTTTTTGGGACTAGGTCCTTTAGAAGTCTGCTGCTTCTCAGTAGAACTTCTATCCTTCTCTCTCTAATTTCATGTTATTTTACTGATATTTTGTTCCTTAGGACCAAACATACTATTTCTTGGACTATTTGACAAGAAGATGAGATTTTCAGCAACCCAGGCATCATCTATCAATATGCTACCAGAAAAATTATAAGGCTTCAATAATAATTCTTTATCAATGAGTTCAGTGAAGAAGGAGTTTGGGTTTAGAAGAGTAGGAGAATAAAGGTGTTTTTCAAGAAGATTTGAGAGAGGATTATGCTAAGCTTAGAGTCCTTTAATAGACACGAGAATGGGGTATTTATAGAATTTGGAAGTCCTTTTCACAAGAGGGCTATTTAGGACTAGATTTTTCCTTTTGATAAGAGAAAGAGTGGGTACAACAAGATTTAAAGGAATAAATAAGAACAAGGAAGGGTTTTTTTTTGTGATAATGAGATGTGAACAATTTTAATTTTGGCGTGAATCATCCTTTCTTTTAGAATAAGAGAATTTTTTGACATAGAGAGAGTGGATACGAATTTTTCTGATAGAACACAAAGATGCATATTTATGATAATAACCTGAGAGATGGCACCAGGTTCCTCTCTTTCTTGAGTGAATCCTCAACTTTATGCATGTCATATTTGTCCTCCTCCAAAGTTTTCCCCATGGGTGCATACCTGTAAAGGTATGATACTAAGTTAGACCAATAAGTACATAGTTTATCAAGGATACCTATCTCCTGATCATAGACATTTTTAAGGAGAAAAGCTGATTCATCTAGTATGTCGGGTTATTTTGATCAACCCCAACCTCATCCTATTTTTCAAAAATTATTCCTTGTGAAGAACCTTAGTAAATATCTTTGCTATTTGATCTTCAGTCTTGCAAGACTTCATGCAAATAGATCCCTTCTCAACACTGTCTCCCAGAAAGTGATATCTCACATCAATGTGCTTGGTCCTATTATGTTGCATTGGATTCTTGGCCATGTTGAGAGAACTTGTATTGTCATACATCAGATTAGTTGCATTTGAGAAAATCCCAATGTCCTTCAATTGTTGTTTGATCCATAACAATTGAGCATAACAAGAAGCTGAAGCCACATATCACCTTTAACAGTAGATAAAGAAACTATATTTTTCTTCTTAAAACCCCGGGAGATTAAGGAAGAACCTAGAAAATGAGCCATTACTAAGGTACTTTTTCTATCCACCAGATATCCAGCATAATCAGTATCATCATATCCTACTATATCAAAACTATCTCTAGAAGGATAATATAGGACTAGATCCCCTGTACCTTTCAAGTACCTGAGAATTCTTTTTGCAGCTTTCAAATGAGATTTCTTAGGACAGGCCTAAAATCTTGCACACATTCCCACACTAAACACAATATCTTGCCTGCTTGCAGTGAGATATAGTAAGGATCCAATAATCCTTCTATACATGGTCTCATTAACTGAGGGACCAAATTCATCATTATCTATCTTAAAGTGGGTTCCAATTAGAGTTTTAATTGGCTTGGAATCTCCCATGTTGTATTTCTTTAGTATCTCCTTAATGTACTTCTCTTGAGAGATCATTGTCCCTTGAGAAGTTTGCTTGATCTTTAAACCTAGGAAAAAACTCAATCTTGAGCTCCTGTTTGGGCTCTAGATTCCAATGGTGTACTCATATTCTCAAGTAGATGAGAAGATTGGCACCTCTAGTTTGACCTTCTAAGATTAGTTCTACTAGGTCCAGGTCCCTGAGGAGTTTGACTGGATCCTTCTATATGTTCTTCAAATAGAGCTGGGTTCTATAACTGAGATCCAGGATTACCATTACTTTTATCAATCTCATCTACATTAATTACCTCATGACCATCATCTTCAGCAATATCATCCCGTTGAACAAGAATGAGTTCTTTAATTTTTGATTCTTCATTATCACCTTAATTTATTAGCTTTCCTGACTCATCAAAGACCGCATGCACACTTTTTTCAACACAAAGAGTGATTTTGTTGAAAACTCTGTTTGTTTTGCATGTTAAGTGATATCCCACAGGTACTGCTTCATCACTTTTGGAGTCAAAATTTCCTATATCAGTTTTCCTATTGTTTAGAATAAAGCATTTGCACCAAAAAGGTCTAAAGTAGTCAAGCTTATACTTTTTATAGAACATAAGCTCATATGGGGTCTTGTTCAGGAGTGATCTAATCAATCACCTATTTGTCACATAGCACACAATGTTTATAGATTTAGCCTAAAAGTTCTATGGAAGCCTACTATCAATCGGCATGGTTCTGACAATCTCTATGAGGGTTCTATTCTTTCTTTTAACTACTCCATTTTTCCAAGGAGTCCATGGAGCAGAGAAGTTATGAATGATTTTATTTTTATCACAGATCTCGCAACTTGGGAGTTCTCAAATTCAGCTCCATGATCAGATCTGAATTGAGCAATATCACAATTCAACTTCATTTGAAAATGCTTGGCAAAGGTAACTAGAACCTCATTAGTTTCATCATTTTTTCTCAAGAACATTGTCCAGGTGAACCTTTAGTAGTCATCCATAATCACAAACACATACTTCTTTCCTCCTCTACTTTGGACTTAACCAGGTTCAAATAGATCCATATGCAATATCTCTAAGGGTCTAAAAGTAAATACAAATTTCTTCAGCTTAAAGTAAGACCTAGTTTGTTTTCTCTTAACATAGGCATTACAAACCTTGTTGTCTGGAAATTTCAGGTTTGGCATGCCATGAATCAGGTCCCTTAAAATCAAATTGTTCAACAAAGAGGAACTTACATGTCCTAGCCTTCTGTGCCATAAATAAGCATCTTCACTTTGAACACTTAAGCAAGTTAATTACTCATCATACACAGACTCCAAATAATCCATATACATATTTTTAATTCTCTTGGCTTTGAGAATAACTTTCCCAGATTTTAAGCTTGACATAGTACATCCCTCAGCTGACAATTTGACCTCATTGCCTTTGTCATAAAATTGATAAAAACTTAGAAAACTGTACTTAAGTCCATTCAAATAGTATACATCTTCTATTACTTGATCAGATGATTTTCTAATCTTTCCCACACCATAAATTAGGCCTTTTACTATTTACAAAAGAGAAACCTCCACTGTGAAGTGTCTTAGGAGAAAGAAAGCAGTCATTCCTCCCTATCTTATTCTTTGAACATCCACTATTCATGAACCAGTTATGACTACATTCCCCTCATCCTACCTGCAAACATAGTCATTTGTTAAATTTGGGAACCACTTGAGTTTGAGTTCCCAATAGGATGACAAAAGTGTGATCAAATCTTTCTTGGCCCATCTAGGTAGAGAATTTTTCTTCATATTTTTCAAGGGCATGAAATCCTTAGGATAATAATTCTCCTACTGGATGTAATTAGCCCTGCTCATTCTAGCCCTAAGCCAATTCTGACAAATTTCCTTCAGGTGTCCATCTCTTCCACAATGAGTACATAGAGGTTTGTGGACCATATTTCTAAAACCATGAACAACATTACCATAAGATCCAAGTGATTGGTTCTTATACTGATATCCAATCCTTTTACCATTATTGACACTTTGACCAGTTAGATTATAAAGGATTTGTGAGGATAGGGTCCATTTTAGTAATTTGTTAAGTTCTTCCCTTAGACGGACCAGGTCCCTTTCTAACTCTTCATTCTTATAGAGGGCATTCATAAGGTGCTTTTGAGAATCCCTTAATTGATCTTCAAGCTCAATCTGAGGCTTTTGAAGCTTTTTTCTTCCCTTTATCATTAGAATCATTTACTTTCTCTAGTTTACTCAATAAACTCAGATTATTAAATTTCAACTTAGCAAACTTGTCTTTTGTTTCAGATATCTAGAGAGTTAAGGCAATTAATTCAAGCTCCTTATTCACTACTTTCTCTTCTAAAGCATTTTCTCAGTAGTCAGTTCACACACAGAATCAATTAACATATTTGCTATCTTCTTTATCTTTCTAATAGAGTATTTATCAAAATTTTCCTTAATATTAGAGAGAGTTACCTCATTTTATTTTTCATCTTCAGTGTTTGCCATGAGAGAAAACAAGGAATCATAGGTAACTTCACACTCCTCCACAACCAACATGGACACATCTTCAGCCTTCTCAACTTTATCAGATTCACTGGAAGAATTTCCCTATACTGCTAGAGACTGTCTCACTGCATAATCACCTGCAACCTTTCTTCTTGATTTTATAGGGACCTGGTCCCTATTCTTTCCTTTGTTACCTATGGTCTTGATATATTCTTGATAATATATTATGTGCATTGGACAGTCCTTAATGAAATGTTTAGGACTTCCAAATTTGTGACAAACTTCAACATTGCCACCCTTTTTGATGCTACTTTCTCTTCTTTGCAACTAACCATTTTTCTTCATATCTCTAATAGTTCTTTTTGACAAATAGGCAACATTAGTGTATTTTTCACTTGAATAAGATTTTAAAGACTTTAGTGCCAGATATTTTTCTTTTTTTGCTTCCTTCTTCTTTTGCCCTTACAAATTCTTGAGCTCATGAGTTTTTAGATTACCAATGAGTTCATCCATAGTGAGAGTCTTCAGGTTTCCTGCCTTAGTAATATCATCTACTTTTCTTTCCCAGGACTTAGGAAGAATACCTAAAAATTTTTCTCACTTTTTTATACAAAGGAATCACTTCTCCTAAGCAGTGTAGCTCATATGTGATAGAAGTGAATCTTGTATGCATTTCTTGAATTGTCTCTCCTTCTTTCACGGTGAAGGTCTCATACTAAGTAGTCAACATGTTAACTTTAAAATCTTTCACATTAGTTGTTCCCTCATAACCTGTCTTCAAGCAATCTCAAATTTCTTTAGAATTTTCACAAGCAGAAATCCTATTATATTCATCAGGTCCTATCCACAGACAAATAATTTCTTTGCTTTGTAATTCTTCTTAATTTTCTTTTGATCTTCATCATCAAATTCTCTCCTATTTTTGACAACCATTCTTATTATGTTTTCTTATTTAAACTCTCTACTAGGAAAATGAGTACTATCAAGTATTATATCTATCAACTCGCTGTCCTCAACCATAATAAAATCAAACATCTTGGTTTTCCACCATCCATAGTACTATCCATTAAATCGGGGTGGTCTAGTGTTAGATTTCCTTCTTTCAAATTAGGTGGAGCAACCATGATCAATAAATCACTCTAGGTATAAAACTTTTAGAGTGACTTTGTATGATACCAATTGATACAACATGGAGGGTTGTACCACACTATGTAGGACCAGGCACCTTAAAGTCAATCACAAGAAATAACACAGTAAAGCAGTAGGGAACTAAAACTTTGTAGGAATTTAAAGAACAAAAAGATTTAACATATAAACCTCCTTTCTCAATGGGGAAAAAACCACGACTTGCCTTACAAACACTACACAATCCACTATAATCAACCTCTTGATTACAAACTTGATTTGAACCTACCTCTAGGATCCACTTGCCTGTAATAACTCTACTACAAGCCTACCTTGACAACTCTGCCAAGAACTCACCTTGATATTGATTAACTCTAACCAATATCAAACTAAGGTAACTCTACCTAAGCACTCACAAGAAAAACAAGTAAAAAATATTACTCTTATAACATGAGTAATTCTATTACAATTGAAGACTCGACTCAAGAGCACATACTCTCTCAGCACACAAAGGTTTGGGACTTGAGCAATATTTGAGTTTTTGCCAATTTATTTCTTAAATAATTGGATTACAAAAACCACTCAATTGAGAATAATTATTTTCCTTTTATAATGGACTAGTGATTAGGGTAGAAATATGATTAGTCCAAGTGTCCTGATAGGTACAAGCTCACCTCCGTAGTTTGTTACACCAGAAGACAAAACTACACAGGATAGTGATAGTTGTACTGAATTCATAAAGACCCAGTGACCTAGTCCCTTGTTGTCAGCTAATCATCATCAAAACAAAATATAGAAATATGGATGAAAATCATCCTACTTATGGGGAAAAGACCCGATCTAGGGCCACTACTTCTGATTTCCTTCGTGGAGTTCTACCGATCTCCATAGACCCTTCTCCCACTAGTGATACTCCTCCCCAGTCACCTCCCGAAGGTATTACTAATGCTAGTTCCACTATTTTATTCATCTATTGAGCCAACTGGTAACATCTCAGTCACTTCAGTTGGAACCTGCTGGTGTGGTTGTGAGTTCTTCTGAGGCAAGTAGAGTTGGCCAATTTATGAGGTTAAATCCTTTATTTTTTTTACTGGAACTAAGGTTGAGGAGGATCCTCAAGGTTTTATAGATGATATGGAGAAGATCTTTTGGGTGATATATGCTACTGATATAGAGGGTTGGAGTTCACTGCTTATCAGTTGAAGGATTTAGCGTATTAGTGTTATGAAGATCGGGATCAGTCTAGAGGTGATGATGTAGAGGTGACATTATGAGATGAATTTTCTAGTGTCTTTCTGGATCACTTCTTTCCTCAGCAGTTAGGGGAGGCAAAAGTCAAGGAGTTCATAAATTTGAAGCAAGGATAAATTACTGTGAAAGAGCATGCGTTGAAATTTCATCAGCTGTCCCATTATGCTCCATAGTTAGTGTCTAGTATGAGGGCTAAAATTACAAATTTTACTTCTGGGTTGTCTCATGATTTGATTTTAGAGAGCAAGGCTGCCTTGTTGAATAAGGATATGGACATCTCTAGACCTATAGTCTATATACAATAAGTTAAAGAGGAAAAAAAAGCAATCAGAGATAAGGGAGAGGTAGGGTAAGAAGTTTTGATATTTGGACCAATGTAGGGTCAGCAACAGGGTGGTAGAGATGGTGGAAAAATATTCTAAGATGAAGTGGGGAAGTTTGGGTTCTTATTCAATGACTAGCGTTCCGTATCCAAAGCCGTTCGGTAATCATTGTGTTCAGAGTAGTGATGGTCCTACGGCAAAAGGTTCCCAATATCAGTCCAGTAGGGCCTAGTCATCTCTATCTTATCCTCCATGTCAATTTTGTGGTTAGTTGCATCATAGTTTCTGTGATAAGGGGAAAAATTAGTGTTTTAATTATGGTTAACTTGGGAACATGCAGAGAAATTTTCCTATGGGAAGGGTTGCTTCTGGGGCTAATAAGGTCCCAATTTCTACTTCTCCAGCTCCAACACCAAAAAGTGCCACTTCTAGTACTGGCACTTGACAGAATCTTTTTTATGCCCTTGCCACACGCTAGGAGTCTGTGACATCCCCTAATATTGTCATTGGTATGTTACAATTATTTTCCCATGATGTGTATAGTTTGCTTGATCCAGGGTTTACTCTTTCTTATGTTACCATATATGTGGATTTTTAGTTTCGATCTTGAGTGTATTTTATACCCTTTCTCTTTGTCTACCGCGGTGGGTCATTCTGTTGTGGCTAGGAGTCTACAGGGGTTTTGTGGTATTTTTCCGTGATAGAGAGACTTTGGTAGATTTATGTAATGACCCTTCAAGTCATTTTCCATATTTATGCTTATCCTTATTGTTTGATCTTCTCTATAGATGCCCCAAGTCATTTATGACTTGATGGGATTGACAGTTTGGTTATCAGGTGGTTCATTTGGTTGTTAGAGCCAATTCCTAATTTTGAAGTCTTCGCTGGTTCCAAACCACCACCGGGACAAAAAATTAGTGAAACGATCTTGGATGCAAATTCTAACTGCTCCAGAAGATCTAGAATATTGATTTTAGTGTAGATAGACCTTTGGTTCGGGTCCTAATGCACCCGAGCTCATTTCGACCTATTGGTCAGAAAGTTAAAAATCAGAAAAAATGGATGTGGGATCCATATTTGGTCGAAATGGCCTCAGATGGAAAATCTGACTTCTCCATCACATCCAAAATGTAGAATTTAGGCTATGAAGTCCCTTGTTTCAGGTACCAAGGCTCTCCAACTTATTTTGGGCGATTGAGCGATTTTTATTAAAATTAATAAAAATTGAGGTGTGAGCCACACTTCTTGTCTAAACGATCTCCTTTGAAATTTTTGATAATTCCAATGGATTTTAAATGTGGTTTACACTCAAAATTCACTATTGTATCATGTTATTTGGATTTCGGATGAGTTCAGAGGGTCAAAAAGTTATTTTTCAGTTTACTGTTATCTGGTACAACCGCGATCACGGCCAAAAGTGTACGATCCCGGGAGCGCGATCGCGGCCCCTGTGAGTGTGACAGCGGCACCTGAGAACTTGTAGGGGCTATATAAAGGTCCCAAGATGTGCTTGGGGCATTTCCCCTTCACTATTTAGACCTAGGAATCCTAAAACGAGTGTAATAACTCAAAATTGGTCATGAGGGGTGACTTGGGAGCCTAATTATCATCTTATATCACGATTATCTTCAAATTTAAGGTAAAAATTCCTTGAATTCATGCTTGAATTTCCTAGTTTGGACCAAAAACCCCAATTTAGAGTAGGGATTGATTTTAGCCCAAAGTATGCTTAATTTTCACCTATTTCTTGAGGGTTATGATTCCTTATTCATGTGTGAACATTGGGTTGGCCTTGGAAACTTATTTTTCGTATGTGGGACCCACTTAGGGTTTTGGTGTCATTTTTGGACCAGAAGCACAATAGTGCAATATGAGTATCGTTAGACTCGTATTGATGAGTATATTATAGTTTTGTTAGTGTGATGGCACTTTGCGGATTTTGATGCAAAGTTAAGTATATGGTGCATGATTTGGGATTTTGCGGTTCGGCTTTGAGGTAGGCTTCTATCTACTTTTTTTATAGATGATGTGTGATATATATTGGGTGTGAATATGGCTATTAGGCTTGTTTATGCGTAGGATGACTTTACCTTGATTGTTGATGTTTGGGGATTAGATGAGGGTTTTAGACCCATAAAATTGCATGTTTATAACCTTTTTGTATCTGATTGCCTTTCTTTTTTAGTTTAGTTTATTTATAGCATGGATATGAAATAATGCATTGTTTGGAATATTATTTTTAGCTATTGAAGCATGATTGTATTTTTAGCCTTATTGGGCTAGTGTGGTAATCTTGAAACTAT
Source organism: Capsicum pubescens (assembly GCA_030864215.1). NCBI lineage: Eukaryota > Viridiplantae > Streptophyta > Magnoliopsida > Solanales > Solanaceae > Capsicum > Capsicum pubescens. Next base: position 107,556,787 of record CM061541.1, on the reverse strand, counting down.
AAGTTAGGTAGAGTTGACTTGAGTACCCTTGTTTATAGTCAAAGCTGCTATCTTAGGCTTGAATGTGGCTTATTTGACATCAAGAAGTTGGGCTAGATACATTACCCTAGTTTGGGGCATTGTTTACCTAAATATGGGATTTGAGGATTAAAAGTGGGATTGTCCGACCCACTTAGGACTAAACTTGCAGTAAGCCTTGTGGACTTGGTTGCAGATGTTAGACATAAATAAGGCTATTAAACCTTAGTATAAGGTTACTTATTGACTTGGTAACTTGTATTGATGTTCTCGGATTGTGGCTTTTGAGATATCGTTATGATACTTCTTGTGGAAGTGGTATTGGCATTTAGAGATGATATTACTCCTAGATACGTTATGTGACCTATAGATATGCTATTTTCTCTTAGACCTGATGATTGACCTATAGAGTTGATATATCCTTTAGTCATGATTTTTGGACCTATAGAGACGATGTTCCTCTCGGATATATATAAATTAGCCTAAAAAAGTGATATTCCTCGCAGTCATGATGCATGACCTATTGATGTAAGATATCTTAGAAATGATTACATACTTATTGATATTATGTCTCCTATATGCGAGATACCTCCTATATGTGAGTTGATTATAGATAAGCTATGGATTATAAATATGATTATTGATATGAGTTCTGAATATGAATATGGGCCTAAGGTCATGATTAGGATATTGAGAGTATTCCGTATAAGTTAATGGACCAAGGTCCGTGTTACGACATTGGTTGAATATTCGAGAAGTGTTTGTCATTATAAGTGATGTGATTACAGTTAATGAATATGAATATGTATATGTTTGTTTACACATCTCTCTGGTAGGGGACGAAGTAAGATGCGGTATGATGCTTATTATTCCACTGATTGAATACTGGTGATGACATGCATAGATTTGGTACATTCATGATTATTATATTGGTAATTGATGTGATTCTTGTTGAAATATCATCTTATGACTGTTCTTCCTAATTAAGGGTTAAGCTAAGTGGTAGCTAGATGTCTTTTAGTTGGCTATAGTACTTGATATCTAAAAATCTAATGTACTAGTTAATGAACCTTGCTTAGTTGAGATATGGTAACTAGCAATGAGATAGTAATGATGTTGAATAATTGATAAACAAGGATTAGTTGGTAAGCGATTGTTAGTTAATGAACAATATTAGTTAATAAAGAATGGTTAGATAATAAATGGTAAATTGTGGACTATTAATGATTAACAAATATAGTATGATTAGTTGATAATAATGAATGGTGGATAAATGGAGGTTTGGTCTAGTGATGAACCTTGACTAGATGTTAGATGTTGGCCATTTAATAAATAGTGGTTAGTTGCTATCCCTTGAGTAAGGATAATGTTTAGGCTAAATAACTAGAGGTTATGTGATGACTAGTGAACTATTGATTCTATTATAATAAGTGTTGGTTAACTAATAACGAGTAGTTGGGATGTATTGATAAGATAGATATTTTTACAATTGTGAGTATATCGGCTTGCGTCTGTGCACCTATTATATGCTTATATTTATGTGTTGATAGTTATGATGATATATTAATACTCGGCAAGGCCAGAGGATTTGTGATGGCATATTGATAACTGACAAGGCCGAAGGATATTATGATAATATTGATACTTGGTTCGAGTTCGGAGGATAACATTAAGATGATATTAATTCTCGATAAGGCTGAAGGATATTATGATAGTAGTGATACACGATTCTAGTCTGGAGGATTCTATTGAGATGATATTGATACCCAGCAATGCTAGAGGATATTGTGATGATATTGATACCTGGTTGTAGTCCGGAGGATACTATTGAGAAAATATTGATACCCAGCAAGGCTAGAGATTGATTACGATGATGATGGTCCAGATGAGGATAGTTATGATGAGTTGTGATTTTTATCATATACTTTGCATTCATTCTTACATGCGCATCGTCTATCACCAGTTAGCACTTATATTTATCAGACGGTATGGGACGATTGCATAGATATTGGTGAAAGATATGTCTTATGTTATTGCATGTTGATTAAACCTTCCGATCCTGGGATAGTAGGGGTACGCATAGGCTCAGCTAGGTATTTGGTTGTACAGAGTAAGCGATTGTTCACGCTGTTATTGATATTGTTGTTATAATTGTTATGATCATTATTATGGCTAGCTTATGACTGATTAGTCATTGATTTGGTATCGGGATTTTACATATGTCTTCAGCCTCTTTTATTTTATGATTGTATTATTATGCATGATTATTTCATGTCTAGCCATGTAGATTAGAAACCATAAGTATGATAGTATTTAAATCCTTATAGTATTGTAATGAGGTCTTAAAATGAGAGCATGATGATATAGTTTATGATTTGAGATGACCTCATATTTATATGTATATATATACCTATATATATCTATCTATATAAAGATATGGCACTATCGTATAACACTTCCTCCGTTGTTCGTATTGTATAGTCCTTTCTTTGCCTTGTATATTACTACATATATTTCTTTTGCTCTTTATTCATATATTGACATAGGATATATGGTATAACCTTAATGTATATTGAATGTAGATGGAATAAGATAGTTTACCCTGATACTTGCTTAGTTTTATTATGTTAGACTCTTGGACATGAATAGGATAGTTGTTCCTTATTATCTTATTGACTTGTCATATGTTTTCTGGACTCTTGGGTATAGTTTCCTTTCTATTTATATGCTGTATATATTTGATTTATCTTTAAAGCTCAGGTTGCAGTATCCTATTGAGTACCATTCGTTTGGTACTCATACTACACTTCTGCAGCCTATAAATCATAGTATAAGTTATCGCCATTGATGTATGCATCATGTGGAGCAGGCTTGGTTTAGCGACTTAGAGTGAGCTCCTAACATTTGGAGTATTACTTATCTCTCTCTTATGTATTAGACTAGTCTCTAAGTTGTATTCAGAAATAAGTTGTATCAATGTATTTCTCTTGATATTTCACTTTTGTAATCTTTTTATATTAGAAGATCTTGTACTGATACCACTAGGTTTTGAGATTCTTCTATGTATTAATCTTCATTTCATATATTCCGCATTCTTTTCCTTATATTATTGAGTAGTCCATTACTAGCCATTCTGAACTACGGGTTGGCTTGCCTATTGGTGGGTTATGGTAGGCGCCATCATGACCTGAGGAAATTAGGTCATGATAAATTGGTATCAGAGCCTAGATTTCATTGGTGTATTAGTACAAGAGCGAAGTGTTAGTAGAGTACTGCGAATTAGTGTAGAGATGTCTATAACCTATGTTCGGGAGGCTACAGTGATATTTTAGGAAATTCACTTCTTGACTCCTTATCGTGTGTCCACTTTCTTAGAGCTTCAGAAATATTTGTTGACTTTATTCTATCCCTAAAGGATAACACGATATTATTGATAGATGTAGCCGAGGCTTTAACACATGTTTCCATAGTTTCAATGTAGTATCGTACTAAAGAGTCAGAGATGGATATCAAAGATCCTTAGTAGCAGCCAAAAAGGATTTAGAAAGAGTCCCCATTAGACTTGCGGTGTGTGGTATAGTTCTTTGGGTCATAGAGTCTATTCTGAATTATAAGGGGTAGTATCTCAAAGTATTCTAGGATCTTGGTTTGGCTGTATGATGATGAGGCACTAGTTTAGAGAATGCCCCTGGTATGAGATAGGTGATCAGCTAGAGTTAGCCTATATTTGCTTCCTACCTAGAGTTCCTAAGACAAACTGTGATTTCACAAGTTTGGACATAATTTTGCAAATTTCTCTCAATGTCAGTTGGCCAGCCATTTGGGCTCAATTTGTGTTCTCTTCATATTGATGCTTTAGGAATTACTACGGTTACTGAGGGACTGACTACTAATCTAGGATGTGTCCCTGACATAAGATTCCAGTCATTTAGCTTATTTAGATCAGCTCATGATATTGTGACATTTTTAGTTAGAGGTGGTTGACGCCTCAATTGATGATTTAGTCGGTCGATCAAATTTAGACCTGTTCAAATTTATTTTCTCTATGCCTGTCAGACATATGAATGTGTATGTTACCACGATTGGTGTACTTTTATTTCTCACATCTATCTCTTATTATGTGTATTGGGGTTTTCATACCCATTGATGATTGTATGCCTTGATGAATTTATATCGGTCTTTATGTGCCATATTGTTGAATTCATGATTATGTTACTACTCCATGGTTTATTTCTTTTAGTAGTGGATGGAGTAGATATATATTGATGTTTTCCCCCTATAGGAGTGGTTTTGGGTTCGAGTCCTATTTATCTTGGTATATTAGCCCTATTGTGGCCCTTAAGTGGTATATGATATTAATATTCATTCTGGTAATGCCTATTCAGTATGTTGATATTGATATTGCTGTTGCTATTGCTACAACTATGTGAGGTTATTGATATAATTTGATGTTATTACTAGATGTTGTTACATGATAAATTTAATTCTCGTTGGGTAGCTGTATAGACTAGTGTTATCTAGTTAGATTTTTATATTTTTGTGGTACTATTTTATGGCTTGAGTAGATATAGTCCGATTTGATGATTTCTTTCCGCTAGCACGACAAAATTGACTGTGTTCCCTCTTGGTTAGCTATATTAGATTGATTTTGGGGATGTGTTATGGTATTGAAGGTTAGTGACCTTCCATGGTTTTTGAGTAGGCAATTTAGTTATGTTACCTATTTTTGAGTTTGAGATCCTTCAACTTGCCTCCTGATTTTTGAAGGATTTTATGTTAGCTATCCCTTTTGATATAACCTGTTAGTGAGATGGACCATTTTAAGGTCCATTCTTCAATTGTGGTTGTTTCTTTATTTGATAGCAATTTTGATGTTGATGTTGAGATATTATGGAATCATCTAATAGGTATGTTAGGTTCGTTCCCTTGGGATGATTTGCCCTATTGTTAGTGTAGAGGTTGGGTACTCCTTTGTTGTTGAGATGTGGTTTTTTCTTAAGTGGTGTTAGAGAGCTAGAGGCAAGTGGCCTTTCCTGGGATCACTTTTAAGTTGACAAATTAGAAACTCTTTAGCTTGAGTTATTAGTTCTCTAGTGGTGGTCTCGACTTTGACCTTGGGATTGGTATTTCTTCTTCTTCAATGATGTTGTTCTTAGGTGGATTTAGGAAATCCCTATTTCAGCGTTTGTTTGGACTAGTGATGATTGGTGGAGTGATTCTCCTCGATGATATGAGCTTGGGCCTATTTCTTTGCCTAGATGGAGTATTGAATTGGTTAGTTTTCGGCTTATATTGCATTTTTCTGATTTGATAGAGTTTTTGCCATTACTGGTGTGATTTTCAGCCTTGGGAAGTTTTTGAGTATGTTTGGAAACTTTTTGCCCTCCAATCATATAAGGTTGGTTGCTTGTGATTATCAGTCAGTGTTTATCTCTGTGGTGATTTTTCTCTACGAATATGTCTCAACTATGGCTTGGTATGGTTTATCTCGGATATGTCAGATTTGGATACTAGAGTTGATTTGAGATAGTTGACATTGATATAGCCTTATTGGCTCAGTTTTTGATTTGACACAGTAGAATGGCGATTTGGAAGTATGATAAATGTGGAGCATTAATTCCTACTTGTTGTTAGTTTTGATTTTGATATTTGAGACCGAGCGATTTAGCCTTGATATTGAGATTTCAGCTTGGTGTTGTAGAGCTTGAATGCATCTTTTTTTTGGACTTGTCATTATTCAGATTTCATTTATAGGTTAGTTGAGCCTACTCCGTGGCTGCCTATTTGGTCTTCTATACTTCGGTTGGATTATAGTTAATAAATGTTTAGATGATAGCCCACGGGCCCCGTATTTGTTATTTCAATTTTGACCTCGAGTTTCAGTTTTCTTTGGGAATTTTGGATGATTTACTCAATGGGAGTAATACTCTTGAGTTGGATTTGGTATGGATTCATTCTCAGTGGATGAGACATCCTGGAGTGGAATATTCAGTGATGAGTAGTTATACCATAGATTTTGAGATTTTAGTTTGATTTTCACCCGGACTGGTTACAGTATTGGCATAGATTGCATTTCGTGATTATCTCCATTTGTATACCCAATCAATGTCTTATGAGTTTATTCTAATATTTGTCTTATAGACTTTAAGTAGATCAACTTCATTTCTTTGAGTTCTCTGTGATGAGACCGTGTGAACGAGACTTAGGTGATTTTCCTCTTGGTTTGGAGTAGATAACAGGTGCAAAAATGGTAAAGGAATAATTTTTTTGGATTTAGAGTCGGTTTTATGACTTATTTCTTGGTTTGATTTTGGATTGGATGAGCCCTTATTGATTTATGCGGATATAGAGATAGTATTAGCGTGATGTCATTCAGATGTGCGTGCAACAACCTTTTTAATTCAGTTGAAGGACAGTTGGTGGGTGAGTTGAGTTGGCTATTTTGGAAGCAGAATGAGAGTGCTAGTTGAAAAAGGGATACCTGTGGAAAAATCCCTTGAAAGTGATTTCTCTCCGTTGAGTTTATTTGAGAAGTCATGCTCGAAGCATGTAGGCCCAGTACCTCATCCTTTCGAGCTTTTGAGATTCTTTTTGTTCGTTGACTTTTGCGGATGAAGTCCTTTTAGTAGTGGATATTGTAATGACCCTTTAGGTCATTTTCCATATTTATGCTTATCTTCACCCTTTGAGCATCTCTATAGCTGCCCCAAGTCATTTATGACTTGCTAGGACCGACGATTTCATTACTAGGCAGTTTGTTTGGTTTGTAGAGTCAATTCCCTATTTTGAAGTCTTCACTGGTTCCAAATAGCCACCGGACGAAAACATCAGTGCAATGATCTCGGATGAAAATTTCAACTTCTCTAGCAGATCTAGAGTATTGGTTTTAGTCTAGGTAGACCTTTGGTTTGGGTCCCAATGCACCCAAGCTCATTCGACCTATTGGTCGGAAAGTTAAAAATCAGAAAGAATGGGTGTGGGACCCATATTTGGTCAAAACAGCCTCGGATGGAAAATATGACTTTTCCATCGTGTTCGTAACATCAAATTTAGGCTATGGAGTCCCTTGATTCAGGTCCCAAGGCTCCCGAATTTATTTTGGGCTATTGAGTTAATTTTATGAAAAATGATGAAAATTTAGGAGTGGGCCACATATTTGCATAAACGATCTCCATTGAAAGTTTTGATGATTCCAAGGTATTTGAAATATGCTTTACACTCAAAATTCACTATTGGATCATGTTATTTGGATTCCGGATGAGTTCAGAGGGTCAAAAACTTATTTTTCAAGTATGTTGTCATCAGGTTCAACCGCGATCGCGGCCAAAAGTGTACGACCGCGGGAGCGCGATCGGTGCCCGTGCAACTGCGACAACAATACCTGAGAACCTATAGGGGCTATATAAAGGTCCCAAGATGTATTTGAGGCATTTCCCCTTCACTTTTTAGACCTAGGAACCCCAAAATGAGTGTAATAACTCAAAATTGGTCATAGGGGGTGACTTGGGAGCCTAATTATTATCTTGTATCGCTATTATCTTCAAATTTAAGGTAAAAATTCCTTGAATTCATGCTTAAATTTCCTAGTGGATTCAAAACCCCAATTTAGCTCAGGGGTTGATTTTAGCCCAAAGTATGCTTAATTTTTACCTATTTCTTGAGGGTTATGATTCCTTGGTCATGTGTGAACATTGGGTTGGCCTCGGAAACTCGTTTTCCATATGTGGGACCCACTTGGGGTTTTGGTGTCATTTTTGGAGCCAAATCACAATAGTGCAATATGGGTATCGTTAGACTCGTATTGATGAGTAGATTATAGTTTTGTTAGTGTGATGTCACTTTGGGGATTTTGATGCAAAGTAAACCATATGGTGCAATATTTGGGATTTTACGGTTTGTCTTTGAGGTAGGCTTCTGTCTACTTTTCTTTATATATAACGTGTGATATATGTTGCGTGTAAATATGGATGTTAGGCTTGATTATGCGTAGGATGACTTAACCTTGATTGTTGATGTTTGGAGATTAGATGTATCTTATTGCCTTTCCTCTTAAGTTAAGATTAGTTGTAGCATGGATATGATATAATGCTATGTTTGGAATATTATTTTAGCTTTTGAAGCATGATTGTTTATTTAGCCTTATTGGGCTAGTGTGGTAGTGTTGAAATCATAAGTTAGGTAAAGTTGACTTGAGTACCCTTGTTTCTTGTCGAAGTTTCTATCTTAGGATTGAATGTGGCTTATTTGACATCTAGAAGTTGGACTAGATAATTAGACTAGTTTGGGACATAGTTTGCCTAAATATGGGATTTGAGGATTAGAAGTGGGATTATTCGGCTCACTTAGGCCTAAACTTGCGTTAAGCCTTATGGACTTGGTTGCAGTTGTTAGACATAAATGAGGCTAGTAAACCTTAGTAGAAGGTTACTTATTGATTTGGTAACTTTTATTGATGTTCCCGGATTGTGGCTTTTGAGTTATGGTTATGATACTTCTTGAGGAAGTTGTATTGGCATTTAGTGATGATATTCCTCCTAGATATGTTATGTGGCCCATAGAGATGCTATTTTCTCTTAGACTTGATGATTGACCTATAGAGTTGATATTTCCTTTAGTCATGATTGTTGGACCTATAGAGATGATTCTCCTCTTGGATATTTATAAATTGGCCTAAAGAAGTGATATTCCTCGTAGTCATGATGCATAGCCTATTGATATACGATATCCTAGAACTGATTACATGCTTATTGATATTTTGCTTCCTATATGGGAGATGCCTCTTATCTGTGAGTTGATTATATGTATGCTATGGATTATAAATATGATTATTGATATGAGTTTCAAATATGAATATGGGCCTAAGGCCGTAATTATGATTTTGAGATTATTCTGGATAAATTAATGGGCCAAGGGCCGCGTTACGACATTTATTGAATATCCGAGAAGTGTTTGTCATTATAAGTGATGTGATTACAGTTAATGAATATGAATATGTATATGTTTGCATACACATCTCTCTGGTATGGGATGAAGAAAAATGAAGTATGATGCTTATTATTCCACTAATTGAATACTGGTGATGGCATGCATAGATTTGGTACATTCATGATTATTATATCAGTAATTGATATGATTTTAGTTGAAATACGATCTTATGTCTGTTCTTCCTAATTAAGGGTTAAGCTAAGTGGTAGCTAGATGTATTTTAGTTGGCTATAGCACTTGATGGATAGAAATCTAATGTACTAGTTAATGAACCTTGCTTAGTTGAGATATGGTAACTAGCGATGATTGATATGTGGATAATAATGATGTTGAATAGTTGATAAATGAGGATTAGTTCGTAAGCGATTGTTAGATAATGAACGATGTTAGTTAATAAAAAATGGTTAGATGATAAATGGTAAATTGTGGACTATTAATAATTAACGAATATAGTATGATTAGTTGATTATAATGAATGGTGGTTAAACGGAGGTTTGGTCTAGAGATGAAGCTTGACTAGATGTTAGATGTTGGCTATTTAATAAATAGTGTTTAGTTGCTATCCCTTGAGTAAGGACATTGTTTAGGCTAAATAACTAAAGGTTATGTGATGACTAGTGAACTATTGGTTCTATTATAATAAGTGTTGGTTAACTAATAACGAGTAGTTGCGATGTACTGACAAGATAGATATCTTTACAGTTGTGAGTATATCAACTTGCATCTGTGTACCTATTATATGCTTATATATATGTTGATAGTTATGATGATATATTGATACTCGGCAAGGCCGGAGGATATTGTGATGACATATTGATAACCGGCAAGGCCGGAGAATATTATGATAATACTGATACCCGATTCGAGTCCGGAGGATACTATTAAGATGATACTAATACCCAACAAGGCCGGAGGATATTATGATGATATTGATACCCGATTCACATATGGAGGATACTGTTGAGATGATATTGATACCGAACAATGCCAGAGGATATTGATACCAGGTTCAAGTCCAAAGGATACTATTGAGATGATATTGATACCCAGTGAGGCTGGAGGTTGATTACTATGATGATGGTCCTGATGAGGACAGTTATGGTGAGTTGTGATATTAATGTTATACTTTGCATTCATTCCTTCATGCACATCGCTTATCACCAGTTTGCACCTATATTTATCAGCCGTTATAGGACAGTTGCATAGATATGGGTGAAGGATATGTCATGTGTTGTTGCATGTTGATTGAACCTTCCGAGCCTGGGACGTTTTGGGTATGCATCGGCTTGGCTAGGTATTTGGTTATACGAAGTAGCCGGTTATTAACATTGTTATTGATATTATTGTTATCATTGTTATGATTATTATGTATAGCTTATTATAGATTGGTCATTGATCTGGTAGCGGGATTTAAGGTATATCTTCAGCCTTTCCTATCTTTTGATTGCACTACTATGCAGGATTATTTCACGTCTAGCCATGTGGATTAGAAACCATGAGTATGATAGTATTTAAATCCTTATAGTGTTGTAATGAGGTCTTAATATGGGAACATGATGATTAGGTTATGATTTGAGAGGACCTCATGTTTATATGTATATATATACCAATATATATCTAGCTATATAAAGCTATGATACTATCGTATATCCCTTCCTTCGTTGTTTATATTGTATAGTCGTTTCTTTTCCTTGTATATTACTACATATTTTTCTTTCGCTCTTTATTCATATATTAACATGGGATATACGGTATAACATTGACGTATATTGAATGTAGCTGGAATAAGATAGTTCACCATGATACTTGCTTAGTTTTATTATGTTAGACTTTTGGACATGAACAAGATAGTTGTTCCTTATTATCTCATTGACTTGTCATATGATTTCTTGACTCTTGGGTGTTGTTTTTATTCTGTTTATATGCTATATATATCTTCTTTATCTTTGGAGCTTAGTTGGAAGTAGCCTACTGAGTACCATTCGTTTGTTACTCATACTATATTTCTGTAGCCTACAGATCATAGTATGAGTTATCACCATTAATGTGGGCATCGTGTGCAGAGCAGGCCTGGTTTAGAGACTTAGAGTAAGCTCCTAATAATTGGAGTATACTTATCTCTCTCTTATGTATCAGACTAGTCTCTAAGTTGTATTTTGAAATAAGTTGTATCAATGTATTTCTCTTGATTTCACTTTTGTACTCTTTTATATATTTGAAGCTCTTGTACTGATACCACAAGGTTTTGGTATTTTTTATGTATTAATCTTTATTTCATATATTCCGCTTTCTTTTCCTTATATTATTGAGTAGTCCATTACTAGCCGTTTTGGACTATGGGGTGGATTGCCTACTGGTGGATTATGGTAGGCACCATCATGACCTGAGGAAATTGGGTCGTGACAACTTGATGGAGTTGGATATGGTTGATTTCGATGTTATATTAGGGATAGATTGGATCTATTCATGCTATGTCTCTTTAGATTGCCGGACCCATAAGTCATTTTCAAGTTCCCTAATAAGCCAGTTATTGAGTGGGATGGAAGTTCCCAAGTTCCTAAGGGAAGGTTCATATCTTATCTTAGAGTGCAAAAGTTAATTTCCAAGGGGTGTGTTTATCATTTGGTTTGAATTAAAGATTCTAACTCGGAGGGTCCGTCGTTACAATCCATTCACGTGGTTAATAAATTTTGTGAGGTCTTTCTTGATGATCTTCCTGGTGTCCCCCCGATACAAAAATTGATATTGGGATCGATCTTCTGCCAGACACTCATCCTATCTCTATCCCTTACTATAGAATTTCTCAAACTTAGTTGAAAGAGCTTTAGGAGCAATTGAAAGATCTTCTTAATAAGGGTTTTATCCGCCCTTGTGTTTATCTATGGGGTGCTCTTATTTTTTTCATGCGTAAAAAGGATGGTTCCCTTCGTTTAGCATAAATTACCGCCAGTTAAATATGATGACTATGAAAAATAAGTACCCTCTTCTAGAATTGATGATTTATTCGACCAGGTTTGAGTGATAAGTTCTTTTCTAAGATTGATCTTCGATCGGGTTATCATCAGTTGAAAATTAGAGAGGTGGATATCTCTAAGACTTCTTTCCATACCCGGTATGGATATTTTGAGTTCTTGGTCATGTCTTTTGGGTTGACCAATGGCTCGATGATATTTATGGATCTTAAGAACTAGGTAGTCTGTTAGTTTTTGCATTTGTTCATCATTATGTTTATAGATGATATTCTGGCATATTCCAAGAGTAAGGAAGATCATGCCAATCCCCTCCGTTTAGTATGGCAGACCCTTAAGGATCAACGATTGTATGCAAAATTTTCTAAGTGTGAGTTCTATTTGAATACAATGACTTTTCTAGGTAATGTTGTTTCTTGTGAAGGGATCATAGTGGATATACAGAAGGTTGAGGTGGTGAAGAAGTGTCCTAGACCCATGACTCCAATCGATATTTGGAGCTTCTTGGTTTTGGTCGGGTATTGTAGGTGGTTTGTGAAGAGCTTCTCTTCAATTGCTGCTCCATTGGCAAAGTTAACTCAAAAGAAGGTGAACTTTTTGTGTTTCGATGCTTGCGAGGGTAGCTTTGAGTAGTTAGAAGATAAATTAACTTCTTCTCTGGTCTTGACACTACCCGAGGGTACTTATGGATTCATGGTTTATGTGATGCATCCCTTGTGGGAATCATTTGTGTGTTGATGAAACATGGTAAGGTGGCGGCCTATGCTTCTAGGTAGTCAAAAGTTCCTGGGAAGAATTATCTGACTCATGACTTGGAGCTATTAGCTGTGGTGTTTGCATTGAAGATTTGGCAACATTTCTTATATGGGGTTCATGTAGACATTTATATTGATCATAAGAGCCTACAGTATGTGGTCACTCAGAAGTAGTTGAATCTAAGGCAAAGGTGATTTCTTGAGTAGCTCAAGGACTACGACACGAGTCTCCGTTATCATCAAGGTAAAACTAATGTGGTTGCTGATGCTCTTAGCATGTCATCTATGGGGAGTCTATCTCATGTGGATGAAAAAAGCACGAATTAGTGAAGGATATTCATCGTTTGGTTAACCTTGGAGTTTATCTTTTGGATTCCAAAGATGGAGGTGTATTTTTTCAAGAGGTGGTGAAGTCCTCTCTTGGTTCTAAGGTAAAAGAGAAATAGGTTATGGATTCTGTCTTGCTGTAGATCAAGGATGCTGTGGGCCAACTAAAAGTTATGGCTTTCAAGGTTGATGGTGATGGTATCTGGATGTACCAAGGGAGGTTGTGTGTTCTCGATGTGGATAGGTTGCGAGGAAGAATTATGGCTGAAGCTCATAAGTTGTGGTATACGGTTCATGCTGGTTTGGCGAAGATGTATCATGACTTGAAAGAAATTTATTGGTGGGGTAATATAAAGTAAGATATGCTCAATTTTGTATCTAAGTGCATGGTGTTTAAACAAGTGAAGGTGGAACACTTAAGGCCTGATGGGCTATCCCAAGAGATTGAGTTGCCCGTGTTGAAATGAGAAATGATTAATATGGATTTTGTTACCAGTCTTTTGCAGTCTTGCCGTCAGTTTGATTCAATTTGGGTCATTACGGATATGATGACTAAGTTCTCTCTTTTCTTTCCTGTGAGGACTAATTAATTGGCTGATGATTATGCTAAGCTTTTCATTTAGGAGATCGTGAAGTTGCATGGTGCTCCAGTTTCTATCATTTCTGATTGTGATATGAAGTTCTCAACATATTTTTAGCATTCGTTTCAGAGAGATTTGGGCACTAAGGCAAACCCTAGTACCACTTTCCATCCGCAGACAAATGGACAAACGGACATGACCACTCAAACATGGGAAGATATACTTCGGGCTTGTGTGATGGACTTTGGTGAAAGTTTGTTTGATTATTTGCCTCTCATTGAATTTACTTCTAACAACAACAATCACTCCAGTATTAACATGGCTTCATTTAAGGTTTTGTATGGTAGGAGGTGTAGATGTCCTATTGGGTGGTTCGAAGTTTATGAGGCAGGATTGTTTGGCCCTTACTTGGTTTATCAAGCTATGGAGAAGGTAAAGGTAATACGGGATAGGCTTAAGACTGCCCAAATTTGCCAAAAGTCCTATGAGGATTGAGGTAAAGAGAGTTTAAATGCGATGTTGGTTATTGGGTGTTCTTAATGGTGTCTCCCATGAAGGGAAGCAGGGAAAGATGTCTTCCACATTGGTGATTGGGTGTTCTTGAAGATGTGCATGCTTCAACCTTTTCATTTCAGCTGGAGGACAGTTGGTGAGTGAGTTGAGTTGGCTATTTTGGAAGTAGAATGAGAGTGCTAGTTGAAAAAGGGATACCTGTGGCAAAATCCCTTGCAAGTGATTTCTCTCCGCTGAGGTTATATGGGAAGTCATTCTTAGAGCATGCGGGCCTAGTACTTCATCCTTTCAAGTTTTTGAGAGTTTTTTAGTCCATTGACTTTCGGGGATGAAAGTCCTTTTAGTAGTAGATATTGTAATGACCCTTCAGTTCATTTTCCATATTTATGCTTGTCTTCACCCTTTGAGCTTCTCTATAGCTTCCCCAAGTCATTTATTACTTGATGGGACCAATAGTTTAATTACCAGGCAGTTCGTTTGGTTTTTAGAGCCAATTCCCTATTTTGAAGTCTTCGGTGGTTCCAAAAAGCCACCAGATGAAGACTTCAGTGAAACGATCTCGGATATAAATTCCAACTTCTCCAGTAGATCCAAAATATTGGTTTTAGTCTAGGTAGTCCTTTGGTTTGGGTCCTAATGCACCTATTGGTCAGAAAGTTAAAAATCGAAAACAATGGGTGTGGGACCCACATTTGGTCGAAACAACCATGGATGGAAAATTTGACTTTGCCATCATGTCCGTAACACCAAATTTAGGCTATGGATTCCGTTGGTTCAGGTCCCAAGGCTCCCAAACTTATTTTGGGCTATTGAGTGAATTTTATGAAAAATGATGAAAATTTAGGAGTGGGCCACACTTTTTGCCTACACGATCTCCTTTAATAGTTTTGATGATTCCAATGGATTTGAAATATGCTTTACACTCAAAATTCACTTTTGGATCATTTTTCAGAGGGTCAAAAACTTATTTTCAGTTTGTTGTCATCTAGTTCAACCGCGATCGCGGCCAACAATGTGAGACCGCGAGAGCGCGATCGCGGCCTGTGTGACCGCGACAACGGCACTTGAGAACCTATAGGGGCTATATAAAGGTCCCAAGATGCATTTGGGACATTTTCTCTTCACTATTTAGACCTAGGAACCCCAAAATGAGTGTAATAACTAAAAATTGGTCATGGGGGGTGACTTGGGAGCCTAATTATTATCTTGTATCGTGATTAGATTCAAATTTAAGGTAAAAATTCCTTGAATTCATGCTTAAATTTCCTAGTTTGGATCCAAAACCCTAATTTAGGTTAGGGCTTTATTTTCGCCCAAAATATGCTTAATTTTCACCTATTTCTTGAGGGTTATGATTCCTTGTTCATGTGTGAACATTGGGTTGGCCTCAGAAACTCGTTTTCCATATATGGGACCCACTTGGGGTTTTGGTGTCATTTTTGGACCCGAAGCATAATTATGCAATATGGGTATCGTTAGACTCGTATTGATGAGTAGATTATGGTTTTGTTAGTGTGATGTCACTTTGGGGATTTTATAGAAAATTTGAGCATATGGTGCATGATTTAGGATTTTGAAGTTTGGATTTTGGGTAGGCTTCGATCTACTTTTCTTCATAGATGACGTGTGATATATGTTGCGTGTGAATATGGATGTTAGGCTTGATTATGCAGAGGATGTCTTAACCTTGATTGTTGATGTTTGGAGATTAGATCTATCTTATTGCCTTTCCTCTATAGTTTAGATTAGTTATAGCATGGATATGATATAATGCTATGTTTGGAATATTATTTTAGCTTTTGAAGCATGATTGTATATTTAGCCTTATTGGGCTAGTGTGGTAGTCTTGAAATCATAAGTTAGGTAGAGTTGACTTGAGTACCCTTGTTTCTAGTCGAAGTTGCTATCTTAGGCTTGAATGTGGCTTATTTGACATCTAGAAGTTGGACTAGATAATTAGCCTAGTTTGGGGTATAGTTTTCCTAAATATGGGATTTGAGGATTAGAAGTGGGATTATTCGGCCCACTTAGTCCTAAACTTGCGTTAAACCTTGTGGACTTGGTTGCGGTTGTTAGACATAAATGAGGCTAGTAAAGCTTAGTATAAGGTTACTTATTGACTTGGTAAATTTTATTGATGTTTTCGGATTATGGCTTTTGAGTTATGGTTATGATACTTCTTGTGGAAGTGGTATTGACATTTAGTGATGATATTCCTCCTAGATACGTTATGTGGTCCATAGAGATGCTATTTCCTCTTAGACTTGATGATTGACCTATAGAGTTGATATTTTCTTTAGTCATGATTGTTGGACCTATAGAGACGAATTTCCTCTTGGATATATATAAATTGGCCTAAAGAAGTGATATTCCTCGTAGTGATGATGCATGACCTATTGATATAAGATATCCTAGAATTGATTATATGCTTATTGATATTATGCCTTCTATATGTGAGATGCCTCTTATATGTGAGTTGCTTAGAGTATGCTATAGATTATAAATATGATTATTGATATGAGTTTCGAATATAAATATGGGCTTAAGGTCGTGATTATGATGTTGAGATTATTTCAGATAAATTAATGGTTCAAGGGACGCGTTACGACATTTATTGAATATACGAGAAGTGTTTGTCATTATAAGTGATGTGATTACATCTCTCCGGTATGGGATTAAGGAAGATGCGGTATGATACTTATTACTCCACTGATTGAATACTGGTAATGGCATGCATAGATTTGGTACATTCAAGATTATTATATCAGTAATTGATATGATTCTAGTTGAAATACGATCTTATGACTGTTCTTCCTAATTAAGGGTTAAGCTAAGTGGTTGCTAGATGTCTTATAGTTGGCTATAGTACTTGATGGCTAGAAATCTAATGTACTAGTTAATGAACCTTGCTTAGTTGAGATATAGTAACTAACGATGATTAATACATGGATAATAATGATGTTGAATAGTTGATAAATGAGGATTAGTTGGTAAGCGATTGTTAGTTAATGAACGATGTTAGTTAATAAAGAATGGTTAGATGATAAATGGTAAATTGTGGACTATTAATGATTAACAAATATAGTGCAATTAGTTGTTAATAATGAATGGTGGATAAATGGCGGTTTTGTCTAGTGATGAACCTTGACTAGATGTTAGATGTTGGCTATTTAATAAATAGTGGTTAGTTGCTATCCCTTGAGTAAGGACAATGTTTAGGCTAAATAACTAGAGGTTATGTAATGACTAGTGAACTATTGATTCTATTATAATAAGTGTTGGTTAACTAAGAATGAGTAGTTGCGCTGTAATGTCAAGATAGATATCTTTACGATTATGAGTATATCAGCTTGCGTCTGTGCACCTATTATATGCTTATATTTATGTGTTGATAGTTATGATGATATATTGATACTCGGCAAGGCTGGAGGATATTGTGATGACATATTGATAACCGACAAGGGCGGAGGATATTATGATAATATTGATACCAGTTCGAGTTCGGAGGATACTATTGAGATGATATTGATACCCGACAAGGCCAGAGGATATTATGATGATATTGATACCCAATTTGAGTCTGGAGGACACTATTGAGATGATATTGATACCCAACAATGCCAGAGGATATTGATACCTGGTTCAAGTCCGAAGGATACTATTGAGATGATATTGATACCCGACGAGGCCGGAGGTTGATTACGATGATGATGGTCCTGATGAGGACAATTATGGTGAGTTATGATATTGATGGTATACTTTGCATTCATTCCTATATGCGTTTCGCCTATCACCAATTTTCACCTATATTTATCACCCGGTATAGGACAGTTGCATAGATATGGGTGAAGGATATGTCTTGTGTTATTTCATATTGATTGAACCTTCCGAGTCTTGGATGATTGGGGTATACATAGGCCTGGATAGGTATTTGGTTATATGGAGTAGCTGATTATTCTGCTGTTATTAATACTGTTGTTATCATTGTTATGATCATTATTATGGCTAGCCTATGACAGAATGGTCATTGATTCGGTATCGGGATTTAAGGTATGTCTTCAACCTCTTTTATCTTATGATTGCACTATTATGCACGATTATTTCATGTCTAGCCATGTGGATTAGAAACCATGAGTATGATAGTATTTATATCCTTATAGTGTTGTAATGAGGTCTTAAAATGAGAACATGATGATATAGGTTATGATTTGAGATGACCTCATGTTTATTTGTATATATATATACCTATATATATCAGGCTATATAAAGCTATGATACTATCGTATATCCCTTCCTTCGTTGTTCATATTGTATAGTCGTTTCTTCGCCTTATATATTACTACATATTTTTCTTTCGCTCTTTATTCGTATATTGACATGGGATATATGGTATAACGTTGATGTATATTGAATGTAGCTGGAATAAGATAGTTCACCGTGATACTTGCTTAGTTTATTATGTTAGACTCTTGGACTTTGAACAAGATAGTTGTTCCTTATTATCTTATGACTTATCATATTTCTCTTTTTATATTTGAAGCTCTTGTACTGATACAACCAGGTTTCGGGATTCTTCTATGTATTAATCTTTATTTTATATATTTCACTTTCTTTTTCTTATATTATTGAGTAGTCCATTACTAGTCATTCTGGACTACGGGTTGGATTGCCTACTGGTGGGTTATGGTAGGGGCCATCATGACCTGAGGAAATTGGGTTGTCACAACTTGATGGAGTTGGATATGGTTGATTTCGATGTTATCTTAGGGATGGATTGGATCTATTCATGCCATGCCTCTTTAGATTGCCCAAGGGTATAAAAGATCGAAATTCCCTAATTCACGATATAATCATGAACATTACCCAAGAGAGATCAAAAGAGGTGATTTTCCCATCTTTCTCAAGAAAAATCGGTTTTCACAAGGGCAAGGTCAAATCAAAGAAATTCGCCAAGGATTCCACTCTCAGGTATGTGGGATTTAATCAATGGGTCCCTTCCACCCATTGAGTCCAAAGAATTTCATATTTGTCTTTTTACAAGTATAAACCCCTTTTCTCTTTTTCTTTATGGAGTTTCAAGTAAAACATAAAGTTACTTAATTCTCTCTCAACTGCTTGAATACGAACCATGAGAATATGTTTCCCTATGTGAATTATGTTTCCATACATTTGATAATCACAGTCACCCATACCATATTCATTTGGTACTATGTTGAGTAATATTTATGATTTTCCATCTCATGATTTCTTTATCATCACCATGATTAATTGCATTAGTATATGCTGGCGGGTTATGAACACCTAATACCTAGGTAATCATGCATGTTATAGTTTTCAGGTTACAAGTCATTTAGATTATGCTTGTATCGTTAAATTTTAGAACATTATCATGATGAGCATTTATCAGTATCAGATTATGTTGAATAAATATCAGTACACATGTCATTCAGTTGGGAGTAATACTTAACACCGAGTGAACGCAAGGATGATGTCTCTCTCAAAGTTAGGCATGAGACCGTTAACAATAGACCCCGAGTTCCAAAACTACGTCATCACCATACATTATGAGGGGTCCCTCGTCAGTAGAAGCATAGTACACAAGTTCTTCGGGACATCAGATTAGTGGATCCACGCCAACCAGTGTTGGTACCCTTGGAAAAGTACTAACCCCCATCCAATTGGGGTTACTAGTTAGACCCCAATTATGCTCATATTGGGGTATGTCAGTTGTAGTTATCTCCCACCATCTTCAGTTCAGTTTCAGATTAAGTTTGTACTCAGATTATGCTTTTAGTTAGTTATGCATGACCTTGTATTCAACTATTCAGTTATGCAGTTCATTCAGTACAGGTACATACAGGGTTTTGCATTTAGTTACATGTTCATACATTCATGCTCAGTTATATCAGTTAGCCTTCCCATTCCACATACTCAGTACATTCAAATTACTGATCTTAGACTCTTTTGTGCCATATTGTCTCATAATATAGGTTTGGATGCTCAGTTCCCCGACCGTACTTAGACAGTTCGTGTTCTACTCAGCAGCAGTCGTGGTGAGTCCTCATCCTTCGAGGACAAGTTATTTATAATTTCTTTCGGTACTTATTTTTATTTCACAGTCAGTTGGAGTAATTAGGGGTTTGTCCCATCAACTCCCTATGTTAGAGGCTGTCAGATAGGAAGACATATTTTCAATTTTTATCAGATGTTCAGACATATGAGTATCACCTTGAGTATTTTTTATTCAAATTTTCAGTTTAGCTTTTGCATATTACTTTGCTATTTTTCTTCAGTGCTCATAGTAGGTACCAGACCGTGGGCTATCTTGGGGTTACCCATGACTCTAGGCACCGTGTTACGACTAGGGGGTAGCCTCGGTTCATGATTGTATACTGCTGCAAATCAGTCTTTTGGAGACTTTGAGATAGCCTTAGATTCGAAGAAAATGCAAGAGGGGAGTCCATTGGACTCAAACATAAGGGGTTCATGCAACAAAAAAATGAGAATTAGTAAAAGAGGTTGAGAGTGAAAACACCATTTAAAGTTAATAGACAAAACAATAGTGCTTTCTTAAATTATCTTAAATATAAGTCCAAAAAGAAACATCATCAACTAAATTTTAAAGAGAAAAAGGGTGATGATCAGTTAGGCTTAGTTTTAAGAAGCTATTTTAGTTAATATTGATGAGTGGTGAATTTTGCACTCACTTACACTTGACATTCGTGCACATTACGATGTTTTGAATTAATAAGTGGGACATAATTGTGATTAAGTGCATTAATATCCATACTTTGCAGGCGTACATGTTATGAGATGGAAAGATTTGGATATGAGTTTAAAAAGTACAAAAGAAAGAAAGAAGTGCAGTTTGAAGACCTGGAGCAGACATAGATAATGATCAACTAATGGCCTATCGATGTTTCAACCATCAACCAAAGAGATGAATTAGAAATTTGACGTGAAATTTGATAAAAGGTTCAAATCTGTAAAGTAGAGGGATAGAAACCGCAACACCATGTCACTCTTTCTATAATATTTCATCTTGGAAGATCTGAATCTTCTGTACCTTTGCCGCTCAAATCATAGAGAGCAAAAGTTGGGACGAAGATTCAAATCTTCTAAGTGTAAACACAATGATAGTCAAGGTGGTGTCTTACCACAAAATATGGAAACAACCCATCACGCCATGAAAGTGGCACGTATTCTTTTATTTATGAATGGTAGAGTAGATTTTATTTTTGTCTATGCATAATCCATAAAATTGTTGTGCCATGAGGAGTGTTGACTGAAATTGAGAAAAGGGAAAACAGGAATTATTGTGTTTTGGACTGAGCAGAGGAATGCAGTAGACCTTAAAAATGGCCTCAGTTATTACGATCGCGGCCTGTGTTGCCACGATCACGTTAGTCGAGTGTCCACAATCATGGAGCTTTGACCACGATCGGGGTCAATTAAGTTTAAAATACCATCCGACTGACCAGTCCTCCCCATACCCCCTTCTCATTTTCTCTCAATATTGTACCAAAAAGTAAATTTTTTTTGCATACTCGAGCTAATCATTGCATCCCCGTGCATCCTACGCTAATGTATATCTACTAATTCCCTCAAATTAAATGTTTTAGTAGCCTAAAACTTGTGCCTTTTGATTAGGCCTGAGTTGGTATTTTCAATGCTTAATCTGCATTGGAATGGACTAATTAGTGTGGTAGGTTGTTGTATTTGTTGTACACATCAATAGGGAAGTCTTGAGTACCCAGACTTAGGCCTAAAATAGATAGAATTAACGTGTACACCATGTGTTTGATTTAAGGACCCAATGGATTTTATGTTGCTTTCCTTATATTTTGAGGGTATAATCTAGCATTCAGGGTTTAAGTTTCATGAGTATAATGATATATTGTTTAGTTGGAACTCATCATGTTGATAAAATCTATTTTTTTGGTGGTGTTGTAGAAACTATCGAAAATGGTATAAGTTACCACTATCGGGGTCATCAAAGCCGCAATCGCGGTCAAAGGTCTGTGATCTCCATCACCTGGACCAGTTTTCTTCTTAGACCTAAAATTCTGCATGCCCAATTCTCATCCCAGAACTCACTATGACATTGCCTCACGGGTCTATCTAATTAATCTAGCATGGTGTTGGTGTGTGAATGCTAATGATGGTTTGGATTGTGTTGCTTACAGGTACTCAGCCGCACAAAATGGAAGACTTCGACCACATCCGTTTCATGGCTCTAGAAAGTCACAACCTCTACTATAGTGACCTCCAAAAGAACCAAAGTACTGCCGGAAAGGGGTATTTCCTTAGACAAAGTGGAGGAGAAACTCTTGGAATTCCATGCCAGACTTACTGCTATCGGGTGGATGTGCTTTGCCTCGTACCCTTACTATGCAAATGAACAATTGGTGCGTGAGTTCTACGCTAACCTTAGTGTAGTCTTTCTCACAAACCCAGAGAAGATAATTTGGGAAATGAAGTGCATTTTGGAGTAGAGCAGATCAATGAAATATATGGGCTCTCGGATGAAGACATGGCTCAATTCCAGGCAAAAGGGTGTAAGCCAGGGACCTACATGACAAAAATATTATGCCATGGCATAGAAGTTTCCTGGGCTGCCATAAAAAGGTCTCTATGGATGATTTCACAACAGAGGCCCTGTAACGCCCCAAAATTTCCATCCCGAGATGCGACATAGTGCTTAGGGCTACACGTAGCCCCAAGATAATCCTCGGAGCCAGACACTACCTCAAGGAATTCAATTCAACAATAGTCATGCACAATGAAGAGATATACCACATCAAGTTCAAGAGAAATACTGGAGAATACTAAACTGTACAACCAAAATATATTGAATGTATATACATACCCACCCTCTAGTCTGACAAAGCCTCTATACATCAAAATCAAGGATCCATTGGGACAATCCCCCAACTGACTCAGACAGTACTGAAAGCCATAACAACAGAACGATATCACCAAAAATATAGACACGATCCTCGAACCATGATGACTCTTTACTGAGGGAATGTAGTTGAGGCACTCGAATATCGCTAACACATCTGCGGCTGAGTACCTAAACCTACATTATGAGAAAATATAGCCCATAGAAAAATATGTGGGTCAGAACTTTGGAATGTACTGAGTATGTGGGGGTGCATGCAACAATGCAAATATCATCATCAATTTCATAAAAATATGCATATGTACAATGATGGCTCACTTGGCTTGAGTTAGGTTGAAACATACTTTTTGTGATCTCATAGTAAATAAATCATATGATAAAAATCTCTTAAATCATCAAAAATAACTCAAATCTTTAACTCAAGACTCGGAGTGACTCGGTAATTCAAGAAACTCAACTCTTATGGACATGGGAGGTTCTTATAACCGACATAAACCATGTGAGCTACATGGAGTCCAACATTTTGACCTCCTAAGGAGATAACCCCACATTGGAAGGGGCATCGTACTCATGCCAGGGAGTACAACCTAAATTTAGTGATCATAATCTCATACTCGGCCTTTAGCCCACAATTATCAATATCAATCCTACGGTGGCACGTAGTTTTGGGGAAAATACCACATTTCCCGCTCGGTGCTAAATACTACTCCCAGACATAGGCTCAGAACGCGTTAGGAAATCCACCACAAACATCACAAGGGTCTATCATGAAGACCAAATCAAATCTCTTTCTCATTTATCAAATCATAATCAATTTGTGGATTCCTAACTCGACTCAAATCAAATCAATCTTTCTCAATATCAAAATGTATCAATTCATTAAATCATGACAACATCAATAACTTTGAGAAAATATCAAGACTCATTATAACAACTCAATCTCATGAAACAATATACTCAATAATCCAGTTTGTCATAAGGAAGCTTAAAGCTTGACACATATCTTGAAAGCACTTGAAATATCAACTCATGGTAGAAATATGAAATTCACAATAATAAATATCAAGTCATAACTTGGGAATAGAAAAATAATCATGTATAACAAAGCTTGAACAATTTATATTCTCATAATCTCATGATGAAGTTATTTCGGTATAAACCCACTTGCAAAATCATATAAATCCATGATAGAAATCAAAGCTTTAGGCACAAGAACGAAAGAATTGCTCTTGTTCAAAACCCCACATACCTTAACCTTTGAAATTGGATGAATTCTAGTGCTTGAGACTCTATCCGCAAATGTAATAAAGGATTCTTGAAGCCCACACTATGAGGAACTTGATTCTTGAAGAAATCTTGATGATTTATGGATGATTTTTGGAAGATTAAATTTTCTTGATTGAAACTCTAATATATATTCCTAAGAAAATGTGAAGAGAGAATGAAGAAATTAGGGTTTGGATGGGGATTCTCATATTTATATAGGCCTCCGAAAGATGGGAAAAGATCAAAATATCCTTGCAAAAATGTCCCTTAATTACTGAAAAAAAATAGCTGACGACATTCGTGACAAGTCGTCACGAAATGTCATCACAAAAGGGTGGATTTTATGATTTTCGGCTAAAGGTTGACGACATTTTGTGACAAGCCGTCAGTCTTGTAACAAGTCGTCACAAAATGTCGTCATAAAATTTCCAATGCTGACACGCTAGAGTAAAATAGACATAACTCTTTGCTCCGATATCCAATTTGGGTGAAATTGGTATCGTTGGAAAGATAATTAAATCATCTATCTTTTAGTATGTAATGAGATCAATAAGTCATAGTATAATGAGTGATATGCTCATTTGAAGTTGAATATGGCAATATCCTTCCCAAGAATTTAATCGGTAAGGAATGTTTTGATTCACCTAATCGCTAGGACATCTTTGAGGCCTTAATACACATCACCCTTGATCAGAAAACAACCAAAGCACTATAATTTACTTCTCATGATATTGAGTCATGGATGCACTATTGGTTAGAGTCTCGGGGTAATACAATATCTCCCCCTTGGAAACATTTGTCCTCGAATCTTGCCAAATAGGCGAAGGACAAGAGAAAATGAGGACGTATAGATGGAACGACTCACTCAAAGAGATTACTTCACTCTATATCTTTGGATACCCTACAAAATGCACGAATTTGTGATGGAAGTAGACACACAGCTTAATCTTTAATAAGAAGAGGGCGGAATTAAGAAAGAATGGTACCTTCTGCTCGCTCCGAACTCACAAAAAGGAGGTGAGGGTACTTGGATTGCATATCAGCTTTGGCTTCCAAAGTATCACTCTCAACAGATTGATTTCACCAAAGCACTTTAACCAAAGGAAACTCTTTATTCCTTAGCCTACGGATTTGAAAATCCAAAATCTCAACCGAAAACTCCTCAAATGAAAGGCTATCCTGAATATCCAAGCTTTCGGAAGGATCAACCATGACAGAATCACCAATATACTTCTTGAGCATAGAAACATGAAATACCAAATGAACGCTAGACAACTCCGCGGGTAACTCCACCTCATATGCTACTTTCCCAACAAGGCTCAGAATCCTGTACGGACCAACATAACGGGGACTAAGCTTTCCCTTCTTCCCAAATCTCTTCACCCCTTTCATGGGTGAAACCTTTAAGTACACCAAATCATCAACATTAAATACAAGATCTTTTCGTCTCATATACGCATACGACTTCTGACGACTTTGAGCGGTCTTCAATCTTTCTCGGATCAACATAACTTTTTCCATAGCCTCGAACACAGCATCAGGACCAATCACAGCTGCTTTTCCTACTTCAAAAAAACCTATAGGTGATCTACATCTTCTCCTATACAAAGCTTTGAATGGGTCCATCTGAATACCAGCATGGAAACTATTGTTATACGTAAATTCGACCAATGGCAAGTGCTTATCCCAACTACCTTTAAAATCAAGCGCACATGACTTCAACATATCTTCTAAAGTCTGAATGGTCCGCTCAGCCTGACAATCTATTTGTGGATGGAAACTAGAACTTAGATGAACTTGGGTACCGAGACTCCTCTGAAAAGCCCTCCAAAATTGGGAAGTAAACTGAGTACCCCTATCAGAGATAATAGCCAAAGAAACTCCATGAAGTCTAACGAATTCTCGAATATACAATCTAGCATAATCCTCAGCTGTATAAGACGACTGCACTGGGAAGAAATGAGCTGATTTAGTCAACCAGTCTACAACAACCCAAATCGAATCATGACGATGACAAGAAGAAGAAAAACCAATTATGAAATCCATATTCACTTCTTCCCACTTCCAAGTAGGAATTCTAAACTCTTGCATTACACCACTGGGCCTTTGGTGCTCTACCTTAACCTATTGATAAGTAAAATACTTTTTCACAAATCCTGCTATGTCTTTCTTTATACCGTTCCACCAATAGATTCCCCGCAAATCGCGGTACATCTTGGTAGCACCGGGATGAATAGAATATCGCGCGCTATGCACTTCAGCCATAATTCTCTGCCTTAGATCATCAATATCGGGAACACACAATCTACCCTGCAATCTCAACATACCATCTCCCCCTTAGGAGAAAACCTCTACCTTTTGGTCCTTAACTAACTCCTTCAGTCTGACCAAACTAAGATCCTTGTCTTGCTTCTCCTTTACCTCCGAGACCAAAGAGGACTCAGAACTACTCTGAACTAACATACTCCTTTCAGCGGAATCAAGTAATCTAACACCCAACCTAGCCAAACGATGCACATCACGAGCTAATTCTTTCTTATCATTCTCTACATGAGCTATACTACCCATAGACAACCTGCTAAGAGCATCTGCCATAATATTGGTCTTGCTCAAGTGATACAACACACTTATATCGTAATATTTTAATAACTCCAACCACCGTCTCTGCCTAAGGTTCAACTCCTTCTCGGTGAACACATACTGCAAGCTTTTATTGTCCGTAAAGACATCAACATGGATACCATATAGATAATGTCTCCAGATTTTCAAAGCAAAAACTACAGCTGCTAATTCAAGATCATGGGTTGGGTAATTCTTCTCATGAGGCTTTAACTGTCTAGAGGCATAAGCTATAACTCTAACCCTCTTCATAAACACACAACCCAAACCAACTCTAGAAGCATCAAAATATACCACAAAACCATCTGTACCAATGGGTAAAGATAACACTGGGGCTGAAGTGAGTTGAGTCTTCAACTTCTGAAAACTCTTCTCACAGGCATTTATCCATTGGAACTTAACTTTCTTTTGGGTCAACCGAGTCATGGGAGATGCAATGGAAGAGAAACCCTCAACAAAATGATGGTAGTAACTAGCTAGACCCAAGAAACTCCTAATGTTAGATGGTGAGGTAGGTCTAGGCCAATTCTTTACAGCTTCTATCTTTTGGGGATCGACTCTAATGCCTTCGGCGAAAACAATGTGACCCAAAAAAGTAACTGACCTTAGCCAAAATTCACACTTGTTAAATTTAGCAAATAATTGATGATCTCTAAGAGTTTGCAAGACAATTCTAAGATGGTCGGCATGATCATCCTCTCTTTGGGAATACACAAGAATATCATCTATGAATACAATGACAAATATATCAAGATATTTCTTGAACACTCGATTCATGAGGTCTATGAAGGCTGTTGGAGCATTGGTTAACCCAAAGGACATAACAAGAAACTCAAAGCGACCATAATGGGTTCGGAAGGCTGTCTTTGGAATATCACACTCTCTCACTTTAAGCTGATGATAGCCGGATCTAAGGTCTATTTTTGAGAAGTATCTCACATCTTATAAATGATCAAACAAGTCATTAATTCAAGGAAAAGGGTACTTGTTCTTGATAGTTACTTTGTTGAGTTGACGGTAATCAATGCACATACGCAATATACCATCTTTCTTACGCACAAATAGAACAGGTGCACCCCACAGGGAAACACTGGGTCTGATAAAGCCTTTGTCTAAGAGATCTTTGAGTTTCTCCTTCAACTCTTTAAGTTCTATGGGAGCCATACGGTACAGAGGAATAGAAATAGGCTGAGTACCGGGAAGGAAATCAATCCCGAATTCTATTTCTCTATCAGGTTGGACCCCTGGGAGATTTTCCAGAAAAATATCGGGAAGCTCATTAACAATGCTAACTAACTGAATAGTCGGAGTTTCGGACTTGAGGTATTTAACTCAAACTAGGTGATAGATGCAACCCTTGGAAATCAACTTCCTAGCTTTGAGGTAGGATATAAAATGGCTATTCGAAGTTACAGAACTCCTGGACCACTCAAAAATAGGGTCATCAGGAAACTAAAACTTGACCACTCGGGTACGACAATCTATAGACGCATAGCACGAGTGAAGCCAATCTATACCCAGAATGACATCAAAATCAACCATATCTAGCTCAATAAAATCAGCACATATAACCCGATGAAGGATAGTGACATGACACTTCTTATACACTCGCATAGCAATAATAGATTCTCATACCGGGGTAGAAACCAGAATAGGCTCAGGAATTCGTTCAGGGTCCATCTCAAAATTTACAGCAACCAGAGGTGTCACATAAGTGAAACTCGAACCGGGTTCCATCAATACATACACATCAAAATGAAAGACACGGAGCATACCAGTGACAACATCTGGAGGGTCCTCCTGATCCTGGTGAGGTGGTATAGCATAGAAGCGATTCTGGCGCAAACCGCCAGCAATACTAGAAGAGGGGCCCTGAGGAGGAACTAGGCGGCTATGGGAGTGGGGGTACTAGTAGCCTGACTCTGGGGACGAGCATCTCAACTCCCATGTCTAGCATTCGAACAATATCTAAGTCGGTGGACCAACTTTTCACAACCAAAGAAACCCCTCTGATTAATAAAACACTCGCCAAATTGTTCTCTACCAAACTTGGCACATGAAGGAGGACGAGGTCTGTAACTTACACTTTCCTGAGACCTATATGGGATAGGCCTGTTCCCTTGATCCTACCTACTTCTAGGTGTGGGAGCACTAACTGAGGAAGGCATGGGCATAAACGGACGTCCCTGAAATTGAGGGCGATTCCCTCCATGGAATCTGGACTGACTGAATCCCTGCTGCTCTGATCTAGATCTTTTATTACCTCTTACTCTCTCCCTCTCTTTCACCTTATAAGATTTAATCTATTGTGCATGTATTATCAATCGAGAAAGGTCCATCACTTTATTAAGCATATCAGATCTACACTCTTTTACAATGTAACTCGACATGTCTGTCACAAACTTGCTCATGATAGTCCTGGAGTCAACCATCATACTAGGAGCATATTTGGATAACTGATTGAATCTAAGACAATACTCCTTAACAGTCATGGAGCCTTGTCTCAAATTCATGATTTCCTCTATCTTTTCTTCCCTTATCTCAAAAAGAAAGAATCTTTCCAAGAATGCATCCTAGAATAACTGCCAAGTCATGGGAGCGGTATCCTCCCCTTTACTTATCCTCTATATCTCCAGCCAATCATATGCAACATCTTTCATTCAATAGGCAGCCAATTCAACACTCTCTTCCTCAGTCACATTCATAATTTGGGTGATCTTTCTCACTTTATCCAAGTATATCTGTGGGTCTTTGCCTACCTTCGACCCATAGAACTCAGGTGAATTCATCCGCGTAAAGTCATGAACTCGAGCTGTAGCAAAATTATTTTCTTGTGGAGGTGGAACAATAACCTGGGTGTTAGCTTGAGCATTCGCGGTACCAGCCTGGGCTAGTGCCTGAAAAGCTGCCCAGAATTCCGCATAGACACATGCTCGTTCAAGGGATTAACGGGTTGAGGTTACTCATTGTTTCTACGAGCTCGACGAGGAGGATTTTTCTGTTATAAGAGAGAACGAGTTAATCACAGATAAAGAGATAGTTGTAGGCACGATAAAATTTAGAAAGAAAGAAATGACTTTTCCTAAAATGTTCATAGCCTCTTGCTCATAGATGTGGCTCGCTACACACCGATGATCAAGAATCTACGTAACGCGGATTTTCATACTCCCTAGGACTCCTTAAACCTTAGGCTCTGATACCAATATTTATAACACCCTAAAATTTCCATCCCAAGATGCCACACAGGGCTTAGGGCTACACGTAACCCCAAGCTAACCCTCGGAGCCAGACACTACCTCAAGGAATTCAATTCAACAATAGTCATGCACAATGAAGAGATATACCACATTGGGTTCAAGAGAAATACTGGAGAATACTAGACCGTACAACCAAAATATATTGAATGTCTGTACATACCCACCCGCTAGTCTGACAAAGCCTCTATACATAAAAATCAAGAAGCCATTGTGACCAACCCCAACTGACTCAGACAGTACTGAAAGTCATAACAACAGAACGATATCACCAAAAATATAGACACGGTCCTCGAACCATGAAGACTCACCACTGAAGGAATGTAGTTGAGGCACTCGAATATTGCTAACACGACTACGGCTGAGTACCTGAACCTACATTATGAGAAAATGTAGCCCATAGGAAAATATGTGGGTCAGCACTTTGGAATGTACTTAGTATGTGGGGGTGCATGCAAAAATAAAAATATCATCATCAATTTCATTAAAATATGCATATGTACAATGATGGATCACTTGGCTTGATTTAGGTTGAAACATACTTTTCATGATCTCATAGTAAATAAATCATATGATAAAAACCTCATAAATCATCATAAATAACTCAACTCTTCAACTCAAGACTCGGAGTGACTCGCTAATTCAAGAAACTCAACTCTTATAAACATGGGAGGTTCTTATAACCGACATAAACCATGTGAGCTACATGGATTTCAACGTTTTTCCCTTCTAAGGAGAGAACCCCACATTGGTGGGAGCATCGTACTCTTTCCAGGGAGTACAACCTAAATTTAGTGATCACAATCTCATACTCGGCCTCTAGCCCACAATTATCAATATCAATCCTATGGTGGCACGTAGTTTCGTGGGAAATACCACATTTTCTGCTCGGTGCTAAATACTACTCCCAGACATAAGCTCAGAATACGTTAGGAAATCCACCACAAACATCACAAGGGTCTATCATGAACATCAAATCAAATCTCTTTCTCATTTATCAAATTATAATCAATTTGTGGATTCCTAACTCGACTCAAATCAAATCAATCTTTCTCAATATCAAAATGTATCAATTCATTAAATCATGACAACATCAATAACTTTAAGGAAATAGAAAAACTCATTGTAACAACTCAATCTCATGAATCAATAGACTCAATAATCTAGTTTGTCATAAGGACGCTTAAAGCTTGACACATATCTTGAAAGCACTTGAAATATTAACTCATGGTAGAAATATGAAATTCACAATATTAACTATCAAATCATCACTTGGGAATAGCAAAATAATCAGGTATAACAAAGCTTGAACAATTTATATTCTCATAATCTCATGATAAAGTAATTTGGGTATAAACCTACTTGCAAAATCATATAAATCCATGTTAGAAATCAAAGCTTTGGGCACAAGAACGAAAGAATTGCTCTTGTTCAAAACCCCACATACCTTAACCTTTGAAATTGGATGAATTCTAGTGCTTGAGACTCTATCCGCACATGTAATAAATGATTCTTGAAGCCCACACTATGAGGAACTTGATTCTTGAAGAAATCTTGAAGATTTATGGATGATTTTTGGAAGATAAAATTTTCTTGATTGAAACCCTAATATATATTCTTAAGAAAATATGAAGAGAGAATGAAGAAATTAGGGTTTGTATGGGGATTCTCATATTTATATAGGCCTCCAAAAGATGGGAAAAGACCAAAATACCCTTGCAAAAACGTTCCTTAATTGCTGTAAAAAATAGCTGACGACATTCGTGACAAGTCATCATGAAATGTCATCACAAAAGGGTGGATTTTATGATTTTCGGATAAAGGTTGATGACATTTTGTGACAAGCCGCCAGGCTTGTGACAAGTCATCACAAAATGTCGTCACAAAATTTCCAGGCTGACACGCTGGAGTAAAATGGGCATAACTCTTTGCTACGATACCGGATTTGGGTGAAATTGGTATCATTGGAAAGGTAATTAAATTATATATATTTTGGTAGATCATGAAATCAATAATTCATAGTATAATGAGATATATTCTCATTTGAAGTTGAATATGGCAATATCCTTCCCAAGAATTTCATCGGTAAGGAATGTTTTGATTCACCTAATCGCTAGGAAATATTTGAGGCATTAATACACATAACCCTTGATAAGAAAACAACAAAACAACTATAATTTACTTCTCATGATATTGAGTCATGGTTGCACTATTGGTTAGAGTCTCGGGGTATTACAGACCCTGTTTTGGTTGACTATCATTTGCAATAGGGTATTACCGTGGACACACATGACTGTCATCATAGACTTTCATGCTATGATGGTGGATTGTATACTATCGTACATTACTCTAGACATGAGCCAAATTTTGATCTCATAGTGGAGGCACTTCAAGAAATAGGGGGTACACTTATTTTATTCCTTCACTTATTATTGAGCTATGTAGGAGGGCAGAAGTGGAGAAGTATACTATAGATACCTGGGTGCACCCATTCCCCTGCATCTTCCCACTAAATATTTGGGGTGAGGGTGATCCCATCCAGAGCAAAAAGAGAAAAATTGACTTAGGCTAGTCGGCAGCTAAGGAGTCAGAGTCATATTGACCATCTACTGTGGAGCCACTAGAGGAAATTGGTGTGGATATAAGGTTCATCAAGGAGATGGTATCAGGATTACCTCAGGGGTCAAGAGAGCCCTCCACCAGGCGTTATTCTTATGTGTCCCGCTCAGACTATGAAAAGTATCAAAAGGAGCAGAAGAAGTAGAAAGCCATATTTTATAGGCTTAAGAGGGCATACTTAGCACTGGAAGAGTCTCACAGAGAGCTTTATGGGTCTCCCATAAGAAGATAAAGAAAAGGTATAAAGTGAGAGACAATTTCTTCAACAAAATATAGAAAGGGGTCAAGTCTTGTGGAAGGTCCTGAAACCTCATGACAAGGTACCTTCTGCCAGAGTCGAGAGTAATGACGAGGCACCTGCTGAGTGGTCTAATGCTGATGCTGGTGATGATGATGATGAGTCTACAAGAAATTGTAGTGCATGATGTAGACGCAAGGAGCACTTTTCCCCCCTTTCTATTGATTATATGATCATCAGTAAGGGCACTGCAAGCTATGGGTTGGGGTTTGTTTTACCCGTGTTTGCATTTTACATTTTTGGTTTGATACATTCTTGGATGTTTTATGTATTTTTTGTGGATTATTTATGTCGACTTTGATATTATTTATTTTCTTTTGGATTGTGATTTTTGGGCACTCTGATGGTGCCCACAGTTCATGGATTAGTTATTTGGTTTATTTTTAGATTTTGTTTTACTTTATCTTTATTTTAGTTGTGATAATATTGGATGAGATTTTCCCTATGATAGATTGAGTGATTACATTCTTATGGGAAAATCGTCGTACTTGGGTTTTGAGCAATGGATGCAAGGGAAGTCTGAGTACCTATGGTATTGTGGATTTGGGATTGCATTTATGCCATTGGCGAAGTCTGAGTAGCCATATGGTTGGTTTCCCCATATAAAGACAAAATGTGAGCCAAAGGTTTGGGTTTTTGCCATGGTTAGCAAATTGTGCATGGTACAAATGCAAAATGAACACCCTCCTTCATTAGAAAATTTTCAAACATCAAGGACATGAACACGAGCATCCTTCTAATAATTTTTTTTTTCTTTTTGTGACTACAAAATTTTTGGCTTGTAAATATCGATAGATACTCCAGTTTTGTATCTAACGTGAGGGGAAATTGAGCCTCCTTTGTGAATTTGAATGCCTTGAGTGGTGAGTTTATTTTTATCAATCTCATATGTAATTGTGTTAGTTAGAACTTTCCCCATTAGTCTCTCAAAGGTAAAATTTTATTTTATTTTGTTGGTGAGATGATCTTAGGCCATATTTGTGACATTGGAATCCCACTTAGCCAAAAAGGCCTACCCATGCATAGGTGTTATCCCACCCACTTTGAGCCTTTAAACCTTTCTTTGGAAAACACATTACCAGCCATGAGCCATTAAACTTTTATCCCTCTTTTGATTCATAACCGCCTTGAAGTTAAAAATGCAACTAGAGGCTAAAAGCCTAAGTTGGGGTGGTGAAGATTGAAGAAAGTAACTTTGGGCCACGAAGTTGATAGTGAGTGCTTACGTGCTTAAGCATTGAAACAAATGAATAGAAGAAGAAAGGACCCAACAAAGGAAAGAATTGCATGAAATTTTCACGAAAAAAAAATGGAAGAAAATAAGTGAACCAAGGAAATTAAAGTAGGCACATTTGTAAAAGAAAAGAAGCGGCCTATAGTGAAATGTGGATTAAATAAGTGTGATGTAGATGTTCAAGGAGGGTATAAACCATGATTGTAACTAAATGATATCCTACCCTATCCCAAACCTACGTTACAAGCTCAAAAAGTCTTTTGAGATCTCCAACCATTTACATTTATTGTAATGGCAATTGGAAATAGAGGAAAGCCTATGGTATGACACTTGTTAGCATAGAGTGTTCTTGTGAGGGAGAAAGTTTTGCACTTAAATTCCTTGTTGCATATTTGGTAGCTTGGTGTGTGAAATTTCCCTTCTTGTGAGAAGGCATGTGAACAAGTTGAGGTGGTTGATTTTTTCATATTCTGAGAAAAGAGGCAAAAAAGGAGTATAGTGTGGTTGAGGTAAAAAAATGAGTTACTCCTAGAGTATCGGTGATTGTTACATTGTTGCTCTTTGAAGTTTTTTTCATCCTTGCTTATTATGCTTTATGTTGAGGGGTGTCGGAAGAATCGCATAGCCCAAGTTTGAAGAGCTACTTGAGGTAGTAACTAAGCTTGATGTCATTGTGATCATTGGGTCATCTATTTTGGGCATAAATATGCATTTTCTCTTGGTAAGAGGTAGCGTTTCTTAAGTACAAGAAACACTTTAAGTTGGGGGTGTTGATGAGTGGTGAATTTACCACTCATTTTCACTCGACATTTATGCGTATTGCCATTTTTTGAATGAATAAGTGGGACATAATTGTGATTCAATGAACTAATATCCACACTTTACAAGCATACAGGTTATGAGATGGAAAGATATGGATATGAGCTAAAAAAGTACAAAAGAAGGAGAGAAGTGCTGTTTGAAGACTTGGAGTAGACATAGCCTCAGTTACCGAGATCACGGTCCTCAGACTGCGATCGTGGTCAGTTAAGAAAGTCAAACATACCATGATCGTGTGGCCCTGACTGCGGTCGCGGTAGCTGTAAATGCGGACAAGATTTTGTGATCACGACCTAGCAGAAAATGCAGCCCAAGGGCAAAAACATAAATTTATACAGCTGATCCCAAATGTCCTCATATAGACTCATTCCCTATCTCTTGTAGGATTATTGAATCCATTCCCAATTATTAGAACTTTGTCTACTCCTTAGTTTCCATTTTCGGAGGACATTTATTGTATTAATTTTGGGTGAAAAATACATTGGAGTAGCTTCCAAGTGGACAATTAGTTAACTCCCATTGAAGATTTTTTGCAGCTCAAACTCTGAAGTAACATTCAATTAGTCTTTCATAAATCTAATCAATGGATATAATTGGGTATATCCTGTTTATTACTTTTATAAGTAGCTAGTTCTTCCTCTTGGGATTATGTTAGAATAGGGTGTATTTATGTGTGGGTTGTGATTCATTTGTGTATATGCTAATGTATTGGTGTTGAGTTCTACTATTTCTTGAGTAAATTGATTGGGATTTATGGGTGAAAGTACTAAATACCCAAAATGGGTTTGTGGGTGAAAACCCCATGCTCTTGAAAGCCCAAACCATTCTTGAAAGAGGATTTGGGTGAAGTTTAGGAACCCTTATCATCCTTGAAAGAGGGATGTGGGAACCAAGGCAATAGTAGACAGTTATTGGGTTTAGTTTGCTAATTTTCACTATCTTAGACATAAGCGTGATTATGAGGTTGACTACCCCTTGGGTACCATCCTAGAAATAGGGGTGCCTAATTTGAGTATTGGGTGGCTTTAATTGACACACTTGTTAGGTACTCGAAAAAGTCAATGAGTGGCATCTTTGAGGTTTTATTGAAGAACTGGCCTCAAGGACTCTAAACCTAGCCCACCACATTATCAATGATTGGAATTTGCACCGAATCATCATATTTTCATCCATAACTTTCCCCAAGGAAAGCATAGTCCCAAAATCCATTTTAATTGATTATACTCTAATATTCATAGCCCCAAAATTAGTCCTTTAAAAGTCTATCTATACATACTATTTTTGACACTCGCTCAAAGCCCCCATTTTTACATGTTTGAATCTTAAGTTTGAATTTAGTAAGTACTTACATTTCGAACTTACCCATTCGCCACTAACATTGTTCCTCGTGGATTCAACCCCGACTCTTATTGGGTTATTATTTTTATAAAGATTTCCTTGCACTTAATTTGACGTGTAAGTTGAGTGTTATCAAAAATCCAAATAGGACATGTTCATGTTTAATCACAAAGGTGGAATAAATTAATGCATGTTCCACATAAGGTGAGAAAATCACATCTTTGTGAGAAAGACCAAATGAAGCCTAAGATAGAAACCGTAAATAGGTTGCTATTATTAATTCTACTGTATTAGCTTTATTATATCAAATACATAAGAGGATTTATGATAAAATGGGAGCAAACAACTAGATATCTTAACAAAACAAAAAAAATCTACAAAGAGGGAAAGAAGCATGCTATTACTTCTGGGAAATTAATTATGAACCAATTGGATTCAACACATCTTTTAACAATTCTAGCAACATGAAAGATTAGCGATGGACAAATAGGAAGAATTGAGAAAGGTATAGGGATTTTCAAGGCTTGGGAATATCGAGAAAGAGCCAAACCAGCTGATTCAAACCTCCCTGAGTTCAACCGACCTCAATGATCCACTACCTTCTAAAATAGAAATTGTCATTGTAACCACAACCTAAAGTCAATTTATTGACCACAACACTTAAAATAAATAACAAGAGGAAACTATGGCTTAAACCACCAGTACTCTCATCACATGAACCAAACACCAGTGAGCAAATTTTGATCTATTTTAGATAATTTTTTTTAGAAGTTGACCCAAAATGCATGCAATGTGCTTTCAAGTTAATACCAAGATAGGGGAATAAAAATGACAACAATAATCAATAAAATAAGTCATTCGACTGGAAAAAGTAATCAAGTTAAAACCACATTGAAATACGATGAATTAAAGCTAGCAAACGATATCAAGTAGGTTCTTTACAAAAATAAAAAAAAAGGTAATGAAACCAAAACAATAAGAATATCTGCATATAAATCATCCGAAATCTATGGGATTCATATCCTTCTACAACAAATAATCCCTATAACACCATTACTACGACACTAATAAGGAAATAATTACGATAAAATAAACTTAAAGAGAAAGGTTTTTACTTTCTCTGGGGCGACAAACTAAATTATGAGATCTTCATCAAAATTACTCTACACCACCGGAATGAAATCGAATTCTTAATCTAGAAATTTGAGCTCAAATAAGTCTTATCAAATCTTTTGACATCGAAATCACTTTCTTTTGAGTGAAAATCCCTTACCTTTGGCATTCTTCACTTGTGAATCCTCTCCTACCCCTTTTTCTTCTACTAAAACAATGAAAGTATTTATATAAAGGGATTTGTTTGATTTCTTTGTCCGTGTGGGAACAAGGAATTTGAAGGCAATTTTAGAATTTCATTTGAATTTGATAAAGAGGATAAGGAATGATATGGAATCATACTATTAGTACAAGAAATTGGAAATTTAAATTTGGGGTGTTTGGATTTTGGATTTCGTTGTTGCTGTAGTTTGCGCAGATTTGCGATCATTTGTGAAATTCAAAAGGGGTGAATTAAAATTTTTTTGTGAGTTGTCTATTGGCTCCTCACAGTCGACTCTCCTACAAATTAGTACACTTCACAAAACAGATCAGGTTTGAAGTAATCAAGAAAATAAATAATCAAATGTCAAGTAAGGACACAGAGATTTATCCTGGTTTAGAACACCAACGTGGTGCCTACTTCTAGTACCCTTGGGTTTCAATGTTTTATTAGATCATTTAATATCGGGCTCAAGTGCAATGATGGAAAACTAGCTCTGAAGACTTATTTTATTCTTCGAATCTTATGACACAACTTAATTTTGTGTTACAAAGTTGACTCGATCCTACTTTTTGTACAATAATTGTAAACTAAGAGTTACAAAGCTTCGTGAGACTAAGTTTGAGACACTTTGAGATTCTTGTTGAAGTTGTGTAGACCTTGTCTATATTTAGTCTTCTTCTTTTATAGTCTTCGGCTCCTACTATTTGTAAGAAAACCCAAGAGATTTCTTCTCAATCAAGTATTTGAATTGATTCCTTGATTAAGGAATGTAGCCATATGATATGTCCATATATATCTTTTACTCACGTCCATATCAAATATGTCTGTGATTTTTTTCCTTTTGTTCTTGTAGTGATTGATGCTCTTCTAAGTTTGTTTGTGATCGTTTTTCCTTTTATTTTATTGTGATTGATCTGATCTGCTATGTTTATGGGACTGATATTTTTCTTTCGATTGTTTTTATTTTGATTAATTCTCTTGGATGTCTCGAATCTTGATTTGATGTCCTTCTATTCCTGGAGACAAATTCCTTGTTTGATTTATTCATCCTTCCATCATTAGTAGTCCTCCAATATCCTGCAAAGATCCACTCATTAGTTTGTCATTATTAAGAGTAAACTTAGAAGGCTAACAATCTCCCTCTTTTTAATAATGACAAAGGAGTGTAAACATAAGTTGACTTTCCTGTATATTAGCTTGCCCCCCCTGACTTGTACATATATATTGAGTATTGGTTGAATTTCATTTATCGTTAGTCGACTTCCTCCCCCTGACTGGTAGGCACTTCTTGAGTTGCTGATGTATCTTTATCCCTATTTTGGCATAGTAAGAAAAAATGAAACAGTAGACAAGAAACAAATACATATAATCTATTAACTAGGCAGAGCAAAACAGTAGAGCAGATAATGTGTAACAAATCATCTTACAACCCATCAACACAAGGGACAGGACCCCCTTTTGAATAAAAAGAAAAAATAATCATCATTGTTCACTGGTTCTTGAGAAAGTAGGTTAGTGTATTATGCATGCTATGATTGAAGTTTTAATGCAATTTGTCAACATTTTTGAAGAAAGAGGAATAGAAATTCTAAATGGAAATAACTAGATTATCATTGGAGGAGTGGACTAGGGTTTTGAGGGAATCCATTCGAGTGAACACCCGAGTAAATAATTTTATACCTTCCTATTTGAAACCATCAAGAGCCAACCTAACCACACCTATGTCTATGATGGTACTTTGCCTGAGGTCTAGAAGTTTAGAAGCTGACTCCATCAACAGCACAACACTATCCTCGATGGTCTTGAACCGATCCTTAATCTCCTCCAGGTCCTTCAAAACAGGCATCATAGGGTTAGAGATAAATTTTCTTACCTTGGGAAGTTTTGACCTTGCGTGAGCAGAATCCTTCTTGCACCATTCCTCTTCAACCAGGACATACCCTATACTTGCAAACGTCTTGGAATTATAAGTGGCAATAACCTCCATTGAGGTGTAAATAGATATATCATAGAGTAATACTAAAGAATTCGAGTAATGAGAAGGCCATACGGCAAACAGGCAGAGGTATGAGCATCGGATGCACTTTCAAGCATGTACTCATGGATCCATGTTGCCCAGTTGATTTTGATTTTCTTAACCATACAGTACAGTACAAAAATGTCTCGACCGGTGATATTGTTCAGAGATCTTTTTTGGGGAATCAGTGTAGTATCAATTATATGAGCCATAATGCAAAACTTGAAACAAAGGGACAGAGGACCAAAATTGGTCAGAGCAGAGTCAGTGTCTGACAGAAATTTCTTGGATTCTTCAAAGCTAACCTCAGAATCATCGGGCCAATTACTATTCATAAAAAAAATATTACCAGAGAACTTAGTATCAAAGTCATTTTAAAATAAATCATTCACAATGATTATCGTACCAAGAAAAGAGTCTCGAGTTCACCACTATTACGGGAGAGGAAAAGATTCACATATAACATGCGAACTAGATCCTCATAGACCAGAACTCCATAGAGACTAAAGACTAGGGACAAATCTTGAAACTTAAAGAAGTGATTGATATGACAAAAGCAGCCTTCTAATTGATGCAGATTGATTATGTGACAGAGTACAATGGAATGAACCTTAAAGGCAAAGAATTTGTCTTTGTGAGAGCATGTCCAGAACTTGTGCATGTCCTTTAGAGAGAGGGAGAAAAGAGTGTTTGTAAAAAGTTTCTTGATGGAGGGGGCTAGATAGGGATTAGGACAACATCTCTTAATGAGAGTTGACTGAGATTCCATTGAGGAATTATCAGATGACTTCGAGAGATGAACAGGGCTATCAAAGAGGAATTTTAGAAGAGATTTAGATATGGTCGCCATTGAATGGGTTCTGGTCATGGGAGAGAGAAGAAGGTGAATTTTAAAGTGGGCAGATATAGAGAGGAGAGAACGTTTAAGATAACTATAGGAGGAGTGGGGGAAAGTATGAGAATATTGGAAAAGATAGATCGGGGGAAGCCAAAGAGGCGTAAGGGAAAGGGGGACTGATGGAAGTGAAAGGGTGGCAGTCGAAGAAGTGTTGGAAAGGTAAAGGGGTGCAGAGGCGAAAAACAGGCATGAAAAGCAGCGAGGGTAATGATGACTTCCCTTTTGATTTTTTTAAATAACCATACAATTAGAGCAAAAAATAATTTCCAAAAATAAAGTTCATAAGACCTTAATACTAAGAATACCAAGTCTTTCTCTAAGGTAACAAAATCTTTCTTCTAACAGGGGTTTTGAAAAAATATCTACCAGTTCATTTTGAAATCGACAGATGTTAACGAAAAATCACTATTTTCTATACGATCACAAATAAAATGATGCTTGATATTAATATATTTTTCCCTACAATGATGCATTATATATTTAGATAGACTAATAGCGCCAGTGTTATTGCACATAATGGGAACCGATTCAAAATACAAATTAAAATCAAGTAGTTGATGCATAATCCATAAAATTTGAGTACCACAACTTCTAACAGCTATGTACTTGGCTTCAGTTGTTGAAAGTGCAAATGAAGTTTGCTTCTTGCTATGCCATGAAATTAGGGAATCACCAAGAATTTGACAAGTTCCACTGGTGTTTTTTCTATCACTTTTATCACCTGCAGAGTCAGCTTTTGAATATACAATTAAGTCAAAATGATAAGATCAAGGTTACCATAGTCCAATATCTTTAGTTTCTATAATTTATTGGATGATCCTTTTGACTACAATTAGATGAGACTTTTTGGGAGTCGACTAGAACCCGACACATTACATATGCTGAACATGATATCTGACCAGCTGATAGTCACGTAGAGTAGTGATCCTATCATTACCTTGTACATTTTCTCGTCAACATCCATACCAGACAAGTCCAAATTAAGGCTTATGGATGGACTCATTTGAGTTCCATATGCCTTTTTCTTTCCATACAAATTTTTTTGATGATTTCCTTCGTGTACTTGGCTTGACTAATGAAAGAGCCTTTGGGAGTTTTTTTGATTTGTAATCCCAAGAAGAATGTGAGCTCACCCATAAGACTCATTTTGAATTCTCCTTTCATCAAGTTAGCAAAATTCTCACGCAGAGAGATATTAAAAATACCAAAAATGATATCATCAATGTAAATTTGTACAATAAGAAGATTTGAATCAAGATTCTATATGAACAGGGTTGTATCAATTTTACCCCTTTGAAAATTGTTATTTAGTAAGAAAGTACTCAATTCCTCATACCAAGCCTTTAGAGCTTGTTTGAAGTCGTAGAGTGCTTTTGATAATATGAAAACATGGTTTGGATATGATGGATTTTCAAACCCCGGGGGTTGTTTTACAAAAACTTCTTCATGAATAAAACCATTTAAGAAGGCACTTTTTATGTCCATTTGAAATAGCTTAAAACATTTGATGGCAGCATAAGCTAAAAAAATTTGAATTGACTCTAACCTTGCCATGGGTGAAAAGGTCTCATCATAATCAATACCTTCTTGTTGGGAATAGCCTTGAGCTACAAGTTTGGATTTATTTCCGATAACCTTACCTTCTCCATTGAATTTATTTCTATAGACCCATTTAGTTTAGTTTACCAAGCAGTTTCTTGGTCTTTAAACCAAGGTCCAAACTTGATTTTGTTCAAACTGGTCCAATTCTTCCTTTATAGCTATGACCCATGATTCATATTTGAGGGCCTCCTCAGTTTTCTTTGGTTCAATATAAGACAAAAGGGAAACAAATGCTTGTCTTCTCAATGATGCTCTTGTTTGCATTCTATCTTATGGATTTTTGATGATGAGTTTTTTTTGGATAGATAAAATTGTGTTTCCATTCTCTTGGAACACTTGGTTTCACTTTTTTTGTTGTGGGAGTCGACTCTTGAGGAGGTGTAGTTGACTTGTTTTGTGATAGCTCAGAGGTTGTTCTGTTATTTTCTTTAGATTGTAGATTGCTTACCTGTTCTTCATCAATACTTAAATTCATAGGGGGTGATTAGATTCATCAAATACAATATTCATAGGTTCCTCAACACATAAAGTTCTTTAATTAATGGCCCTGTTAGCACGACTAGTGGGAGAGTACCCAAGGAAAATACCTTCGTCACTTCATAGATCAAATTTTCCCAAGTTATTCATACCATTATTGTAAATAAAACATTTGCAGCCAAAAGGATAAAAATAACAAATGTTGTGTTTATTTCCTCTCTAGAGTTCATAAGGAGTTTTATTTAGAATAGGTGTGATCAGACATCTATTGATGATGTGGCATGCTCTGCTCACTGCTTCTGCTTGAAGTGATCTGGGAGATTATGTTCTAACAACATGGTCCTAGCAGTTTCCTGGAGATACTGATTCTTTCTCTCCACTACACTATTTGGCGTAGGATATAGATGTGAAAAGAAGTTTTGAAAGTATTCGTTCTGAGCATAATACTTCTCAAACACCTTATTTTCGAATTCTCCTTCATGTTCACTATGAATGTAAGTGATGAAGTGTCCAGTTTCTCTCTGTACCTTTCTACAAAAAATCTCAATTATTATGAAAGCCTCATATATAAGAGCAAGAAATATTACCCTAGTAAAACATGAGTAATCATCAACTATAATGAAAACATATCTCTTTCCACTAATGGTTGTGGTCTTGGTGGGGCCAAAAAGATCTATGTGGATTATTTGAAGAGGTTTGGTAATAGAGATAATGTCTTTGACTTTAAATGATGTCCAAGTCTTTTTACCCAATTAACAGGCATCACAAATGTGATCCTTTTCAAATTTGAGTTTTGGCAGACCCTTAACCAATTCCAGTCTTGACAACTTCTCAATGATATGCATACTAGCATGCCCAAGCTTTCTGTGCCACAACCAATTATCATTGGTTTGCACAGTAAGGCAAGTTAAGGTAGCAAAGTCAAGACTATTTAATACATAAATATTATCAACACATTCACCGATGAGAGAGATATTTCTTTTGTCATGTTTGATAGAGCAATTTTTATCTTTGAAGAAGACTCCGAATCTAGCATCACACAATGGACTAATGCTAAGCAGATTGTGTTTAAGGCTATATACTAGATATACTTTAGTGAATTCACATGATGAGATGAGTTTTACTGAGCCGACTCC
Source organism: Capsicum pubescens (assembly GCA_030864215.1). NCBI lineage: Eukaryota > Viridiplantae > Streptophyta > Magnoliopsida > Solanales > Solanaceae > Capsicum > Capsicum pubescens. Next base: position 107,512,839 of record CM061541.1, on the reverse strand, counting down.
AATGACGTTGCCTCTAGCATTGTCACCAAATCTTATTAATCCCCCATCAATTTTCTTTAGAGTAGAAAAACTTCCTTTTTTTATCATGTGTCTAGAACATCCACTATCAATGACCCACATTCCCTTTTTATAGCTCTTGCAAACCTATTCCTGTAAAATAAGAAAATTAATTTTGTTTAGGCACCTAAGTGGTCTTGGGTCCTTGTAGGTTAGATGTGCTTCCAAACCCACACACTTTTGATCTTATGTCTGGAGCTGTAAGATTTGTGCCCTCTCTGTCCATAGATAAAATAGACAGGTCCGCGAGAGGAGAAGGAGGTCTTGGCTAATTTAAACGATTCTAATGAGGATCTTGAATTGTTTTTAATAGAGTTTGGTCTCAAAAAATCATGACTTGGTGATCTCTTAATACTTTTTGATTTTATTTTTACATCATCAAGATCTTCATGAAGTAAGTTAACTTTATTTGACATTCTTTGGTTTTCATTTGATAACTTCTTTGTTTCTCTTCGAGGTTTTATTTAAATCAAGCTTCACAATATTTTTTCTCTTGAGCGAGTTTGTTATATTCATCTATAACTTTTTGAAGCTCTTCAATTATCATATCTAAATTAGATTCAAGAGTATTAAAATTATGACAATTGTGTAGTCTTACCTCGCTAGATTCACCTGTTGCTATGAAGCATATATTGGCGGCTTCTATTTCTTTTTTGGTTTCATATTCATCACTCTAGGATCTAAAATTTTGATTCTTTATGGATGTTCTTCTTCTTAATTTTGGATAGTTTTGTTTGAAGTAGCCAGACCTTCTATAGTGATAACAACTAACATCATTTCAAGTAGAGTCATTATTGTTTGCTTCTTGGGATCTTTGCTATCTCTGTCTCATGATCTGCCTTACTCCATGATGAATGAGGGTCATTCCTTTACTATTGGCATCTTCCAAAATATCCTTTTCTTCAGTTGGAGCAGCGTTAAAGGCTATTGGTTTCTTATTTTCCTCCTTATGGTACCTATTGATATAATTTCATTTATATACAATAAGGTTACCTCATAGTTCATCATATATCATGCTGAGAATATCCCCATCTTGCAGAATGGTAGCCTTGGTTTTCCAAATTTTCAGGAGACTTCAGACTAGCTTCTAGACTTGCAAGCTATGTGGATAGATCATCTCCAGTGATTTCAGTTCGCATACGATCTTGCTAAATTTGGGAAACATTTTTTTAGTGTTCTCATTCTCCTCCATTTTTAATAACTCGTTATCATTGACCAGGGCAACAATCTTTGACTTCTTACTTCGGTGGTTCCTTCATAGGTTACCTCCAATTTGTCCCACATTTCTTTTTGTAGTCTTGTAAGTTGATATCTTGTCGTATTTTTCTCTACTAACTGTACAAAGAAGTAAACTTATAGCACGTGCATTAGTTTGGATTACCTCTTGTTGTTCTTTGCTGACCTTGAAATTTTTAAGTTATTCTATGTCAGTACTACTAGATTCCTTTTCTTTGTCCTTTTTTTTTCTCTTTGAGTCCTAGAATTAGATTTGGACCCTTCTTGATGACAACCTAATCTTGGAAGTCATTTGATTAGAAAAAGATTTTGAATCTATTCTTCCAGTAAGAGTAGTATTGTGCATCAAAGTATGGTGTTCTTGTGGAGGAGTGACCATCTTGAATAAGAGCACTGGGAATTTGATAATTTTCCATATGATCTTTGCTCACTTGCTGTTAAGCAACACTATTGGTGAAATCTGCTCTGATACCAATTGAAATTCAAGAGGAGGGTAAATTGAAAATTTTCTGTGAGTTGACTATTGGCTCCTCACAGTCGACTCTCCTGCAAAATAATACACTTCACAAAATAGATTAGGTTTAAAGTAATCAAGTAAATAAATAATCAAATGTAAAGTAAATATACAGAGATTTATCCTAGTACGGAACACCAATGTGGTGCCTACTTCCAATCCCTTTGGGTTTCAATGTTTCCTTAGATCGTTCAATGTCGGGCTCAAGTACAATGATGGGAAACAAGTTTCGAAGTCTTATTTTGTTCTTCAGATCTTTTGACACAACTATATTTTGTATTACAAAGTTGACTCTATCCTACTCTTTATACAACAATTGTAAACTAAGAGTTACAAAGCTTCGTGAGACTAAGATTGAGACACTTTGAGATTCTTCTTAAAGTTGAGTAACCCCTATCTATCTTTAGTCTTCTTCTTTCATAGTCTTCGGCTACTACTCTTTGTAAGGAAACCCAAGAGATTTCTTCTCAATCAAGGATTTGAATTGATTCCTTGATTGAGGAATGTAGCTATATGATATATCCATATGCGTCTTTTACTCACATTTATATTAGATATGACCGTGATCTTTTCTTCCCTTTTTCTTGTAGTGATTGATGCTCTTCCAAGTCTGTTTGTTATACTTTCTTCCTTTTACTTCGTTGTGATTGATCTGATCTGCTGTGTTTCCAGGACCGAGATATTCCTTTCAATTGTTTTTGCTTTGAATGATTTGCTTGGATGCTGTGGATCATGATTTGATGTCCTTCTATTTTTGGAGCCATCTTCCTTATTTACTTCATTCATCCTTCCATCATTAGCAGTCCTTAAATATCCTGCAAAGATCCACTCATTAGTTTGTAATTATTAAAATGTAAACTTAGGAGGCTAACAGTTTGGGTGCTGTGCTGCAGATGGTTCGGGTTGGTTTACGTTTGTATTTGGATTTTGTGGATGATGTTGTTATTTTCATTGTTTTGCTACTTGATGATAAGGTTGTACGCAGTTGTTGTGGTTTGTATGCCGGTGAAGGTGAAAGAGGAGAATTATAGGGTGGTGGGCTAGTTTGTTGTCTAGAGTGGGCTGGGTATTGAGCCCGATTTGGTAAGGTTGTTTGGTCTGGGGTGGCTGAGCATATTTAATGGGAATTGTTAGAAATTAAGAATGGACATATATTAAATAGCCCATAGATTTGTACTTGGTCAGTTTTATTTGTATTCTAGTCAAAACTGAAAATCAATTGGCCAATTACATTGCACTTATGGTAGATTTGATTTCAATCGTGGTCAATCTAATAAAGTGACTAAATTAAAGTGAAATTTGGTATGAATTACTACCTAATTTAATTCTAAGTTTCTTGGTTTGATAAAATCAAAAATATATTTTTGAAATAATTTATTTTGGCGAACAATTTATATTTATATTAAGACTTTGCCCATTTAGTTAATTTTCAAGTCAACCCTTGATTAAAATCTGATTTTCTATAAATAATAATTTATACGATTTCATTTATATGAAAATATATAATCGCTACTTAAAATAACAAAATTATGTAGATATATTTTGAAAAGTTTTTCTGAATAAAATAAATGTTGTAATTTTATTGAAAAACCAAAGAAATTAAGAATTAAACTTAGTTGTTGAGGAAAAGAATTAGGTGTCAATAACTTCCCCCTCCCTTTGGGTAGGGTGAATGCAAGTAACCTAGGCAAGGGGAGTTGACATTTCTAGTTTTGTCTGACCACAAATTTGTCTCTCGAAAAGAGCTATTTTTTGCCCAAGTATTAGGAAATCATAGATGGACCCCGATATTGGGTTTCCCACCTATCTCAATTTGCATGACAATTCAAACAACTTTTGTTCATAAAGCTTGAAGCATGATTTTTAAAGAATTCATGAGCTATCTCGATTTTAAATTTTGGAGAAATCAGAAAGCTTGGGAAAGCAAATTGCGGGGAGGTTGGAATGCAATCGATTTTTCAAAAAAGAGTTCAACCTATATATCCTCGAGATTAAAGGAATTAGACTGCTTGTAGTTTGACTTGATTGGTAGAAAATATAGTCTTTAATTTTAGATGATCTTTGGCTTAAGATGAGTGACAAGTCAATTCAATTACAAAAAAGAGGCTTGTAAATTCTTAACCATGAATGTGGATCTCTTCACATCTATAGGTAAGAATATACCCGAACATAATTTTTAAAGCTCTAGGTGTGTTGTTACTCGAATTTGAAGAAAAAAGAATGTTACCTCCAATATGAGTTTAGAAATATCCTGGAAGTGAAACTAAAACCAAAATATACCAAAGTACTCATATTTCTTTCGAAAGGGGTATGGTTGGATGATGGTGGCAATCATCCTTTTATTTGTGTCTAAAGAATTTTATATCACTCTCTGGACAACATCCCGATTTACTGCTAAGAAAAAGTTCCACGTTGTGCTACGTCCTTTTTGTAGTCGTCCGCACCTGTGGTTTTGGTTTAAGATTTTCAACTTCTCGGATGCTCTTGACAATATCTCAAACAAAAACTGTTAGTGATAAACATAATTCACGAAGGGATATGTAGTCTTTTACCATATCTTCGCATGAGTTTCTATCCGAACACGATGTTATCCTCTTATGTACCTGTTTAGGAGGAGGGGTGACACTTTTTGGTATAACATGCACAACAACCCTCTTGGTCGTTAGATAAAGTAACTCTTTTGATGATTGAAAAAATCTCTTTAAAGCAGGGTGGCCTCTTGGACATCAACGACACTTTGCAAATAACAGTCCCTATAACCGCGTGATTTATACTGATATGGAAACTATTTTGGTCACCTATAATGCCTCTTGTGTGTGACCTCGAGTAAGTCTTCAACATCTTCCATATTGATATGATTTGTAGATATCCCTCAAATTATCAATCTTCAAGTAATCTTACGCATTATTTTATGTTAGATATAAGGCGATTTATATGTATATCCTTTGGGTTGCTATCTTTTGGGTAATCTTGAACATTATCCGACCTTGGATAAAACATGATTTAAAGATATCCTTCGAATAACTAGCCCTCAGGTATTCCTGTACATCATCTGACCTTAGATACTATATGACTTATAGATATCACTTAAATTGCTAGTGTTCGGGTAATCCTACACATAATCAATCTTGGATATGGCGCGGCTTATAGAGAACCATTGGACTTTTTAATTTGGTAATCTCACATATTTGTTGGTAAGGATTTAGTTATGATTTATGGATAACCTTCGAACCATCGATCTTTGGATAACCTTGCATACTATCCTATTATCATGTTGTTGTGTCTTACGTATGGCCTATGGATTATCAACTCATAGCTAATCTCGTACACTATCTATTTCAAATAATTTGATTTATAGATGACCCTTGAATTGTCAAGTTTTGGAAAATCTGATCTGTCATCCGCTTTAAAGTAGAGACTTAAAGACATCCCTTCGAATCATGTTCTCTTTCAACTTGATATGTTGATGTATTCAGATGTTGATTCATAAAATGCTAAAATATCCTTAACACTGAGCAATATCACCTTTTGCATGGTCAACAAATTTAAAATAGCGAGATATCCTCAATGCCAGATTATGCTATCTTTGTGTGGTCAATGGATATAGGTATTCCAAAGATAGATATTATCGTCTTGCATGGTGAGAGATTATTAAGACTTATTTAAAATGATATGATGGCCCTCTTGGCAATAAATGGAATAAAATGGCCCTCTTGGCATGGCCTTCTCGACGATGGAATGAAATGACATAACCCTCTTAGCGATGGAATAAAATGGCCCTCCCAACAATGAAATACTATGGGATGAAATAGAACTCTTGGCATATGCCTCTCAATAATGAAATGGTCCTCTCGGTAATGAAATGAAATGGAATGTAATGGGATAAAATAGCTCTCCCAGCATTTTGAAGAAAATCTTCGCCTGAGTTTATTTGTTGGCGTGTTGGATTTCTTCATGTACCTATACTCAAGGTGGATGGTTTGTGGACATAATGTTGCTATTGCTGCTTACCACAGTTGTAACACTCTAGATTTTGGTCCTTGAAATTTTTTGACCTTTGAGCTCACTACTCTGACGACGACTCTCTTAATGAGTCGTAAAATAACATTACAGGTCGTCTGACTCAAACTGTACCCTGACCAGAGAAGGTTGCCTTTGTTTTTGCCTTGATCACATCTAGACTCAATGAGTTGTAATGACTCTACACGAGTCGTAAGGTATCAATCATAGAGTGACAAGTGTGTTACCCAAACATTTCTGTCTTGACTATGACTAGGACCCTATGAGTTATAGTGTGTGACTCGTAGGGTCACCAGTGGAGGGCCCTTGAGCTACTTCCCAGAATACAAGTTGTGGAGACAACTGGTAGCTAGACGTCATGAGTTGTAAGGTGACCCGTGACAACTGGACGTCTTTTTCTGCACTATTAAGTGGGGGAATTTTTGTTATTTTACTCTTTCCCCACTTAAGAACCACGGCCATAAAACTCCATTGGTACATTATTTTCATCTTTTATCAAATGAAAATACCCTCTTTACTCTCTCAAATCCTAAAACAAGAACAAGCTAGGGTTTCTTGAGGTTGAGCATCAATAGGTCAATTCATAGTTTCTTCTCCATAATTGTGAAACTTTCAAGCATGCTACTCTTTCCATGCCATAATTTATTAAAATCATGTGTTTATGATTGTACCTATGAGACTAAATTGATGATTTTAGATGTGGGTTGAGAGTTATCGAACATTATTGAATTGATTGCTTTTCCTATGGATTTTATAAAGCATGTATGGTTTGAATTGATGTTTTTGAACATGTGGGGTGCAGGGGCACAGTGAAGGAACTAGGGGGTCATGGTTTCCCCAAATTTTATGATCAAGGATAACTAAATTTGTTGAACCCTAACCTAATTTTTGTGAAATTAGCTTTGAATATGAGTATAGATGTATAGTGAACTAATTTTGAAACAATTGCATGATATAAAGAAGTTATTGAAATATAATGGTCTTGATTTATCGAACAAAAAGGGTTGTGGCATTCCCCCACATTGATTTAATGAACAAAGGGGGTTGTTTCCCCAAGTTAAGGAAATTGTAATGACATGATGATATTACTTTGCAGGTGTAGTTGGTATGACGATACCAACAGTTTATGCCTTAAGGTATGATATGGTTCAATTGATGAGAATGTGTGAAATATATTTTAATTAGGCTTAAAGGTGTAGCTGGTCTGTGAAAGTGGAGGTCCTGAGGGACCAATACAGGAAACCACATTTACCAACGCAGGGGGTCTAAATGGCCTAGGGTTCAAGTCCCCTTGCTTATGACCGAGTGGTTCGAGTCCCCCTTGTTAACTAATTGAGTTTTCATGTCACCCTTGAAATATGATCGGGTGGTTTGTGTCCCCTATGGTACATATGTACATATGATTATTCTTTGGTTTATGCAGCTATACACACTGGGGACCTTTTCGCAGGGAGAGCTGAGCCCATATAGCTCATGGGTACTTTTTATGATGGTTGAGCTACACTAATGTTAGGTGTATTTATGCACTTTAGTGTTACTATTCTAGATTATTTAGCCTAGTTTTGAGGATAAATTATGTGCTTAATGTGTTAATCAAGATATAAAGAAGCATGTAAGTGTTCAATGACATGATTACAGTTGTTGAAAGTGTTTTCCAACAAGTTTGTACTTAATTGAGTCATTTACAGTTCAATCGAGATAACTAGATTTACTAGCTTGAGCTAGGTGTGTGTCTAGTTGGTTTCATGGAATTCTAGTGAGTTTAATAAGTTCTAAATGGTTTAAATATGTTATTATATGTGGAACAACTTTTTTTTGTTGTGAAAAGTTCAATGTCATTAAGTGTAGAGGTGGAATAATAAGTTGAAGATCAACATGAACTAGCCTAGTCTTAGCTCTTTTTTGATTCATTGTTATGGATATTGTGTTGTTATGATCTATAATTCATGGTGTGTGATTATGTAGGAAGATTTTTGATCTTAATATGGTGATATATTAATGATATAAAGGTTTGAAATCCATTGGAAATACACCACAAGTCAAGGGATGAAAGATTGGACGATAAAGACAACCAAAATTTGGTTGGCAAGTTCCAGTGGCTGCCCGCGATAAGCATGCGTGGCCCAAGACTTTGTGGTGCAATAGAGAAGGCGCAGCAGACTCTATTGCGGTGCAATATAGCAGACTAAGACTCCTATGGGTGGTGCAATATACCATGCAGCTCCCCCTCTACTCTGATGCTCAAATTGTTGGAATTGTTCAACTCCTACACGACTTATTATTGGTGCATTATAAATACCCCTTGTTGTACATAATATGAGAATTCTTGGATGTCATGGACAATTGAGGGGATTCTGCAACTTCATGTTATAGGCTTTTTTTTTTTTTTAATTTAGTTCATTCATGTCTTTAGTGTTAATTACAATCTTCGGATTACGATTATGACTATGCGTGGCTAAACACCCTCTTTCTGGGGTGAAAGCCAAGAACATGACTACTATTATTTTGGATTAAGTTCGTTTGATTTTCTTATCATTATTGGTTGTGTGTTCATTCTTGTTTTAACTATTTTGAGGCATGATCACCCTTAGAATACATCTATTGTCAACCTTGTGATCTCGGAAGAGGGAATAAGAAGATAAAATATTGGGGATGAACAAAGTGTGATTTGTATTCTTTTATAAAATAAGGAATTCAAATTAGCATCTAGGATAAGGATGTACTTAGAAGCCTTACTTGATTCACACGTCGGATGATAACTTAAAGAACTTAATTGGATTATTACATCCTCTCTCAATGATGTAGTTGTAATGTCCAACTTAGGTAAATGGTTAGAGGTCGGAAGACCATGATCATGCAATTAACCTTATGAATCAACAACCAAGATAATTGATTTAACAAATGAAGTTCAATAAAGTAGCATGAATGTTCGATGTGCTTTAACCCTAGGATTTAATCCAATTGATTGGTTCAAGACTTTATTTTACACATTGTTTACTTTACTTGCAATTTACAATATTCAAAACTCTATTTTGGTTACTTTTGTATCAATTGAATCTAAATTGTGAACTAAAATTGAATAGTTGTTAGAATAAGTCCCTCTGGGATCGATATTCGGCTTTCTTGAAGGGAACTATATTACATGGTAGACCACGTACACTTGCATGTGCACTGACCAAGTTTTTGGCGCCGTTGCCGGGGATTTATAATTTGTCAACTATTTTATTTTTAGTTTTACTTTTAGATTTCTTTCGTGTTTTTACACTTGGTCTTGGTTCTATTTTTGGAGGAAGTAGGTTTTCAAAGTAGTAAGCTGGCAAGGGATCAAGAATTTGTTGAAACAAGCCCCAAACCCAAGAAAATCTTCCATCAATGAAGGAAAGAAACAATCCTTCTCCCCCAGATTCCACAAATTCAAAAAGACCAAGAGAATCCTGCTCAAATGGCTCAGGAACAACAAGCCCGTAAGACAGTATGAGAAGTGGCAGTCCCACTTCTGACAAACTTGACTTTCCCAATTCAAAAATCAGTTGCTTGGGGAATTTCAAGTTAAAGCAAAATGTGGTGCAACTTCTAATCAGTAGTGCATAGTTTATAGGGCTTGCATAAGAGGATCCACAAGTCTACTTACAAAATTTTATTAAGCTCATTGACACATTCACCCCGATAGGTGTGTTCAAATATTATGTGAGGCTGACCTTTTCACCATTCACTATTAGGGGAAGCAAAGAGGTAGTTGAATGTGGAGCCGGTGAATTCAATCACTACATGGGATGACTTAACCCAAAAATTCCTAATCAGGTCCTTTTCATCTAGCAAGACTGTGAGACTTCGCAATGAGATTATGATCTTCAAATAGAGGCCAGATGAAAACTTATATCATGCTTGGGAATTCTTCAAGACTCTTCTTTGAGGTTGTACACATCATCAAAAGTCAAATGATGTAGTTGCTCATACTTTTATAGAAGCACTTGAGCACAATATATAATTTTTTCTAGATTCAGCCGCAAGTGGTCAAGCATTGGAGTTGACTTATGATGAGCTGCACACATTATTGAACTGCATAGCATAAGGAAATCCCAAGTGGCATTCATATTCTAGAAGTGCCACAAAAATAATTATAAGTGTATTAGAGGTTGACCAATTCACTGCCATATCTGCTCAGATCTCTGCATTGCAAAATCAAATAAGCAGTCTAAAGTTAGGAGTAGCACAACCTACAACCACAGTCAATGCAATCCAACAAGCTGTAGGTTGGTGTGAAGTTTATGGTAATAGTGGTCATTCAGTGGCTATGTGTACTTCCAATACAGAGTAGGTAATGCATATGGGCAATGCTCAAAGGCCAAATTATGGTAATGCCTACATTATGAAGTGGTAGAATCAGCCACTGAATCAATCTTGGAATGCTAAACAACAACAAATTTAGCAACCACAGGCATAAGGAAATCAGTCGACTAATAACTTGGAAGAGATAATAAAGAAGATTCTAGCTAATCAAACATAGTTGGATGCAGATGCAAAAAAACAAAAAATGGCCATGCTAAGCTTAGAGTTATAGTTAGGGCACTTATCACAAACATTAAATACTAGGCCTCAAGGTTGTTTCCCAAGATATATAGAAAATCCAAAACAAGTTATGATAATCACTTTGAGAAGTGGTAAAGATCTTCATAGAGAACCTCCAAAGGTAAATAAGGAGGTAGATATAGATTTGACTCCCCTACAGGCATTTAAAAGAGTTGCTAAAAATTCGAGGAAGTTTGAGTACTCAAAAGAAAAAAGCTGCTGAAGAAGTGAAGAAGATCCCACAACTCCCTTTCCCACACAAGCACAGAAAAGCAAAGGAGGATGCATGTTTTAAAAAGTTCTTTGACACGTTTAAAGAGCTTCATATTAACCTTCCTCTTTTAGATGTTTTATAGGGTATGCCTAAGTACACTAAGTACTTAAGGTATGTGGTCTCTAATAAGGTAAAGTTGTAGGAAGTTGAAATGGTAGCACTCACTGAGGAGTGCAATTTTGTGGTTACTCAAAAGATGTCATAAAAGCTTAAGGACCCTAGGAATTTTACTCTCCCTATTCATAATGGCAACAATAAGGTGGTTCAAGCACTTAGTGATTTATGGGCAAGTATTAACTTGATGACATTATCTTTGTTTAACATATTGGATTTGGGGAAGCCTAGATCGAGGTCTGTACAACTGCATCTAGTAAACGAGACCATATCCCGTCCTGAAGGAGCGATAGAAGATGTTCTCATAAACGTTGGTAAATTTATTATTCCAACCAACTTTATTATTTTATATTTTTAGGTAGACGAATAGGTACCAGTCATCTTGGGGTGTCTATTTTAGCTAGAGGTAGAGCTTTAATTGATGTGAGAAAGGGTATGTTCACAATGAGGTTGGTGGATGAAGTGGCAGTTTTCAAAGTTTACAAATTGCTTAACACACTATCCCACTATAAAAACGTATACATGATTACTGTTATTGAAGAGTATAAGTGTGGGGTGGTTAGTCTGCCAAAGATGACCTCTTCAGACACCCTCATTGAGCACCCTAAGCCATAACAACCTAAACCAAACATGATGCAAACGGATGAGCCTGGAAAGGCTAAAGTTGAAGAAGCTGATGACCTTAAGAGTGTACACTCAAGAGTTCAAAAATCAATAAGAAAATGGACTCCAAGTGTGAGGAAAAGGATGAAGGAATTTGGTTAAGTCATAGTTGGGTCATGCCGTGACACTAAATCAGCCGTTGCTTGGGAGGCAACCCAAGTTAAGTAGGTATGTTTTATTTTTAGTTTCTTGTAGCTTTTACTTTACATAGATTTTGTTTCGTTGAGTCATGAGTTTATGGGAAGTTAGAGTACCGGAAAACCTAAGCTAAGGAGCATGTCGAAGACTAAGTGTGGGGTACCTAGACCCTTTTGATATATAAATATGCTACTAGTTAGGACAAGAGGCCTCAAGAAGTATTTCTATCTCTTCCTTTAAATTATTCTTTGGGGACAAAGTAGATTTTTAAGTGCGGGGTTGGGAAAATTCCTATTTTGAGAAGTAATTTTAAATTTTTTGTTTTAGGAATATATAAGATGTTCTTGTTGGTTCTATATATGACTACATGATGCAAGTGTTTTAATTGTAAAAAGTATGTGATTATGTGAATTACAACTTTTGAGACTCCTAGGCTCATATTTATGACTCTTGTACTTGTTGGCTTAAATTTGAATTTATGTGATTGTTTGGTTAAGAATCTATGAGGATCCTACTTAAATTTGAGCATGTGCTATGTGCGTGTGAGGTATTTGTATATTCCTTATTGCATGTGATGTCCAGAAATTGCCTAGTGTATGTGCAAAGTGAAATAAAGAGAGTGGGTTTAGGAGATGATAAAGGCATTTCTTTGGTAGCCTTGTTTTATACCTTCTTTGACCTACCCTTGAGCTTAATCCTAGTCAACCCTATTGAGCCTTTAGATTTTTCTTTGGCAGCCTTATGTGTAGCCTAATCCTTTCTTTAATAGACCTTGATTTGATCCAAATCTCCTAGGTGCTTTAATAAAAAATGAATTGAGTAAGGAGTTTGAAAAATAAGAGGATAAAAGGTGAAATTAAATCCCCAAAGTGATAGTTATTGGTGTTCAAGACAATTGTTATATGTTGTGGTGGGGAGTTGAGTAATGTAAAATAATAAAAATTTGTTCAAATTGAATAAGTTGTGCATAAAATACTCCCACCATAGTGTATGTGAATGATCTTAATAAGATGGGGTGAAGATGGTGTAATTTGGTTGTTGGAGATTGGTCTCAATGGTCAAAAGTAGTGTATTAAAACGCTTAGGGAAGATAGTCACCATTCCAAAATAGTTCCTACCCATCCCCTAGCCCGCTTCACAACCCGAAAAAGATCTATTTGATCCTAAGTTTAACGTTCTGATATTAGTAGAGCACTACACTAAGGGCAAGCCTATGGTTCATTGTGTGCAACTTGTGAATTCCTTGTGAGAGTGAGCGTAATTTGATTTTTGTACCCATTATGTTATAAATTGCATTTATGTGAGTGATTATAGGTAACTCTCTTATTGTGAGGGGCACAGGTTTAATGGATGTGGGTAATTTGTATGGTATCCTTGATTGAGCAATATGCATGAGTTTTCCACTTGTTGAGTCAATTCGTAAGTCTAGGATGTTTTGGAGTAGAGTTCTTGAACTATCAATTGTGTACATAACATGCTTAGCATACAAAATTGCATTTTTTGTAGTCATTATAGTATCAGCTTGAGTGTCTTGCATGTAGTATAAGTGTATAGTCTCCTTAGCTTATGAAGCTTAGAGTAAAGAGTTTTTCTAGGATGAACAAGGATTTAAGTGTGGGGTGGTGATGTTGGGTGTATTTATGCACTCTAGTGTTACTATTCTAGCTTATTAGCCTAGTTTTGAGGATAAATTGTATGCTTAATGTTTTAATTCTGATAGAAAGAAGCATATAAGTGTTCAAGGACATGATTATAGTGGTTGAAAATGTTTTCCAACAAGTTTGTACTTCATTGAGTCATTTAGAGTTCAATCGAGATAACTAGATTTACTAGCTTGAGCTAGGAGTGTGTCTAGTTGGTTTCACAGAATTCTAGTGATTTTAATGGGTTCCAAATAGTTTTAATGTGTTTAATATATATGGAACAACTTGTTGGTGATGTGAAAAGTTAAATGTGATTAAGTGTAGAGGTGGAATAATAAGTTGAAGATCAAAATGAACTAGCCTAGTCTTAGCTCTTGTTTTGATTCATTATGGATTTTGTGTTGTTATGATCTTTAATTCTTGGTGTGTGATTATGTAGGAAGATTTGTGTGCTAAATATGGTGATATATTAATGATATAAAGTCTGGAAATCCATTAGAAATACATCACAAGTCAAGGGATGAAAGATTGGACGGTAAAGACTTAACCAAAATTTGGATGACAAGTTCCAGTGGCTACCCGCGATAAGCATGCGCAGACCAAGCCATTGCGCTGAAATATAGAGGGCATAACTCCCTCCATTGCGGTGCAATATAGTAGGCTAAGCCTCTTGTGGAGAGGTGCAATACACCAGGTCACGCCCCCTCTACTCCCATGCTTAAATTATTGGAATTCTTCTACTCCTACAAGGCTTGTGATTGGTGCATTATAAATACCACTTGTTGTACACATTATGAGAATTCTTGGATATCTTGGACAATTGAGGGGCTGTTGCAACTTCATCTTTTAGATTTTTCTTATTTTAATTTAGTTCATTCATGTCTTTAGTTGTTAATTAAATCTTATGATTACAATTATGACTATGCGTGGCTAAATGCCCTCTTTCCAGGGTTAAAACCAAGAACATGACTACTATTTTTTTGGATTAAGTTTGTTTGATTTGCTTATCATTATTAGTTGTGTGTTCATTCTTGTTTTAACTATTTTGAGGCTTGATCACCCTTAGAATACATCTATTGTCAACCTTGTGATCTCGGGAGAGGGAATAGGGATATAGAACATTGGGGATAAACAAAGCGTGGTTTGTATTCTTTTTATAAAATAAGAAATTCAAATTAGAATCTAGGACATGGATGTACTTAGAAGCCTCACTTGATTCATACGTAGGATGATAGCTTAAAGAACCTAATTGGATTATTACATCCCTACTCAAAGATGTAGTTGTAATGTCCAACTTAGGTAAATAGTTAGTGCTTGGTAGACCATAATCATTCATTAACCCTACGAATCAATAACCAGGATAAACGAGTTAACAAATGAAGTTAAATAATGTATCATGATTGTTTGAAGTGCTTTAACCCTGGACTTTACTTCATTGATTGTTTTAAGACTTTATTTTATGCATTGTTTACTTTACTTGGAATTTACAATATTCAAAACTCTATTTTTATTACTCCTGCATCAATTAAATAAAAATTATAAACTAAAATCAAATAGTAGTTAGAACAAGTCCTTCTGGGATTGATATTCTGCTTTCTTGAAGGCCACTATATTACTTGGTAGACCACGTACACTTGCATGTGCGCTTGGCTGCTAACCATACACAGTCCAACTAATGTTTTAAAATTCATGCTAAGCCTTGTTTCCTATCCCTTCATGTTATATTTATGTATATGTATATGCATATGATTGTGTGCGTTGGATTTGGATAATTTTAAGATATTGGCAATGGCATTATTTTATCCCTTCCCTGAGTTACATGGACACTTCTACTTTTCCTGCACAGTGATAGGATTAGCTGTAAGCTTGAAGTGGTGAGCTTCTATTCTCCGAAAGAGCTTCATTTCATGGTTTTATTTCCTATGGTTATAGACTTTTCTTTGGATTATTTTTTTCTATTGTCAGGGCATGTCCCTACTTAGATTAATTTTTTGTTTGGTTCGATTGAGAGGCTTTGTGGAAAACTATGGACTGGGTATTGGTTGTTGATGTATCTTATACTTCTTGAGCTTATCTTTATCTATCTTGTAATATGTTTGAAATTTAGCTATTTTTAGTGTATTGTGTTCTGTTCATTTAGGCAAAAGGGTGGTCTTCAGTCCAGAGCAACCTTGAGATAACCGCCATGGCCATACCCTGGTTTGGTTCATAACAAAGTTTATATCAGAGCCTAGGTTCATGGTCAATTGGGTATCCACAAAAACGTATCAAGTAGGGTCTTTTTTATGTGTGTGTAGTGCACCACTCTTATACGGGAGAGACTATGAGGTATTTAGGAATGTTTCCCTTTCTTGTGTTCTACTTTTGTGCTGTAGAGTCTAGGATGATAAAATATTCTCTAATTTTCATTTGTTGGTTGTTTTGATCATGCCTCCCAGATGATATGATGCTTGTGGAAACTTCTTTATCCCACCCGAGGATAATATTAATGGAACTCATCCTGCTTCTGGGGTACAAACCTGGTATAGGGTCCCTACTTTTAATTTCCCTTGTGGAGTTCTACCAATTCCTTTTAGTCCTTCTTAGGATGATAGTTCCTCTACCCCGATGACTTAGGGTGACATATTTAATATTGAGTTTTGCCGATCAATTTATTTGTTTACTCAGTTGGTGGACTCTCACTCATGCCAGTCTGAGCTTGTTTCTCCTATTACTCCTTCTTCTAGAGCCTTAGGGGTTTGCCAATTCATGAGGTTAAGTTTTCTGACTTTTGTTGGTTCCAAGGTTGAAGAGGATCCTCAAGGGCTCATGGATGAGATGGAAAAAAAATTTCCTAGTGATGTATGCTTCTGACTCTGAGGGTATGGAATTCGCCGCATATCAATTAAAGGATATGGCGTATCAATAGTATGAGGAGTGCGAGCAGTCGAGGGTTGAAGATTCTAAGTCAGCAGTATGGGATGACTTTTCTAGTGCCTTTGTTTATCATTTCTTTCCTCAGGAGTTGAGAGAGGCAAAAGTTGAGGAGTTTGTGAATTTGAAACAAGGCAAGATGATTGTGAAAATTAGTTATTCCACTATGCTCTAGAGTTAGTGTATTTTTTGAGGGCTAAGATGAGGAAGTTTGCTTCGGGCTTGTCTCACGACTTGGTGTTATAGTGCAAGCTTACCTTGATGAATAATTACATGGATATCTCTAGGCTTATGGTGTATATGCAATTGGGTAAGGAGAAAAAGAAGAATCAAGTTGAGATAGGGGTTTGGTAGGGTAAAAAATTCAAGTATTTTGAGCAGGGTAGAGGTCAACAGAATAGTGGTAGAGATGGCAGGCAGTGGTCCTAGAAGAAGTGGGAAAATTATGGTTCTTATTCTACTACTAGTTCTCCATATCCTAAGTCGTTGGATGATCGTCACTTCTAGACAGATAGTGGATTTAGGGAATAATCTTCCTAGTCTCAGCTAGTAAAGCTCAGTCAGCCCCACCTTATCCCCTTTGTAATTTTTATGGGTAGATCTATCGTGGTGTATATAATGAGGGAGGAATAAGTGTTTTAAGTGTGTCCATCTTGGTCACATGTAGTGAGATTGTCCTTCAAAGGCCACTTTTAGAGCTAATAAGGTTCCAATTACTACCTTTTAAGAACCTGCACCAAAGGGTACTACTTTTCGTACCGATACTGGTTATAATCATCTATATGCTCTACCCAACTATCAAGAATCTGAGTCATCTTCTAATATTGTCACTAGTACATTACAACTATTCTCTCATGATGTGTATTGCTTACTTGATCTGAGGTATGCTCTTTCTTATGTTACCCTTTTATTTTGCGACTCATTTTGGTTTTATTCCTTAGTGTATTTCTGATCCCTTTTCTGTGTCTACCCTGGTAGGTGACTCCGTTATGGCTGAAAGGTCTATAGAGGTTGTGTGGTAACTAGCTGTGGTAGGGAGACAATGGTGGATATGATAGAGTTGGATACGTTAGACTTTGATGTTATTTCAGGGATAGATTGTCTCCATTCGTGCTGTACATTTCTTGATTGTAGAACCTAAAGGGTCAGTCCAATTCCTGAGTAACCTAGTGATTGAGTGGGAAGGTAGTTCTTTAGCACCTAAGATTTGATTCATTTCTTATCTTAGAACCTAAAAATTTATTTCCAAGGGGTTCCTATATCATCTAGTTTGGGTTAAGGATTCTGGTTCTTAGGTTCCCTCTTTGCAATCCTTCTTATAGTCAATGAGTTTCCCAAAGTATTTCTTGACGATCTCCCTGATATTTCTCCTGATAGGGAAATAGACTTTGGTATTAATCTTATTATGGATACTCGTCCTATCTCTATCCCTCCCTATAGAATAGCTCCAACTGAGTTGAAAGAACTTAAGGAGTAGTTGAAAGATTATCCCCTTCCTAAGATTGATGGCCTGTTTGACCAGCTTCAGGGTGCTAAGTACTTTTTTAAGATTGATCTTTGGTTGGGTTATTATAAGATAAAGATTAGGGAGGTGGATATCCCTAAGACTGCTTTTCAGACCCGGTATTGCCATTATGAAATTTTGGTCACATTGTTTGGTTTAACTAATGCCCCGATGACATTTATGGATCTTATGAATCAGGTATTCTGCCATTTTCTAAACTTGTTCATCATTGTGTTTATTGATGACATCTTGGTATATTCTAAGAGCGAGGAGGACCATGCCAACCACCTCTGTTTAGTGTTGAAGTCTCTTAAGGATCAATGATTCTATGTCAAGTTTTCAAAGTGTGAGTTTTGGTTGAATGTTATGACCGTCCTTGGTCCATGTTATTTCTAGTGAAGGGATCATGGTGGATATATAAAAATTTAAGGTGGGTGAGAAGTGGCCTAGACCCATAACTCCAACTAATATTCAGAGCTTCTTAGGTTTAGCTGGGTTCTATAGGAGGTTTGTGGAGAGTTTCTCATTGATTGTTGCTCCATTGACTAAGTTGACTTAGAAGAAGGTAAAGTTTCTGTGGTCAATGATTTTGAGGGTAACTTTAAGAAGTTGAAGAATAAGTTGACTTTTGATGGCTTTGTTTTTTACAGTGATACATCCTGTGTAGGGCTGGGTTGTGTTTTAATATAGTATGTTAAGGTTGTGGTGTATGCTTCTAGGTAGCTTAAGGTGCACGAGAAGAATTATCCGACTCATAACTTGGAATTATTAGCCGTAGTTTTTGATTTGAGATTGATGCCATTATTTGTATGGGGTTCATGGTGACATATATTCTGATCACAAGAGCTTACGGTACATGTTCACCCAGAAGGAGTTGAATCTCAGGGAAACAAGATGGCTTAGTTTCTTAAGTATTATTACATGAGTCTTCATTATCACCCAGGTAAAGCTAATGTGGTTGCTGATGCTCTTAGAAAGTTATCTATGGGGAGCTTATCTTATATGAATAAGGAGAAGCGAGGTTTGGTGAAGGATATTCATCATTTGGCTAATCTTAGAGTTCATTTTTTGGACTCTAAAGGTGTGAGTTTTCAAGAGGTGGTGAAGTATTCTCTTGGTACTGAGGTAAAGAAGAATCAGATTTTAGATCCTAGTTCGATACAAATCAAAGATGATGTGGGTCAGCAGAAGGTGATGGATTTTGAGATTGGTGGTGATGGTACCAAGGTAGATTATGTGTTTATGATGTTGATGGGCTGTGATAGAGGATCTTGGCTGAGGCTCATGAGTTGAGGTACACTGTTCATCCCGGTTCAATGAAGATGTACCATGGTTTAAAAAAGATCTATTAGTGAATAACATGAAGAGAAATGTGGCCAATTTTGTAGCCAAGTGTATGGTTAGCTAGCAAGTGAAGGTGAAACATTTAAGGCCTGGTTGTTTGTCTCAAGAGATTTAGTTGCTCATGTGGAAGTGGGAAGTAATTATTATGGGCTTTGTTACTTTTCTTCCGCAGTCTAGAAGACAGTTTGATTCGATTTAGGTCATCGTGGATAGGATGACTGAGTCTACTCACTTTTTTCCAATAAGGACTAATTATTTTGCGGAGGATTATGTTAAACTTTACATTCAGAAGGTCGTTAAGTTTCATGGTGCACATGTTTCTATCATATCTGATTGAGGTACGCAGTTCTCGTTGTACTTTTGACATTCTTTTTAGAGAGGTGTGGGAGCTAATGTGAACCTTAGCACCGCTTTACACCCTCAGACAAATAGAAAAGTGGAGAGCACTATTCAAACCTTGGAAGATTTCTATGGGTTTGGGTGATAGACATTGGTGGTAGTTGGGTTGATCATTGTCCTCTCATAGAGTTTGCGTATAATAACAGCTATCATTCTAGTATTCAGATGGCTCCGTTTGAGGCTCTGTATGGTAGAAGATGTTGCTCTCCTATTGGGTGGTTTGAAGTTGGCGAGACTAGATTGTTTGGTCCTGACTTAGTCCATCAGGCCATGGAAAAAGTAAAGGTGGTTAGGGATAGGCTTAAGACTGCCCAAAGTCGTCAAAATTCCTATGCAAATGTGAGTCATAGTGAGTTAGAGTTTGATATTGGTTATTTAGTATTCTTGAAACTATCCTCCTTAAAAAGGGTGATGAGGTTTGGGAAGAAGGGAAAGCTCAGTCCCCAGTATGTCAGCCCGTACTTGATCTTAAGGAGAGTGGGAATATGGCTTATGAGTTGGAGTTCTCTTTGAGTTTGGGTTCTTTCTATCTGGTGTTCCATGTGTCGATGTTAAAAAAGTGTGTGGGTGATCCTTCCTTGGTTGTCCCTTTGGAGAGTGTTCGTGTTTTAGATTCTTTGTCTTATGAGGAAGTCTCAGTTAAGATTTTGGATAGGCAAGTCCGTCATTTAAGGAATAAGAATGTGGCTTCGGTGAAATCCCTATAAAGAAATCATAAGGTTGAAGAAGCTACTGGGAAGTTAAAGAGGACATAAGGTCCAAATATCTATTCTTATTCTCCATTCGGGATAATCTTTCTTAAGGTATGTGTATTCCTTAATATCTTTATTTTCTATCTTTGTTAAATGAAAGAGTGGTTGTGTTCTATGTTAAATCATGCTAATGGATGCCTTTTCCCATCATTGGAGGACGAATGATCCTAAGGGGGGGAAGGGGAATGTAACACCCTAAATTTCATCCTTGAAAATTTCTAACAGCTCACTAATCAGATGACGACTCTCTTAATAAGCCGTAACATGACATTATAGGTCATATGACTCAAACTGTAGCCTCACTAGAGGAGGTTGCCTTTGCTTCTGCCTTGATCACAACTAGACTCAACGAGTTATAATGACTCTACACGAGTTATAAAGTACCAATCATAGGGTGACCAGTTTGTTACCTAAACATTTCTGTCTTGACTATGACTAGGACCTATGAGTTGTAGGGTAACTTGATGAGTTGTAGTGTGTGACTCATAGGGTCAATCGTGGAGGGCCTTTGTGCTACTGCCTAGACTATGTGTTGTGGAGATGACTCATAGCCAGACATCATGAGTCGTAAGGTGACCCGTGATGATTAGGCCTCTATTTTTGCACTATTAAGTGGGGGAATTCTTATCATTTTCCTCTTTCCCCACTTAAGACCCACGACCATAAAACACCTTTGGTGAATTATATTTTTTCCTTTATCAAATCAAAATATCCCCTCTACTCTCTCAAATCTCAAAGACAAGAACAAGCTAGGGTTTCTCAAGGTTGAGCATTTAGGGGTCAATTCATGGTTTCTTCTCTATGATTATGACATTTTCAGTGATGTGACTCTTCCCAAGTCTTAATTTATCAAAAGCATGTGTTTATAATTGTACCCCAACCCAATTTTTGTAAAATTGGCTTTGAATATGAGTATAGATGCACATTGGACTACTTTTGGAACCATTGCATGATATAAAAAGGTTATTGAAACATAATGGTTTTGATTTAAGGAACAAAAGGGGTCATTGAATTCCCCCACATTGATTTAATGAATAAAGTGGGTTGTTTCCCCTAGTTAAGGGAATTATAACGGCATTATGATATTT
This sequence comes from Capsicum pubescens, assembly GCA_030864215.1. Lineage (NCBI taxonomy): Eukaryota > Viridiplantae > Streptophyta > Magnoliopsida > Solanales > Solanaceae > Capsicum > Capsicum pubescens. The sequence goes on along the minus strand of CM061541.1, from coordinate 107,491,611 downwards.
CTTTGCAAGTATAGTTGGTATGACGATACCAACAGTGTATGCCTTAAGGTGTGATATGGTTCAGTTGATGAGAATGTGAGAAAATATTTTAATTGTCTTAAAGAGGTTTGTATAACTAGGCCATGAAAGTGAAAGTACCGAGGGACCAATACTGAAAATCACATTTGTCGGTGCGGGGGTCTAAATGGCATGGAGTTTGAGTCCCCTTTCTTATGACCGGGTGATTTAAGTCCCCCTTGTTAATTGGTCGGGTGTTCATGTCACCCTTGAAATATAAACGGGTGGTTTAATCCCCCATGGTACATATGTATATATGATTATTCTCTGGTTCGTGCAGCTACACACACTGAGGCCCTTTTAGCGAGGAGAGCTTAGTCCATCTAGCCCGTGGGTGCCTTTTTATGATGGTTGAGCCTCACAGTCTAGGCTAATGTTTTAAAGTTTATGCTATGCCTTGTTCCCTATCCCATCATGTTATAATTATGTATATGTATATGCATATGATTGTGTGCATTGGATTTAGATGATTTTAAACTGTTGACCATGATATTATTTTATCCCTTCCTTGAGTTACATGTTTGCGCTCAACCCGCTAACCATCTACGGATGTTGTATCCCCAAGTGATACAGAAACTGGAGATACTTGTGTTTTTCCTGCGCAGTGATAAGATTTCAAGATTGTCAATAGTTAGATGGAAGTGGTGAGCTTCCATTCTCCGAAAGATCTTCATTTTATGGTTTTGTTTTCTTTGGTCATAGACTTTTACTTGGATTTGTTTTGGCCATCTTCGAGGGCATATCCCAACTTAAATTGATTTTTCGTTCGGTTCGGTTTAGAGGCTTTGTGGATTTCTATGGACGAAGTATTGGTTGTTGATGTATCTTAGACTTTTTGAGTTTATCTTTATCTATCTTGTTATGTGTTCGAAATTCAGCCATTGTTAGTGTATTGCACTCTGTTCGATTAGGAAAAAGGGGTGGTCTCCAGTCCATGGCGGACTTGAGATACCAGTCACGGCCAAGCCTTGATTCGGGTCGTGATAACAGTCAATCTTTATGAAAGTTTAAATAAGAAATACTCACCGTCATAATCCAAATGACTTAGTATGCTATTTTTCCTCTCTTTTAAAAGGAGTATTTAAATTGAAAAATCCAAATGACTTAGTATTCTTTTGCTAGCGACTATTCTTAGAAAAGTTCTAAATAAAATATTCATAATTGGATAAGATGCCATTATTTTTAATCCATGATCTCTTGAAATGTGATAGACAATTTAAAAGGTCCTTGATAAATGGGTAATTGAACCTATCTTTGGGGCCACCAAAAAATACCGTTCTTGAGTATTATATGCTTTGGTATGATTACCAATTCATTTGGGAATTTTTGAAAAAGACCCCCAATTTTGTGTATTGATCCCTTTATACACAGAAACATTAATAATTTTGGGTGAAACTACTTCGTGTTGACCTCCTTCAATGTTTGGTTTGGTTCTTGCCATCTTTGGGTGCTCCATCATGTTTGGACTTCTTCCCGGACTCCCCTTTTCAATAGATGTCAGGAAAAAACTAGTTAAGTTGAAAATATGTATAGATTTTCAAAACACATTTTGGCTTTTTTGAAACCTTAGTTTCAAAAACGTTTGTAAAATCTTTTAGAAAATGTCTGTCAGTCATGTAATGTGCTTACTCAATGAACGCTTTCCGCTTGATGTCTGACTGTATCTGATCTTCAATAGATGATTTTTAAAAACTCATTATCGTTGCTAGGGAGTTCCACAATGTAGTACTATCATAGCTAGATATTTAGTCTATAATCTATTGCAGCTAGTGATTTTCAAAGTTTGGATTTGAACTCCTAGTGATGGGGAATTTGGAATTCATTCTAGTATATTAGTAGAAATGTTGAGGACCTCCTCAAAATTTCTGCCCAAGTTTGAGATGGTCTTGTCTTGTGAGGATCTTGAGACTTTCTCCGTAAGCCTTTGTTTGTCTTTTCTATCCTTGTCGGAGGATGATATTTCTCTTTTGAATTTTTGAGATTCCTTCTCAATAATTCTGCCAGTTTTCATTTTTTATAGTGATATGATCGAGCCATTGGGGTGCCTACGTATCATGTTAAAGCAGGAATCAAGTCGAATGTAGGAAAATATACATGATTGAAAGAATCCAACATAAACCACCAAGGTATCTCATTCTTGAGAATTCAGGTCAAACATAGTTTGTATATACAGGGAAAGATAAATTTTAGGCTATGTTAAAGCATGATACAGTTACTTTAATAAAAAATACTATTTGAAGAAAAGTGAGACAAGAAAAAGTCTGTCTGTAGATGTGGTATCTCTTCAGGGTCAATTGGCATGGGATATACTTATACGTCCCATTCGAATAGAATTAAGTCTTTTTCGAATGACACTTTGTGGATGATGTGACACTTTTCATTGTGTTTGCCTTAATTGAAGAAAGGATCAATTGTCCACTTTCCTTTGAGAAAATTGACAAAAAAATTTCTTCCTTGTTTTTTTCTAAACAAACATCGACCCTGGTTCTTTTAACTTTGTTGTTGTCTCTCTGATTAATAACCTCAGTGTTTTCTAGGTTTTGTTATTCTTGATTCTTGAACTCTTTGGTTCTTCTGTTGACAATTTTAGGACCATTGTATCTCCTTCATCATTATATTCCTTGATTTATTCATTTTTCTCTTGACATGACATGACTTTGGTAGGTTTTTGATATTTATTACCCTTCCAAAGACTAGGCAAGTTTGATAATATCAAATAGATAACAAAATAAACAGTATAGATTTTTGCAACAAGGGAGTTTTTTGTTGAATTTGAGAAAGTATTTAAAAACTCTAGCCATGTCTTGCAAGAGTGTGGGCCTAGGTCTTTTGAAAAGTATTGAAAATCATAAAAAGTGAAAGAGAAGTAAATAAACTTGCAGGGTGGGTATCGAGCCTTATCTGTGCTACCACCAATTTTGTAGAAAATTAATTTTTTCTTTCCTCCTATCCTATTGACCGGGGATTAATTAGTGGGGCCGAAGTCTAGTTTAGTAATTTTCCTTCTGGTTCATTTTTTTTTATTTTGACTATCATGGGGAGCTTTTTATGGTGCCATCACATTCTTCAAATCGATTTCCTATTCTATCCTCGAAACCATCACTTATAGGTTTTGGGAAATGACTGGCAGATTCTAGGTTTACTGCAAGTCATTTTCCTTGTCTATTTCACTTTTAATCTTTGTGAAGTAGGAATGTTTTTCCATTTTATGTCAACATGTAGTAGTTTCTATTTCATGTAAATTAAAAACAACTCAAAAGTTGACGTGTTAGATTCCATTAGTAATATACAATGGAAGTTGATCAGGAAGGAAGTAAACACATAAAGAAGTTTCTCATATTATTTGAATTGATCCATGGGGTAATGATGACTCAAGAATTCCAATGAATAGTATTTTGCTCATTGATTTGGATAAATAGAATTTATTAGGAAGGTTCAACTCCTCTTATTCTCTTCCTTGTGTCTTTTTCATGGAAATAGGGTACAACATAGTTTTTGAAGATAGGGGACATGCCAAAAGGTTGCCTACGTATCCTACAATGGAGATTTTGGCCCCTATACAGTTCGAAATGTAGTAAACAGGATTGTTTTCATTTAATTCCATTCACTAAACTTCATTACAGTAGGAAAAATAAATACAAGGAAAACAAAACTTGCTATATTTAGAGCTTGATTCTGGATAGTGAAAAGTTCTTCAGTTTTCCCTAGACTTCTCCTGCTTCATGAATAGTCTTGTACGAACCCTAGTCAAATCCTTCCAATTCTGATCAAAGACTCCAAATCAAAGTGGAAGAATGACACTTATCAATTGTGTGTTCTTTGGTTCCATTAAGATAACAACAGATGTCATCACCCTCCCTTTATTTTGCACACCTTTTTCTTTCCATTCTCTCAACTGGATGGAGGATTTTTTCTTGGACCAACTAGGAGTAAATCTCCTCATAGCTATCCTTAGAAGCTATGAAGTGCAAATGATGAATTGCAAGATCACTAGTGATGGCACTCCTGATTCATCCTTATTGCACTCCAACATGGTGTGAAACCCATACAAGTGAGAAATTCTACCGCTATTGATCAAACCATATATTTTTGCTTTCAACATATGACATCCATCAGTGGTATGACCCTTTTAATGTAAATGGAAAATATATCCTTTATACTCATTCATGGGGTCACATGGCAGACCTTGAGTCTTAACTAAGCATAATTTCTCATAACCTATGACATTTGATAAATCTTAAAGACTTTTATAATTTTTGGTTCTCTCATATAGTTCCTTGCACTTGATTTAAGTGTGATCTGTTCATCTCCTTGCCATAACCTTGAATGAAAGAATGACTTATCTGCGTCTTCTGACCATTCTTTATTTCACTCATGAGTTCTTCGAGGGTCATTGATATTTCTTTTTGATTGAGGTTGTCATCTAATTTTTTTTCATTTTGTTTTCTTCTATCATATTAAATCACCTCAAAAGCTATTTCAAATTCCATGGCTAGTTGTTTGATCTCTCTAGCAGGTTCTCTTTTTGGGATTTTCTTTCATTTTCTCAATATTTTGTCGAACACAATGATCTTTGCTTTGGTTAGGGCAGTTTGTTCCTCCAATTCCCTATTCATTGCCATGGAAGCATTCTCTTTATGTACAATTAATATGATGACTTTGATAATCTTACTTTGTCCATAAAAATCTTTCTAGAGATTTTCTTATTTTCTACCTTTAGTGTACCTTATATTTGGTCTAACTCCACCAATCGCCTCTTGACTTATGAAATTATGCTATTGCTCTTTTGGTCCTTCCTACAATGGCTTTTCTTAAGCCAATAGTCAATTGTCACACCTCAATTTCTTGAGCTTTAGACCTTCCAAAAGGTGTGTAATTGAATTAGCCAAAGTTTCTGATATGATGTCAAAAAACTACCAATGATAACGACCCTGACTACAACTAGTTATGAGACATAATGAGTCACTAGAAGGGACTCATTGTCACATCAGAATGTTACCCAGGAGTTCAGCACCTGACCATGAGTCGTTATGAGAGATTCGTCACTATAAAAGTGAATAAAAATATTTTTTATCCTTAGGTAATGACTCCAGGACATGACTCGTGGTCATACCTCACGGGTCATTACCCAAGTCATGACGACTGTTATTGATTTTCCATCCCATTTTAATTAGGGTCTTTCGGTCTTTTCCTTCCTTCACACTCTTTCCCATGACTTAAAAACACGTAAAGGACCTCTTTTTCTTTAGCTATCAGGATTAAACTTACTCTTTTCCTCCATAACTCTCAAGGCAAGAGATACTAAGGTTTTACAAGGAAATCTAACATTCAAGCTCCAAACTTTGAATTCCTTTCAATTTCTTTTATAAGCTCCAAACTTCAAATTCCTTTCAATTTACATTGTATTTCAGGCATCTTTCTCATCCCTAACTTGAATTTTACATTATGACATTTATTTAATCATTATTCATGTGATTTTAATTATGGGTTTGAAATTGGGTTTAGTTTTTTTTTTTATTATTTGGATTGCATTTCTCATAATTTAAATGTCTTGTTTATACTATAATTAATGGATTTTGGGGCTGAATAGGGGCATGGATATAATGATTGGAATAGGGAATATGGGTTTCCCAAAATTGATACATTTTTGGCTTGGTAATGGCATTAACCTCAACCAATCTTTATAACTTTAGTTTTGAATATGGTATTTTCATAATTTAACTTACTTTTGGACATTACATTGCATTAAAGATAATATATGATAAAATGGTTTTGGAATGCCCTTGGTGGCAATGGTTTGGATTTTAAATAAAACTTAGGAGTCAAATGGTTAATTGGACTGGTTTGGCATAATTGAATTAGCTTTAAAGCATATTAGTATGACGATACCATGTTGGAAAATGCCTTAATAAAGACTCCTTGGTTAATGGTTGGGTTAATGTGTAAGCTATTCTAATTTTGGCTTAAAGGGAGTTGTGTATCTCACCATGAAGGTTTAGTTTTGAGGGGGGGGAGGGGGACGAAAGAGACCAACATTGGAAACTATGTTTACCAATGTAGGGGTCTAAATGACAATGTGCATGGTGCACACTTTATATTTTTAATGGCTATCGCCTTGGTATTTTTATCCTTTACTCAGTTTTCTTGGTATGTATGACTAACATGAACTGGGGCCCTTCCAATAGGAGGATTCGAACCCATATAACCCATGGATGCTTTGAGGATATAACGAGCTACATAGTTCAGGTTAATATTTTAAACTCTGATGCTCTTGCCCATTATCCCTATCCCGATATCCTATGTATGTAAATATAAATGTTGTGCATATGATTTTAACTGTTTTTCAACAATGGTATTATTTAATCACTTTTCCTTGAGTTACATGCTGGTACTCGCCGCACTAACCGTCCCTAGACGTTGCATCATTTCATGATGTAGGTTTTGAGGGCTTTTCTGTTACTTTTGTGCAGCGTTAGGTGGTGTGGTAGGTTGGTTGAGTTGCTGTGAAGTGGTGAGCCTCCATATTTCAGAAATCCCCAACATTTTATTAGTTTTTTTTTTCAGATTTTGGGAATTGTGAATTCTCTTTTGTTATGGTCGGGGGCATGTCCAAACCTGGTTTGGTGTTTATGGTTTAGAGGATTTTGTGGACAGTGTTAGGATATTTTAATCATTGTGTTATGGCTTTTAGAACTTGATTATATTTATTTATATTTATTATATATATTTTGGTTGGCTTCCACTATTTACTTTTATTATGCTATAGATGTTAGGATAGAGGGTGGTCTCTGACCCATTATGGGCTTGAGATATCCGTCATGACTAGGCCCTGGTTTGGGTCATTATGAGCTTGGTATCATATCTAGGTTCAAGCTCTTTAGGTGTACACAAATTCATGTTGAGTAGAGTCCCTTTTATAGGTGTGTAGAAGTGTGTAGCGGCCACACTTATAAGGGGGAGGCAATGAGGTATTTAGGATTTTTTTCCTTTCTTGTGTTCTATTTTGGTCTTAGAGTCTAGCTACCTTGAATTTTATTTAACTCCTGGTTTACTCAAATTTGTGATGCCTCCTCGAAGATCTGGCGATCGAAGAAACTTTGATGGAACCTCTATCCTACACGAGAAAGATGTGGAGGGAAATCGCCATATTTAAAAAATGTAGACCCAGTCTAGGGCCCCTACTCTGAATTGTATTGCTCCATGTTGGGTTTCACCGATCCATACTAGTCCTCCTCAAGTTTCTAGGGTTGGTGATACTTATACTCAGTCACCTTAAGGTGATATTTCTAATATGGAGTTCCATCAGTCTTTTCATATGCTTGCTCAATTAGTAGCAGCATAGTCTCGTTGGTCTAATTATGTTGGTCCTGCTGTTAGTTTATCTGAGGTCACCCGAGTTGGATAGTTTATAAGATTGAATCCCCCAACCTTTACAGGTTCTAAGGTTGAGGAGGATCCTCAACGGTTTATTGATAAGATAGAAAATGTATTCTGGGTTATGCATGTTACTAATTTAGAGGGTGTGGAGTTTTCTTCCTATTAATTGAATGATATGGCTTACCAGTGGTATGATTAGTAGGAAGCGATGAGGGGTGATGATGCCAAGTTGTCAGGGTGGGATGAGTTTTTAGGTGCTTTACTTGATCACTTATTTCCTTAGGACTTGAGAAAAGTTAAGGACAAAGAGTTTGTGAACTTGAAGTAAGGTAAGATGAGTGGTAAGGAGTATGCCTTGAAGTTCCAGCAACTATCCCATTATGCTCCAGAGTTGGTGTCTAATATAAGGTCCCAAATGAGAAAGTTTGCTTCTAGGTATCTCGTGATTCGACATTGGAACACAAGGCTGGGATGTTGAACAATGATATAGATATCTCTAGGCCAAAGGTTCATATATAGTAGGTTGATAATGAGAAAACTAAGTAGGTAGAGATGGGAGAGAGGTAGAATAAAAAGTCTAGATATTTAGAGTAGGGTGCAAGTCAGCAGAATAGTGGGAGAGATGGTAGGTAGTGGACTAAGAAATAGAATTGGGGAAGTTCTTAATCAACAGCTAGTGCTTCTTATCCTATGACTTTGGGTAGTCCTCGTTTCCAGGATACCAGTGGTCCTAAGGCACAGGGTTTCCAGTCTCAGTCTAGTGGAGCTTAGTCAACCCCACCTTACCCTCCTCCTTGTCAATTTTATGGGCAGCTTAATCGTGGTTATTGTGAGAAGGGGAGGAACTTGTGTTTTAATTGTGATCAGCCTGGTCATATATAATGGAATTGTCCTATAGCTAAAGTTTCTATTGGAGTTAATAAGGTTCCGATTGCCACTTCTTCGGCCCCTGCACCTAAGGTCACCACTTTAAGTACCGGTATTGGCCAATATGATCTCTATGTTCTTGCTACTCATCAGGAATCTGAGGCATCCCTCGATGTTGTCACTGGTATGTTACAACTATTCTATTGTGATATTTACTATTTTCTTAATTCGTGTTCCACCCTATCTTATGTGACCCCTTATGTGGCTGTACACTTTTGTTTTTGTCCTAAAAATATTTCTGGCCCCTTTTTGTTTCTACTCCAGTGGGTAATTCTATTTATTCAGGAAAAATCTATAGGGGTTGTGTGGTGTCCATTTTTAATAGGGAGACATTGGTGGATTTAATAGAACTTGATATGACGGATTTTAATTTAATCTTGAGCATGGATTGGCTCCATCGCGCTATGCTTCTCTTGACTATAGTACTCGAAAGGTCAATTTCCATTTTCCTAATAATCCAGTGATTTAATGGGAGTAGAGTTCCTTAGTACCTAAAGGGAGATTTATTTCCTATCTTAGAGATCAGAATTTTATATCCCAAGGTGTCTGTATCATATAGTTTGGGTTAAGGATTCTAATTCCGAGAGTCCCTCCTTGCAGTTTGTTTCTATGGTTAATGAATTTCCTAAAGTATTTCTCGATGATCTTCCTAGAATTTCTCCCAATATGGAAATAAATTTTGGGATTGATCTTCTACCGAATACCCATTCCTCCTTATTGAATGGCTCTAATTGAACTAAAGGAGCAAAATGAGTAGTTAAAGTATCTTCATGATATGGGATTCATCCGTCCTAGTGTTTCTCCATAGGGTAATCCTATAATTTTTATGCAAAGGTAAGATGGGTCTCTTTGGATGTGTATAGACTATCATCAATTGAATAAGGTTACAATGAAAAATAAATACCCTCTTCCTAAGATTGATGATCTCTTCGATTATCTTCAGGGAGCTAGGTGTTTCTTTAAGATTGATCTCCTTTTGGGCTATCACCAGTTTAAAATTAGGGATGTCGATATTCCCAAGAATGCTTTTCAAACCCGGTACGACCATTATGTGTTCTTGGTTATGTCATTTGGGCTAATTTGTGCTCCGACTGCTTTTATGGATCCTATAAATTAAGTGTTTAGATAGTTTCTAGATTTGTTTATTATAGTCTTCATTGATGAAATATTGGTGTACTCCAAAGTTAAGGAGGATCATGTCAATTATCTCTGAACTGTGTTGCAGATTCGTAAGGATAAAAAATTGTATGCAAAATTTTCCAAGTATAAATTTTGGATAAGTTTTGTGACCTTTCTTGCATGTTGTTTCTAGTGAGGTGATCGAAGTGTATCCATAGAAAGTTGAGGCAGTTAAGAAGTGGCCTAGACCCACGACTCCAACCTACATTAGGAGCTTCTTAGGCTTGGATGAGTATTGTAGGAGGTTTGTGGAGATTTTTTCATATATTGTTGCTCCACTAATGGAGTTAACTTAGAAAAAGGTTGAGTTTTTATGGTTCGATGCTTGTGAGGGTAGTTTTGAGAAGTTGAAGGATAAGTTGACTTCTGCACCAGTTTTGACCCTACTCGAGGGTACTGATTGGTTTGTTTTGTATTGTGATGCTTCGTGTGTGGGACTGGGTTGTGTTTTAATACAATATGTTAAGGTTGTGGCCTATGCTTCCAGTCATCTCAAGGTTCACGAGAAGAATTATCTCATTCACGATATAACATTGGCGACTATGATTTTTTCTTTAAAAATCTGGTGCTATTAATAGTACGAGGTGCATGTATATATTTATTCAGACCATAAAAAATTGCAGTATGTATTTATGCAGAAGGAATTGAACCTCATGTAGAGGTGGTAGATCGAGCTACTAAAGGATTATGATATGAGCCTTTACTACCACCCAAGTAAAGCTAATATTGTGGCTGATGCTCTTAACAGGTTGCCTATGGGGAACTTATCTTACGTTGATCAGGAAAAAAAGTGTTGGTGAAGGATATCCATAGACTAGCTAACTTGGGATTTTGTCTATTAGACTATGATGATGGGGGAGTGATTGTTCAAGAAGTGGTCAAATCATATCTTTGTGCCAAGGTGAAAAAGAAGCAAGCTTTAGATCCCATACTTATGCGTATTAAGAATGATGTGGGTCAGTAAAAGTTTATGGCATTTGAGATTAGGGGAGATAGTATTCTGAGGTATCAAGGAAGGTTGTGTGTTGCTGATGTTGATTGGATGGGGAATGAATTTTGACGGAGGCTCATGAGTCCAAATATACATTTCATTCAGGTTCAACTAAAATACACCTTAACCTGAAAGAAATCTATTGGTGGAATAATATGAAGAGAGATGCGAAAAACTTTGTGGCTAAGTGTATGGTTTGTCAGCAAGTCAAGGTCGAATATTTGAGGTCAGGTGGCATGTCTCAAGAGATAGAGTTGCCCATGTGTAAGTGAGAGATGGTTAATATGGATATCATTACGAGTCTTCTGTGATCTAGCAACTAGTATGATTCTATTTGGGTCATTGTGATAGGTTGACTAAGTTTGTTCACTTTTTGCTGGTGAGGAATAATTACTCAGGAGAGGATTATCCTAAGTTCTTCATTTAGGAGATAGTTAAGTTGCATGGAGTGTTGATATATATTATTTCAGACTGAAGTACATAGTTTTTATCTCATTTCTGATGTGTATTTCAGAAAGGTTGGGTACTCAGGTGAACCTTAGCACCGCTTTCCACCCTCAAGTGGATTGACAAGTAGAGCATACATATTTATACTTTGGAGGATATGCTAAGGGACTTTGTGATTGACTTTAAGGGTAGTTGGGCTAACTCTTTGCCTCTTATTGAGTTTACTTATACCAACATTTATCATTCTAGCATTTAGATGGCTCCTTTTGAGGCTTTTTATGGTAAAAGGTATAGGTATCCTATTGGATGGTTTGAGGTTGTGAGACTAGGTTGTTTGGTCCTGACTTGGTTTACCAAGCCATGTAGAAGATGAAAGTGATTAGCGAAAAACTTAAGACTGCTCAAAGTTTCCAAAAGTATTATGTGGATGTGAGAAAGAGAGAGTTGGAGTTCAAGGTTTGTGATTGGGTATTCTTGAAGGTTTCTCTTATGAATGGAGTCATGAGATTTGGGAAGAAGGGGAAGCTCAGTCCCTGTTATGTTTGTCCATATCAGATTATGAGGAGAATTGGGAATGTTGCTTATGAATTGGATTTGCCAATGAATTTAGCTTTGATTTATCCTATTTTCTATATGTCTATACTAAGAAAGTGTATGGGTGATCCTTATTTAATAGTGCCTGTTGAGGATGTTGGTGTCATAAATTTTTTGTCTTACGAGGAAGTCCCAGACAAAATATTAGATAGGCAAGTTTGTAAATTGAGAACTAAGGATGTAGCTTTGATAAAAGTGCTTTGGAGAAATCAAAAAATGGAGGAAGCTACATGGGAATCTAAAGAAGATATGAAAGACAAATACCTGTCCTTGCTTCCAGCGATGGACAGCAGTTCTTAAGGTATGATTTTTGTTTCCTTCTAATTGCATTTTGAATTTCTCCTTAGAATCTGTTTGTTTTCTTTGCTTTATCATGCTAAGGGTGCCCTAACTTCTCATTTGGAGATGAATGATCCTACTGTGGGGGGTGGGGGGTGGGGATAATGTAACACCCTAAGTTCTTGAGCTTTAGACCCTCGAAGAGTTGAGTAATTGAATTAGCTAAAGTTTTGGAAGTGATTTCAAAAACTGCTAGTGTAACGACGCTAACTACGACTTATTATGAGACATAATGATTCATTAAGAGGGACTTGTTGTCATAACAGAAGGTTACCCAGGAGTTTATCCCCTGACCATGAGTCGTCATAACTACTTTTGATATCAGATAACGAGTCGTTATGAGAGACTTATCGTCATAGCCGTGAATGACAAGATTTTCGATCGTCGGGTAATGACTCCAGGCCACAACCCCTGGTCAGACCTCATGAGTCAATACTATAGTTGTGATGACTGTTCCTGATTTTCCCTACACATTTTAGTTAGGGTCTTTTTGGTCTTTTCCTCCTTTCACACTCTTTTCCACAACCTAAAAACACTTAAAGGACTTCTTTGGCTTTAGTTATCAAGTTTAAACCTTTTCTTTTCCTCTTTAACTCCTAAGGCAAGAGATACTAGGGTTTTACAAGGAAATCTAGTCTTCAAGATCCAAACTTCAAATTCCTTTCCATCGCCTCTATATTTTAGGCATGTTTCTCATCCTTAACTTAAAACATTTATTTAATCATTATTCATGTAAATTTTATTATGGGTTTGAAATTAGGTTGAGGTCTTTTGGTGGTCATTATTTGGATTGTATTTCTCTTGATTTAAATGTGTTTATTTATACAGTAATTGATGGATTTTGGGGTGATATGGGGGCATGGTTATAATAATAGGAATAGGGAACGTGGGTTTCCCCAAATTGATGGATTTTTTGCTTCGTAATGTCATTAACCTCAACCCACCTGTATAACTTGTTTTGAATATGGTATTTGCATAATTTAACTTACTTTTGGACATTGCATTGCATTAAAGATGTTAAATTGAGGTAGTAAGTTAAATCACTGAGGACGTGAGGGTTCGCGATAAGGCCGAGTCACAGAGGTCAACCTCCACGATATTGGTATGACACGGAGGATAACCTCTATGATATTGTCAGTCCACACCAGTGTCTAGTTTCATCTAATTTTTTATATTTTCTACTTGGGGTGAAGGTATTTTGGTCTTTCCACCTCTTGTACGATCTTCTAACATAAAATAACCATATTCCTTTTAATTTTCAAAGATATATTCATTCTCTTTCTCTCTCAAACTCAAAACCCAAGAACATTCAAAAGTTTTACAGTGCATTCATCATCCAAGCTCCAAACCTCAAATTGGATTCAATTTCTTGTATATTTTAGGGATGTTTCTCTTCACTAAACTTGAATTTTACATTGTGGCATTAATTGAATGGATTTTCATATGATTTAAATTGGTCGTTTCAAAATTAGGTTGAGGGTTTTTGGTTGTTACTGAATGGATTACTTGTCCCGTGTTTTAAATTAATTATTCATGCTTTAAATAGATTTTTTCAGATTAAATTGATGCATTGTTTAAATGATTGGAATGGGGGACATAGGTTTCCCCAAATTGGATGAATTTTGTCTTAGAATTGGCATGGATTGATATTGAATATGGAAAATTGCATGGTTTAACTTGTTTTTTAACCCAATGCATTACATTAATGGATAAATAGATAAAAATGGATTTGTATGGCCTTAGTGTCTATGGTTTAGATTTTAAATGGAACTTAGGAGTCAATGTGGTTATGTGGATTGATTTTGCATGTTTGATTTAGCTTGAAATCATATTGGTATGACGATACCTAGTGGTAAATACCTTAGTGAATGTCTTTTGGTTAATTGATAGGTTTATGTGCAAATTGTTTTAATATGGGCTTAAAGGGAACTATGTAACTTATCGTTAAGGTATAAGTCCCAAGGGGACGAACACTAGAAACTATATTTGTTGATGTTGGGGGACTATATGACTGTATGCTTGGTGCACACTTGATATATATCTTTTTGGGATGGCTATTGCCCATGGTGGCTTTAGTTTTCCCTCGGTTCATTTGGCTAACACGCACTAGAGCCCTTTCAGCAGAAGGAGCTGAACATATATAGCCCATAGGTATCTTTAGGACAGATCGAACTACATAGTTTAGGTTAAATCTTTAAACTCTCATGTTCATGACCCTTTTACCTATCCCAACATCCCATATATATATATATATGAATGTGTGCATGTAGTTTTGACTGATTTTGGAAATAACATTATTTTAACACTCCCTCTGAGTTATTTGTTAGTGCTTATCCCACTAACCATCCTTGAGGCTACATCATTTAATAATGTAGTGTCTAAAGATTTTTCTATTGTTCAAGCGCAATGTTAGGTGGTTAAGCACGTCTGTTGAGTTATAGTGAAGTGGTGAGCCTCCATCCTTCGGAAGGCCTTGTCATTTCAGTTTTCTTTCTTTATTACCATAGTACTTTTGGATTCTTTTTGGTCATAGTCGGTGGTATGCCCTGACTTAGATGTTATTATTGTTTTAGAGGCTATTGTGGACAAGTTTGGGTTGGTTGTTGTTTTAACTCTTAGTCTTCAATTGAGTTATCTATTCGTCTTTTTATTACTATTTTATTGGCTTCTAATTTCTTGTTATTTTTATGCTCTTGAGGCTAGGCTAAGGGGGTGGTCTTCGGTCCATGGTGGGCTTGAGATACCACTCATGACTAGGCCCTGGTTCTAATTGTGACAAACTTAGTATCAGAGCATGGTTTAGGGTCGTTAGGTGTCCATAAAGACATGTCAAGTAGTGTCCTTTTTCTGGGTTTATAGCACCCCACACTTATAAGAAAGAAGCTACAATACAATTAGCAATGTTTCTTTTTCTTGTGTTTTATATTAGGCTATAGAGTCTGGAGTTATGAAATTTCTCTAACTCCTGGCCTCCTCTTATTTCAGATCATGCCTCTCCGAAGATCTGATGTTCATAGAAATTTTGCTGGAACCTCTAGTCCTTCTGAGGAGAATGTTGATTGGACTCCTCGGTTTATGGAGTGCAGAATCGGTCTAAGGTCCCTGCTTCTGATTATACCTCTCCACGTGGAGTTCTACCTATCCTTACTAGTCCTTCTTGGGCTTCTCGGGGTGGTGACACTTATACTAAGTCCCCTCAGGGAAATAGATCTAATGCGGAGTTCCGTCAGTCTATTCATATGCTTACTTAGTTGGTGGCATCTCAATCTCATCATTCTGACCGTGTTGGTTCCATTGCTCATTCATCTGAGGTCACTTGGGTTGGCCAGTTTATGGGGTTGAATCCCCAACCATTAAGGTTCTAAGGTTGAGGAGGATCTATCGAGGTTCATTAATAAGATGGATAAAATCTTTAGGGTGATGCATGCTACAATTTTTGAGGGTGTAGAGTTTGTTGCGTATTAGTTAAAGGATGTAGCTTATAAGTATTATGAGGAGTGGAAAGCTATGAGGGGTGATGGCATTGAGCAATTTGTGTGGGATGACTTTTCGGGTGCCTTTCTTGATCACTTTATTTGTAGGAGTTAACGGAAGCTAAGGATGAAGAGTTTGTGAATCTAAAGTAAGGGAAGATGACTGTGAATGAGTATGCTCTAAAGTTTCAGCAGTTAGCTCGTTATGATCCAGAGATGGTGTCCAATTTGAGGTCCCAAATGAGAAAGTTTGCTTCTAGTTTGTCCTCTGATTTGGAGCTGGAATGTAACGCTTCTACGTTGAATAATAATATGGATATCTCTAGGATGGCAGTTTAATGCAACAAGTTGAGAATGAGAAAAAAAAGTAGGTAGAGATAGGAAAGAGGCAGAATAAGAAGTTGAAATATTCAGAGTAGGGTCCAGGTCAGTAAAATAGTAGGAGAGATGATAAACAGTAAACTAAAAATAAGAATTTGGGAAATTCTTATTTGACATCTAGTGCTCCTTATCCTAAGCCTTCTGGTGATTTCCATTTTCAGACTAGCTATGGTCCTAAGGCTATAATACCCCGTATTTCCTAAGCTCATTTTAACTCTCAGCCCATGAATTATTCCATATAATTTTTTCTAAATAATCTGTATTTTTTAGTTTAGAGATTGCCACTGCGTAAGAAATTCTGTCAGCTTTCGAACAATATAAAATCCACCCAAATATGATACTCGGGTGAAGAGTTAGTGTCATTCTAGTGAAATCGTGTACGAACTGGCACTGCAGCGCATCACAGAGCTAGACCAAATGACAATTGTCAAATCCAGTAAGGAATAGCGATCGCGCCACCAGCTAATTTCATAATTGTCCAGTTCCAGTTTTCCAACGCTATCCCACCGCGTCACGATGAGTCCAAAATTTAGAATCAAAGAGGCTCCGCGATTCCACCACATCCTGCCAAGCCCCCAGTTCCCAATTATCGAATTCTAGTAACACGATATGATAGCGCTGCGTCGCGCTAGGTGCTCGAATCGGGTTTCTCAGTTTCAAATTTTTAAGTCACTCCAGGGGTAGTTGGGTCTTTTTCCACAGCCTTAATCATTCCTAAACATGAGATTTATACCCTAAATAACCTAATATCTTATTATTTACTCACTTTTCTCAAGATTTAAAACATTCTCTCTCAAGAGGAAAAAACCCTAGTTTCAAGAATCAATGTCAATCCTCAACAAATCCTCCAAGAACCTTCAAGAACTCTTTTTATCAGGCATGTTAGGTGTTCGTTCACAGGCTCCATTAACCCATGAATTCCAAGAACCCTTTTTAAAATACAAAGATTGTGTATTTATGAATTTCAATGATTTAGTTGAATTGAATTCATGTTCATGTTATTGTTGGGTTTTAATCCAAAATTAAAATTACAAGTTCCAAGAATTGATCCTAGTATGTATTGATTTACGTTGTATTCATGATAAACCCTTCAATTTGCAAGTTGATTGTTGAGACCATTTCAGCCCTAAGTGTTTATGATTTAATGATTCAGTTATGCCACCCATGTGTTTGATAAATTGTTCATGAGAATGAAATAATGCCATTACAGCATGTTAACATGTCTTCCCCATTCATGTACAAGTTAATGAATTTCAAGTGTTTGATAAAATGCCTCTATGAATAAATTATGACCAAGTGAACATTGTTATGTTATTCATGATTATTTTTTGCCTTTTTTATGCTATCGATCCCTGGGGGTATTTAATACCCGACAATTTAGCTATATACCTAAAGCCAGTGTCAGTTACAGAATAGTATCAGTTATGTCCCAACCAGTAGAATTCAGTCAGCTACAGAACTCAGTAGAACTTAGTCAGTAATAGAACTCAGGAAAACTCAGTATCATCTAGTCCAGTTCAGTATAATCAATTCATTGTCTTTTAGTTGGGAGTAGGATTTAGCACCGAGCGAGTGAAGGGATGAAGGCCTCCCAGCTAGAGAGGCAGAGTCGTTAGTAGCAATCCCTATACTCCAAAACTGCATAGCCAGTGCAAGATGAGGAGTCACCCGTCAGACTAGGCTTGACTACCTCCCAAGGGTTACCCGTTAGATTAAGCTTGGCTCTGCCCAGGTGTCACCAATCAGTTAGGTTTGGCATCCTGGTTTTCAGTATTAGTATCCATGGCACGGTATTAGCACCCTTCCAACTCGGGTAAAGGTTGGACCCCTATCATCTCAGATTTAGGGCATGTCGGTTAGGTGATTACCTCCTACAGTTTAGTTTCACTCTCAGTTTAGAATTCAGTTCAGTTCTACAGAATTAGGACTGTCAGACACAGTCACTCAATATTAGTAATTCAATTATCAGTAACTTTAAATATCAGTTACTCAGTTATCAACACTCAGTACTTAGCTTCATTAAAGCTCAGATACAATATATATATATATATATATTTGCATAGTATATCATACTCAATATTTACAACTGTTTTAGTTATTCATGTACTCTTATACCCAGTTACTCCATATCATTCAGTCAGTTATTGTTCATTCATATGAACCCTTGCATTCAGCCTTACCCCATCTAGCATACCAGTACATTCCACGTACTGATGCATACTTTCTTTTTGTGTGATGATGTCTTCTATCATTGGTTCAGACGCTCAGGTTCCCAACCGCACTTAGACAGATCCAGTCAGCAATCACATATTTAGTAGTGAGTCCTCATCTATTGAGGATATAATTTATTGAAGTATTTTAGTTTATCAGTAGTTCAGTTGTCGGAGTTAGTTAGGGGCTTGTCCCATCAACTCTATATTTAGACAGTTCAGTTAGAGGCATTCAGATTAGACCAGTTCAGACAATGTTTAGTTTTTCAATATTTTTACCAGATGTTATTATTTATTAGTATTTAGATTTTGAACCTTATGGAAATTTAGACTAATTTCATATTTATTTTAGTATTATTATTTAGTGCTCACAACAGATATAAGTCATGGGTTAGCTTGTGGTCCTTTAGGGTTGTAAGCACCGTGTAGTATCCGGGGTACACACTCGGGGCGTTACAAACTTGGTATCAGAGCCTAAGGTTCAAAAGAGTCCTAGGGAGTCTAAAAGCCGTATCAAGTAGAGTCTTGTACATAGGTGTGTAGCGCACCACACTTATGGACATGAGGATATGAGATGTTTTTAGGAAAAATTTCCCTTCTTTTAGTGTTCATGTCATGAAAGTGAGCATAAGCTCAAGTTAAACTCTCAGTATAATCCTTTTCTTCCTTCCAGTTACAGAACCTTTCTTAGTGCTTACCTCAGTAGGTAAATCTATTCCATCCAGACGAGTATACGAAAATTGCTCGGTTACAGTATTTTAGAAAACCCCTTCAGTTAATTTAAGTAATGGAGTCGTTCAATTTTGGTTTCCTGATGGACCAATCATTGAAAGAAGGGGTAGTACCTCAGTTTTAGTTGATTTAAGTTTGAATCTCAAGATTGAACTAGTAGAAAGAGAAGTTGAGAATTCTAAGTTAGTTAGTGTTGAGGTTGCTATATGATGATTGTTGGGGAAATAGAAAGCTAAGAATCATGTATCAAAATGAAGTAATAGCAGTGGACCTTACATTATCAGGAGTAGTCCTTTAGAATGAGTTTAGTGTTTACGAGTATTGTTATATCTCAAGCTCTAGAGTAAAGTAGTTTCAGTTTAATTTAGAGTTTATTAAGTGGTTCACAGACTTAGAATAATGACTTTAAGCCAAGGGGGAGATGGTAGAACAAGTAACCAAGTCAGACTTTTAGATTATAGTAGTAATGTCAGTATGCATAGAAAAACAGTGGGAGAGGTTGATGCCCAACTCGTCTTTACCTCAGTGCAATGTTTTGTACTTCAGTTATCAGGATATCTACTCATGCCCTACATGTCATCTATTTGATCATATCCCATATTCGTGCATATTAACGAAAATCTTGTACGCTTACAGTTCCTAGTATGAGTAGTTCTAGTTCACTCAGTGTTACGAATCACATTCCCTGAACACAAAACTCCAAACTCAAGTCATACAACTCGTGACTCATGTACTCATGCTTTACAGTATGATCAGTTCCCATGACTACTTCTATACTCCTAATGATCAACTAGATTTAGATTTCATCATGTATATCCTCAGTCTAGATCTCTTGATAAAATCCAGGAAGTTGATGTTCTATTTCTCAGGTCTCATGAAGTGTCAAGTTTGGTACAGTTCTATTCATGCTTCAGGTCCTCATGTTTTAACCTTCAGTGAACTCTCCTTATTAAATGATGTAGTGATGAGCAGTTGCTTAGAAGGGGGGAATAAATGTTTCATGTTAAGAAAATATTGTTGCATGCTAGTTTTACACGAGGCTGTAGATATAAAGATAGGCTTGAATGTCATGATGATGTCCAAGGGGCTAAATGCAATTTGGAAATTTGAGTAGGCTTGAACATAGTAGGAGAATTCAGTCCAGATCAGACCTCAATAGGTAGAGTTATTAGTGCCCATATTACAAAATTTTATCCATGTGGTGAATTCTCATTCAGATGTCTTATTCAGACCATGCCAAGATTTCCTTGCTCCCTAAAGTCAGTAAAACTTTATAGAAAGAGTGTCAAGAAATACTCCATATGGGTATAAGTTTTCATTATGAGTTAGTCTGTAAATCCAGGAATTCAATTTAGCAGTCAGGCGGACAAGTTCGTATGGTTTCCCCATCTTTCCACCTAGTCATACTATTCGAAGTTTCGTGAATATAACTATTCCAAGATAGAGCATCCTAGTAGTTACGAGTTCAGCCTAGTTCATGTATCATGCCTTATTTTTAGATCTCAGATATTCAGTCATGATTTAGTTCATAGGTGCATCGTGCATTATCTCAGCCTTTCCTCAGTATCCCAGCCAAGTTAGCATTCTTTGGGGGAACAATGTCCCAACGGGGAGATGCACTATAATCCCCAAACATGCATGTCCTTGACCTTCAATTTTCTCTTCACGTAACAAGATCAAGTTTGAAGTAACGAGTACTTATAAGTTAACTCTCTCGTTCCATTCTCAGCCATATAACCATTCCATTGTATGACATGTATTCAAGAAATTAGTTCAGTTCATGGTATTTAGTTCATATATCATGCTTCAGATTCAGTCATGTCCTCATGTTCCCGTCCATACATGTTCAGTAAATAATCTCAGGTTCATTAGTAATCTCAGCTTAAAGTGACATTCTTCCTTAGGTTTACTTAGTTCCATGATCCAGTTACAGTTGTAAATTTCGTATTCCTTATCGTTGCATATTCAGTTATGCATTCATAAATTAGTTCAGCCATGCATTCCATGCATTAGATATGCACGTTCAGTATGAAACTCAGCTTATCAGTAGCTTCAATCATGTATTCTATGCATCAGATATGCTTGTTCAATGTGTAAAATCTGTCTATCAGTGTTCCTTATCTTAATGAGTCTCATTCGAGGACGAATATTCCTAAGGGGGAGATATTGTAATACCCGGTATTTCCTAAACTTATTTTGACTCTCAGTCCATGAGTTATTCCATAAAAATTTTCCCAAATACTAAGTATTTTTTAGTTTACAGGTTGCCAATGCATAGGAAATTCAGTCAGCTTTCCAATGATATAAAATTCGCCAAAATCCGATACCCGGGCGAAGAGTTAGAGTCATTTTAGTGAAATAGTGTACCAACTGGCACTTTAGCGCGTCGCGGAGCTAGACTAAATGGAAATTGTCAAATCCAGTAAGGAATTATGATCATGGTGCGTCGTACCACCAACTAATTTCATAATTGTCCAGTTCCAGTGTTCCAACGCGATCCCACCGCATCGCGATGAGTTAAAAATTTAGAATCAAAGGGGCTCCACGATTCCATCGCATCGCACCAAGCCCCCACTTCCCAATTTTCAATTTTAGTAACACGACGCGATAGTGCTGCGTCGCGCCAGGTGCCCAAATCGGGTTTTTCAGTTACAAAATTTTGAGTCATTCCAGGGGTATTTAGATCTTTTTCCATGTCCCTAATTAGTCTTAAACACAAAATTTATACCCTAAATAACCTAATATCTCATTATTCACTCACTTTTCTCAAGATTTAAAACATCCTCTCTCAAGAGGCACCTAGCTTCAAGAATCAAGGTCAATCCTCAAGAAATCCTCCAAGAACCTTTGAGAACTCTTCTTCTCAGGTATGTTAGGTGTTCGTTCATGGGATCCTTTCACACATGAAGTCCATGAACCCTTTTTAAAATACAAAGATTTTGTATTTATGAATTTCCATGATTTAGTTAAATTGAATTCATGTTCATGCCATTGTTGGGTTTTAATCCATGATTTAAATTACAAGTTCTAAGAATTGATCCTAGTATGTATTGATTTACATGATATTAATGATAAAACCTTCATTTTGCAAGTTGATTGTTGAAACCATGTCAACCCTAAGTGTTTATGATTTAATGATTCAGTTATGCCTCCCATGTATTTGATAAATTGTCCATGAGAATGAAATAATGCCATTACAGCATGCTAATATGTCTTCCCCATTCATGTACAAGTTAATTCATTACAATTGTTTGAAGAAATGCCTCTATGAATGAATTATGACCAAGTGAACATTGTTATGTTATTCAAGATTATGCTGCGCCTTTTATTTATGCTATTGAGTCCTGAGGGTGTTTAATACACGACAATTTAGCTGTGTACCTAGAGCCAGTGTCAGTTACAGAATAGTAACAGTCATGTCCCAATCAATAGAATTTAGTGATCTATAAAACTCAGTAGAACTCATTCAATTACATAACTCTGGAAAACTCAGTATCAATCCAATCCAGTTCAGTATAATCAGTTCAGTATATTTCAGTTGGGAGTAGGAGTTAGCACCGAGTAAGTGCAGGGATGATGGCTTCCCCGTCAGAGAGTCAGAGTCTTTAGTAGCATTCCCTGTACTCCAAAACTGTGTATCCAGCACAGGATGAGGAGTCAGCCATCAGACTAGGCTTGACTACCTTCCAGGGGTCACCCATTAGATTAGGCTTGGCTCTGCCCAGGTGTCACCCGTCTGTTAGGCATAGCATCTTGGTTTTCTAGTATTAGTACCCGTGGCATGGTATTATCACCCTTCTAACTAGGGTCACAAGTTGGACCCCTATTAGCTCAGATTTGGGGCATGTTGGTTAGATGATTACCTCCCACAATTTTAGTTTCAATCTCAGTTTAGAATTCAATTCAGTTCTACAAAATCAAGACTGTCAGACAGAGTTAATCAGTATTAGTAATTTAGTTATCAGTAACTTCAGATATTAGTTACTCAGTTATCAAAACTCAGTACTTAACTTCAAAAAAAGCTCAGATACAATATATGTATGTTTGTGCACAGTATTACATACTCAGTATTTACAGCAGTTTCAGTTATCCATGTACTCTGATACCCAGTTACTCTATCTCATTCAGTCAGTTATTGTTCATGCATATGAACTCTTTCATTTAGCCTTACATCATCTAGCATACCAGTACGTTCCACGTACTGACGCATACTTTCTCTTTGTGCTATAATATCTTATATCATAGGTTCGGATGCTCAGGTTCCCGACCGCACTTAGACAGATCCAGTCAGCAGTCATAGATTTAGTAGTAAGTCCTCATCTATCGAAGCCATACTTTATTTTAGTATTTTAGTTTATCAGTAGTTCAGTAGCTGGAGTTAGTTGGGGGCTTGTCCCATCAACTCCAGATTCAAAAAGTTCAGTTAAAGGCTTTTAGATTAGACCAGTTCAAACAGTGTTTAGTTTTCCGATGTTTTGACCTGATGTTATTATGTATCAGTATTTAGATTTTGAACCTTATGTCAATTTAGACTAATTCCTCTTTTATTTCAGTATTATTATTTAGTTCTCACAACAGATATCAGTCATGGGTTAGCTTGTGGTCCTTCAGGGTCATAAGCACCGTGTAGCATCCGGGGTACAGACTCAGGGCATTACAAAGGAACAGGGTGCCCACTCTCAGGTTAGTGGATCTCAGTCAGTGCACCTTATCCTCCTTACAATTGTTGTAGGTAACTTCACCATGGATATTGTGAGAAGGGGATATATCAGTGTTATAATATAGTTAACTTAGTCATATGTAGCGATATTGTCCTTTAGCCAGGGTTTCTACTGGGTATAATAAGGTTCTGGTTTCCACATCATTTTCTGCCACACTAAAGGGCGCTACTTCTAATACCGACATTGGTGAGAATAGCCTCAATGCACTGGCTATTAATCAGGAATTTGAGGCTTCCCCAGATGTTGTTATTGGTATGTTTCGTCTCTTTTCTTGTGATGTTTATTATTTTCTTTATACAGGTTTTATCTTTTCTTATGCCACCCCTTATGTGGTTGTGTATTTTAGTTTTGGTCCTAAAAGTATTTCTGACCCCTTTTCTGTTTCTACTCTGGTAGGTGATTCTATAGTTCCTAGAAAAATCTATAAGGGTTATGTGGTGCCTATCTTTCATAGGGAGACATTGGTGGATTTGATAAATCTTGATAGGGTAGATTTTGATATGATCTTAGGGATGGATTGGCTCTATTTATGCTATGCTTCTTTGGATTGTAGGACTCAAAAGGTTATTTTTCAAGTCCCTAATAAACCAGTGATCAAATGGGAGGGGAGTTCCTTAATACCAAAATGGAGGTTTATTTCCTATCTTACAACTTAGAAAATAATTTCAAAATGGTATCTATATCATCTAGTTTGAGTTAAGGATTCTGAATCTGAAAGTCCTTCTTTGCACTCTATCCCTGTGGTTAATGAATTTTCTAAGGTGTTCCCTGATGTCCTTCTCAAAATTTCTCTTGATAGGAAAATTGATTTTGGGATTGAACTTTTCTCGAATACTAGTCCTATTTGCGTTCCTTTTTATAGAATGGATCCAACTGAAGTAAATGAGCTAAAACAGAAATTAAAGGATCTTTTTTATAAGGGTTTCATTTGTTCTAGTGTTTTTCCATGGGGTGCTCCTATACTTTTTGTGCAAAATAAAGATGGGTCTCTTCGGATGTGTATAAACTATCATCAGTTGAATAAGGTGACAGTGAAAAATAAGTATCCTCTTTCTAGGATTGATGATCTTTTCGATTAGCTTCAGGGTATAGGTATTTGTCTATGATTGATCTCTATTAGAGCTATCATTAGTTGAAAATTAGGGAGGTGGATATTCCTGAGACTACTTTCCGAACCCAGTACGGCTAGTATGAATTTTTGGTTATGTTATTTGTGTTGACTAATTCTCTGTTGCGTTCATGGATCTATTTTTTTAATCTAAAGTGATTGAGATGGGAGTCCATTTATTGTTGAATAAAAGTTGAGTCCAAAAACAAAAACTCGAATCAGATGATCCAAAAATGAAAAAAAACAAAGGGAAATTAAAGAGAACGATAAATCTAAAAAAAGGAAAGTACACAAAAGATAAAGAAAATGCATCACCTCTTCTCCTTGTTCATCATATGCCTAGATTGATGATATCAATTTACTGATGAAGAAGCACTTCACCAGTTGAGGTACTAAATCAATTCATTCTTCCACCATAAATTTCTCACTTGAATAATTTTGGTGGATTGCTCGAAGGGCATTAGAAAAACT
The DNA here is from genome assembly GCA_030864215.1 of Capsicum pubescens. Taxonomy (NCBI): domain Eukaryota; kingdom Viridiplantae; phylum Streptophyta; class Magnoliopsida; order Solanales; family Solanaceae; genus Capsicum; species Capsicum pubescens. Next base: position 107,466,604 of record CM061541.1, on the reverse strand, counting down.
CTCACAAATGGCAAGTCAATCCAATCCTTGAAGACGTCTTCAACTCCTTAGCTATAGATCCATAAAAAGAAGAAATCCTCAGCTAAGGCAACTCCGCAGTTATCTACAAACCAGGTATATTGAAGAGTAAACCCTTTTAGTGTATCAAGATCAACTGATTCCCTAATTGAGAATTTAAGAGTTGTAATCGGGTGTATTACATGGATGTTCAACTAATCCTATTCAATTTTCTCAGCAGACTGAGCCATAGACTAATACCACTTCCAAAGGATCAAAGGAAAAGGTATATCGAACAACTATAATACCTTCTTACTACATCGTGTTTTAATCACTAATTTGTGTCTCCAAACTTGGTTTATGTTGTTGTATTATGTGGGTAGAGCTGTCAAAATAGGTTGGTCCAACCCAATCCAACCCAACCCTAGAGGGCTAGAAAATTAAATGGCTAGGAGGGGCTAACCCTTTTAACTAAAGGGTCTTTAAAATAGTGGTCAAAACCAACCCTAAGCGGTCTGCGGGTTGGGGTGGGTCGTCCCTTAGAAAAAAAAAGCAACCCAAAACATGATAAACAAAAATATTAAAAGTACTAGACTATCACCAACTTTTATGGTTTCACTTTAATATGTCTCCTACTAGTTTTTAGCATGTTAAAGGCATCTTACTAATGCCTTTAAGGATTATTAGTTTGGGAAAGAGTTATCCTAGGATAATTAATATTGGAATTAGTTATTCCATTATGTATACGGATAATTTATCTCATCACTATGGCATAAATAGTGTGATAAATAATGCTAGAACTAACTAATACCTCACACCTAACATGGGATAAAATAGTCCTTCATTTTATCTCAGACTATTTATCCCTTATAACTCACACCAAATAATCCCTTAGTTGTAATTAGCTCATAGCATTTACTATAATAAGAGAAGAGATAATTATTAGCTACAAATTTCATAGAAAAATTGTAATATGGTTAAGCTAATAAATATAGATATACACAAAGTATATATATAAATGAAGAAAGATTGTAACATAAGAGAGAGCATAAATTTAACGAACATAATATTGCATTAAGCAAAGGTAACAACTAAACCATCACGAGTAAAAGCAACTTTTTTTAAGTTCACAACTAAAAGCAGCTTACCAGCCATTTCAAACACACACTAAGAACTTTCAAAAAATTAGTATCAACTAAAGAATGGATTAAAAAATAAGTATCTAGTTAGAAGAGATTGACAAAATTCTAATTCCTAATAAATAAATGACCAACTTAAAAATATTTAATAATTAGTTTTAATCTCTCAGCCCATGGGTTGTCCTCTGAGGCTTGCGGGTTAGGCCTCTGAGGCCGACGGGCCAAGTGAGGTTGGGCTTATAAGCCCCATTTCTAAATGGGATAAAAAAACTTAGCCCATCCCCACTTAATTAAAGGGGTAGGTTGGGACGACCTCATAGGACAAACCCATATTGACAGCTCTATATATGGGTGTTGTGATGTTAAACTCTTTGTGTAGAATTGTATTTACCTCTCTCAGTAAATCTTTAAATGTATTGTATATTAGTTGTTATGTACCTGCAAAATAGTGAATGTAGTTAGTTAAAAGATCTACGAGCACGTTTTATTCTCTGAATGTATGCTTCACCTCCACCAAAACATTAACCATTAACATCCTCATTTTCTTTATCTCCATTGAAATAGCCCAGGGCACCTCCCACACACCACCTAATACTTTCTTCAAAATCATAGAATCTATTTCAATCACCAACGGGGTATAATGATTGTTCAGGCAGTATTCCAGTCCTATCCTTAATGCCATGACTTCAGCTATAATACTTGGACCATCATCTATATTTCTTAATTCTGCATATGCCAAGTTACCTTGCCAATTTTCAACACAAAATGCATAAGAGTTGCTCCCAATATCCCCTTTGGATGAACCATCAGTATTACACTTGTAGACTCATTTACCTGGTGATGACTATTTTACTACTTGAACCTCAGTCCTAGGTAAGTATTGTTCAAAAAACTGAATGATTTCAAGTCATATGGCTGGAAAGTGGGTTAACCAAGGGAATCTAGTTCTGGACAACAGAGAAATATTACTATTAACTTCTATCTCCATCCTCCACTAAGAATATTTACCTCCATGATTGATTGTATTCCTAGCTTTCCAAATCTGCCAAAGAATGAAGATAGTCATAACTTGATACAAAGGTTTCAACTTAGTATTGAAGTTAGAATTCCACCATTTGTATATTGAGCATTTTAGTTGTGCAAAAATACCTCTTACACTTGAAATAGAAGAAAATGATTGCCACAATCTAGCAGCTTTATCACAAGTTATAAATAAATGTTCCTATGTTTCTATAAATTGTTATTACAACAGAAACAGATCATATCATCAGAGATACCCATTCTTCTATTAATCACCCCAATAGGAAGTCTCTGCTTACCTAACCTCCAGAAGAAACAGTTAATTTTAAAAGGCATTACTTTAATCCATATTAACATATACACTTTTTTTTCCTCAGCTCTTTGTCTAATCAACTCCCAAGCACTTCCCATAGTGAATTTCCCAGTGCTACTTTTCATCCACCAATCATAAACCCATTTGTCATCTTCAATCATCACTGGTAGTTCTTTGTAAATGTGCTGACAAATCTCTCCAAGAAATAGTTGAGTCATCAAATCCTCATTCTAACCCCCAGCCTGCCACAATTGATTCATATTCTCCACCTTATAATTAAAAAAATGATTGGTAGGAAGAAATAAATAAACTACACCCAATTTAGTACAATTATCAAACCAAATGCTAGAGTGTCCACATCTAGGTTCCTAGCAAATTTTTTAATCAATAGAATCTCTAGCTTCCAATATGAATTTCTATGTCTGGCCCCCCCTCTCCATTCTACCAATTGAGATCTATGCCTTTTATAATACTTATTCCATATGGATTTATTGGTTCTAAAAATCCTTCTTAACTTGGAAAATAGATCCTTTGATACATTAAATAGAGATCTAAACCCCAGACCTACTTCCTCTTTCAGCAGACATATATCATTCCATGCAACCCAGTGCTTACTCCTGCCTACTTCCTTGTAATTTCATATAAATCTAGCAAAAAACTCAATGTAGATCATGTATGAAACACTTTGGAGGAGAAATAATAGATAGAAGGTAAATATAAATGCTCTGCAACACATTCTTTATAAGAACATATTTACCTACAAAAGATAGAAGTTTACCTTTCCAAGCCTGCAACTTATTTTGAACTTTCTTAATCAATTCTGAAAAATGAACTTTCCTTTTTCTAGCATGGCCAAAAGGGTAACCAAGGTAAGTAAAAGGAAACTTACCTTTATTAAGCCCAGTAACACCTTTAATATTTTGAACTATACTCCTAGAAATCTTATTATGAACATAGAAGAAGATCTTTGCTTTGTTAATCTTTTGTCCCAATCGTAATTCATAATCACAAAGAGTATGCATACCTAGTTGCAAAATTTTTTTATCCACAGAGGTGAAAATAATGGTATCATTTGCATATGATAGATGATTAATTTGCTAACTCCATTTAGGCATTCCAAAACCCTTAAATTCCTTATTATTAAACAATTCATTTAAGTTTTTAGATAACACTTCAGCAGCCAGAATAAAAAGTACAGGTGATAAAGGATCACATTACTTGACCCCTCTAGTAGAATGAAATAAACTATGAGCTTGTCCATTAATTAAGATAGAATACCAATTATTAGAAAGAAATTTCCTTATTTTATCAACTACTCCTTTATCAAAACCCATTTTTTCTAAAACCTTAATTAAGAAACACCAATCAACTCTGTCAGAAGCCTTAGCCATATCAAGTTTAATAACCAGATTAGTAGTCTTACCTCTTTTTCTAATATCAATGATGATTTCTTGTGCCAATAGAACATTTTCAGAAATGTTCCTTCCTTTCACAAAACCAGACTGATTTTGAGAAATAAGTCTTGGTAGTAGATTCTCCAACCTATCATGCAATGTTCTTGAAATAATCTTGTTGAGAAAATTACTAAGAATTATAGGTATTAAATCTAAAAATGATTGTATCACTTGTTTTTTAGGAATAAGGACCAAATTTATATAGGTAATAGATTTAGGAAGAGTCTTACCTTGAAAAAAAGGCATTAATCATTGAACACATATCTTTTCCTATGAATTCCCAACACCTTTGAAAGAATAAGCCATTGAAACCATCAATACCACAAGCACTATTACCATTTAACTCATAAACAACACCTTTTATCTCTTCTTCAGAACATATATCATTTAAGCATTTGTTTTTTTCCTTAGTCACTATTTGAGGGATTGCTTCTAGTAAAGAAAATTCACCTTCATATAAAGAAGAAGTAAACTGCTTCTTGAAAAAAATTATTGCTTCAGTTGCAACCCGGTCTCTTCCTTCTGCCCATGCTCCACTAGGTTTTTTAATCCTCTGAATATTCAAGCTATTTCTCATACCTTTGACAAGACTATGAAAAACCTTGGTATTATGATCTCCTTTAGAAAACAATTGTATACTAGACTTTTGCCTCCCATAATCTTCCTCCATCTTCAAATATCTTATCAACTCAGCTTATGCTTGCCTCAAAATAGCCCTATTAGCACCAGTAGGGAATTATTCAAATAACTTTTCTTTTATCTTCTCAATGTCTTCCCTAATCGCTAACTACTAAAAAATGTCCCCCAACTTCTTTTTACTCCATTCAGTCAAGGCTAATTTTGACATATTCATTTTTAATTACAAATTTATGAAAACATCCTCATAATTAACAAATTCCCAATCATTTTGAAATACTTTCTTGAAGCCTTTTGTATCTACCCAAATCTTCAAATATTAGAAAGGTCTATTAGTCTGCTCTTCTAGACCTCCATAAATTAATAAAATAAGAGTATGATCTGATCCAGTTCTTTCTAGATGTTCTAACTCAACCATACCAATAATACTATAAAATTCATGATTAATAAGCAGTCTATCAAGTCTCTTGATTATACATTCCGCATCAGCTCTTCCATTCCACTATGTGAAGGGACTACCTTTCAAGTTCATATCTAATAATACACAAGAATTGATACAAAAGGCAAAATCTTCATATTCTTGTGGATATACTAGAAGCCCTCCAATTTTCTCTTCAACATCAAGAATAGAATTAAAATCCCCTCCCACAAGCCAAGGCAATATCTAGTTATTATGGACAACATATATATCACCCTACAAGTCCATTTTTTATTTAGAATCATATTTTGCATATACATAGGTGATCATCATTTCCTAACTATCATCCATGATCTTCAAATTAATAGTGATCCGCTATTCAAAATCCACCAAAACCTCTACTTGGATATTGTTTTGAACAAAAATCCATATATTCTCGTTTATATTACAATTAGCATATTCCATCTATAGTTTTCTTTTATATTTTTGCAGTTTACTAACCTCCTAAAATGGTTACATTAAGGCTATAAAACTGAATTTGTGATGCCTATGAAGCATTTGAACCCTATGAAAAGCTTAATTAGTCCTCACAGACTTTATGTTCAAAAATAACATTTTCATATTCATTTATCAGATGATTTGGCTCCTCTTTTAGGAAATACTTTCTTAGATTATGGCACCTCTGATTTGCCTCTGATTCTCCTAGTATGTGACTTTATTATAGGTGATAATCCAGCTATCCTCATAACTTTTTTAGAATTTTGAGAAATGTTCTCTTCCTCTTTATCTTCTTTACTGCTTTCTTCAATACTGGAATTATTCTCCTCTTCACTTTTCTCATACATTTGTGGAATATTATGTCATGTAAGCTCTTAACAGGTGGTGAATTCTTGATTTCTTGAATTGAAATTAGCAAAATAACCAAATCTTGCACCTCTTCTGTTGATGTGAATTCTGTCATTTTTTTTTCACTTACAGGTGGATATTTTCTAGTGGACTCAAATTTTTTTGCTACTGTAAAGGTGGTATCAAATTTCAATAGCTCATGATATGTTGCATTGGATAGTTTCTCCTCATGATCTATAAATTCTTCTATCTGTAATGTATTCTCCAAAATTCCTTCACTAAATTCATTATTTTTGCAGGTGATAGTCAAACTCAATCCATCATCTTTCTAGGCATAACCACTGTATTGTATAGAAGAATTTAGCTTTTTAACACCTATCTCATCTATCTCTGCTCTGCCACTGTTGACTTTTTCTTCTTGATTTCAATTATAATTCTCTACAACATCTTTACAAACATTCCCAATATTGCTTTGATTTGTGGAACCATCTTCCTGATTTGGTTTAGCTTTGTCATTACTTACACCCTGCATATTGCTACTTTTTGTTTGTTATTGCTACTTATTCATATTATGTGGCCTTCTATTTTGATTTTGTTGCTACATTTTTTTTTGATAACCTGTATCTATTATTTTGTCCTTTTGATCTTCCTTCTGCTATAAAGATAAAGCTGCATCCTTTTCTATATTCTCCTTCAAATCACTGCTCTCCTTTTCACTATCATGCAACACACCAAAAGGATTAGTAGTATTGAATCCCTTACACTCTTGATATTCTGCTACTTCACTCATTACCCCTTTATCCATTTTGGATAACCTCTTAGTTGGATTCCATTTTACATAAACTACTTTCTCATTAATATATTTTCTTTGCACTGGAGTCCTGTTTCTCTCATCATTATGAAAATTCTCCACCTCTTTTTGTTCATAGTCCATTCTTTTAGGTCTTAGTTTTGGATGTAAATTTCTTCAATCATCTTCATCATGTCCTTGTAATTTGCATGTATGGCAGTATTTAAGAAATATGCCATAATGAATCTTTATAGATTGAACTCTTGTCTCTTTAGTGTTCTTGTTCACCACTTCTATTTCAACAAACTTTGGCAATTTCACAACAAGATCCATCAAGACTTTAACTCTTGAACAACTAGGGCGAGTTTTATTAATTGTCTCCATGTCCAAATGAATGGGTTTTCCAATTCCAGATGCTAATGAAAACAAAGATTCCTTTCCAAAAAAAGTAGGTAATAGATTAGGAAAAGAAATAAATGCCATGGCTTGTGTTGTTTCTTTTTTTTTTTGGATTGAACTTAGCAACATATATAAGAGGTCACATCTAATATGCTAGCCCATCTTTAGCAATGATATAATAAATATTTTTTGACAGAATATTGACATAGTCCTCCAATAGATTAAGGAGCATCAAAATATGTCTATTTTAGAGTAGTCCAATTTTGTATTCACCTTTAATTTTACATTGTCTTGAAATTCGCACTCTCAAATATTCCAATTCTGGCCATCCATACAAGAATTTCCCAATAATTGCTAATTGTTAATTCTCCAAGGCATTCCTCTTTGGTACTTCCTCTTCTGTCCAAGTTACTCATGAAACTCCATTATTATACACTACAGGTTTCATCTCTAATCCACACGATCAATTTTTGTACCTTGTATTGATGGATTACTTGATTTTGATAGATCAACAAACTTTACTTTATTTACTTTCTCAATCTTCTCACCAGGAAAACTAGTAGGTTCTTTGGATAACTTAGGACTTTGTGGAATGTTACCAACATTAGAATTATTAGTATATGCATAGGAAAAATAATTATTGGAAGAATATGGGTGATATAATTCAAGAAAATTAACTGGTGAGGTAATAGCTGATATAAAATAAGTTTACTAACCAATCCCGCGGGATAGGTCAGCCACCAGTCTAGTCATGCCGGTGATAGTGGTGTCATATTGAGGGCGATAGAGGTTTATGTTTAGGGAAACGATGAAATTATTTTTCATTCATAGATCTATGAATGGGGTGTTAAAATTTTTTTTGAACTTATTTGTGATAGTTTTCATTGATGACATCTTGGTGTAATCTTAAAGTGAGAAGAATCATGCCAATCACCTCCGAATTATGTTGCAGACCCTTATGGATCAGAACTTGTATGAAAAGTTTTCTAAGTGTGAATTTTAGTTTAGTGCTATGACTTTCCTTGGACATGTTGTGTCTTGTGAAGGGATCAAGGTAGATCCACAGAAATTTGAAGAAGTTAAGAAATAGCCTAGACCCACGGCTCCAACAAACAATAAGAGCTTTATGGGATTGTCTCGGTATTATAGGAGATTTTTGGAGAGTTTCTTATCTATTGATGTTATGCTGACTAAGTTAACTTAGAAAGAGGTCAAGTTTTTATGGTATAATACCCGTGAAGATAGTTTTGAGAAATAGAAGGACAAGTTGACTTTTGCACCAGTGTCGTATATTGTGATGCGTCCTATGTGGGACTGGGTTATGGTTAGATGCAACATGGTAAGGCTGTAGCCTATACTTCTAGGCAGCTTAAGGTTCATGAGAGAAATTACCTAACTCCTGATCCAGAGTTGGCACTTGTGGTCTTTGCATTAAAAATCTGGTACCATTATTTGTATAGAGTATATGTCGACATTTTTTCATACCATAAGAGCTTGCAACATATCTTTACCTAGAAGGAGTTGAATCTCAGGAAAAAGCTGTGGCTTGAATTTCTTAACATAAAATAACCCCATTCCCTTTAGTTTTCAAAGTTCAAATCGTTATCTTTCTCTTTCAAACTCAAAACCCAAGAACATTCAAGGTTTTTTTATAGTGCATTCATCATCCGAGCTCCAAACTTTGAATAGACATCAATTTCTTATGTATTTCAGACATGCTTCTCTTCCCTAAACTTAAATTTTACATGGTGGCATTAATTGAATGAATTTTCATATGATTTAAATTGTGAGTTTTGAAATTAGGTTGAGGGGCTTTGGTTGTTACTAACTGAATTACTTGTCCCATGTTTTAAACTGATTATTCATGCTTTAAATTAATATTTTTGGGACTGAATTGATGCATTTTTTAAATAATTGGAATGGGGTCATGGGTTTCCCCAAATTAGAATAATTTTGATTTGGAATTGACATTAACCTCAACCCACTTTGTAAACTTGATCTTGAATATGAAAAGTGCATGGTTAACTTATTCTTTAACTCAATGCATTGCATTAATGGACAAATGGATATAAAAATAGTTTTAGATGGACTTGGTGTCCATGGTTTGGATTTTAAATAGAACTTAGGAGTTAATGTATTTATGTGGATTAGTTCTGCATATTTAATTTCGCTTGCAAGCATATTGGTATGACGATACCAAGTGGTAAATTTCTTAATGAATGACTCCCAGGTTAATAGATAATTTATGTGCAAATTATTTTAATATGGGCTTAAAGGGAATTGTATAGCTCACCTTAAAGGTGTAAATATCAGGGAGATAAATACTGGAAACCATGTTTGTTGGCATTGGGGGTCTATATGACTGTGTGCTTGGTGCACACTTGATATATATATTTTTAGGATGGCTATTTCCCATGGTGGCTTTAGTTTTCCCTCAGTTCGTACGACTAACATACACTGGTGCACTTTTAGCAAGGGGAGCTGAACCCATATAGCCCAGGGGTTCCTTCAGGATGGATCAAGCAACACAGTTCAGGTTAAATCCTTAATCTCTCATGTTCATGGCCCTTTTTCCAATCTCGACATCCTATATCTGTATATATAAATGTTTTCAGGTAGTTTTGACTAATTTTTGACATGGCATTATTTTAACACTTTCTCTAAGTTACATGCTAGTGCGTATCCCACTGACCATCCTAGAACGCTACATTATGTCATGATGTAGGGTCCAAAGATTTTTTTGTTGCTTCTATGCAACATTAGGTGGTTGAGCACGTCTGTTGAGTTGCAGTGAAGTGGCAAGCCTCCATCCTTCGAAAGACCTTTCCATTATTGATTCTTTATTGTCATAGTAATTTTGGATTCATTTTATTCATAGTCGGGGGTATGTCCTAACTTAGATGATATTTTGGTTTTAGAGGCTATTATGGAAAAGTGTGGGTTTGTTGTTGTTTTGAATCTTAGTCTTTATTTGAGTTATATATTCATCTTTTTATTACTTTTTGATTGGATTTTGCTTTATTTGTATTATTTTGCTCTTGAGGTTAGGCTAAGAAGGTGGTCTCCAGTCCATGGTGGTCATAAGATACCCGTCATGATTAGGCCCTGGTTCAGGTATTGATAGGTATGTTGGTCGAGTTGCTGTAAAGTGGTGGACCTCCATTTTTTGTAAAGCCTGCCATTTCATTAGGTTTCTTTTCAGATTTTGGAAATTGTGAATTCACTTTTTTCATGGTCGGGGGCATGTCCTAACTTCGTTTGGTATTTTTGATTTAAAGGCTTTCGTGGACAATTTTAGTATGTTTTGGTCATTGTGTTATGGCTCTTAGAACTTGATTAGACTTATCTATCTTTATTATATATATTTTGGTTGACTTCCGTAGTTTACTTTTATTGTGCTCTGGGGGTTAGGCTATGGGGGTGGTATCCGACCCACATTGGGCTTAAGATACTCGTTACGACTAGGCCTTGGTTCGAGTCGTGACATCAACCTTCCTGTAATGGTTGGAATAACTTTAAGAATTCTTAAGAATGGTTGAGGACTTTTCTGAGAGACTTGGGAGGTTTGGTGTATGTTTGGTCAGGATTTTGTATAGTGGTGTATATTTTTGCCTAGAGATTCTCTATCAAAAATGGGATTGAATCAATTCGCAATTGATTTGAATCGACACAATATGTATAAGCACATAAAACAATTATATCACACAAGCATATTATAATAAACGCGCATACTAATTGAGACTCTTTTGAGCCAAGGATTAGCCTACCGAGTTTGAAGGAAGTATATGCCTTTTAAAAATAATCCATTAACTCCAAAAATTATTTTCATAAATATCCAAAAGGGAATAAATGCCTACAAAATAGCAAATGAGGAATACAATAGTTAGGGGGAATGGAAAAATAAAATGTGAGAAAAATAGTCCCACGCAGGGGATAAAAATAAAAACATTGATAAATGCCTACAAAATAACAAATGAGGAATATAATTTTTGGACAAAGAAAAAATAAAATGCGAGAAGAACTGTCCCACACAGGGGATAAAGGTAGAAGTACACTAGCTTGCAGACTATCCTTCATCAGTCTTTGCCTTCTTAGTTTCGTCCATCTCATGCCATATTCGATTTTCTTTTTTTGATTAAGTGACTTCCGCATAATTGTAACTTTCATATTGATTAGGAAAATATCTTATATGAGTTATGGGGTTTTCTTCACTTTTGTACTCGTATACTTCCACCAATCCTTGAAGTAATCATCTGCCTTGAACATTATCCTGAATCTTTTTACGTAGATTAATTGATCGATACCTATACAAAAGAAAATAAGGTGAGTCTCCCCCCCCCCCACTGAATTATAATGAATTAGAATAATTGGCATATACTCTTTCAACACATAAGCTTGATTCATCTATGATTGAATCATGGTCAATAGACGCAGGGTAGGTTTTTTTAATGGACTCAATACCCCCTCAGGTATTGGGTTGTCCTAGGCTTATCCCTAAAAATGGTTTTGATTTGGCTTTATCCTGGATATCTAAAGTGGGATTTAACCAAGATTCCAAGTGGACAACCTGGGTTTGAAAATTAAAAAAGTCATTGGACTCCTAACGTACTAATAAACTGTCGTATTTCCAACATTGACCTTTAGAATTAATCAATAGGGGTCGCGACAATCGCAAAACCCCAAATAGTTTATATATCAAATGAGGAAGTATGACATGAATGCGAATAACATATATAATCAAAAACTATTATCAAACCGCAACATTTAATGAATTAAAGTAAAAAAATAGTCTACAATTTGGTTAGAATCTTAATAAAGTCCCTAGCAAATACACAATTTCTGTTTTATCCCTTTTTCGCCCGGAGGAATGGAAAACATTGATTTTTGACCTTTTAAACTATCTCAAAAACTTTAAAAAAAAATTTAAAATAATTTTTAAAAATACAAAGTCACCACTTAATTTTTTAAGAAAATATCAAGAAAAACAAAAAAAAGTTTCAAAAGCTTAAAAATAGAAATAAACCTTTGCAATAAAGAAACTAGGTAAGGATTCAAGTAACGCCTTGAGAAGGTTTTTAAGGAACTCAAGAGCGTCCATTAAAAAGTGGTTGACTAAAAGACACTTTGACTGATTTATAAAAAATTAACCAGTTTTGAAAAATGTGGCTAACTTTGTAAAATTCTGAAATTTAAATTTATTTGCAAATATAGCCTTCATTTTATATAAGTGAAAATTATTTATTTAAAATAAGGAAAAATTCTCCCTCAAAAGGAAAGCTAAACTAAATCCAATTTTTTTTTTATCAATTTAGGAAAAGATAAATTATTTTCAATCAAAAGGTAAAGAAAGTGATTTGAATATCATTATTGATAACAAAAGTTTTTATCTTTAAGGAAAAAAAAATCAATTCGAACAAGTTATGAAATTTAACTAAATAGTGAAAATATTTTATGTTTTACAAGAAAAGGTGATTTTTAAATTGATGAGAATTATTTTAACATAAAAACTTAATTTAACACATGAACAAAACAGAATGCCATTTTTCATTCTCAAAGGTTCATTTGAGAGGAAACATAAAAAAACTCATTTTTTATAAATTTCAAAATATGCTATGTGACAAATAATAAAGAAAAAAATACAAACTAAAACAAAAATGACAAATGGCAGGAGAATTTATTTAGATTTAACCAAATTTAAGTTAAAATTAATTACAAACAAATAGTAGATATCTTACAAATAAAGAGAAAAGGATGAGAGAATGGGTTGTTGGGTCCAACTGAATTTATCCGGCTTTGGACTTGGACTTTTAGCCCATTTTCAGCAATGTATATTGGCTGTATATTACAAATTTTCTCTTATGCGTTTCTATATATCTTTTGTGTATATGACTGTTTTTCAGTCATCTGTACACATCCTTTTTGTACTTCACCCGTATATTAGCTTCATATGACTTATTTTTCTCCAAATATCATGAGTATTCCATTGTATACTCGATGTATACTGCCACAAATCAGTCTTTTCAGAGACTTTGACATGGAGTTGGACTAGAAGGAAATGCAAGGGGGAAGTCCATTGGACTCAACCATAAGGGGTTCATGCAACAAAAAAGATGAGAATTAGTGAAAGAGGTTGAGAGTGAAAACACCATCTAAAGTTAATAGACAATACAATAGTGCTTTCTTAAATTATCTTAAATATCAATCCAAAAAGCAACATCATCGATTAAATTCTAAAGAAAAAAAGGTAGCCGGATGGTCAGGTAGGCTTAATTTTAAAAAGCTATCTCAATTAAAATCCAAATAGGACAACAAGCAAGACATCTTTATAACTTAGATGTTCATGTTGAAACACAAAGGTGGAAAAAATTAATGCATGTTCCACACAAGATGAGAAAACTACAACTTTATGAGACGACCAAATGAAGCCTAAGACGAAAACTGTAAATAGGTTGTCAATATTTCTTCCATTGTATTAAATTGATTATATCAAACACATAAGAGGATTGATAATCAAATGGGAGCAAACAACTGGATATCTTAACAAAACAAATAAAATCTATACAGAGGGAAGGGAGCATGCGATTATGTCTGGAAAATTAACTATGACCCAATGGAATTCAAAATATTTTTTAATAATTCTAGCAACCCGACAGATGAGAGATGGACAAATAGGAATAATCGAGAAAGGTAGAGGGATTTTCAAGGCCTAGAAATGTCAAGAAAGAGACAAAGTAGCTAATTCAAAGATTCCCGAGTTCGATCAACCTTAATAACCCACTACATTCTCAAATCAAAACTGGCATTTCAGCCACAACCTAATGCCAAGTTATTGACCACAACACTTAAAAAGAAAGAACAAGAGGAAACTATGGCTTAAACTACCACTGCTATCACCACATGTACCAAACACCAGTGAGAGAGTTTTGATCTATTTAAGATGAATTTTTTTAAAGCAGACCCAAAATGTGGGCTATGCGCTGTCAAGTTAATGACAAGACAAGGAAATAATAATTACAATAAATAATTGATCAAAGAAGGCATTCGACTGGGGAAAGTAATGGAGATGAAACTACATTAAAAGACAACGAATTAAATCTTGCAAACAACATCAAGCAGGTTCTTTACAAAAATAAAAAAAATTTAGGTGACGAAATCAAAACAACAAGAACATTTGCCTATCAATCATCCCGAATCCTATGGACTTCATATCCATCTACAATAGATAATCCAAGCAACATTACTACTATGTCACTAATAAAAAAATAATTACGACAAAATAAAACTAAAAGAGAAAGGTGTTTACCCTTTTTGGGGCAGTAAAACAACTTATGAGCTCTTTATCAGGATTTCTCTACCATCGTCGGAATGAAATAGAATTCTTAATCTATAAATTTGAGATCAAATGAGTTTTATCAAATTTATTGAAATTGAAATTACTTTTCTTTGAGCGAAAAAACTCTTACCTTTGCGGTTCTTCGCTCTTAAATCCTTCTCTGCCCTTTTTTCTTTCACTAAAATAGTAAGAGTATTTATTTATAGAAAGAGATCTTATCTTGATTTTGATATCTTTGTAAATGTAGGAACAAGGAATTTTGGGGCAATTTTTGAATTTTATTTGGATATGAAAAACTGGATAAGGACTAAGCTAGAACCGTACTATTAGCATGAGAAATTCAAAATTTGAATTCGGGGTGTTTGGATTTTGGATTTTGCTGTAGCTGTCATTTTTGTGGATTTGTAGTAGTTTTGGTATGCAACACCCTAGATTTTTTGGCCATAAAATATCTTAGTTTTGAGCTCACTGCTATGACTCACCTCACGAGTCATAAGGTCTCCTTACGACTCACAGGGCTCGAGTCGTAAGGTGACTAGTGAGGATGGTGGATGTTTTTGCTCAGACTATGAATAATACCTTGTGAGTGGTAAGGTTACTGTATGAGTCGTAGTACCTTCCATATACAAACTAGTGCGGTGCCCAAATATTTATGTCTAGAGTACGATTAGGACTTTACGAGTCCTAAGGTCCAACTATGAGTTGTATGGTCTGAATCTTAGGGTCCCCAGTGAGGGGTACCTGGGTTACTATATTGACCATAAGTTATGTTGATCACTCATGATGTGTCCTTAAGAGTATTAAGGTGACCCATGATGACTGGGCATCTTTTTCCTGCACTTTTGAGTGGGGACATTCTTGTCATTTCCCTCTTTCCCCAAATAAAACCCACGTCCTTAAAACACCAAAATGGGTTATTTTTATTCTTTCAAAAATCAAACACACTCTTTTCTATCTGAAATTTCTTAAGTCAAAAACACCTAGGGTTTCAAAAAAGATTGGCAATTAGAGCTTCCAAGGGTTGGTTTTTCTCCATAATTCTTGATATCTCAGGCATGTTACTCTTCCCCAAATCTTATTTTGTCAAAGCATGTGCTTTAAATTGTTATTGAAGGGGTTTTGAATGTTGGTTTCTTATGTGAGTTGAGGGTTTTGAATGATTATTTTCTTAAATGATGATCCCATAGTTTATATATAATTTTTCATGCTTTTATGATGGTTTTGAACATATAGGGTGCATAGTCATAGTGAATAAATTAGGGGGTCGTGGATTCCCCCAATTATTTAGACTTTGATAATTGAATTAGTGATAACCTCAACCCAGTCTTGTCAAACTTTCTTTGAACATGAGAATATATGCATTGAAAATACCTTTGGAACTATTGCATATCATAAAGGCTAAACAAGCAAATTTGATTTGATGACCAATAGCGGTCATGGCATCCCCCACATTGAGTTAATGAACAAAGGGGGTTAAGGCATTCCCCCAAGTTAATGGAATTGTAATGACATAATTATTAGCTTGCAAATGCAAGGGCGTGATGATACCTATCATATGCCTTAGTGGACAATTCCTTGTTTAAATGGATGGGTTATGTGAAACTTGTTTTAATTGGGTTGAATGGGGGTTATGCAGCTATGCCGTAAAGGTGGAGCTCCCGAAGGACTGATACTAGAAACTCACATTTTCTGGCATGAGGGTTTGTCTTGATGACCATGTGCATGGTTCACACTATTGATATTTATTTGTCTACTGGAGGGGCATTCCCTGGTCTTCTTTGATACCTCTAGTTTGTGCGGTATACACGCACTAGGGTCCTTTCAGCTGGGGGAGATGAACCCATATAGCCTACATGTGCTTTTTTTATGATGGTTAAGCTACATAGTCCAGGCTAATTTTTTACTTGCATGCTTTAGAATTGTTCCTAGTCCAAGCATGAAACACCTCAAATTTTGGCTCTTGGAAATTTCTTGAGCTTTGAGCTCACTGTCTTGATTATGACTTTACCATAGAAGTTGTACAGTATCTTGATGGGTCATGTGACCTTAGTTTTAAGGTGTCTAGTGGATGGTGGTTGGGTGTTCTATCTTGGTTACTACTTGGTGATGCGAGTTATTAAGGATAATGATGTGTCATTTGGAAAATCCTTAACCAAATTAGTAACTTAGTGGCTTGACTCTACTCTGAGTACGAGTGGCTCACTCGAAGCCGTGGGGATGGGTTATGAGTCATGAGGCAAAGTCATAGGTTTTCCAGTGTCTAACCTATTTGGGTAGTATATTGGTTACGACTAGACCTTATAAGTCATTGTCAGGTTACGAGTGGGATCATGAATTCATATGATGGTTAATGTATGGGTGTCCAACTAACTGTCTAGGATACAACTCAAGGATATGAGTCATATGATGTTATGATTAGTCAATGGGTTGACTCGTAACCAAGGACATCTTTATTATAGCTTTTAAGATGAGGGCATTCTAGGCATTCCCCACTATAGTCCTTTGAACCCCACAACTTAAAAAACCATGCTTGGGACTTCATTATCACATCATTACCTAATAAAAGACTCCCATATTCTCTCTCAAACTCTCTATTCAAGATAAGGCTAGGGTTTCAAAGAAAGTGGTCATCTAGGGTTCTAATGAAGCAATCTCTTCCAAATTCCTTTGTATTTCAGGCATGTTACTCCTCCCTCATTGTTATTTAACTTAATTAACATGTTTTAATGTATGGCTTTCATGGTATTGTTATGATTTTGAAATAAAGGTTGGGTTTTTTTAATACTTATTGTTGATATATGTTTTCCCATGGTTTAATTATGTTTTTTCTTATTTTAAAAATGGATTTGAACATGTACGGTGCATAGGTATGGTCACTGAACTTGATAATGATAACTTTCTCTGAATTTGTGACTTTTGAAGTGGTTATGAACCTAACCCTATATTGTGAAATTGGTTAGTAGTTATGAAAAAAGTGGGAATTTTAATTAGGGGTACAATGGAATCCCCAAAGAGCTTGGTTTGACTTATTTTTTGAAACTAAAGCATGGTAAATCTTTAAGTAACTAAGGATGGTTTTGAAAACCTATGGGGTACACGAGAATACCCCAAGTGATTGTTAAAGTGAAAACCTTGTAGGGGTACACGAGAATCTCCTAAGTGATTTTAATTATGGAGTCTGCGGCGTACATAGTAATCCTCTAAGTGTTGGCTAATGTATTGCTTGTAAGATATAGTCGGTATGATGATACCTCTTAATAATTCCTTAATAATTAACTTCGGGAATTGGTGGTTTGGTTATGTACTAAATGTTTTAATTGGGCAAGAATAGGGGTTGCAATAGCTAGCTCTGAAGGTGTGAGTCCGAAAGACAGATACTACAAACTCATGTTTGCCGACATAAGGGTTGGTCTTAGTGATCTTATGACTTTGGGGTACATGGGAATCCTCCAAGTCTATAAATGAATATATGTATCATAGAGAGCGGAGGGTACAAGGAAATCCCCAGCCTTCTATGATATCTCTGGTTTGTGAGACTATACACACTTGGGCCCATTTAGGTGGTAATACTGGACCTATATAGACTGTGGGTGTACTTATGACAGTAAAGCTACACAACCTATGTTAAGGATTTAAATTCATGATAAATTTTGTTCACTATCCCGACATAATATACATGTATATATGTGATTACATATGTTTTTTTTACTTGGTTTTGAATTGATGGTATTATTTAATCTTTATCCCTGAGTTATATGGTAGAGTTTACTCTGCTAACTATGTTTGGGCGTTGTATCTACACACGATGCGGGAACTGGACATACTTTCACTTTTCTTGCTCAATGACTTGGTGATTTGGAGATAACTTTTGAGTCAGACTAAAGTGGTGAGCTTCCATACTCTAGATGACCCCATTTCATGCTATGGACTTATTTATATCATTTTCATTTCTTTGGTTTTGGTTTTGGCTATGGCCGGGGGTATGTCCAGACTGGATGTTATTTTATTCTAGTTAGAGGCTTTGTTGGACTACTGTGGGCATGGGCAGCGTCTATATTAGTGTTAGCATTAGTATCAGTATTGGTATTGGGATTTTTATTGGATGGTTAATTGGTTGTGGCTTTCAATTTTGATTTTAGACTTATTATCATTTCATTAATTTAATATTATCTTATCTTGTTATATGTTCAAAATTCATCCAACATGGGGTGTAGGGAAGATAATGGTTTCGATATTCGGGGTGGTCTCTCTTCCTGGTTGGACTTGAGATACCCGACATGGCTAGCCCTGGTTTGGGTTGTTTCAAATTATTACCAGAGCCTAGGTTCATGATCAATTAGGTATCCATAAAGCTGTGTCGAGTAGAGTTTTCTCTAAGGGTGTACAATGTACCACATTTATAAGGGAGAGGCTACAAGGCATTTAGGAATATTTCTCTTTCTTGTGTTTTATTTTTGGGCTGTAGAGTCTAAGTTCTTGAAATCTTCTCTAATTCCCTTTTGTTCGCTTTTTAGATCATGACTCCTAGATGATCTGAAGCTCACTTAAAACTCTCTTCCATACAAGGACAACATTGATTAGACACATATGGATTATGGGGTCCAAACTCGATCTAGGGGTCCAGTGCTTGATTGCCTTTTAGAGTTCCATCGGTCCTCTCCAATCTTTCTCGAGCTTCTCAGGTCGACGTGATGAATGTTGAGTTTTGTCAGTCTATTCCTAAGTTGGCTCAGTTGGTAGCTTCTTAGTCTGAATATGGTGCTTCTGCTACTCCATCTTCTGAGGCCTCAAGTTTCGGCCAATTTATGAGGTTGAACCCTCCAACCTTTACTGGTGTCAAGGTCAAAGAGTATCCTCAAAGTTTCTTTGATGAGATGGAAAATATCTTTCGTGTGATGTATGCCACTAATGTGGATGGCGTGGAGTTTGCTGCCTACTAATTCTAAAGATGTGGCTTATCAGTTGTACGAGGAATGAGACCAGTCAAGGGGTGGCGATACTGAGTTAACCTTGTGGAATGATTTTTCTAATGCTTTTCCTAGACTGCATCTTTCCTCAAGAGTTGAGGGAGGTGAAGGCGGAAGGTTTTATTAACCTAAAGCAAAGACAGATGTCAATCAATGAGTATGCCTTGAAGTTTCACCAGTTATATCGATATGCTTTGGAGTTGGTTTCTAGCATGAGGGATAGAATAAGGAAGTTTTCTTTCGGGTTGTCCCGAGACTTGATTTTGGAGTTTAAGGTTGCCTTGTACAAAGACATGGATATCTCTAGGCTGACTGTGTATATGCAGCAGGCTAAGGAAGAGAAAAGGAAGTAGGTTGAAAATGGGGAAAGATAGAGCAAGAAATTCTGGCATTCACAGTAAGGTAGAGGTCAATAGCAAAGTTGTAGGGATGGTGGAAAGTTGTCCAAAAAAAGTGGGAAATTTTGAGTCCTACTCAATGGATAGTACTCCCTACCCACAACCATCTAGTGATAGAAATTTTTAGGGTGGCAACATTTATAGGGCACAGAGTGCCCAATCTCAGGCTAGTGAGGCCTAATCATCTTCATCATATCCTTCCTGCAAATTTTGTGGTCGACTACATCAGGGTTTCTGAGATGAGGGAAGGGACAAGTTCTTCAATGGTTTCCATCCAGGGTATATTATTAGAAACTCTCTTATGGACAGGTTTCTTCTGAGTGAAACAAGATTTTGGTTGCCTCTTCTTCAACTCCGGCATAAAAGGGTGTAACATCTGGCTTCGGTACTAGTAGGAATTGACTCTATGCTCTTACTAGTCTCTAGGAGTTTGAGGAATCACCTGATGTCATTATAGTATGTTGAAACTCTTTTCCCATGATGTGTATTGTTTACTTGATCCGGGGTTTACTCTTTCTTATGTGACCCTATTTGTGGCTGTGCATTTTAGTTTTGGTCTCGAGTGTATTTCAAACCCTTTTTCTATTTCTACCCAGGTAGATGACTTTGTTATTTCTAGAAAAGTCTATAGGGGTTGTGTGGTATCTGTGAATGGTCGTGAGTCTTTGATAAATCTGTATAAATTTGACATAGATGATTTTGATGTCATATTAGGGATGGATTTGTTGCACTCGTGTTATGCTTCTCTAGAATTGTCATCTTTAATTTCTCTAATGATCCAGTTATTGAGTAGGAAGGTGGTTCCCTAGATCATAAGAGAAGGTTCATATCATATCTTAGAGCTTGGAGATTAATCTCCATGAGGTGTCTCTACCATCTGGTCTGGGTTAAAGTTTATAAATCGGAGGGTGCTTCTTTATATTCTATCCCAGTGGTGAAAGAATTTCCTGAGGTTTTCCCTGATGACCTTCCTGGTGTCCCTCCTAATAGGGAGGTTGATTTTGGGATTGATCTTATTCCAGGCACTCGTCTTATCTCTATTCCCCCCATACAAAAGGGCTCAAACTAAGTTAAAGGAGATTAAGGAGAAAGTAAAGGATCTTTAGGACAATAGTTTCATCCATCCCAGTGTCTCTATGGGGTGCACTGATATTTTTCATGCGTAAAAAGGATGGGTCCCTTCAGATGTGTATTGATTATCGATAATTGAATAAGGTAATGATAAAGAATAAATACCCTTTTCCAAGGATATATGATTTGTTTGATCATCTTCAGGGTGTTAAGTTCTTCTCCAAGATTGATCTTTGGTCCAGATATCATTAGTTAAAGATTAGGAAGGAGGATATCCCTAAGACTGCCTTTCATACCTGATATGGGCATTTTGAGTTCCTGGTTATGTCTTTTATTTTGACTAATGCCTCGACGACATTCATGGACTTGATGAATAGGGTCTTTTGCAGTTTTTGGATTTGTTCTTCATTGTATTCATAGACAATATTTTGGTATACTCAAAGAGTGAGGTGGATCACACTGATTACCTCCGTATTGTGTTGCAGACCCTGAAAGATCAACAGTTGTATGCCAAATTTTGAAATATGAATTTTGGTTGAATGCTGTCACTTTTCTGGGTTATGTCATATCTAGTGAAGGGATTATGGTGGATCCATAGACAGTTGTAGTTTTTGGTCACCTAGACCTATGACTCCAATCGATATTCGGAGCTTCTTGGGTTTAGCTAGATACTACAAGAGATTTGTGAAGAGTTTTTCGACTATAGTAGCCCCGTTGACCAAGTTCTTGTGGTTTGATGCTTGTGAGGTAGTTTTGAGAAGCTGAAGGATAAGATGACTTCAGGTTTGATTTTGACCTTGCCTGAAGGCACTGATGGTTTTATGGTCTATTCGATGGATCCCATGTAGGGCTTAGTTGTATTTTGATGCAGAGTATCAAGGTGATAGCTTATGCCTCTAGACAGTTGAAGGTATATGAGAAGAATTATCCGAATCATAACTTAGAGTTATTAGCTGTGGTGTTCGCGTTGAAAATCTGGCATCCTATCTATATGGAGTGCATGTGGATATCTTTTCAAATCATAAGAGCCTGAAGTATGTGTTTAGCCAAAAAGAGGTTAACCTTAGGAAAATGAGATTGCTTGAGCTGCTTAAGGATTATGACATTAGTCTTCACTACCATTTAGGTAAAGCTAACATAGTTGCTGATGCTCTTAGCAGGTTATCCATGGGCTGTCTAGCTCATATGGATAAGGAGAAGTGAGAATTGGTGAGAGATGTTCACCATCTATCTAACCTTGGAGTTTTCCTCTTGGACTAGGAAAATAGTGGTGTGATTATTTAAGAGGTGGCAAAGTCATCTCTTTGTATTGAGGTGAAAGAGAAACAACTGTTAGATCCTATCTTGGTACAACTCAAGAGTGATGTAGGTAGGCAGAAAGTGATGGCCTTTGAGGTTAGTGGTGATGGTACCTTTCGATACCAAGGGAGATTATTCATCCCTGGTGTGGATAAGTTGCGAGAGAAGATCATGGACGAGGCTCATAAGTTGCATTACGCTATTCATCCTGGTTCGATGAAAATGTATCATAACCTTAAGGAGACTTATTGGTGGACCAATATGAAGTGGGATTTGGCTAGATTTGTGGCTAAGTGCATGGTGTGCCAACAAGTGAAAGTTGAGCACTTGAAGCCCAAGAGATTGTATCAAGAAATTGAGTTGCCTGTGCGGAAGTGGGAAGTGATCAATACGGATTTTTTTATGTCTTCCTTAGTTTCATAATCAATTTGATTTTATTTGGGTCATCATGGATAGGATGACTAAGTCTGCTCACTTTTTGCCAGTGAGGACAAATATTTTGGCGGAGCATTATGCAAAGTGTTTTATTGAGGAAATTGTAGAGTTGCATGGGGCTCCTGTTTCTATCATATCTGACCATGGGGCTCAGTTGTCATCACTCTTTTGGAAGTATTTCAGAAAGGTTTGGAGACTAAAGTGAGTCTTAGTATGGCTTTCCATACGCAGTCGGATGGGCAAGCGGAAATAACTTTTGAAACATTGGAGGATATGCTTCGAGCTTGCGTGATTAATTATAGTGGTAGTTGGGTTGAACATTTTCTTCTTATAGAGTTTGCTTATAATAATAGCTACCAATCTAGCATTGACAAGGCTCCATTTTAGGTCCTATATGGTAGGAGGTGTAGGTCTCCTACTAGGTGGTTTGAGGTTTGTGAGGCAGAGATGTTTGGCCCAGATTTGGTTTACAAAGCCGTGGAGAAGGTGAAGGTAATTTTGGATAGGCTCAAAGACTCCCAAAGTCACCAAAAGTCCTATGCGCAGGTGAGGCATAAAGAGTTAGAGTTTTTAGTTAGGGTGGGGTGTTCTTGAAGGTATTCCCATGAAGGGGGTAATACGGTTTGGGAAGAAATGAAAGCTCAGTACCCGTTATGTCGGCACATACTTTGCCTCGAAAAGGGTTTGTAATGTTGCATATGAATTGGAGTTGTCCTCTAGTTTGAGTTTCGTTCACCCGGTGTTCCATATATCTATATTGAGGAATTGTGTGGGTGATCCATCAAAAATTGTGCCTATCAAGGATATTGGAATTTTGGATTTCTTGTCTTACGAGGAAGTCTCTATTGAAATTTTGGACCAGCAATTTCATCAATTGCGGACGAAGGACATAGCTTTGGTAAAGGTTCTATGGAGGAACCACAAGGGTGAAGAGGCTACTTAGGAAGCCAAAGAGGGTATAAATTCCAAGCATCCATTCTTGTTTTCCACTACAGAAAATCATGCGTAAGGTATATGTTATTCTTAACAACTTTGTTTTTTGACTTTGTTAAGGGAAATATTAATTTCCTTGGCTTCTTTATTTTCTAACTCAGTTAGAGGTAAAAGTAGAGATGTTTAGGGTTTAATCGTGCTAGTCAATGCCTTGTCCCATCGTTCGAGAATGAATGATCCAAGTGGGGGAGAATTGAAACACCCAGGATTCTGGTCCTTTAAAATTTCTTGAGCTTTGAGCTCACTGCCTTGATTACGACTTAACCATACGAGTCGTATGGTGTCTTGATAGGTTAAGTGACCCTAGTCGTAAGGTTTCTAGTGGATGGTAGTTATTTTTCATGTCTTTGATACGACTTGGTGATACGAGTCATTAAGGATGGTAATGATTTCTTAGGACAAACGTTAACCAAATTAGTAACTTATTGGCTTGACTCTACTCTAAGTACACGAGGCTCACTAGGATCCGTGAGGATAGGTTATGAGTCATGAGGTAAAGTCGTAGGTTGTCCAGTGTCTGACCTATTTAGGTATTGTGTTGGTTATGACTCGACCCTATGGGTCGTTAGGTCAGGTTATGAGTGGGATCATAAATTTGTAAGATAGATAGTGTACGGGTGTCCAACTCAATGTTTAGGATACGACTCATGGATACGAGTTGTATAATGTGGTGACAAGTCAAGTGGTTGACTGATAACAAAGGATGACTTTTTCTTATATCTTTTAAGCTGAGGGTATTATTGACATTTCCCACTATAGCCCCTTGGACCCCACAACTTAAAAAACCTTCCTTTGGACTTCATTATCAGATCATTCACCAAAAAAATACTCCCACAATCTCTCTCAAACTCTTTTTCAAGTTAAGGCTAGGGTTTCAAAGAAAGTGGTCATCTACGGTTCTAAGGATCTTATCTCTTCCAAATTCCTTGGTATTTCAGGCATGTTACTCCTCCCTCATTGTTATTTTACTTAAATGACATGTTTTAACATATGGCTATCATGGTATTGTTATGGTTTTAAAATCAAGGTTAGTTTTTTTTTGAATGTTTATTGTTGATATATGTTTTCCCATGGTTTAATTATGGTTTTCCTAGTTTTAAATATGGTCTTAAACATGTGGGTGCATGGGTATGGTGGCTGAACTTGATAATGGTAACTTTCTCTGAATTTGTGACTTTTGAAGTGGTTATGACCCCAAACCTGCATTGTGAAATTGGCTAATAGTTATGAGAAAAGTGGGAATTTGAATTAGAGGTATAATGAAATCCCCAAAGTGCTTGGTTTGACTTATTTCTTGAAACTAAAGCATGCTATAAATGGTTAAGTGGTTAAGGATGGTTTTGAAAACCTTCTAGGGTACACGTGAATATCCCAAGTGATTATTAAAATAAAAACCTTGTGAGGTACACGTGAATCCTCCAAGTGATTTTAATAATGGAGTTTGCAGCGTACATGGGAATCCCCTAAGTGTTGGCTAATGACATTGCTTTCAAGCTATAGTTGGTATGACGATAGCACTTAATAATGACTTAATAATTGTCTTCGACAATTGGTGGTTTGGTTATGTTCTAAATGTTCAAATTGGGAAATAATGGGGGTTGCGATAGCAAGATCTGAAGGTGTGAGTCCGAAGGTCGAACACTGGAAACTCATGTTTTCCGATATGAGGATTGGTCTTAGTAAATTTATTTTAATGGGGTACATGGGAATCCTCTAAGTATATATATGTATATATGTCTTATAGAGGGTGAAGGGTACACGAGAATCCCAAACCTTCTATGATATGTCTGGTTCATGCTACATACTAGGGATGATTCATGGGGTAATACTATACCCATATAGCCCATGAGTGGACTTATGCGGGTAAAGCTACAAAACCCAGGTTAAGGATTTAAATGCATGCTAAACCTTATTCCCTATTCCAACACGGTATATATGTATATATTTGATTGGATATGGTTATTTGAATTGGTTTTGATTTCATGACATAACTTTATCTTTATCCCTTAGTTACATGCTAGTGTTCATAATGCTAACCGTCTTTGGATGTTGTATCCCCATGTGATGCGGGATCCGATAATACTTTTACTCTCCCTGCTCAGTGACTTGGTGATTCAAGGGAAACTTTTGAGTCATACTAAATTGCTGAGTTTCCATACTCCGAAAGACCCCATTTCATGCTATGGACTTCCTTATATCATTTTTATTTCTTTGATTTTAGTTTGTCTATGGTCGTAGGCATGTCCCGATTGGATATTGTTTGATTCTGGTTAGAGGCTTTGTTGAACTTCTATGGGTATGGGTGGTGTCAGTATTAGTGTTAGAATTGGTATTGGTATTGGCATTGGATGTTTAATTGGTCGTGGCTTTCAGTTTTGATTTTAAACTTATTATTATTTTTTTGATTTAATATTATCTTATCGTGTGATATGTTTAAAATTTATTTGACATATGGTGTAGGGCGGTTAATGGTTTAGGTATTGGGGATGGTCTCCGGTTCTGGTCGAACTAGAGATACCCGACAGGACTAGGTCCTTGTTCGGGTCGTGCCACAGCATGTTCAATATATGTACACGATTATGATGCCAAAACCAAAGATAAATTTGCCTTTATTATGTAGTGATAGGTGATCTTGGATAGTTTGTGTGTTAGATTGAAGTGGTGAGTCTCCTTCTTCTAGATGTCTATTACTTCTTGGTTTATTTCGTGTCATAGACTATTTTATCATGATTTATTTTGGCTATCATCAGGGGCATGCCCTGGCTTAGATGTTTTTTGGATCGTAAG
This sequence comes from Capsicum pubescens, assembly GCA_030864215.1. NCBI lineage: Eukaryota > Viridiplantae > Streptophyta > Magnoliopsida > Solanales > Solanaceae > Capsicum > Capsicum pubescens. The sequence continues at coordinate 107,440,309 of CM061541.1, read as the reverse complement.
GCTTCATTGATACTGTGGATTGGGATTGTTGTTGCATATCTTAGTATTCATCATTAGTTAGTTATTCACCTATCTTTTTATATGTTCGGAACTCAGCCTATGTTATTACATGTTCAGTCTTCCGCTGCTATAGTTATATTTTATTCTATTTAACTTGGCAAAGGGGGTGCTTTCTGGTCCACGACGGACTTTAGATACCTATCACGAACAAGGCCTAGTTTGAGTCATGACAAGCTTGGTATCAGAGCCCCAAGTTCATGGTTAATTGGATGTCCACAGAGTCGTGTCAAGTAGAGTCTCTTTTATGGGTGTGTAGGGCGCTATACTTATAAGGGAGAGGCTACGAGGCATTTCAGAATGTTTTCCTTTCTTGTTCTACTTTTGGGTTGTAGAGTCTAGGATGTTGAAATCTCCTCTAATCTCTATTTGTCCGTATTTCAGATCATGCCTCCCAGAAGATCTGATACCCGTGAAAACTCTTATACCTTACTTGAGTATAATGTGGATGGAACTCATCCTGTATATAGGGTATAGACCCGGTCTAGGGTCCCTGCTTTTGATTGCCCCGGTGGATTTCAACCGGTTCCCTCTACTACCCCTTAAACTCCTCAGGGTGATGTGTCTAATGCTGAATTTTGCTAGTTGATTCATTTGCTTACTCAGTTGGTGGCCTCTCAGTCGCACATGTCTGAGTGTGTTGCTTCCATTACTCCTTTTTTGAGGCTACAAAGGTTGAAAAGTTCATGAGGTTGAGTCCTCAAACTTTATTTTATTCCAAGTTGAGGAGGATCCTCTAGGGTTCATAGATTAGATAGAGAAAACCTTTTGAGTAATGCATGTTTCTGACTCGAAGGGTGTGAAGTTTGCTGCATATCAATTGAACGATGTGGAATATCAGTGGTATGAGGAGTGGGAGCAATTGGGAGGGGTGATGTCGAGATGACATTATGTGATGAGTTTTCTGGTGCTTTTCTTGACCGCTTCTTTCCTTGGGAGTTGAGGGAGGCAATGTTTAAGGAGTCTATGAATGTTAAGTAAGGCAGAATGACTGTGAAAGAGTATGCCTTGTGCAACACCCCAGATTATTGTCCTTGAAAAAAATTTATGTTTTAAACTCACTGCCCAGGCTACGATTTTCCTTACAAGTCGTAAGATGTCATTGTGGGTCATAGGACCCCAATCGTAGCATGTACAGTAAAGGTAACCTAAGTTACTATCCTGATTACGAGTGGATCCTAATGAGTTGTAAAGACTCTAACTGAATTATATGGTCCCATCCATAGCCAATGTAGTATGATGCCTAAAGTATTCTGTTTTGAATATGACTAGGACCCTATGAGTCGTAGGGTCTCATAAAGAGTCGTGTGGTGTGACCATAGGGTAAATTGTTGACTTACTCACTAATGATATTGCATTGCATAAATAGTTAAACAATGAACATGTATTTTGAAGTCCATGTTGGTTATATTTGATTTAATGAACAAGGGGGGTCGAGGCATTCCACCAAGTTTATGTGATTTTTATGGCATAAAGTTAAGATTATAAGTCTAATGGTATGTCGATAACCATGGTGTGACTTAATGGTTAAATATTTAGTTAATAAATGGGTTATGTGAAACTTGTTTTAATTTGGTTTTAATGGGGGTTATGTAGCTAGGCCGTAAAGGTGTGCATCTTGGATGACTTGTACTGAAAACTTATGTTTGCCAATATGAAGTTTGGTCTTGATGACTGTGTGCATTGTTCACACTATTGATATAATTGTATCTTGGATTTACGTGGGGTTAGGCCATTTTTTGGTCTTCCTTGTTACCTCTGGTTTATGCGGCTAACACATATTGGGGCCCTTTCAGTAGGGGGAACTAAACCAACATAGCCCGTGAGTACCTGTTAAGATGGTTGAGCTACATAGTCCAAGATAAAGTTTTACTTTATGCTAAACCTTGTTCCTTATCCCAATTTAATACTTATACATATATATGATGATGCGGGTATGATTTTGAATTGGATTTGACTTGGCATTATTTTATCCTTTATTCCTGAGTTACATGTTAGCGCTCAACCTACTAATCATCTTCGGAAGCTGTATCCCCATGCGATGCAGGGTCCGAAGGTAATTCTAGTTTTCCTGCACAGTGTTAGGTGGATTGGCTTAAATCATCGGTCATTTGTGGTGAAGTGGTGAGCTTTCATTCTCTGGAAGACTTGATCATTTTTATCAGTTTCTTCACATGACCTAGAATTGTAGACTGCATATTGACATTCTCATTGTTATTGTCATTATAAGAGTCTGGGGCATGTCCCAACGTTGGTTCTTTTTGGATTGGTAGAGGCTTCAAGAATATTGATATTAGGTATTGATGTTGACACTCTTAGATATCTTTGAGTTTATTATTTTATTTTCATTTTATATATTAGGAATTCAACTACTGCTAGGTGTGTTATGTTCTTTTTGGCTAGGCAATGGGGATGGTATCCGATCCTCAGATTACTTGAGATACCTATTATGGCCAGGACCTAGTTTGAGTCATTAAAAAGTTGGTATCAGAGCCTAGGTTTGGTGTCATTGGGTGTCAACAAAGCCGTGTTAAGTAGAGTTTCTTTTATAGGAGTGTGTGTCACACTTATAAAAGAGAGGCTACAAGGCATTTAGGAATGTTTTCCTTTCTTGTGATCTACTTTCGAGCTGTAAAGTCTAGGGTGTTAATATATCCTCTAATTCCTATTTGTTCGCTTTTTAGATCATGCTTCCCAGAATATCTAATGCACGTGGAAACTCATTTGTCCCACTTGAGGACAATGTGGATGGGTATTATCTTACTTATGAAGTTTAGAATCAGTCTAGGGTCGCTGCCTCTGCTTGCCCTCGTAGAGTTCCATCGTTCCCCATTGATCCTCCTCCCGCTAATGATACTTCTGCTTAGTTACCTCAGGGAGATATTACTAATGTCGAGTTCCACCGTTCCATCCATCTATTGACCCAGTTGGTGATATCTCAATCACATCATTCAAATTCTGTTGGTGCTGCTGTGAACTCTTCTGATGCCACTAGAGTTGTCCAGTTTATGAGTTTTAATCTTCCGACCTTTACTGGGTCTAAGGCTGAGAAAGATCCACAAGGGTTTATAAATAAAATAGAGAAGATTTTTCATGTGAAGCATGTCTCTAACTCCGAGGGTGCAGAATTCGTTGTATACCAACTAAAGGATGTGGCATATAAGTGGTGTGAGGTGTGGGACCAATTTAGGGGTGATGATACATAGTTGGCTTATAAAAGAATTTTTCTGGTGTTTTTTTTATTGCTTCTTTCCTCAGGAGTTGAGGGAGGAAAAAGATAAGGAGATCATGAATTTAAAGCATGGCAAGATGACTGCGAAGGAGTATGCCTTAAAGTTTCATTAGTTGTCCCGTTATGCTCTTGAGCTATTATCTAGCTTGAGGGCTAATATGAGGAAGTTTGCTTCGAGCTTGTCTCGAGACTTGGTGTTGGAATACAAGGCCGCCCTACAAAATAGTGACAAATATGTCTAGGTTTGTTGTGTATATGCAGCAGGTGGAAGATGAAAAAATTAAATAAGCCAAATTTGGGAAGAGGCAACGTAAGAAGTTTCTATATTCTGAGTAGGGTGGTGGCCAGCATATTAGTGGTAGAGATGGCAGGAAGTGGTCTAAGAAGATGTGGGGCGATTTTGGTTTTTATTCTATGGATAGTGCCCTATATCCTAAGTTGTCCAGTGATCATCGTGTTTAGAGAAACAGTGGGTTTAAGGCATAGGTTTCCCAATCTCAAGCCAGTGGGGCTCAGTCAGCTCCATTGCATCCTCTTTTCAGATTTTGTGAAAAATTACACCATGGCTTTTGCGATAAGAGGAGGAATAAGTGTTTCAGATGTAGCCGTCTTGGCCACATTCAAAGGAACTGTACATTAGGCATTGTTGATATTGGGATAATAAGGTCCCGATTGTTGTTTCTTAAGCTCTTGCACTAAAAGATGCTACTTCTTGCTCCGGCACTGGTTAGAATTGTCTGTATGTTCTTTCGACCCATCAGGATTCAGAGGTGTCTCATGATGTTGTTTGATATGATTTTAGGGATGTGATTGATGTTATTTTGGGGATGGATTGGTTGGACTCGTGCTATGCATCTCTTTATAGTAAGACCTAAAATGTTAGTTTCTTATTCCCGAATGAACCAGTGATTGAGTGGGAAGGTAGTTACCTTAGTGCCTAAGGGAAGGTTCATTTCTTATATTAGAGCTCAGAAGTTGATTTCCAAGGGGTGGCTATCCCATTTAGTGCATGTTAAGGGTTTTAGTTCCAGATCCCCTCCATTGCACTCTTTCACGATGCTCTATAAGTTTCCTAAGGTGTTTCTTGATGATCTTCCCCTTGTTTCTCTCAATAGGTAAATTGATTTTGGGATGAATCTTCTTTAAAACACTTGTCCTCTCTTTATCCCTCTCTATAAAATGGCTCCTGCTGAGATGAAAGAACTTAAGGATCAGTTGAAAAATCTTCTTGATAAGGGTTTTAATCACCCTAGTGTTTCCTTGTGGGACACTCCTATTCTCTTCTTGTGTAAGAAAGATGGGTCCTTTTGGGTGTGTATAGATTACCACCGGTTGAATAAGGTTATGGTGAAGAGTAAGTATCCTCTTCCTAGGATTGATGACCTATTTGATCAGCTTCAGCATGTTAAGTGCTTCTCTAAGATTAACCTTCGGTCTAGTTATCATCAGTTGAAGATTAGGGAGGTGGATATCCCTAAGACTTCTTTCTGAACCTGGTACGGTCATTTTGAGTTTTTGGTATGTCTTTTCAGTTCTCGACGACATTTATGGATTTGATGAACTAGGTATTCAGTTAGTTCTTGGATTTGCTTTTAATTGTATTTATTAATGATATTTTGGTGTACTTTATGAGTTAGGTAGATCATGCCAATCAACTCCTTGTAGTGTTGCAGACTCTCAAGGGCTAGCGGTTGTATGCTAAATTTTGTAAGTGTAAGGTCTGGTTAAACACTTTTTCTTTTCTAGGTCATGTTATTTCTAGGAAGGGGACCATAGTAGATCCACAAAGGTTACGGTGGTTAAGAAATGAATTAGACCCACTACTCTAATAGATACTCGGAGCTTCTTGGGTTTAGTTGGATACTATAGGCGGTTTTTGAAGAGATTTTCTTCTATTGCTGCCCCATTGACTAGGTTGACTTAAAAAATGGTAAATTTCTTATGGTTGGATGTTTGTGAGGGTAGTTTCGAGAAGTTGAAAGACAAATTGACTTCTGTTTCTATTTTTACATTGCCTAATGGTACTGATGGCTTTGTGGTTTATTATGATGCATCTGGTTGGGAATTGGGTTATGTTCTGATGCGGCACGGTAAGGTTGTAGCGTATGCTTCTAGAAAAGTGAAAGTTTATGAGAAGAATTCTCTGACTCATGATTTGGAGTTGTTAGATGTGGTTTTAACTTTAAAGATTTGGTGTCACTATTTATATGGGGTCCATGTTGACATATTCTGAGATCATAAGAGTTTGCAATATGTATTCACCCATAAGGAGTTGAACCTTACGCAAAGGAGATGGCTTGAGTTGCTTAAGGACTACGACATGAGTCTCCATTATCATCCAAGAAAAGCTAACGTGGTTACTGATTCTCTTAGTAGGTTGTCAATGGGGAGCTTATCTCAAATTGATGAGAAAAAACAAGGTTTGGCGAAGGATGTTCACCATTTGGAAAATTTTAGGGTTCATATCTTAGACTCTAAAGATGGAAGCGTGATTATGCAAGAGGTGGTGAAGTCATCTCTTAGTGTTGAGATGAAAGAGAAATAGATCTTGGATCCTATCTTGATGCAAATAAAGGATGATGTGGGTTACTAGAAGGTGATGGCTTTTGAGATTGGTGGTGATGGTATCTTGAGGTGCTAAAATAGATTATGTGTTCTCGATGTTGATAGGCTATGTGAGAGGATCTTGACTGAGGCTCATGAGTTGAGGTGCACTATTCATCCCGGTTTGACAAAAATGTACCACAACTTAAAAGAGATCTACTGGTAACATAATATGAAGAGAGATATGGCCAATTTTGTGGCCAAGTTCTTGGTATGTTAGTAATTGAAGGTGGAACACTTGAGTCTGGGTGGATTATTTCAAGAAATTGAGTTGCCTATGTGGAAGTGGGAGGTGATTAATATGGATTTTGTTACTGATCTTCCAAGTGTCGCAGTCAGTTTGATTAGATTTTGGTCATTGTGGATAGGATGACCAAGTCTTTTCAATTCTTGTCTGTAAGGACTAATTACTCTACTTAGGATGATGCAAGGCTAATCATTCAGGAAATTGTTAAGTTTCATGGTGTGCCTATTTCTACTATATATCTAATCATGGTATTCAGTTCTTATCTCACTTTTTGCGTTCCTTTTAGTGGGGGTTGGGAACTAAGGTGAATCTTAGCATCGCTCTCCACCCGCAGGTGGATAGACAAGAGGAGAGGATGATATAGACTTTGGAGGATATGCTAAGGTCCTGTGTGATTGATTTTGGTGGTAGTTGGGTGAATCATTTTCCTCTTATTGAGTTTCCTTAAAATTCTAGTTATAAATCTAGCATTGGGATGGCTTCGTTTGAGGCATTGTATGGTTGGAGATATCGTTTTCCTATTGGGTGGTTTGAGGTTGGTGAGGCTAGGTTGTTCGATCCTGATTTGGTTCATTAGGCTATGGAGAAGGTAAAGGTGATTAGAGATAGTCCTAAGACCGTCCAAAGTCACCAAAAGTCCTATGCGGACGTAAGATGAAGGGAGTTAGAATTTGAAGTTGGCAAATGGGTGTTCTTAATGGTGTCTCCCATGAAAGGAGCGATGCAGTTTGGAAACAAAGGGAAGCTCAGTCCCTGTTATGTGGATTCATATTTCATTTTTAAGAGAGTGGGTAATGTGGCTTATGAGATAAAGTTGCCTTTGTATTTGGTAAAGCCTGGGCTGATCCCCAGCTCACTGGTGGTTGTGGAAGAAAAATCTCTGGCTTACGTGTAGGAATAGGTTCTAGGAAAGGTGGCCTATCCTATCCTTTAATTGAGAACATGTAACGCCCCAAAAATGGGTCCTGAGATGTCTCACGGTGCCCAAGACTACGAGTAGTCTCAAGCTAACCATGTAAGCCTTCTACTAAAGCTGTAACTCATAATACAGAAATCTAAGCATGAAAAACAATACTGAACTACTGAATACTATCTGAACTGGACTAGACTTAACTGGACATAATGTCGAAAAGAATTTGACATAAAAGTTTATACAACCAACACTTAAAATATGAATTATAGCTAGTATCCTGACAAGCCTCTACTACTAACAACTAGAGAGTCATTAGGAAAGACCCCCAATTGACTCAAAATGAACTGAAAGCAATTGAACAATTTACTTTAATAAACTTGAAATCTGAATAACTAGGTCCCCAAACTATGAGGACTCACCAACTGTCGGATGTAGATAAAGATACTCTTGGTCAATCACGTTGCTAGAACTGAGAACTTGAACCTTCATTATTAAACAATGTAGCACATAGACATATATATGGGTCAGTACTTTTGGAATGTATTGAGCATATGGGGGTGAATGCATAAGTAAAACAGTAATGAAATGTATATATTTCTCTTAAACAATGCATGCTAAGTATAAATGGCCCACATTGTCTTGAGTAACTGAAAGTTGATGTTATAAATCATGAATGGTAAAACAGACTGTATGAATACTGTGAGGCACCACACTTAGTTCTAAATCTTTACTTGAAATCTATTTTCAAATCATGCATACTGTGTAGAAAGGACTCACTTTTATCATATGAAAACTAAAAGTTGAAATTCTGTAAGTAATGTCTTAAGTAGGACCATATCTGAGTAAATTCGTGATACTTTACACTTAGTTTCTAGGAGTTGTTCTGTTATTCTATTATAGGACTTAGGTTTTTACGGTGGTTCTTCTAACCGACATACACTATCTGAGCTATCAAAGTGTCCAACGTCTTATTCCCTTATGGGAAAACCTCACATTGGGGAGAGGTGTCATACTCTTGCCAAGGAGTATAACCTGAGCTAAGTGATCACAATCTGTATCTATCATCCATATAAATAGGAATAATCTGAATGTGTACCTACGCTGGCTTGTAGTTCTGGGGCAGGTGAACATACCGAACTCAGTGCTAAATACTACTACCTTTAATCTGTATGCTTATTCTGTAGGATATCCACTTTAAAATTTGCATAAGGGTTTATAATGAAAACCAGTTATGTATCTATTTACTTTAACCTGTACTCAAAACTGTAAAGTGGATTCCATATCTTTGCTGAGATCAAAAGATCAAATCTTTTTTCAAAAACTAAATATAAACTAATTATAGGTGTTGAGAAGCCTTATTTTCTTGAAATATCAATACTCAAACTAAGACTTAATAACCCATGCTTTAAACTCATATGGAATTGACACCAAGTCATGCTCAATAAACAAAATATTGAAATTTTGTAATAATTCTAGTCAAAATAGTGAAATTCAAGTCTCAATGTATGTATAATCACGTCACACAAATAAACATACAAAGCAATTAAACATTTAAATCACTTGTAACATCATAATCTTTAAATAATGATAATTGGGTATGAACCCTAAATTGCAAATCATGTAAATTCAAGTAAATTCAACTTTTAGGACTAGTTTGGGGCACAAGGATGAAAGATGTATCCTTGTTCATAACCCTACATACCCTAATTGACTAAATTGATGAAGACACTTGACTTTGAATTCGTATTTGTGTTCTTAAAGATTGTTTCTTGAAGATCTTGAACCGGGAACCTCAAATTCTTGGTTATCTTGGAAAAGGAACGGTGAATTTGGATTCCTCTTCCTATGATCTTGACCTGCTAAGTGATTTCCGAAAGCTCCCACTATGACTAAAAAGCTCCCTTCTTGAAGTTTAAAATTGAATCTCTAGGGTTTTCTTTGAGAGCAATTTTGGTGAATAATAAGCATACTAAGCTTAGAATAGGTTAAATCTTCTGTTTTCACGAATTAGGGCAAGGGTAATTGACTTAAATATCCTTCTAAAACTTAAAATCGCGATTGGAGTCCCAATTTTTCCACTTGGCGCAATGCGGTGCCATCACAGTGGCTTACTGGAAAAGGGACGAGAGTGATTTTGCACTCCAGCATGACGTGGTTCTATGGCGGTGCATCACTGGAAAACGGAAGAGTGCAAAATTGCACTCCAATGGGATGTGGTGCTATCACGTTGCATCACTGGAAAAAAATGAGTGAAAAATTGTACTCCAATGCGACGCGGTGTTTGTTCCACCGCAATTTCTGGCACGACACTGGCCAATCGCATTGAGCTAGTGGAAAGGGACGAGTGTGATTTTGAGGATCACCACAACGCGGCATAATCGCGGTGAGCTACTGCCTATCAAGAAAAGTGCCATAACTTCACATTCGGGTAGAAAATTTAGGCGAAATTGGTATCGTTGGAAAGCTAACTCAATTACCTATACTTTGGTGGTTCCTAATCTAGAAAATTCTCCATACATAAATAGTTATACCCTTTCAAAGTTGACCCTTGTAGAATCAAACAACAACCTTTGGATGAATCTAAAGTTCTTGGTTCAACTAGGGTGTAGGTAATTTCTATGAGCATTCTTCACCTACTAAACACTTCACACACTAGGAGATGAACTGAATTAAGAAAAGGACAGGGTATTACAATATATCCCTCTTAGGAATATTCGTCCATGAATGAGACTAGTTGAGATGAGGGTACTGAGGAACTGAGACTACATACTGTCATGCACCACTAAAAGAAAACTGCATGACTTAATCTAAAACATAATGAATGATTGAACTAATCTGTGAATGCATAAATTGACTTAAAGATAATCACGTGGCTAAAACTAAGACTGGAAAAGAAATGAGTTAAGGAAGACTATTACCTTAGGTTGAATCTGATATTTTGGAGAAGAGGTAAGGATACTTGGTTCGCATGTCTGCTTCTGATTCCCAAGTGACAACCTCAACAGACTGATTCTGCCCCAGAACTTTGGCCAAGGGAAATTCCTTTTTCCTTAGTCTACGGATCTAGTGATCAAGAATATCCACTGGAAGTTCTTTGTATGAAAGGATATTCTAAATATCCGTGCTTTCTAGAGGGTCTACAACAGCTAAATCATCCATACACTTCTTTAATAAGGATACATGGAACACTGGTGAATTGATGACAAGTCTGCAGGTAGATCAATCTCACGAGCTACCTTCCCCACACAACTCACTATCCTATAGGGACCCATATATCGGGGACTAAGATTCCCCTTTTTGCCAAATATCTTCACCCCCTTCATAGGTGAAACCTTCAAATAAACTAAATCATCGAGTTTAAACTCAAGATCACTTCACCTTACGTCTGTATAGATTTTTGATGACTCTTATTTATCTTCAATCTTTGTTGAATCAACTAGACTTTCTCCACCGCTTAAAACACTATATCTAGACCAATCAAAGAAGCCTCACCCACTTTGAACCACCCAACTGGTGACCTACATCTCCTTCCATAAAGATCCTCAAACGGGGCCATCTGTATACTAGAATGGTAACTGTTATTGTAGCCAAACTCGATCAATGGAAATTGGTCATGCCAACTGCCTTTGAAGTTGAGAACACATGCCCTTAACACATCCTCTAGGGTATGAATGGTACTCTCTGCCTGACCATCTATTTGGGGGTGAAAAGCTGAACTGAGATTAACTTGGGTACCAAGACCCTCCTGAAAGGCTTTCCAAAATTGAAAAGTAAACTTAGTTCCCCTATCAGAAATGATGGACAAGGTAACTCCATGTAATCTAACCAACTCTCTGATATATTTAGCTTACAATAATCTTCAGTTGTGTAGGATGTGTGAACTAGAGAGAAGTGGGCTGATTTGGTCAATCAGTCTACAATAACCTAAATCAAATCATTTTGTCGACGCGAATGGGGTAACCCTGTCATAAAATCAGTGTTCACCTCTTCCAACTTCCAAGTGGGAATACCAAACTCCTACAATGTCCCTCCAGGTCTTTGGTGCTCTACTTTAACCTGTTGTCAAGTAGCATACTTGGCCATAAATTTTGCGATATCTTTTTTCATACTACTCCACTAATAGACTTCGCGCAAATCACGGTACATCTTGGTGGCTCCTGGGTGAATGGAGTAACGCACACCATGCACTTCTTCCATAATCCGCTGCCTTAAATCATCAACGCACGACACACACAACTACTTAGGTATCTCAACACACCATCTCGCCTTTGGGAGAAAACCTCTACCTTTTTGTCTTTAACTGACCTCTTCAGTTTGAGCAAACTAGAGTCCTTTTCCTGTTTCTCTTTCACTTCATAAGCTAGAGAAGATCTGAACTACTCTGAAACCAAATATTCCACTTAGCTGAGTCAACCAACCTCATACCCAATCTAGCTAATTGGTGAACCTCTCAAACTAATTCTCTCTTATCACTCCCCACATGCACAACACTGCCCATAGACAGTATACTAAGGGCGTCTGCCACTACATTAGCCTTGCATGGTTGATATAACACACTCATATCATAATCCTTCAACAATTCTAACCACCTTGTTTGATGAATATTTAATTCCCTCTGAGTAAACACATATTGCAAGCTTTTGTAGTCCACGAATACATCAACATGCACCCCATAAAGATAGTTCCTCCAGATTGTCAATGTAAATACAACATCAGCTAGCTCAAGGTCATGGGTAGGGTATTTCTTTTCATAAGGCTTAAGTTGTCTAGAGGAATAGGCTATAACCTTGCCTCTCTGCATTAAAACACAACCCAGACCGATTCTAGAAGTATTACAATAGACAATGAATCCATCTGTACCATCAAGTAGCACTAAAACTAGGGATGATATGAGTCGATCCTTCAACTCCTGAAAACTCTTCTCACAGGAATCTGACCACTGAAACTTAACTTTATTTTCGATCAATCTAGACATGAGGGACACAATAGACGAAAACCCTTTAACAAAATATCTGTAATAGACAGCTAAACCCAAGAAACTCCTAATGCCTGATGGAGAGATAGGTCTAGGACAATTTTTTATTGGTGTTTTTATGGGAGTCGACTCTAATGCCATCACTGGAAACAATATGACCAAGGAAAGCCACTGATCTTAGCGAAAATTCATATTTGCTGAATTTGGCGAAGAACTGGTGATCAAAAAGAGTTTGCAATACAATTCTAAGATAGTATGCGTGGTTATTCTCACTACGAGAATAGACAAGAATATCATCGATAAACACTATGACAAATATTTCCAAATACCATTTGAAAACTCTCTTCATCAAGTTCATGAAGGCTACTGGGGCATTTGTCAACCCAAAGGACATGACTAGAAACTCAAAATGACCATAACAGGTTCTGAAAGCTATCATTGAAATATCACATTCCTTTACTCTAAGCTGATGATAGCCGGATCTAAGGTCTATCTTGGAGAAGTAACTTGCACCTTGGAGTTGGTTGAATAAGTCATAAATCCTAGGAAGAGGATATTTGTTTTTTATTGTTACTATATTCAGCTGATAATAGTCAATGCACATTCACAAAGAACCATCTTTCTTTCACATGAATAGGATGGGAGAGCCCCATGGAAAGACACTAGAAAAAAACTTTTATCTAAGAGGTATTTGAGATGCTCTTTAAACTCCTTAAGCTTAGATGGAGCCATACGATATGAAGGAATGGAGATGGGTTGAGTATTTGGAAGAAGGTCAACACCGAATTCTATTTCCCTATCAGTAGATACCCCTGGCAAATCTTCAGGAAAAAATTTAGGAAACTCACTAACTACACAGACTGACTGAATTGTTAGAGCCTCAGACTAGGTGTTTTTGACTCAAACTAGATGACAGATGCACCCTTTTGATATTAACTTTCTTGCTTTAAGATAGGATATGAAATGACTCTTGGGAGACATGAAATTACCTTCCCACTCAAAGGATGGCTCATCAAGAAACTAAAACTTTACTACTCAAGTATGACAATCTATAGATGCATAATAGGAATAGAGATAAGCCATACCCAGAATAATGTCAAAGTCGACCATGTCTAACTCTATCAAGTCTTCTAATATGATCTTATGATGGACAATGATAGGATACTTTCTATAGACTCGTTTGGCAACAACTGACTCACCCACCGGGGTGGAAACTACGAAGCCCTTAGAGAGTTTTTCAGGTCCTGCCCCAAAATTTACTGAAAATAACAGGGTCACATAAGAGAGATTCGACCCATGGTCCAACAGTATATAAACATCAAGATGAAAGACACGAAGCATACTAGTAACAACATCTGGCAAACCCTCCTACTTCTGTTAGGATGGTAAAGCATAGAACCGATTCTGATGCTGACCACCACCGGTACTGGATGGATGATGCATCCTGAGGAGGGATTGGGCGACCTAGAGGAGCTGGTGTTCTAGTAGCCTGAGTTTGGGGATGAATATCCTTGCTTCCCTGCCTAGCATGCAGGCACTCTTTGATTCCATGACCCAACTTACCACATCCATAACAACCTTTCTGTTCCAACAAAAACTCACCAAGATGATTCTTACCGCACTTAGTACATGAAGGATAACTGGGTTTTCCACTCACACTATTCTGAGACCTGGACATAGAAGTTTTACCCCACTGCTCCTGCCTAGCTCTGGGGCAGGAGCACTAGCTTAAGATGGCACTGGCATAGATGAGCGACCCTGAAAGTGTGAATAGTTCCCCCCTCCAGACCTTGTCTGGCCATAGTCAAACTACCCGGTTCTAGCCTTTTTATTTCCCCTCTCTCCCCCCTTCAACTTTTCTTCCTCAATGCATTGAGCATGAATTATCATCCTAGAAAGATATATATCCTCAATAAGAATGGAAGTCCTACACTCATTGACCACCAAAATATAAACTCCAGTAATGACCTTACTCATACCCGACCTAGGGTCAGCCATCGTATCAGGGGAATACTTAGACAATTGATTGAACATAGGGCAGTACTCCTTAACTGTCATCGAGCCCTACCTCAGGTTCCTAAACTACTCTATATTAGCTTCTCTCAATTCATACAGAAAGAACCTATCTAGAAAAACGTCCTAAAATACCTGCCAACTCATAGAAACTGCATTCTCACCTCTACTATTCTTCCACATAACAACCCAATCATACGCCACATCCTTCAGCCTATAGGATGCCAACTTTACACTCTCCTCCTCAGTAACATACAAAATCTGGGTGATCTTTCTCACCTCATCTAAGTAAAGATGTGGGTCCTCACCTGCTTTTCATCCAAAGAACTCAGGCGGATTCATTCTCATGAAGTCACGAATTCTGGCTACTGTGAAATCACCATTCGATTGAAGTAGGACTGCCACCTAATTATTTATGATAGCGCACACACAATTGTACGTGGTCTTATCAAGTAGTAAAGTAGCCTAATGAAATCCAAGTATCAATCCCACAGAGACTTGATTCAATAAAAATTCTATTTTAGTTCACAATTTAGATTCAATTGATGCAAGTTTAACCAAAAAGAGAGATTGTAATTTATAAGAAAAGAAAAGTAAACAATGCATAAAGTAAAGATATTGAAACAATCAATAGGATAAAACCTAAGGTTAAAGAACTTTGAACAATCATACTAAGTTATTGAATTTCATTCGTCAACTTGCTTATCTTGGTTGTTGATTCGTAGGGTTAATTGTATGATCATGGTCTCCTACCTCTAATCCTTTACCTAAATTGGACCTTACAACTACATCGTTGGGCAGGGATGTAATAGCCCACTTAAGTTCTTCAAACTCTCATCCCACGTATGAATCAAGTAAGGCATCTAAGTACATCTCTGTCCTAGATACTAATTTGAATTCCTTATTTCATGAAATAATACAACCCATACTTTGTTTATTCCCATGCTCTATCTTCCTATTCCCTCTCCCGAGATCACAAGGTTGACAATTGATGTATTCTAAGGGTATCTAATCCTTTAAACAATTAAAACATTAATAAACAAACAACCAACAATGATAAGAAAATCAAATAAACTTAATTCGAAACAATAATACTCATGTTCTTGATTTTAACCCCAGAAAAGGACGTTTAGACACGCATAGTCATAATCATAATCATAGTCACAAGATTGTAATTAATGACTAAAAACATTAATGAACTAAATTATAATATTAAAAACCTAATTATGAAGTTGTAGCAGCCCCTCAATCTCCAAAATATGTCCAAGAATAATTAAAAAAACGTGTATAAGGATGTATTTATAGCAAAAGGATAATCCAAAGCCGTGTTGGACAAGGAATAAACATGCAAGTCAGGCCTAGAATGGAGCCTGTGTTGCGGGCTCCATTACACCATTCTAGAGCCTGAGTCGCAGGCTATATTGCATAGAAATAAAATTTATGTTGAGTGCTAATCACTGGCTCCCACTGGAAGTTGATCTCAAAATATTTTCTAAGGCAAGGGAGTACTAAAATGGAGGGGGCACCTCGGGATTCATTTCACCGGGATAGGGGCTCATCGTAGGGACACATTATTTTGGGTTACTTCTGAACCTATTGGTGCGTTGCACATGCCAATTGGCCTTTCCACTCACCCTCACTCGCACTGGACATTCCAGGTTTCCAAATTGAGTCCAACAATTAAGAGCTCAAAATCACACAACATCTAAGATGGTAAACTAGAAATACGAGCTAAGACTAGGGTTGCCCCTATTGATTTTAAGCTTATTATTTTGACTCTTGTCTTGATCCAATTGACCCTTGAACATTATAAACAACTTGTTTCACATATAAATACACAATAACAACCTCAAGAACTCATTAATCACGTTAGAACACAACACGATAGACTAGACAAAGACCTAGTTCAAGCTAGTCACACTAGTTTTCTCGGTTGAATTCTAAATAATCAATTTGAATCAAAACTTGTTTGAAAACACTATTAAACATTGTAAACACATACATAGACACTTTGATGAACATTTATATCGCTATAAACACATTAAGAACATGAATTATCCTCAAAACAAGGCTAAAATAGCAAGGCAAAAATACATAAATACACCCAACATCACCATCCCACACTTAAATCCTTGTTCATCCTCGAACAATTCTTAACTATAAGCATCATGAGATGAAGAGACTCCAGACTTCTACAACATTTAAGAAACTCAAGATAGTACTACAGTGACTACACAGGATGCAAGTTACTACACCTAGCATGTTACAACACAATTAAGAGCTCATGAACACTACTCACAAACAACCTAGCCTCAAGAATTTACTCACCAAGTTGGCAAACTCATGATTATTGCTCAATCAAGGATATTATACAAATCACCCAGATTCATTAAACATGTGCCCTTACAATAAGAGAGTTACCCACAATCACTCACAATAATGCAATTATCATAATGGGTATACAAATCAAGTTACACTCACTCTCACAAAGAATTCACAAATTACACATAATAAACCATAGGTTTTCCCTTAATTTCATACTCCACTAATATTGGAATGTGAAATTTACGATCAAATAGTTCTTTTTCGGGTTGTAATGTAGGCTAAGGGATGGGTAGGAACTATTTTGGCCAAGAATAGTGACTATCTTTCCTAAGTGCTTTAATACATCACAATATTTCACATAAAACCACCTTTCAACAACCTATTCACACCTTATACATATACCCATATCTTTTTTGTTTTGCCCCATCTCCTTTAAGCATTCTTACAAACACATGGTGGGCGTATTGTCTATTTCTTCAAGATTCAATTTTTTTCTTTTTCACAACCATGGGAATATTTCTAACACCATTTACATTACTCCCAGCCATAACACATCAAATATAAACACCAATAACTATTACCTTGGGGCATCGATTTCACCTTTCTCCTACTTCTTGAATTTCACACTCCTTACTCAATTATTTTTACAATTAAAGCACTTAGGAGCTTTTTGAATCAAATTAAGGTCAATCAAAGAAAAGGTGTTAGTTTACATATGAGGCTACAAAATAAAAAGCTAAAGTCTCAATAGGGCTTAACTAGGATTATGCACAAAGGTAGGCAAAAGAGAAGGTAAAAATAAGGGTATCAAAGAAATGCCTATATCATATCCTAAACCCACACTCTTTATTTTGATTTATACACACAACAGACAAGTTCTAGACATCACATGTAACAAGGAATATACAATAAACTCGCATCACAGATGGAATATGCTCATCTCACATAGGATAATCATAGACTCCCAACCAAACAATAACATGAATTCAAATTTTAAGCCAAAAAGTACAAGAGCCACAAACTTGAGCCTAAGAGTCTCAAAAGTAGAAATTCACTCATTGAATATACTTTTACCAGTAAAACCTTGCACCATGCAGTTAAAAAAAACACCAACAAGAATATCTTACACAATTTTTTTTCAAATTGAGGAAAAAATTGAGAATTTTCCCTCCCCAAACATAAAAATCTACTTTATTCCTAAAGTGATCTTAAAAGTATGAGATAGAAATACTCTTTGAGGCCTCTAGGCCTAGCTAGTAGCATCTTTTGCATAAATGGAATATGCGGGACCCCACACATAGTTTTTGCCATACTCCTTAGCTCAGGTTTCTAGTACTCAGACTTTCCATCAATCCGTGACTCAACAAAAACAAAAAATATGTGAAATAAAAATCTAAAGCTAAAAAGAAACCATACCTACTTAACTTGGGTTGCCTCCCAAGCATGCCTTATTTAGTGTTGTGACACGACCCAACTCAACTCAACTATATTCCTTCACCCTTTTACTCCACTTTTGGAGCTATTTTCTCATTTGTTTCTGACCTCTTGAGTTTTCACTCTCAAGTTTAACCTTTTTTTCAACTTTTATCATGTTAGAAAGCAGCAATTTCAGCTTAGGCCACTCAATCAAGTATCTGAAGAGGTCTTTGGTGGGCTAACCACCCTATACTTGTCCCTTCAATAATATTGATCATATATAAATCTTTATAATGGGATGTTATATTGGGTTCTTTGTAAACATAAAATACCACATCTTCATCCTCTACCCTTATTTTGAGAGTTCCTTCTCTAGCATCAATCAATGCTCCTTCAACTACTGAGAATGGACTCCTCAAGATAACTGGTACTTGTTCGTCTACCTCAAAATCAAGAATAATAAAGTCATCAGGAATAATGAATTTACCAACCTTTATGAGGACGCTCTCTATTATTCCTTTCATATATGATCTGTCTGCGAGTTGCAAAACCATAGTGGTCTATCTAGGATTTCCCAAGCCAAATGTTTCAAACAGAGATAGGGGCATCAAATTTATGCTTGCCCCTAAGTCACTCAGTGTGTGGACCACTCTACTCCCAATTTAGATAGGGAGAGTAAACTTCCCTGGATCTCTTAATTTCTTGGGGAATTTTTGTGTCATTACAATGCTACACTCTTCAGTGAGTATATCACCCCCACATCCTGCAAAATTCACCTTATTAGCAACCACATCCCTCAAGTACTTTGCATACTTTGTCATACCCTGCAAAATATCTAACAAAGGTAAGTTAATGTGAAGTTATCTAAATGTATCAAAGAACTTCTTAAAAATTGCATCCTCCTTCGCTTTGATTTGCCTCTAAGGGAAGGGTAGTGGTGGTATCTTCTTCACTTCTTCTTCAACAATTTTTTCTTTCAAGTACTCAGACTTCCTTGATTTTTTAGAAACTTTATCATTTACCTGTTGGGGAGTCAATTCTGCATCTACCTCCTTAGTTATCTTTGGAGGTTCTCCTTGAAGCTATTTACCACTTCTGAAGGTGATTGCCATAACTTGTTTTGGATTTTCTGTATCCGATGGCAATCCACCTTGAGGCCTGTATTCAATGCTTGTTGTAACTGCCCCCTCTACATTCTAAGCTTCTTTGGTCCACTTGCAAATTTTTCTTGTCAGCAGTCAACTTTATTTGTTTATCTAAGATCTGCTTCATCATCTCTTCCAAGTTGCTAGTTCACTGGTTTCCTTGTGCCTGTGGTTGTTGAATTTATTGTTGTTGTGCGTTCCATGGTTGATTTAATTGCTGAGTATGGCACTTCATATTGTAGGAATTACCATAATTTGGCCTTTGAGCATTGCCCACATACATTATCAATTCCGTATTTGAAGCATACATGGTAGCTGCATGGACACTATTACCATAAACTTCACACTAACCTGCAGCTTGTTAGATTGCATTTATTGCTGCGGTAGGCTATGGAGATCCAACTTTTAGATTACTAAACTGAGTGTTTATCAAATTTTGTAATGATGCAACCTGACCTAATAAGGTAGTGAACTGATCTACCTTTAATACACCTACAATTCTTTTAGTGGCACTTCTCGCATCTGAATTCCACTCGGGATTTTTTTGTGCTATGCGGTTAAATAATGTGTACAACTCATCATAAGTCAATTCCAGTGCTTGACCACCTGCGTCTGAATCTAGAAAAATCTTCATATTGTGATCAAATGCTTCTACAAAAGTATGACCAAGTACCTCATTAGACTGTTGGTGATATGGACAGTCTCGAAGAATAGCCTTGAAGTGCTTCCATTCATGATAGAGGTTTTCATCTGGCTTCTGTTTGAACTCACTATCTCACTGTGAAGTCTCATAGTCTTTCCAGGTGGAAAGAATCTGATGAGGAACATTCTGGCTAATCCATCCCATAATGTGATTGAATTGGCCAGATCCACATTCAACCTCCATTTTGCTTCCCCCAATAGTGAGTGGGGAAAAAGTGTCAGCCTTTGTATTCACACCAGTCGAAATAAATATATCCGTAAACTCAATGAAATTCTTCAAGTGTACTTGTTGATCCTCTTATGAAAGCCCTGCAAATTGTCCACTGCTGATTAAAAGTTGCACCATGCTATGCTTTAACTCAAAATTCCCCCCAGCAGTCAGTCTTTGAATTGAGGAAGTCAAGTTTGTCGAAAGTTGGAGTGCCACTTCCCTAACTGTCCTGCGTGCTTGTTGTTTTGCAGCCATTATCGCAGGATTCTCTTGGGCTTCTTGAATTTGAGGAATTCAGGGGAGAAGGATTGCTTCTCTCCTTTGTTGATGAAAGTGTTGCCCAGGTTCAGGGCTGGGTTGAACCAACTCCCGATCCTTTGCCAGCTTATCAACCAAAAAACCTGATTCCTGTAACACTAAAACCAAGACCAAGTATAAAAAATACCAAAGAAATTTAAAAGTAAAACTAAAATAAACAATTGCCAAATTTCAAGTCCCCGGCAACAACGCCAAAAAAACTTGACAACTCCCAAGCGCACACACAAGTGTATGTGGTCTTATCAAGTAGTAAAGTGGACTAATGAAAGCCAAGTATCGATCCCATAGAGACTCAATTCAACAACAATTCTATTTTAGTTCATGATTCTCTTTTGATTCAACAACAATTCTATTTAGATTCAATTGATGCAAGCATAACCAAAAAGAGAGTTTGTAATTTATAACTAAAGAAAAATAAATAATGGGTAAAGTAAAGATTTTGAAATAATAAATAATATAAAACCCAGGGTTAAAGAACTTTGAACAATCATACTATGTTATTGAATTTCATTCATCAACTTACTTATCTTGGTTGTTGAGTCCTAGGGTTAATTGCATGATCATGGTCTCCCGACCTCTAATCCTTTAACTAAGTTGGACCTTACAACTACATCATTGAGGGGGGATGTAATAGTCAACTTAAGTTCTTTAAGCTCTCATCCTACGTATGAATCAAGTAAGGCATCTAAGTACATCCCTGTCCTATATACTAATTTGAATTCCTTATTTCATAAAAGAATATAAATCATACTTTGTTTATTCCTATGTTCTATCTCCCTATTCCCTTACTCGAGATCACAACCTTGACAATTGATGTATTATAAGGGTAGCTAATCCTTAAAATAGTTAAAACAAGAATAAAAAAACAACCAACAATGATAAGAAAATCACACGAACTTAATTCAAAATAATAATACTCAGGTTCTTGGCTTTAACCGCAGAAAAGGGGCATTTAGCCACGTATAGTCATAATCATAATCACAAGATTGTAATTAACGACTAAAAACATGAATGAACTAAATTAAAATAATAAAACCTAATTATGAAATTGAAGAAGCCCCTCAATCTCAAAAATATGTCCAAGAATAATTATAAAATGTGTCTAAGGATGTATTTATAGCAAGAGGATAAACCAAAGCCGTGTTGGACAAGGAATCAACATGCAAGTTAGGCCTAGAATGGAGACTGTATCATGGGGATCCATTGCACCATTATAGATTGCATATCTCAGGATCTATTTTGCCGAAATAGAGCCCGTGTCACGATCTAATCGCGGTCTCCCGCTAGAAGTTGATCTCAAAATATTTTCAAAGACAAAGGAGTACTGAAATAGAGGGGGCGCCGCGGGCTTCATTTCACTGGGATAGGGGCGCATCGAGGTCTCATCGTGGGGACTCACAATTTTAGGTGCGTTCTGAAGATATTAGTGCATTGAAAGAGCTTATTTGCATATCCACACGCCCTCACTCGCCCTGGACATCCCAGGTGTCCAAATTTAGTCCAAGTTGTGTATTGTGCTTTTATTGATCCATTCCAAGCCTTTTTGAATTGTTTCCACTTGATTTGAAGCTTTTATATCCTTAATATATCATAATAATCCATTAACCAAGAATACTATAGCATTAAACACAACAATTTAGATCTCAAAACAACACAACATCCAAGACAGTGAACTAGAAATATGAGCTAAGACTAGTTTGCCCCCATTGATTTAAAGCTTATTATTTTGACTCTTGTGTTGATCCAATTGACCCTGGAACATTAAGACCAAGTTTTTTCACATATAAATACATAATAAAAATATCAATAACTCATTAATCACTTTATAACCCAACACGATAGACTAGACAAATACCTAGCTCAAGCTAGTCACACTAGTCTTCTTGGTTGAATTCTAAATGATCAAATTGAATCAAAACTTGTTTGAAAACACCATTAAACATTGTAAACACATACATGGACACATATATTCATATTTATATCATTACCAATACATTAAGAACATGAATTATCCTCAAAACAAGGCTAAAAATGCTAAAATAGAAAGGCTAGAATGCATAAATATACCCAACATCAATTGCCCTGCACATTGGAAGTCACGGCTTGGGCCAACGCCTGAGGCAACCCAAAATTCAGAATGGGATACATTCTCATTCAGAGTGTCAGCAGGCTGGGTGGATGGTTATCATTTCTGAGTGCATTATCTCGGTGAGGAGGTATATTCAATTGTTATTAAAGAGCACGAGTTAAAAGCATATAGAGGAACTTTAAGCACGATAGATCATGATATAAAAGGATGATTACCTAAAACATCCCGTATCCTCTTGCTCATAAATGTGGTGCACTTCACATCCATGATCAAGACTCTATGTAACGCGGCTTGTCTGATTTCCTAGGAGTCTTTAAACCTTAGGCTTTGATAACAAGTTTGTAACACCCCAAAAATAGGTCCCTAAATGTCACACAGTACCCAAGACTATGAGTAGTCTCAAGATAACCTTGTAAGACTTTTACTAAAGCTGTAACTCATAATACAGAAATCTAAGCATGCAAAACAATACTGAACTACTGAATACTATCGGAACTAGACTAGAATTAACAGAACATAATGTCTAAAAGTATTTGACTTAAAAGTTTAGACAACCAACCCTTAAAATATGAATTATAGCTAGTATCCTGACAAACCTCTTCTACTAATAACTAGAGAGTCACTGGGACAGACCCCCAGTTGACTAAAAATGAACTAAAAGCAACTGACCAATCTACTTTAATAAACTAGAAATCTGAATTACTGGGTCCTCGAACTACGAGGACTCACCAACTGTCGGGATGTAGATAGAGATGCTCTCGATCAATCATGCTACTGGAACTGAGCACCTGAACCTATATTATTAAATAATGTAGGACATAGACATATATGTGGGTTAGTACTTTTGGAATGTATTGAACATATGGGGTGTAAATGCATAAGTAAAAAAGTGATAAAATGTATATATTTCTCATAAACAATGCATGCTAAGTATAAATGGACCACATTGGCTTGATTAACTGAAAGACTATGTCATAAATCATGAATGGTTAAACATGTTATATGAATACTGTGAGCTACCACACTTAGTTCTAAATCTGTACTCGAAATCTGTTTTCAAAACATGTATATTAAGTGTAGAAAGGACTCACTTTTATCATATGAAAACTAAAAGCTGAAATTTTGTAAGTAATGTCTTAAGTAGGACCATATCTGAGTAAATTCATGATCCTTTACACTTAATTTCTAGGAGCTGTTCTGTTATTTTGTCTTAGGACTTAGGTTTTTAGGGAGGTTCTTCTAACCGACATACACTATGTGAGCCATCATAGTGTCCAACGTCTAGTTCCCTTATGGGAAAACCTCACGTTGGAGAGAGGTGTCATACTCTTGACAAGGAGTATAACCTGAGTTAAGTGATCACAATGTGTATCTATCATCCATATAAATGGAAATAATCTAAATTTGTACCTACGTTGGCTCGTAGTTCTGGTGCATGTGAACACACCAAACTCGGTACTAAATACTACTCCCTTTAATCTGTATGCTCAACCTGTAGGTTATCCACTTTAAAATTTGCATAAGGGTTTGTAATGAAAACCAGTTGTGTATTTGTTTACTTTAAACTGTACTCAAAACTATGAAATGGATTCCATATCTTAGATGATATCAAAAGATTAAATCTTTTCTCAAAACCTAAATATGAACTAATCATAGGTGCTTAGAAGCCTTATTTTCTTGAAATATCAACACTCAAAGTAAGGCTTAATAACCCATGCTTTAAAATCTTATGGAATTAACACCAAGTCATGCTCAATAACCAAAATCTTGAAATTCTATAATAATTCTAGTCAAAATAGTGAAATTCAAGTCTCAATGTATTTATAATCATGTCACACAAATAAACATTCAAAAATAGAGATGCAATTCAACATTTAAATCACTTGTAAAATCATAATCTTCAAATAATCATAATTGGGTATGAACCCTAAATTGCAAATCATGTAAATTAAACTTTAAAGACTAGTTTTGGGAAAAAGGATGAAAAGAGTATCCTTGTTCATAACCCCACATACCTTAATTGACTAAATTGTTGAAGGCACTTGACTTTGAATTCCTATTTGTGTTCTTAAAGATTGTTTCTTAAAGATCTTGAACTGGGAACCTCGAATTCTTGGTTATCTTGGAAAAGAAATGGTGAATTTGGATTTTTTGAAGTTTAAAATTAAAGCTCTAGGGTTTTCTCTGATAGCAATTTTGGTGAATAATAAGCGTACTAGGCTTAGAATAGGTTAAATCTTCTATTTTCATGAATTAGGCCAAGGGTAATTGACTTAAATGCCCTTCTAAAACTTAAAATCATGACTGGAATCCCAATTTTTACACTTGGTGCGATGCGGCGCCATCACAAAGGCTTACTAGAAAAGGTACGAGTGTGATTTTCCACTCCAGCGTGATGCAGTGCTATCGCAGTGCATCACTGGAAAATGGACGAGTGCAAAATTGCACTCAATACGACACAGTACTATCGCATTGCGTCACTGGAAAAGGACGAGTGCAAAATTATACTCCAACGCGATGTGGTGCCTGTTCTACCATAATTTCTGGCATGACACCGGCCAATCTAGGTGAGATACTAGAAAGGGAAGAGTGTGATTTTAAGGATCACCGCGATGTGGCATAATCGAGGTGAGCTACTGCCCTAAAAAAGGGCCATAACTTCTCACTCGGGTATCAGATTTAGGAGAAATTGGTGTCATTGGAAAGCTGACTCAATTACCTATAATTTGGTAGATCTTAATCTAGAAAATTCTACATACATCAATAATTATATACTTTCAAAGTTGACCCTTTTAGAATCGAACACCAACCTTTGGACTAATCTAAGGTTCTTGATTCAACTTGGCTCTAGGTGATTTCTATGAATATTCATCACCTACTAAACACTTCACACACTAGGAGATGAATTGAATTAATAAAGATATTAGGTATTACAGAACACGTATCTAGGGTATCCATAACCTCTAGGTCATCCACGTTCAATAACAAGAGTAGGATTCCTTATACACAATCTCGGGACCCTCATCTCGTGTAGTGGTAACACATGTCCTAGCCTTCTTTGAAAGAGTAAAGTTAAGAGAATATTCTAAAAACAAACTCAAACTCTTGGCACAATATGAGTGAAAGAAGTGAAAAAGTCCTAAGAATGTCCATTGCCTCCCGAAGATAGGAAATAGACGTCAATATTCTGATCCGTAAGACTCTACTAGACCCTTTCTCTTGTACCAACCTAACTGGTGAAACTAGGCTCTAATACCAATTTATCACGACTTGATTTATGACTCATGATGGCACCTGCTGATTTCCACCTGTAGGTAAGCCAATATCATATCCCAAAGCTAACGCAATGTGTTAATCCGGTAAGAAAGGCCCAACATAAGCGAAATTCAAGAACATCAATTAAAAACATAAAGGTTCTAGATAGGATAACAATCAAATAAGATACCAATCCCAAAACCTAGTAGAGCTAGTATAAGGACAACTAATAGTATCAATACACTTCCAAATCTAGTATAGTCAATACATCTGTCTTAATACTAAAGACTGAGTGCAAGAGTTGGAAGGAAATCGGGTGACTCAAACTCCAAAATCTTACCCTATCTTCAAAAATCAATCACTGCACAAACCACGATCAACGGTGATAGATAATACCCAAATCTGCACCAAAAAGGTACAAAAATATAGTATGGGTACTCAGTAGGCATCATCGGTTGACTAAGCTAAATCATGATATAAGAATGATAAAATACTCGATAATCATAAATAAGTCAAGGTAAAAAATTGTACCTGAATCAGCTCCATCATCACTGTAGATAATATGTAAGCAATTCGGAACAACTGTATAACATTAGGCATCAATAGATGCCAATATTGTTGTCCATAACTACCATAAAATATGAAAATCTCAATATAACATAAGGCATAAACTCATGCCATTATCTTCATATATCACAAGTTTTAAATATGGAAATAATAATATAACATAAGGCATCAATGCATGCTAATACCATCGCATGTAAGAAATAGACAATTTGGAATCATAAAGCAATATAAGTGCAATAAAAAGAAAACACAAGTACAAAGTTGGCACCCATACAGCAAATAGTGCATAAAGTAAAGAACTTGTCACGGCGTACCATACCACTAGAGAGCACACCCAAGAGAAATATAAAACAAACAAATCAACAATATATCCATACTTCTTCATTATCCATAGTTTTCAACAATTTCCATCGAACGACCATTTGCCAGCATTCATAATCGTCATCACTAATAATAATTGAATAACATATACCAATATATTCATAACTGTAACCAAACCGCCACATAGGTATCTATCTTATCAATACACCCTAATTACTTATCATTAGCTAGCCAACGCTTATTACTAAATTACTAACTCACTAGTCATCATATAACCTCTAATTATTGTCCATCCACTATTCATCACTTAATCACTATTCATGGATCAACAACTAACCATTATTTACTCACTAGCCAAATGTCGCATCTAGTCAACATTCACCACTAGACCATATTCTCTAATTAAGCAATATTCATTTCTAGCCATCATAATTCCACTAGTCACCATTCATCATATGACCATTAATCACCATTTATACACTTATTCATCTCTGAAGTAACATCTTTTATTAACTAGCATCATTAATCAAAAATTCTCAATTAACAATTAATCAACATCATAGACTTAGTCATCAATAACAACTAATCACCATTATTTACTAAATTCATTACCACCGATTTCCTTAATAAGTTAATCATAACTATTAATAGGCATTGATGTTACGAGTTCTCTTTAGCACTAAGATTCACAAATCCACTAGTCACTATTAGAAACTTAATTAATAACCACCACTAAATAACTTTCATCCTTATAACAAAAACTATACCACTTTATACCTCAACTCATTAGAAGATAACAACGGACACCCCTAATATCAATATTACAGCCAACTACACAAGAACATATATAAATATATAATTTTCATACATAGGGCTAGCTGTATTCAAACCGGGTATTATCATAACATAAACATATCCTTTGGCCAAACTGGGTATCATAATATAATCAACATATCCTTTTTCTTTGATGGGTATCTATAATGCCCCGATTCCAGAGAACCAAAATGCCACACAGTGCTTATGATCACGAAGTACCACAAGCTAACCCTTTTCTGATATCTGTAGCTGTTCACTGCATAATATAATAAAATACATGCGTAAACTTGCCATAAGGTTCAAACATCTAAAAATATGCAATACTGGAAACCACACACTAATACATCTGTCTGAAAAGCCTCTAACTGTCTAAACTGTGAAGTTGAAGGGACAATCCCCCAACTAACTCCATCTACTAAAATCAACAAAACACTGAAATGGAATATCCTCGGATGATGAGGACTCACTGCTGCACCCACTGCTACAAGATCTGATAGCTAAATATACTCTGGATCACGCTCTTCTGAACCTATGGTGTAACATAAGAGAAAGCACCATAGCGCAAATGCGTCAGTAAAAAAATGTACCGAGTATGCAAGAATAGGGTAAGGTTAAATATATAAAGCTTATGCATGAACATTTAATCAACAGAATAATCATGAGAATAATGAACGAGTACACATATATGAATGCATAGTTCACAACCACTATAACAATTATAACGGCTCCAGATACCACAGCTCGGATACCACTTTATTGTCCTCGAAACCCACTACTGTACTGGGTACTGCATTACTGAATCACAGGATACCAACACTGATAAATCGAATACACTCACACCCCTGACTCCTGAAGATTTATATTGACACAGAAATCATGGGAAGTAGTTACATAACTCACCATGACTCCTCATAAGCAACTGAATATATGAGGGTGCACACAATAATTTGAATAATATCTTTGATTTCGTAAAACATACGTACGGAAAATGAAGACTCACTTGGCTTGAATTTTATTATCCATACTTCTCATAATATTGTAGATAGGAAAACATAAGTAAAATCCCATAAATCATTATAAAATCATCAATACTCATTATAAATTCTCATGACTCATCATAGACAACCAAACTAATCAACTCAAGACTCAGAGCGACTTGATAGTTCAAGAAACATACTCTTATGGACAGGAGAGTTTCCTATAACCAATAACCCTACGTGAGCTTCTTGGAATACCAACGTTTGCCCTTCTAGGGAGAGCACTCCCATTGGCGGGAGTGTTGTACTCTTTCCAGGGAGTACAACCTTAAAGCTTTCATAATCACAATTTGGCTCTCTGGCCAACAATATCATCATAAAAAACCCTACGGTGGCACATAGGTTTGGAGAAATACCAAATATCCCTCTCGGTGCTAAGTAATACTCCCCAACTAGCTCAGAACGCGTTAGAAAATCCAACACAACATCACAAGGGTCTATCATAAAGACCAAATCAAACCTCTTTCTCATTTATCAAATCATATTAATTTGTGGATTACTAACTCAACACATTTTAGCTTAAAACATTTCAATTTTCCTCAACATCAACATGGTATCAATAACAAAAGCATTTCATCTCTACGAGCTTAAAATCAATATAAATTATCTCGACTCGGCGGATGCAAATCAATATTCTCAAATGACCATTCTTTCATTTCAATATTCAAATCATGACAATAGTTTTTGAAAAGCATTTAAGATCTTCAAATCATAGTAAGATTTTGTATGTCGTAATGTAACACAAATCATGGCTCTTACATCAAGAATCCTCAAAAAAATATTCCATAGTAGTGGTATGCAATTTATGGCATAAAATCTCAATTCAAGAAAACAAGATAATAAGTTTATTATGTATACCAATATTGGACGATTCAAAGTTCCATAAATCATATCTTCAAAAACACTTGAAATATCAACTCATGGTAGAAATCTGAAATTCACCATATCAAATCATAACATGGGAATAATAAAGTAATCATGTACATCAAAGCTTAAACAATTTATATTTTTATAACCTCATAATTCATCATTAAAACATCTCAGGTATTTACCCACTTTACAAAATCATGAAATTCCAATGATAAAATCAATTCTTTGGGGACAAGAATGAAAAGATATTCTTGTTCAAAACCCCACATATTAAGTTCTCACAGAATTCATTTTAAGTTCTCAAATCATCAAAAATTCATCTATTGTAGCACGACTAAGATTATCGCGGAACTGACTCAGATCTAGACCAGCAGACTATTTCTGGCATATGTACCCCCAGCAATGAATAACATAAGTAATACGTTGTATACAACAAAGCATACTCACATGCCCATAGGCCATCATGCACCATGCATTCATTAACACCTCACACCAATCATTTGAAGATTATATTCATAAACAAGTATTGGGATGTCATGCCATTACATCGTAGATCATTCAACAAGGATGCATATGGTTATGGAAGAATAAAACATAACATAGTTCATCCAATCGGGATACACAGAAATAACATACATTCAACACATCATGGTTCACTTCTCAAGGTTCTTTCCTTTAAGATCTTGATATATGCAATTCGACCCATAATTAGACATTTCACACTTAGCGTGGCCTAATGGACTTATCATTTCCCTTAACAACCATAGTAAACACGTAGCATGCAAGTATGGTATGAACTCATCACTTCGATCACAAGGGGTCATACGATCCATTCTTCTTCAACTAGGTATTTCTACAATTACCTTGCATGCACAATTTAGGGCATAGGTCTGTATGAACAATTACATGTGCTACAACACCATCATTCATCTTAATTCCACCAACTAAATCCCTCGTCCGCACTTACAACCATATCATAACCCTTCCACACAACATCCCCAATTTTAGACACTAACTTGGAGTTCATGTTGAACGTATACATAGAAAGTAGTCTAGTCATTTAGAACTTATTATATCCTAAGAATGTAAATTTATAACCTCTTAGACAATTCCACAAACACCTTACATGCACTTTTAGGCATTGGTAAATTCGTCACGTTCTCATGTTTTTCGCCACCCCATATATCTCATCAAACTCACATAATCATCGCATGTATGTATCAACCAACATGCACCATCACCACACATATATATATATATCAACCAATATGCATAATCATCATATATATATACATTTCAAGTAACATACATAATCCTCATATATATCTGAACCATCAAATATCAATTAACATATATATATATATACATCATCAAAGTCTAGAAAATATATATATATATATACATAACTTGATCTTTCAAAAAGGGATTCGTGGACTCTATGGATGAAAGGAGTCCATAGATAATCACTTGCATACCTTAGATTTCGTAGCCGAAGAGATTGACGGAAGCAATTCGCGAAGCGAAGCCTTGAATCGATTTTCCCCCAATTGGAACCCTAACCTTAACTCCTCTTTTTCTCTATATATATATATATGCATATATTTTGAGAGAGATATATAAGATAAATGAGAGAAAATGAATGGCAATTCTCAGCTCAAAGGGGGTATATATAGAGGGTTACAAGAATGGGAAATGACCAAAATACCTTTAAAAATCAATTAATGTCAAATCTGCCCTTCAGTGATCTATCCGATAGGCTGAAGTAAATTGGCCATAACTTTTTACTCCGATGTCCAAATTGGATGAAACCAATTTCATTGGAAAGAAGAATCTCAGGGATTTTCGTTGATATATAGCAGCTCACACAGTTAATTATGTAAAAGGAGTTATGATCGTTTAATGTTGGAGCAAAAATACACCTGGCCTCAGTACTTTTTCCTGCACGTTTTACTGTTCATCACTATTCACCATTCGATCGGAATGTTCGTAACTCATCCCTCGGGTGTCCGTTTTGGGTGATCCACATATCGTTTGAAAGCTTATTCGATTCTCTATGAAATGGTGGGTCGAAATCCAAGAAATGACACACAGAAAAATTATAAATTGTTCTAGAAGATAGGACCCAATGCGTTTACGCACAAAATTTCGATGAATTTTTTTTTGGGGTATTACATCATCTCCCCCTTGGAAACATTCGTCCTCGAATGTGAAGTCCAGATCAAGAACACTAATCGACAAGGTTTATTCAAGACAACAACACATCTCAAAACATAACCACACGACTGAAGCAACTAATACTCTGCGTACTTTCACTAGTCATGCACATCTATCGCATAAAACATTCAACAACCCACTCATGGGTAAATTTTCACAACACATATGTATATCAAATGCACATAATCATAAACAAACCAATCTCTTCAATACATGTTCAAACATGCCCATAATTCGAGTTCCTTTCTATTGAACATGCATATTAAATACGAATATACCTAATATACCAAATTCTCGAAAGCATAACTAGAAATGCAACGAACTATGAGGTTAACATCATAGAAAGAGCATGGAAATGCAATTATTATAACATTATGGGGTATCTCCCAAATGGGACCCAAGGTCCCTCTAGACATATTTCACTGAAATAAGAATAGGTCGGGAACTGTCTCTCTTTACTGCTTTTCCATACCTACTGGCACCACTACCAGATTCTGAGGGCCTGACTTGTCACTTTCTCTATCATCCTCCTCTCAGCTTTAAGTCATCATCAGACACTTTTGAACACTTGGCTAAACCCCGAAATGAACTACAACCAATGTACTCTAGAGTCTGAGGCACAACGGTGCACAAAATGATAACTTAATTCATCTAGAAAGACTACACCTGAAAACATAAATTCAATACCAATGCTACTTCTTGGAATACAACTCTTATCTTTCCTTAGTCTCTACAATCATCATCATATACATACACTCTTTTCAATACCTACTTGTCTCACAAAACACATTATCTGCTTCGATTTATTCATAGACTACTAATACCACGTTCACATCTTAATACTTAGTTTAGAGTCCATAAACATACATTCTTCAAAGATTCAAGCTTAGCTTCTAAAACATAACATGAATATCAAAAAATCTTTAATAAACATAATATTCTCATTCTAGCCTTCAAATATCACGTCTCTTAAACTTATACTTCTCCACACCATGAGAATCGCAGCTTTATCTCTATCAATCAACACATATAATTCCCAACTTCCACACTTAGATTCTTACATATATAATTTCAAGCCTATTCATTGACCATATAAACAGCTAACCCCATAAGGCATACTCTGCTAACTTTAGAGAACACTGTCCCGAAACTATCTGCGGGGACCGTCAGAGAAAGTTCTATCTGAAAGACTTTGGCTACACTACTTCTGTTACCTTAAGAGTAAGGTAAATCTTGCATAAGTAGATCATTACAAGAGTCTACATAACTCTCTTAGAAAATCTTGCTATGGTACGATCTGCATCATGAAAGAACAAAAACTCTTCTAAACATCCCATAGCCTCTCGTACGTGAATGTGGCGCACAACACACTCTTGTACAAGACTCTACTAGATGCGGATTTTCAAACTCCCTAGGACATTGTTGAACCTTAGGATCTGATACCAAGATTGTAATGCCCCGTTTCCCGAGAACCGGAATGCCACACGGTGCTTATGATCACAAAGGACCATAAGCTAACCCTTTTCTGATATCTGTACCTGTTCACTGCATAATATAATAAAATACATGCGTAAACTTGCCATAAGGTTCAAACATCTAAAAATATGCAATACTGGAAACCACACACTAATACATCTGTCTAAAAGGCCTCTAACTGTCTAAACTGTGAAGTTGAAGGTACAATCCCCCAAATAACTCCATTCACTAAAATCAACAAAACACTGAAATGGAATATCCTCGGATGATGAGGACTCACTACTGCACCCACTGCTACAAGATCTGATAGCTAAATATACTCTGGATCACGCTCTTCTGAACCTATGGTGTAACATAAGAGAAAGCACCATAGCGCAAATACGTCAGTACAAAAATATACCGAGTATGCAAGGATAGGGTAAGGTTAAATATATAAAGCTTATGCATGAACAGTTAATCAACATAATAATCATGAGAATAACGAATGAGTACACATATATAAATGCACAGTTCACAACCACTATAACAATTATAACAACTCCAGACACCACAGCTCGGATACCACTTTACTGTCCTCGGAACTCACTACTATACTGGGGTACTGCATTACTGAATCACAGGATACCAACACTGATCAGTTGAATACACTCACACCCCTGACTCCTGAAGATTTATACTGACACAAGAATCATCATAGACAACCAAACTCATCAACTCAAGAATCGGAGCGACTCGATAGTTCAAGAAACATACTCTTATGGATAAGGGAGTTTCCTATAACCGATAACCCCACGTGAGATGCCTGGAATACCAAAGTTTGTCCTCCTAGGGAGAGCACTCCCATTGGCGGGAGTGTTGTACTCATGCCAGGGAGTACAACCTTAAAGCTTTCATAATCACAATTCGGCTCTCTGTCCAACAATATCATCATCAACAACCCTACGGTGGCACATAGGTTTGGGGAAATACCAAATTTACCTCTCGGTGCTAAGTAATACTCTCCGACTAGCTCAGAACGTGTTAGGAAAACCACCACAACATCACAAGGGTCTATCATAAAGACCAAATCAAATCTTTTTCTCATTTATCAAATCATATCAATTTATGGATTCCTAACTCAACACATTTTAGCTCAAAACATTTTCATTTTCCTCAACATCAACATGGTATCAATAACAAAAGCATTTCGTCTCTGCGAGCTTAAAATCAATATAAATCATCCCGACTCTGCGGATGCAAATCAATATTCTCAAATGATCATTCTTTTATTTCAATATTCAAATCATGACAATAGCTTTTGAAAAGCATTTAAGATCTTCAAATCATAGTGAGATTTTGTATGTCGAAATGTAACTCAAATCATGGCTCTTATATCAAGAATCCTCAAAAAAATAATTCCGTAGTAGTGGTATGCAATTTATGGCTTAAAATCTCAATTCAAGAAAACAAGATAATAAGGTTATTATGTATACTAATATTGGACGATTCAAAGTTCCATAAATCATATTTTGAAAACACTTGAAATATCAACTCATGGTAGAAATATGAAATTCACCATATCAAATCATAACTTGGGAATAATAAAGTAATCATGTACATCAAAGCTTAAACAATTTATATTTTCATAACCTCATAATTCGTCATTAAAACATCTTGTGTATTTACCCACTTTACAAAATCATGAAATTCCAATGATAAAATCAATTCTTTGGTCACAAAAATTAAAAGATATTCTTGTTCAAAACCCTACATACTAAGTTCTCACGGAATTCATTTTAAATTCTCAAATTATCGGAAATTCATCGATCGTAGCACGACTAAGATTATCGCGGAACTGACTCAGCTCTAGACCAGCAGACTATTTCGGGCATACGTACCCCTAACAATCAATAACATAAGTAATGCGTATTATACAACAACACATACTCACATGCCCACAGGCCATCATGCACCATGCATTCATTAACACCTCACACCAATCATTTCAAGATCATATTCATATACAAGTATTGGGATCTCATGCCATTACATCGTAGATCATTCAACAAGGATGCATATGTTTAAGGAAGAATACAACATAACATAGTTCATGCAATCGGGATACACATAAATAACATACATTCAACACATCATGGTTCACTTCTCAAGGTTCTTTCCTTTAAGATCTTGATATATGCAATTCGACCCATAATTAGACATTTCACTCTTAGCGTGGCCTAATGGCCTTATCATTTCTCTTAATCACCATAGTAAACACGTATCATGCAAGTATGGTATGAACTAATCACTTCTATCATAAGGGGTCAGACGATCCATTCTTCTTCAACTAGGTATTTCTACAATTACCTTGCATGCACAATTTAGGGCATAGGTCTGTATGAACAATTACATGTGCTACAACACCATCATTCATCTTAATTCCACATACTAAATCCCTCATCCGCACTTACAACCATATCATAAGCCTTCCACACAACATCCCCAATTTTAGACACTAACTTGGAGTTCATGTTGAACGTATACATAGAAAGTAATCTAGTCATTTAGAACTTATTATATCCTAAGAATGTAAATTTATAACCTCTTAGACAATTCCACAAACACCTTACATGCACTTTTAGGCATTGGTAAATTCTTCACGTTCTCATGTTTTTCGCCACCCCATATATCTCATCAAACTCACATAATCATCGCATGTATGTATCAACCAACATGCACCATCACCACACACATATATATATATCAGCCAATATGCATAATCATCATATATATATATATATTTCAAGTAACATACATAATCCTCATATATATCTGAACCATCAAATATCAATTAACATATATATATATATACATCATCAAAGTCTAGAAAATATATATATATATATATATATATATATATATATACATAACTTGAACTTTCAAAAAGGGATTCGTGGACTCTATGGATGAAATGAGTCCATAGATAAACACTTGCATACCTTAGATTTCGTAGCCGAAGAGTTTGACGGAAGCAATTCGCGAAGCGAAGCCTTGAATCGATTTTCCCCCAATTGGAACCCTAACCTTAACTCCTCTTCTTCTATATATATATATATATATATATGCATATATTTTGAGAGAGAGATATAAGATAAATGTGAGAAAATGAATGGCAATTCTCAGCTCAAAGGGGGTATATATAGAGGGTTACAAGAATGGTAAATGACCAAAATACCTTTAAAAATCAATTAATGTCAAATCTGCCCTTCAGTGATCTATCCGATAGGCTGAAGTAAATTGGCCATAACTTTTTACTCCGATGTCCAAATTGGATGAAACCAATTTCATTGGAAAGAAGAATCTCAGGGATTTTCGTTGATATATAGCAGCTCACACAGTTAATTATGTAAAAGGAGTTATGATCGTTTAATGTTGGAGCAAAAATACACCTGGCCTCAGTACTTTTTCCTGCACGTTTTACTGTTCATCACTATTCACCATTCGATCGGAATGTTCGTAACTCATCCCTCGGGTGTCCGTTTTGGGTGATCCACATATCGTTGGAAAGCTTATTCGATTCTCTATGAAATGGTGGGTCGAAATCCAAGAAATGACACACAGAAAAATTATAAATTGTTCTAGAAGATAGGACCCAATGCGTTTACGCACAAAATTTCGATGAAATTTTTTTCGGGGTATTACATCATCTCCCCCTTGGAAACATTCATCCTCGAATGTGTAGTCCAGATCAAGAAATCTAATCGACTAGGTTTATTCAAGACAACAACACATCTCAAAACATAACCACACGACTGAAGCAACTAATACTCTGCGTACTTTCACTAGTCATGCACATCTATCGCATAAAACATTCAAAAACCCACTCATGGGTAAATTTTCACAACACATATGTATATCAAATGCACATAATCATAAC
This sequence comes from Capsicum pubescens, assembly GCA_030864215.1. NCBI lineage: Eukaryota > Viridiplantae > Streptophyta > Magnoliopsida > Solanales > Solanaceae > Capsicum > Capsicum pubescens. Next base: position 107,403,590 of record CM061541.1, on the reverse strand, counting down.
CAACCAATCTCTTCAATACATGTTCAAACATGCCCATAATTCGAGTTCCTTTCTATTGAACATGCATATTAAATACGAATATACCTAATATACCAAATTCTCGAAAGCATAACGAGAAATGCAACGAACTATGAGGTTAACATCATAGAAAGAGCATGGACATGCAATTATTATAACATTATGGGGTATCTCCCCTTGGGACCCAAGGTCCCTCTAGACATATTTCACTGAAATAAGAATGGGTCGGGAACTGTCTCCCTTTACTGCTTTTCCATACCTACTGGCACCACTACCAGATTCTGAGGGCCTGACTTGTCACTTTCTCTATCATCCTCCTCTCAGCTTTAAGTCATCATCAGACACTTTTGAACACTTGGCTAAACCCCGAAATGAACTACAACCAATGTACTCTAGAGTCTGAGGCACAACGGTGCACAAAATGATAACTTAATTCATCTTGAAAGACTACACCTGAAAACATAAATTCAATACCAATGCTACTTCTTGGAATACAACTCTTATCTTTCCTTAGTCTCTACAATCATCATCATATACATACACTCTTTTCAACACCTACTTGTCTCACAAAACACATTATCTGCTTCGATTTCTTCATAGACTACTAATACCACATTCACATCTTAATACTTAGTTTAGAGTCCATAAACTTACATTCTTCAAAGATTCAAGCTTAGCTTCTAAAACATAACATGAATATCCAAAAATCTTTAATAAACATACTATTCTCATTCTAGCCTTCAAATATCACGTCTCTTAAACTTATACTTCTCCACACCATGAGAATCGCAGCTTTATCTCTATCAATCAACACATATAATTCCCAACTTCCACACTTAGATTCTTACATATATAATTTCAAGCCTATTCATTCACCATATAAACAGCTAACCCCATAAGGCATACTCTGCTCACTTTAGAGAACACTGTCCCGAAACTATCTGCGGGGACCGTCAGAGAAAGTTCTATCTGAAAAACTTTGGCTTCACTACTTCTGTTACCTTAAGAGTAAGGTAAATCTTGCATAAGTAGATCATTACAAGAGTCTACATAACTCTCTTAGAAAATCTTGCTATGGTACGATCTGCATCATGAAAGAACAAAAACTCTTCTAAACATCCCATAGCCTCTCGTACGTGAATGTGGCGCGCAACACACTCTTGTACAAGACTCTACTAGATGCGGATTTTCAAACTCCCTAGGACATTGTTGAACCTTAGGATCTGATACCAAGATTGTAATGCCCCGATTCCCGAGAACCGGAATGCCACACGGTGCTTATGATCACAAAGGACCATAAGCTAACCCTTTTCTGATATCTGTACCTGTTCACTGCATAATATAATAAAATACATGCGTAAACTTGCCATAAGGTTCAAACATCTAAAAATATGCAATACTGGAAACCACACACTAATACATCTGTCTAAAAAGCCTCTAACTGTCTTAACTGTGAAGTTGAAGGGACAATCCCCCAACTAACTCCATTCACTAAAATCAACAAAACACTGAAATGGAATATCCTCGGATGATGAGGACTCACTACTGCACCCACTGCTACAAGATCTGATAGCTAAATATACTCTGGATCACGCTCTTCTGAACCTATGGTGTAACATAAGAGAAAGCACCATAGCGCAAATACGTCAGTACAAAAATATACCGAGTATGCAAGGATAGGGTAAGGTTAAATATATAAAGCTTATGCATGAACAGTTAATCAACATAATAATCATGAGAATAACGAATGAGTACACATATATAAATGCACAGTTCACAACCACTATAACAATTATAACAACTCCAGACACCACAGCTCGGATACCACTTTACTGTCCTCGGAACTCACTACTATACTGGGGTACTGCATTACTGAATCACAGGATACCAACACTGATCAGTTGAATACACTCACACCCCTGACTCCTGAAGATTTATACTGACACAAAAACCGTGGGAAGTAGTTACATAACTCACCATGACTCCTCATAAGCAACTGAATATGTGGGGGTGCACGCAATAATTTGAATAATATCTTTGATTTCGTTAAACATGCGTACGGAAAATGAAGACTCACATGGCTTGAATTTCATTATCCATACTTCTCATAATATTATAGATAGGAAAACATAAGTAAAATCCCATAAATCATCATAAAATCATCAATATTCATCATAAATTCTCGTGAATCATCATAGACAACCAAACTCATCAACTCAAGAATCGGAGCGACTCGATAGTTCAAGAAACATACTCTTATGGATAAGGGAGTTTCCTATAACCGATAACCCCATGTGAGCTGCGTGGAATACCAAAGTTTGTCCTCCTAGGGAGATCACTCCCATTGGCGTGAGTGTTGTACTCTTGCCAGGGAGTACAACCTTAAAGCTTTCATAATCACAATTTGGCTCTCTGGCCAACAATATCATCATCAACAACCCTACGGTGGCACATAGGTTTGGGGAAATACCAAATTTACCTCTCGGTGCTAAGTAATACTCTCCGACTAGCTCAAAACGTGTTAGGAAAACCACCACAACATCACAAGGGTCTATCATAAAGACCAAATCAAATCTTTTTCTCATTTATCAAATCATATCAATTTATGGATTCCTAACTCAACACATTTTAGCTCAAAACATTTTAATTTTCCTCAACATCAACATGGTATAAATAACAAAAGCATTTCATCTCTGCGAGCTTAAAATCAATATAAATCATCCCGACTCTGCGGATGCAAATCAATATTCTCAAATGATCATTCTTTTATTTCAATATTCAAATCATGACAATAGCTTTTGAAAAGCATTTAAGATCTTCAAATCATAGTAAGATTTTGTATGTCAAAATGTAACTCAAATCATGGCTCTTATATCAAGAATCCTCAAAAAAATAATTCCGTAGTAGTGGTATGCAATTTATGGCTTAAAATCTCAATTCAAGAAAACAAGATAATAAGGTTATTATGTATACTAATATTGGACGATTCAAAGTTCCATAAATCATATTTTGAAAACACTTGAAATATCAACTCATGGTAGAAATATGAAATTCACCATATCAAATCATAACTTGGGAATAATAAAGTAATCATGTACATCAAAGCTTAAACAATTTATATTTTCATAACCTCATAATTCGTCATTAAAACATCTTGTGTATTTACCCACTTTACAAAATCATGAAATTCCAATGATAAAATCAATTCTTTGGTCACAAAAATTAAAAGATATTCTTGTTCAAAACCCTACATACTAAGTTCTCACGGAATTCATTTTAAATTCTCAAATTATCGGAAATTCATCGATCGTAGCACGACTAAGATTATCGCGGAACTGACTCAGCTCTAGACCAGCAGACTATTTCGGGCATACGTACCCCTAACAATCAATAACATAAGTAAAGCGTATTATACAACAACGCATACTCACATGCCCACAGGCCATCATGCACCATGCATTCATTAACACCTCACACCAATCATTTGAAGATCATATTCATATACAAGTATTGGGATCTCATGCCATTACATCGTAGATCATTCAACAAGGATGCATATGGTTAAGGAAGAATACAACATAACATAGTTCATGCAATCGGGATACACATAAATAACATACATTCAACACATCATGGTTCGCTTCTCAAGGTTCTTTCCTTTAAGATCTTGATATATGCAATTCGACCCATAATTAGACATTTCACTCTTAGCGTGGCCTAATGGCCTTATCATTTCTCTTAATCACCATAGTAAACACGTATCATGCAAGTATGGTATGAACTCATCACTTCTATCATAAGGGGTCAGACGATCCATTCTTCTTCAACTAGGTATTTCTACAATTACCTTGCATGCACAATTTAGGGCATAGGTCTGTATGAACAATTACATGTGCTACAACACCATCATTCATCTTAATTCCACAAACTAAATCCCTCGTCCGCACTTACAACCATATCATAAGCCTTCCACACAACATCCCCAATTTTAGACACTAACTTGGAGTTCATGTTGAACGTATACATAGAAAGTAATCTAGTCATTTAGAACTTATTATATCCTAAGAATGTAAATTTATAACCTCTTAGACAATTCCACAAACACCTTACATGCACTTTTAGGCATTGGTAAATTCATCACGTTCTCATGTTTTTTGCCACCCCATATATCTCATCAAACTCACATAATCATCGCATGTATGTATCAACCAACATGCACCATCACCACACACATATATATATATCAACCAGTATGCATAATCATCATATATATATATATTTCAAGTAACATACATAATCCTCATATATATCTGAACCATCAAATATCAATTAACATATATATATATATACATCATCAAAGTCTAGAATATATATATATATATATATATATATACATAACTTGAACTATCAAAAAGGGATTCGTGGACTCTATGGATGAAAGGAGTCCATAGATAAACACTTGCATACCTTAGATTTCGTAGCCGAAGAGATTGACGGAAGCAATTCGCGAAGCGAAGCCTTGAATCGATTTTCCCCCAATTGGAACCCTAACCTTAACTCCTCTTCTTCAATATATATATATATATATGCATATATTTTGAGAGAGAGATATAAGATAAATGAGAGAAAATGAATGGCAATTCTCAGCTCAAAGGGGGTATAAATAGAGGGTTACAAGAATGGGAAATGACCAAAATACCTTTAAAAATCAATTAATGTCAAATCTGCCCTTCAGTGATCTATCCGATAGGCTGAAGTAAATTGGCCATAACTTTTTACTCCGATGTCCAAATTGGATGAAACCAATTTCATTGGAAAGAAGAATCTCAGGGATTTTCGTTGATATATAGCAGCTCACACAGTTAATTATGTAAAAGGAGTTATGATCGTTTAATGTTGGAGCAAAAATACACCTGGCCTCAGTACTTTTTCCTGCACATTTTACTGTTCATCACTATTCACCATTCGATTGGAATGTTCGTAACTCATCCCTCGGGTGTCCATTTTGGGTGATCCACATATCGTTGGAAATCTTATTCGATTCTCTATGAAATGGTGGGTCGAAATCCAAGAAATGACACACAGAAAAATTATAAATTGTTCTAGAAGATAGGACCCAATGCGTTTACGCACAAAATTTCGATGAAATTTTTTTCGGGGTATTACATCATCTCCCCCTTGGAAACATTCGTCCTCGAATGTGAAGTCCAGATCAAGAAAACTAATCGACTAGGTTTATTAAAGACAACAACACATCTCAAAACATAACCACACGACAGAAACAACTAATACTCTGCGTACTTTCACTAGTCATGCACATCTATCGCATAAAACATTCAACAACCCACTCATGGGTAAATTTTCACAACACATATGTATATCAAATGCACATAATCATAAACCAACCAATCTCTTCAATACATGTTCAAACATGCCCATAATTCGAGTTCCTTTCTATTGAACATGCATATTAAATACGAATATACCTAAAATACCAAATTCTCGAAAGCATAACTAGAAATGCAACAAACTATGAGGTTAACATCATAGAAAGAGCATGGACATGCAATTATTATAACATTATGGGGTATCTCCCCCTTGGGACCCAAGGTCCCTCTAAACATATTTCACTGAAATAAGAATGGGTCGGGAACTGTCTCCCTTTACTGCTTTTCCATACCTACTGGCACCACTACCAGATTCTGAGGGCCTGACTTGTCACTTTCTCTATCATCCTCCTCTCAGCTTTAAGTCATCATCAGACACTTTTGAACACTTGGCTAAACCCCGAAATGAACTACAACCAATGTACTCTAGAGTCTGAGGCACAACGGTGCACAAAATGATAACTTAATTCATCTAGAAAGACTACACCTGAAAACATAAATTCAATACCAATGCTACTTCTTGGAATACAACTCTTATCTTTCCTTAGTCTCTACAATCATCATCATATACATACACTCTTTTCAACACCTACTTGTCTCACAAAACACATTATCTGCTTCGATTTCTTCATAGACTACTAATACCACATTCACATCTTAATACTTAGTTTAGAGTCCATAAACTTACATTCTTCAAAGATTCAAGCTTAGCTTCTAAAACATAACATGAATATCCAAAAATCTTTAATAAACATACTATTCTCATTCTAGCCTTCAAATATCACGTCTCTTAAACTTATACTTCTCCACACCATGAGAATCGCAGCTTTATCTCTATCAATCAACACATATAATTCCCAACTTCCACACTTAGATTCTTACATATATAATTTCAAGCCTATTCATTCACCATATAAACAGCTAACCCCATAAGGCATACTCTGCTCACTTTAGAGAACACTGTCCCGAAACTATCTGCGGGGACCGTCAGAGAAAGTTCTATCTGAAAGACTTTGGCTTAACTACTTCTGTTACCTTAAGAGTAAGGTAAATCTGACATAAGTAGATCATTACAAGAGTCTACATAACTCTCTTAGAAAATCTTGCTATGGTACGATCTGGATCATGAAAGAACAAAAACTCTTCTAAACATCCCATAGCCTCTCGTACGTGAATGTGGCGCGCAACACACTCTTGTACAAGACTCTACTAGATGCGGATTTTCAAACTCCCTAGGACATTGTTGAACCTTAGGATCTGATACCAAGATTGTAATGCCCCGATTCCCGAGAACCGGAATGCCACACGGTGCTTATGATCACAAAGGACCATAAGCTAACCCTTTTCTGATATCTGTACCTGTTCACTGCATAATATAATAAAATACATGCGTAAACTTTCCATAAGGTTCAAACATCTAAAAATCCCATAAATCATCATAAAATCATCAATATTCATCATAAATTCTCGTGAATCATCATAGACAACCAAACTCATCAACTCAAGAATCGGAGCGACTCGATAGTTCAAGAAACATACTCTTATGGATAAGGGAGTTTCCTATAACCGATAACCCCACGTGAGCTGCGTGGAATACCAAAGTTTGTCCTCCTAGGGAGAGCACTCCCATTGGCGGGAGTGTTGTACTATTGCAAGGGAGTACAACCTTAAAGCTTTCATAATCACAATTCGGCTCTCTGGCCAACAATATCATCATCAACAACCCTACGGTGGCACATAGGTTTGGGGAAATACCAAATTTACCTCTCGATGCGAAGTAATACTCTCCGACTAACTCAGAATGTGTTAGGAAAACCACCACAACATCACAAGGTTCTATCATAAAGACCAAATAAAATCTTTTTCTCATTTATCAAATCATATCAATTTATGGATTTCTAACTCAACACATTTTAGCTCAAAACATTTTAATTTTCCTCAACATCAACATGGTATCAATAACAAAAGCATTTCGTCTCTGCGAGCTTAAAATCAATATAAATCATCCCGACTCTGCGGATGCAAATCAATATTCTCAAATGATCATTCTTTTATTTCAATATTCAAATCATGACAATAGCTTTTGAAAAGCATTTAAGATCTTCAAATCATAGTAAGATTTTGTATGTCGTAATGTAACTCAAATCATGGCTCTTATATCAAGAATCCTCAAAAAAATAATTCCGTAGTAGTGGTATGCAATTTATGGCTTAAAATCTCAATTCAAGAAAATAAGATAATAAGGTTATTATGTATACTAATATTGGACGATACAAAGTTCCATAAATCATATTTTGAAAACACTTGAAATATCAACTCATGGTAGAAATATGAAATTCACCATATCAAATCATAACTTGGGAATAATAAAGTAATCATGTACATCAAAGCTTAAACAATTTATATTTTCATAACCTCATAATTCGTCATTAAAACATCTTGTGTATTTACCCACTTTACAAAATCATGAAATTCCAATGATAAAATCAATTCTTTGGTCACAAAAATTAAAAGATATTCTTGTTCAAAACCCTACATACTAAGTTCTCACGAAATTCATTTTAAATTCTCAAATCATCAGAAATTCATCGATCGTAGCACGACTAAGATTATCGCGGAACTGACTCAGCTCTAGACCAGCAGACTATTTCGGGCATACGTACCCCTAACAATCAATAACATAAGTAATGCGTATTATACAACAACGCATACTCACATGCCCACAGGCCATCATGCACCATGCATTCATTAACACCTCACACCAATCATTTGAAGATCATATTCATATACAAGTATTAGGATCTCATGCCATTACATCGTAGATCTTTAAACAAGGATGCATATGGTTAAGGAAGAATACAACATAACATAGTTCATGCAATCGGGATACACACAAATAACATACATTCAACACATCATGGTTCACTTCTCAAGGTTCTTTCCTTTAAGATCTTGATATATGCAATTCGACCCATAATTAGACATTTCACTCTTAGCGTGGCCTAATGGCCTTATCATTTCTCTTAATCACCATAGTAAACACGTATCATGCAAGTATGGTATGAACTCATCACTTCTATCACAAGGGGTCAGACGATCCATTCTTCTTCAACTAAGCATTTCTACAATTACCTTGCATGCACCATTTAGGGCATAGGTCTGTATGAACAATTACATGTGCTACAACACCATTATTCAACTTAATTCCACCAACTACATCCCTCGTCCACACTTACAACCATATCATAAGTCTTCCACACAATATCCCCAATTTTAGACAACAATATGGAGTTCATGTTGAACGTATACATAAAAAAGTAGTCTAGTCATTTAGAACTTATTATATCCTAAGAACGTAAATTTATAGCCTCTTAGGAAATTCCACAAATACCTTACATACACTTTTAGGCATTGGTAAATTCGTCAAGTTCTCATGTTTTCCGCCACCCCATATATCTCATCGAACACACATAATCAGCACATGCATGTATCAACCAACATACACCATCACCACACACATATATATATCAACCAACATGCATAATCATATATATATATATATATCAAGTAACATACATAATCCTCATATATATCTCAACCATCAAATATCAATTAACATATATATATTTATACATCATCAAAGTCTAAAATATATATATATATATATACATAACTTGAACTTTCAAAAAGGGATTCGTGGACTCTATGGACGAAAGGAGTCGATAGATAAACACTTGCATACCTTAGATTTCCTAGCCGAAGAGATTGACGGAAGCAATTCACGAAGCGAAGCCTTGAATTAATTTTCCCCCAATTGGAACCCTAACCCTAACTCCTCTTCTTCTATATATATATATATATGCATATATTTTGAGAGAGAGATATAAGATAAATGAGAGAAAATAAATGACAATTCTCAGCTGAAAAGGGGTATATATAGAGGGTTACAATAATGGGAAATGACCAAAATACCTTTAAAAATCAATTAATGTCAAATCTGCTTTTCAGTGATCTATCCGATAGGCTGAAGTAAATTGGCCATAACTTTTTACTCCGATGTCTAAATTGGATGAAACCAATTTCATTGGAAAGAAGACTCTCAGGGATTTCCGTTGATATATAGAAGATTACACAGGTCATTATGTAAAATGAGTTATGATCATTTAAAGTTGGAGCAAAAATACACCTGGCCTCAGTACTTTTTCTGCACGTTTTATTGTTTATCACTATTCACCATTCGATCGAAATGTTCATAAATCATCGCTCGGGTGTCCATTTTGGGTGATCCATATTTCGTTGGAAATCCTATTCGATGCTCTACGAAATGGTGGTTTGAAATCCAAGAAATGACACACAAAAAGATTATAAATCATTCTAAAAGATAGGACCCAGTACGTTTATGCACAAAATTTCGATGAAAAATTTTTCGGGGTATTACAGTATCATAATATCATCAATGTATCATCCGGTCTCACCAGGTATTTTCACATCATCATCATATTCTCCAACCTTGTCGGGTATTATATTATCATCAACATATCATTTGGCCGCAACAGGTATCATAAAATTATCATCATATCCTTCATCCTTGCCGGGTATCATCATATTATTATAATATCTCTGGCCTTTCCTCATATCATCATATCCACATAATAACCCCCGTCCTTATCGGGTATCATCACATCATTATAATAACCCTGGCTTTGTCGGGTATCATCATCACATCTGTATATCCTCCGACCTTGTCGAGCATCATCATCACATAAATATATATATCAATCAATAATAAAGAGCAAGCCCCACAAGGGCTAAAGTAAATAACAAGCCCCATAGGGCTAAAGTAAATGATAAATAAGTAAATGAAAAGCCCCATTAGAGCTAAAGTAAAGTGCAAGCCCCACGAGGGCTAAATTAAATAAGAAGTAAGGAGAACCATGCCATCATAACTCTTCATTTGTCTTTAAGGACCATTTATCCTTAAATATATAAATATATATAGCATGAATGTTACAATGCAATAATAGGTTTAACATGGTTATTAGCATAGCTTATCTTGTAGTCAATAAATACACCTTATAGAGCCCTTAGTATCCGGACATATAATATTATCAACATGAAGCCTTTCCAGTATAATAACTATTTTGGTTACTAAACAAAAGCATAACATGATTCCAAACATAATCTATATCAAATTCTTGTACATAGTCAATAAACGTGCCTTCTAGCACCATTTACATCATCGATTCTAAATATCGACAATAAGGAAGATTTCCAATATGATTTATTCACATAAGTATTAAGCATGATCATAACCTGAGAAATAGTACAGTTAATGTCCCGAACACTAGACTAAACAATTGCTAAATCAAACATATAATCATTAACTCATCTTTACATAATCCATAATATAGTCATTTAGACCTTGGACATAACCATAAACAATATCATAAAAAATGGCTTATTAGAAACGCATAGTATTGGCCTAAAGATAATTTATCATTAGTATGAATGATTGCTAAAGCATGACATAATATATATATAGCTTATTCATAAAATGGTTGATAACATCATTCATGGATTAGGACATATTATAGTCAAGGGCTCATTTAATAGAACATTCATTAGCCCAAACAATAGTTATTCACAATAACATAATTTGTAGCTTGGCATAAGCTTTATCCAAAAAGACATACAAAGGCTTAGTCACTTGGGTGTCATTTCCAATATCATTCCACATAACTAACACGTACCAAGAATTGTAAATATTACCACAAGGGATACTCTCTAGTCAATTACTAAGTGTAAGGGTTCAAGGGAACTAATCATGAGACTTGCCTTAAGGTGGGTCAACAAGCCCACATTTAAATCCCTGAATGCATTCTAAGTTAATTTCCACCCTGGACTAGGCTATGGTTTCTAAATCAACTCTTAGATGTAAAACAAGCCACCATAAGCTATAAGCCACCACCATAAGTCCAACTAAACAAAGGCAACCTTCACAAGTTGTAAGACCCCACAAGATCTTAACCCAAATTAACTCATTATTACATGTTAGAAGGGTCCAAGACTTAGAATATTTCACTAAGTGTTAGGATTTAGTCATTTCTAAAGCTCCTAATATTTGATGATTTTATGCTCAACCTTTTCGGTCTTAGAATGTCGATTTTAAAGTTGATTCATGATCAGGGGTGTCAAAGGTACATCTCAAGTATGTTTCATAATTTTTGAACGAGCATAAGGTCATGTTTGGAAGTCCAAAACAAAAGTAGAACGCAATGAGCCCGTGGCTCATGCTCTATTTTAGTGATCATAGCCTGCGGCGCACACTCCGTTATTTTTTTCATATTTTGTTTCTGATTATTTAAGGGAAATTGGATCATTTTTCCTCACCCAAAACCGTCCAAAACAAAAAATTAAAGTCCCCAAGGAGAATTAGTTTCCCCATTATTAACTTTTTCTCTCCAATAAAACCCTAACCTCCCCTCAATAACACCAAGAAATCCATTGCTCCTTCTTCAGGATAAGCAAGAATATAAGTTATCTAATCTAAGAAGTTCAAGGAACGCATTCAAGAACATTTCCAAGTCTTTCAATTCAAGCTTTTAATTTCAAATGAAACCAATTAAGGTATGTGTGGTTATGAACAAGGGTATTCTTTCACCCTTGTGCCTAAATTTCATGGTTTTAAGATTCTATTTACTTGTTTTGATTTAGGGTTCATACCTAAGTTTCTACCTTTTTGAAGCATGTGATTTTTATGAGATTTAAAGATGTAAGTATATCAAGAAGTGTTTATGTTTTAACTTATAAGATTTATATTATGAATGAGATTGCACTATCTTGACTTGAGGTAATTGAAGTATTTCAAGATTTATATTGAGCATGAAGTTTTGTTGTGAATTGTCATGAGTTTAAAGCATGGGTTTTAAGCCCTACTTTTGCATGTTAGGATTTTAAGAAGCTTATGCTATTAAGTTTTTATTTGATAAGTTTATACCAAGAATGATTTTAATATTTCAAGAAGACTATGATCTTAAGTTTCTTTGGTGGTTTTATACCAAGATTTAAAGAAAGATTGATCTTTTGATCCTAAGCTAAGATGTGGAATTCACATTTGTTATTTTGATTACAACTTAGTGCAAAGAGAAGCATAATGGTTTTCATTATAAACATTTATGGTATTTTTAGGTGGATTTCCTATAGTATGAGCACTAAGTAATAAGGAGGTAGTATTTAGCACCGAGTTGGGTATGCGTCCAAGGTCACATGCCCCAGAACTAAGAGCTAACGTAGGTTCATCTTATTCACAAGATGGATGAAGTTACAAATAATGATCACTTTAGATTAGGTCCTATTCCAATGGCAAGGGTAGGACGGCTCTCCCCAATGTGAGCTTTTACCTACAGGGGATAAGACGTTAGACACCATGATATCTCACATGGTGTATGTCGGTTAGAAGAACCTTCCTAAGACAGAATAAAAGAAAAGATTTTAGAACTAAGTGTTGTAGCTCACAAAGTTTAGCATTATTCTTTACTACTCATGTTGATGATTTCACAGCTTTGTTTATTCACGCTCAAGGTGAGCCATTTATATTTAGCATGCAGTATTTGAAAATCTATAAGTACATTGAGTTAATGTTTTTACTTATGCATTAACCCTTACATTCTCAGTACATTCCAAAAGTACTAATCCATATATATGTCTATATGCTACACTGTCTCATAATGTAGGTACCAGTTGTAGTCCACACCTCATAATCAAATAGTGTACAACTTCCAGTCAGCAAGTGATGAGACCTTTTGATTTGAGGGATTACTTTAATCATAGTTAGAGTAGCATATTATTTTCTTTATTCAGTCATATTGATTTGAGATAGCTGAGGGTCATGTCTCGATTACCTATGGTCAATATTAGTAGAGGGTTCATAGACAATTAGTAGAGTTGATGTATTTGATTTCAGTTTTGCTTTGTATAACCAGAGTTGTATTCATTTTAATAGTTTCATTTTGAAGATGTTCATCTAATTACATTTTTTTTTGCTTATTTCTTTCAAATTTATGTATTTTTTTCAATTGCTCACGAGTTATGCCAGCACAAAGGTCAGCATGGGAGAAATTATGGTCCTAAGCACTGTGTGATGTCCAGGGGGTAGTCTCGAGGCATTACAAATTTGGTATTAAAGCACATTGTTCAAGAGTCCTAGGGTGTCTGTGAATCTGTATCTAGTAGAGTCTTGTAGAATGGTACGGAGACATTTATACTTTTGTTTGAGAGGTTACAGGGCATTTAAGGAATGTTTCCCTTCTTCATGCCCTAAATCATGCTGTAAAGTTGTTCTATCAGAAACTTTTGTCAATTCTTATGTTACTCTATATTTTTCTATCTATTTATTATTCTTGAGATACCATGATTAGTTAAGTTCCAATTCCTCCCAAAATGATTCTCTTAGGTTTACTATCAGTAACTTCAAAAGTCACACAAGGGGCTTGAGAGAAGCTCGCTAGTGTGTTATAAGTTCCTAAAGTTGAAAGTTATTTCCTCATCCTTTTGAGTTATTCTGGTAAGACAGAGTAAGGTATGTAATCATATTTCTCGTTAACCCTTTAATATAGATAGTGCTCATGAAAGAAGATAGTGTGAACCTAGACTATTAAATAGAGTTTGCATTTGAGGGATTTTCAACCTAGAGTGTTGTGATTTATAACTCGTAGAACCTTCTTATAGTTAGAAGTATGGGTTTAGAAGTGTAGTGACAAGAAAGGTGGTAATAAAAATTAATCAAATGTATATAGATGAACTTTTGCATACGCATAAGTTAGTAGTGAGGTGATATGTCTTTGTGTGTTAGTTTAGGGGTAATAAAAGTGGTATAGGTTCCTTGGTAGATGGTAGAGAAGGAGTTATTAGTTAAGGTGAATTGTTGTTTGCTTGAAGTAGGAAAGGAGTTATTGATGGTATTTATTGTGTTAGAAAAGTATAGGTTATTAATGAAGTATTTGGTCGTTGAGTATTGTTAATTTAGGCTTCTCTTGAGGTTGCAAAAGAGGTTTAGTTGAAACTTATAGAGCTATGAAAATAATTTAGGGTATAGATGGGTAAATAGTAGTAATGTGTAGAAGGAGGATGCGCTAATGGATTTTAATACGGTGTATCATAGGATTATGGTCAATTATTGTTATTATGAGGTTTTAGTGGACTAGTGTTTCTTGGTGTTTATTTTATAGCTTTCAAGAAAGAATAGTATGTGAGGTTGTGTTGTTAATCAGGCTTAGCACTAGACACTAAGTTTGAAGAGTAGATGATCATCAAGGTGGAAATAATGATTGTTTGGTCAGTGATGCTAGTTATATGGAAGTGATCTAGTAGGCTTGAACAGTGTATACACGAGTTTAAGTTTGTTTGTAATTGAATATGATATTGTAGGTATGATATAGAGGTATACCCAGGGTGATATATGCTTAGATAATGCCGGTGAGTTTCTAAATTTAAATAAGGATAGTCATAAGTATGTGGTTGTCTTGATGGCTATGTTAAGGAGCTATGGATAAATAATCCTAAGCCTTTTTGACATGATTTGAGTTAGTAAGGCAGATTATGTGTTTAGTAAGGCATGTTTTGTTTGTCAGGTTAATAGAGTGTAAGTTTATGATGATGATTATTGAAGCTAAAGAAAGTTAAGGGTGGTATGTATTAACACAGTGTCCAAGAATGATATTAGTATTGTCTAGATATAGTTTATATAGGTGAGTGAGAATTCATGTGTAGACCATTAGAGCTAAGAAATTATGGATCAGTCTCAAGGATATGGAGTGGACCCATAAGCTTAGAATGTCAGCTTTGATATAAGGGAGAGATGGTAGAGTGAAGAACCAAATCAAGTTTTGAGAATTAGATTGTGATGCATATCAATAAGGTTTGTGATGAGGTATAATCCCTTATTACTCTAAAGTATTCCTCAGACTTTAGTCATTATCATACCAAATTCATGTCTTGCGTGATAGATCATTGCCAAAGGATAATGCTTATATACTTCATGCATATTTAAGTTAATTCCCAGCTTCTAGTAAGTAAGTAATAGCTTCACTCTTTGATTCGAGTCATCCCTCATAAATTTATGAACTCCAGTCTTATGTTGAATTGCTTATGATAAGTATGAACTCATGTTTCATAGTATATCAGATCTCAGAACTTTTGATACTAGTGAATTTTGCATTATATCATGTAGTTCCTTAGTATAGATCTCTTTAATGTATCCATACCTTTGACATTCTATTCATCAGGCCTTAATTAAGTGTCAAAGTTATGTATAGTATTTTTTTATGCTTTAGGCCCTTATCAGTTAGACCTTTGGTGATCTCTTTCTATGTTATGATAGTGGTGATGATAATCGATAAGCAATGGTTTAGATGAAAGGGAGTTGAAGACCCTCATTAAGAAAAATTGTTTATGTTTTTCTATCTAAGGCTAAATAATGAAGGAATATTGAGGTAATCTTTGGTATATGTCATAGTAGTTGAGAATTCTGGGTATGTCATCTTAAGCATAGTGCAAGAAAGTTGTTGTTGATAGAGGTTTAGAGAATATGAGAGGTATGCCTTTATGGATGTTTTCCTTGAAGTTAATATGTGGTTATAATGATAGGCTTGAATATCATGTTGGGATGTAAGTGGATGAATGCAATATATTCTAGTGAATCCATAGTAGGAGTTTTGAGTTTGTCATTGAAGTGGTAAGGCCTGTTATTCTCAGGGTGATCTCTAAAAGAGACATAGAAGGTTGAATCATGTGGTTTAGATAGTATTATGGAGTGTTGCGGTGTACCTTGTGAATTCAAGTTAGGCTTGATCATGGTGAGAGAATTTAGTTTAGTTTAGACTTTAGTAGATGGAGTTATCAATGCCCACATGAGAATTATAAGTTGAATCAAATGAGTATGGTTTTTATGGGAAATAGTATAGATGAGGGAGTATTTGAGAAGTGTTTCTAAGCTTGAAAGTAAGAAGTTGCATTGTCTAAGACCTAGTAATTCTATCCTAGATTATAATTTATATGTCTATGTTCCATGCTATAAAGTTGTATCAATGTTGTTATTCCTTACATAGATGTCTTATTCAGATCATACCTAAGATTCCTTTCTCTCTAATGTTATTATAATTCCTTAGAAGAGTGTTTAAGAAATACTCCATTTGAGTATGGACAGTTAGAATGGTCTAGTTCATAGAGCCTGCAACCCAGTTTAGTAATCAAGCAAATAAGCTCCTATAGATTTCCAACTTTCCATTTAGTCTTACTACTTAAAGTTTCATGAGTAAGGCCATTTCATGAGGTAAAATGTTCCCATCTATGTAAAATATAAATTCATCTCAGTTCATACATAATGCATCGGTTTTAGATTTTAGATGTTCAATTATGATATAGTTTGTAAGTTCCCCATGCATTATCTCAGTCTTTCCTTAGTATTTCAGCCAAATCAGTATGACTCCGGGTACGAACTACCCCAAGGGGAGATGTTGTGACACCCCAAGTTTTCACATCCTAAACCTCTCATCTTTTCTTCACAAAACCAGATATACCTAGAGGTAATAGTTACTCATAAGTTGACTCTCTCGTTTCTATATCAACCTTATAACCATTCTCACGTTGTTGCATATATTCAAGAAATCAGTTCAGTTCATGATATTCAGTTAGTGTATCATGTTTCAGACTCAGTCGTGTAATCATGTTTTCAGTTATGTATGTTTAGTATATAACCTCAATTCCTCAGTGTTCTTATCTTAATCAGCCTCATTCGACCACGAATGTTCCCTAGGGGGAGATATTGTAAGACCCCATAAGATCTTAACCTAATTCAGCTCTTTATTGCATGTTACAGGGGTCCAAGACTTAAAATATTTCACATAGTGTTGGGACTTAGTCATATCTAAGGCTCCTAAACTTCGATGATTTTATTCTTGACCTTCCCGACCTTAGAATGTCAATTTTAAAGTTGATTCATGACTGGGGGTGTCAAAGGTACATCTCGGGTAAGTTTCTAAATTTTTGAACGAGCATAAGGGCATGTTTGGAAGTCCAAAACAGAAGTAGCCGCGAAGAGCCTGTGGTGAACGCTCCATTTTGGTGTTCCAGAGCCCACGACACACACTCCTTTATTTTTCCAGCTTTTGTTTTCGCGTATTTAAGGGAAATTGGGTCATTTTTCCTCATCCAAAACCATCCAAGACACAAAATTAAAGTCCCCAAGGAGCATTATTTGCCCCATCATTCACTTTTTCTCTTCAGGAAAACACTAACCTCCCCTCAAGAAATCCATTACTCCTTCTTCAAGATAAGCCAGAATCTAAGTTCTCTAATCCAAGAAGTTCAAGGAAAGCATTCAAGAACATTCCCAAGGCTTCCAAGTCAAGCTTTCAATTTCAAATCAAACCAATTAAGGTATGTGGGGTTATGAACAAGGGTATCCTTTCATCCTTGTGCCCAAATTGCATGATTTTAAGATTATATTAACTTGTTTTGAATTAGGGTTTATACATAAGTTTCTATATCAAGAAGTGTTTATGTTTTAACTTATGAGATTTATATTATGAATGAGATTGCACTATCTTGAATTGAGATTGTTGAAGTATTTCAAGATTTATATTGATCATGAAATTTTTTTATGAATTGTCATGAGTTTAAAGAATGGGTTGTAAGTCCTAAGTTTAAGTGTTAGGATTTCAAGAATATCATGCTATTAAGTTTTATTTGATAAGTTTATACCAAGAATGAGTTTGAGATTTCAAGAAGACTATGATCTTATGATTCTTTGATGGTTTTATACAAAGATTTAAAGAAAGATTGTTCTTTTCATCCTAAGCTAAGATATGGAATCCATATTTGTAAATTTGATTACATTTTAAAGCAAAGAGAAGCATAACTGGTTATTATTATAAGCCCTTATGCTATTTCTAGGTGGATTTCCTACAGTATGAGCATTAAGTAATAAAGGAGTAGTATTTATCACCGAGTTGGGTATGCATCCAAGGTCACATGCCCTAGAACTACGAGACAACATAGGTTCAACTTATTCCTAATATGGATGAAGTTGCAGATAGTGATCACTTTAGATTAGGTCTTATTTCGATGACAAGGGAAGGACGACTCTCCCCAACGTGAGATTTTATTAGGAGGGATAAGATGTTAGACACCATAATAGATCACATGTTGTATGTTGGTTAGAACAACCTCCCTAAGACAGAATAAAAGAAAATCTTTTAGAACTATGTGTTGTGGCTTACAAAGTTTATCATTATGCTTTAATACTCATGTTGACGATTTCACAGCTTTGTTTATTCAAGCTCTAGGTTTGCCATTTACATTTAGCATGCAGTATTTAAAAATATATAAGTACATTGAGTTATTATTTTTACTTATGAATTCACCCCCACATGGTCTGTACATTCCAAAATTACTGGTCCATATATATGTTTATGTGCTACATTGTCTCATAATCAGGTAGTGTACAACTTTTATTTAGCAGGTGATGAGTCATTTTGATTCAAGGTCTTGCGTTAATCATAGTTTGAGTAGCATCTTGTTTTCTTTAGTCAGTCATATTGATTCGGGATAGCTAGGGGTCATGTCCCGGCTAACTATGGTCAATATTAGTAGAGGCTTCATAGATAATTAGTAGAGTTGATGTATTTGATTTCAGTTCTTTTTTTGTATAATTAGATTGTAATCATTTTAATAGTTTTGTTTTGAAGATGTTCAGGTAAATATATTTCTTCCACTTATTTCTTTCAGATTTATGTATTTTTTATTTTAGTTTCTCATGAGTTATGCTAGCACAATGGTTAGCTTGGGATCACTTGTTGTCCTAAGCATCATGTGATATCCAGGGTGTAGTCTCAGGGAATTACACTAGTTTTAGCAACTATGGCCAACTATAATACCCTGGAAAATTCTAGATGAGTTTCCAGCTATTCGTCTAATATTTAAAAGTCCTATATCAATTTAATATACCCTAAGTACAAGTGACATGGACTTTTTAAGACACCATAATGCTGAACTTACTATTTTTTGCCTTCACAAGTTCAAATCATTGATTTATAAGTTGAAATATGTTCTGGGATGTTATAAGGGTCAACCGGGAGAGTTTTAGAATTTTTGAAATGGGTTCAAGGTTTTTTGGAACACAGAGGCAGAATTCCTCCATAATTTTAACGTGTCACAGAGACTGGACCTCTATGATACAAAATGTGTCATACAGGTTAGTCTCCGTGATACTCATCATGTCACAGAGGCTAGCATCCACGATAGCCTCCGTGCTATGGAGGTTGTGAAATCTTGTTTTTTCATTAAAGGTTCAAGGGGGCATTTTGATCTTTTCCCCCTCTTCCTAAACACCCAGTTGACATTTTAAAACCCAAGAGGGGAATTAATAGCCCAATCCTCATCAGTTAACAAGGTAAAAAATCATTCCCCATTCCCAAGAAAATAAAAATTGGAAGTTTCTCCCATGAATTCACCATTCAAGATTCCAATACCAAGTTTTCCTCAAGGATTCAAGAAACTCAGGTATTTGGGATATTCAACAATGGGTTCCTTCCACCCATTGAGTCCCAAGAAATCCTTTGTTTTCTAGTAAAAACCCTTTTCTGTCATTTCATGAAATTTCAATGTTAAGCATGAATTTATTCAATTTTCTCTTAATAGTTTGAATAAAAACCATGACATTGTGTTTCCCCATGTGAATTATACTCTTACATGCTTTATAATCTCAGTAGCCCATATCATGTAATTTGATACCATGTCAATTTATTAAGTTATGAAGTAAACCAAGTGAGCATGTTTTCCTTATAAGTCTAACATATTTCTATACTTATAATCATGGATTTCATCAGTTCAGTGAAATATACTATGTTTTAGGTCTGAGAATCATGAATTTCCTTACAAGATTGTGATGATGCTATTGCACTAAAGTGTTGTTCAGTGTTGGTAGGTTATGAACACCTGATACCTATATGTTTACATATGTTTTAGATTTTCAAGTTTCAAGGCAATCAGATCATGATTTTATCATCATATTATGATTATTATATTCATATTAAGAAATTATAAATTATGAGTCCAGTTAACTTAAATCATTACCAGTGTTAATTCACTTGGGAGTATAATTTAGCACCGATCGAACCCAGGGATGAAGCCTCACTCGCTAGTAGAGGAAAAAGACCTTTAGTAGCAGTCCCTAAGTTCCAGAACTACGTAGCTAGTGTAGGTTGTGAGATTTCACCCGCCAGTAGAGGAATGGAAATCCCTTAGGGGTCACCCGACAGTAGAGGACTGACACCCAAGTTCTTTGGGACATCATATTAGTGGATCCACATAGCTAGTGTTAGTACCTGTGGCAAGGTATTGTCACCCTTCCAACTGGGGTTACAAATTAGACCTCGATTAGCTCAGACTATCGCATGTCGGTTACATAATAGCTCCCACCGTTTTAGTTTAGTATTCCAATTATATCAGCTCAGGTTTGCATGGTCTAGTGTTCAATTTATCAACTATTCAATCAGTCAGTTTTACAGATTATTTCAGTACATGTTTTACTTGGTCTTGTATTCATTTCACATGTTGATGAATGCTTGTTCAGTATCCAAATATTTTTTAGTTAGTCTCTTTCTTAAGTACCACTACATTTAAAGTACTGATCGCATACTCTCTTTTGTGCTATGTTGTCTTATAACATAGGTTAAAACTCTCAGCTCTTCGATCGCCCTTAATCAATTCAGTATCACTCAGCAGCAATTGTGGTGAGTCCTCATCTATCGAGGATAAGTTATTTATATCTATTTTTAGTATTTTTTTTATTTTAGTCAGTCAAAGTTAGTTGGGGGTTTATCACATAAACTCCTCATGTTTTAGAGGCTTTAAAATATATAGACACATTGGATATTGTTTCAATATTTCATCTTGACAGAGTTTTTATCAATTGAACTTTCACATATGATGCTTGTATTATTATTTTATTCACGGCTTAAAGTAGGTACCAGATCATGGGTTAGACTGGGGTCACTTGTGGCCTTAAGCATCGTGTTACGACTAAGTGGTAGCTTTAGGTCATGACAAATCTTGGCATCAAAGCCTAAGGTTTTAAAGTTTCCTAGGGTGTCTGAAAGATGCATTGAGTAGAGTCTTATGCATGGGTGCAAAGCGCGCCACACTTATGGGCGAGAGGCTATGAGATGTTTTAGGTAAGTTTCAATTCTCTTAGTATTCATGTCATCCGAAAGAGTATGAGCTCAATTCAATTCCTTTTTCAAATTCTTCTTTCATCTATTTACATAAAATTCCTCCCAGAATAAATAACATAAAAAAAGGAAATTGGATCACCACCTATTCAGGAAGACCCTTTGAACTAACATGTTTTCCATGCTGAATTACGTACCACTTTTACTATTTTGGCCCTGACTATGGCTGCTTAAAATAACCAGTAGCCTATTTCCCCAGCTAATCCAATAGTGGGAATGACAGAAACTAGGATTTAAGACTTCACTCAGATAAATCCTTTATTATTTTCTAGATCCAAGTCTGAGCAGGATCCACAAGAGTTTCTGGATGGTGTGCAGAAAGTGATAGACATCATGGGTGTTACTTCTAGTAAGAGTGTTGGTTTAGTTTCTTACAAATTACAAGGAGTATCTCATACTTGGTTAAAGTAGTGGAAGGAGGACAGAAGCATTGAGGCAGGTCCTATAGAGTGGGAGGAGTTTGCTACGGCTTTCTTAGATAGGTTTATCCCACTAGAGTTAACCAAGGCCAAGGTATAGTAGTTTGTAAATATGAAGTAGGGTAACATGAGTATGAAGGAGTACACACTCAAGTTTACCAATTTGGTGAGGTACACTCGGACTATGGTGGTTGATTCTAGGGACAGAATGAGTAAGTTTGTGTCTGGGTTTCAAAGGATGTGGTTAAGGAGTGCAGAATAGATATGTTTGTTAAGGAGATGGACCTTTCTAGATTAATGTTCCATACTCAACAGATTGAGAAGGAAAAGCTCAAATAAAAGGAAAAGGAGAATAAGAGAGCCAGAACCGGTAACTTTAAATTCTCATAGTAAAGGTCTAATAGTTGGAATCATTCGTAGTTCTTCTAGAAATCTTTAGCTCTAGCCCTATCTTCAGCTAGTGTGCCAGTGCCTAAGTTTAGGCTGGATAATAGGGTTAGAGTGCCAGGCTCTAAGTCATAAAGTAGAATGAATAGTGGTCATACCAACCCGCTTTGTAAAAGATATGGTAGGAACCATGAGGGAGAGTGTTGGGTAGGGAATGATGTGTGTTTTGAATATAGTAATCCAGACCACAGGAGTAGGGATTACCGAGTGGTTGCCTAGAAGAGAAGTTATTTTTCTCAAAAGGGTCAGTGTAACTTTTTAGCAGCTCCAGCAAGTCGCCTAAATCAGTCGAGCTCCATCTCCAGAGCCACTAGTGGGTAGCGTCAGAACTGACTTTATGCTCTCTAGACTCAATAAGATCAAGAAAGTTCTCCAGATGTGGATACGAGTACGTTACAAGTCTTCCAACTTCATATTTATGCATTGTTAAACCCTAGAGATTCACTTTCTTTTGTAACTCTCTATATAATAGTAGACTTTGGCATTAGACACAACTCGTAGAAAAACCCTTCTCATTGTCTATCTTAGTGGGTAGTTCTATTACAGCCTGACGGGTATACAAAAATTGATCGGCCACAGTGTCTCAAAAAGTCACTTGACTTTGTGGAGTTAGAGATAACTAATTTTAATGTCATTCTCAACATGGATTGGATCCACCCGAGCTATGCCTCAGTTGACTATTTAAAAAGAAATGTATAGTTCCAGTTTCCTAATGAACCTATCCTAAAATGGAGGGGTATTACTTCAGTGCCTATAGGTTGATTTATCTCTTATCTTAATGAAAGAAAAATGATATCCAAGAGTTGAATTTACTATCTCATCTGAGTCAAGGACTTAAATTCTGAAACTCTAAGTCTTGAGTCAGTTCTAGTAGTGAATGAGTTCCTAGAACTGCTCCCTGAAGATCTTCTCGGAGTTTCTCCTGGGAGGGAAATTGACTTCAAAATAGATCTCTTCCTAGATACCCAACCTATCTCAATTCCACATTACAGAATGTCTCTAGAAGAGCTTAAGGAATTGAAGGATTAGTTAAAAAAATCTTTTAGATAAAAGTTTCATTAGGCCTAGTGCTTCTTTGTGGGGTTCTCCAGTTCTCTTAATGTGCAAGAAGATGGTTTCCTCAAAATGTGCATTTACTATCGTCAATTGAACAAAGTCACAATCACTAATAAGTATCCTCTCCCGAGGATTGATGACTTGTTTGACCAACTTTAGGGTGCATGCAGTTTCTCTAATATAAACCTCTGATCCAACGATCATTATCTTAGCTTTAGAGAATATGACATCCCAAAGATAGCCTTCAAAACTCGGCATGGTCACTTCAAAGTTTTAGTTATGTCTTTGAAAAAACAAATGCCCCTACAACTTTTATGGACATTATGAACAGGGTGTTCAAGAAGTACTCAGACATGTTTGTCATAGTATTCATAGATGACATCCTCATCTATTCTCGTAGTGAAGGTGATCATACAGACAATTTGATGATTATATTGCAGACCCTTAAGGACCACCAGTTATTTGCTAATTTCAGCAAAAGTGAATTTTGGTTGAGATCAATAGCTTGCCTTGGTCACATCATTTTAGGTGATGGAATTCGAGTTGATCCTCAAGAGACCAAAGCAATGAGAATAGACCTAGACCTATCTCTCCATCAGATAGTTGGATTTTCTTTAGTTTAGTTGGTTACTACAAATGGTTTGTTGAAGGATTTTATTCTAATTCTTCTCCCATGTCTCTACTGACTCAGATAAAAGTCAAATTTCAGTATTTAGATTCCCACGAGAAGAGTTTTCAAGAGTTGAAGACTCGACTTAATTCTGCTCCAATATTGACTCTACCAGAGGATTTAAATTGGTTTGTAGTCTATTGTGATGCTTCTAGAGTTGGTCTTGGTTGTGTATTGATGCAGTGAAGTATGGTCATAGCCTATGCCTTAAGACAACTTAAACCCCATGAGAATAATTACCCAACTCATTATCTTGATCTAGCAGTACTTATCTTTACCTTAAAGATTTGGAGGCATTATCTTTATGGTTTTTATGCTGATATTTGTATGGATCGTAAGAGTTTATAGTATGTGTTCACTCAGAAGGATCTAAATCTTTGTTAGAGAAGGTGGTTTGAATTCTTTAAAGACTATGATATAAGTGTGTTGTTTCCCTTTGGTAAGGCTAATATAGTGGCTAATGCCCTTAATAGATTGTCTATGGGAAGTGTTGTGCATATTAAGGAACATAAAAGGGAGTTATTTTGTGGGTTATCATATTTCTAGATTAGGTGTTTGGTTGGTTTATTTGACCAAAGATAGTATATGGGTTTATAATTGTTCAGAATCTTCATTGGTGGAAAAGTGAAAGAAAAGCAAGACAGGGATCCTATTTTGGTCAAGTTGAAGGAGCTAGTTCTGGATAAGAAGGTTGAGGTTTTCTCCCAAGGGGTAGATGGTGTACTTTTTTATTAGGGTAGGTTATGTGTTCCAAGTGTGGATGGTTTGAGACAAAAAATATTAGTAGAGGAACATGGTGCATGATATTCTATTGACCCATAGGCCACTAAGATGTACCGAGATTTATGAGAAATCTATTGGTCGAATGATATGAAGAAAGATATTGCAAAATTTATAGTGAAGTGTTTGAATTTTCCGCAGGTTACGGTTGAAAACCAAAGGCCTAGTTGTACGCTTTAGGAGTTCAGCATCCCCCCATGGATGTGGTAAGTGGTGAACATGGATTTTGTGGCAGGGTTACCATGTACACGTGATCAACATGATTTGATTTGGATCATTGTAGATAGAATGACCAAGTAAGCCTATTTCCCGCCATTTCATACATCATATTCTACTGAGGTTTATGCTAGACTCTATCTTAAGGAATTGGTAAAGTTACATGAGGTTCCGTTGAACATTATTTCAGATAGAGGTACTCAGTTTACCTCTCATTTTTTGAAGGATTTTCAAAAGGTGATGCGTTATGGAAACATGACACATTAGATGCATAAAATAAAGAATTTATGCTTAGACTTAGGATATTCTAATTGATATGATGTGTTTGTTTCTTGAGTGCAGGGAATTTAGGAAGGAAATGTCTTGGAATAAAAAATGGAAGAAAAGCTAAGAATATGTCGAAGTCTGATTAGCTTACAAGTATGCCTATAAGTCATCAAGTCATCATACGACTCATAGCCTTACTTGTGAACAAAATAGTATCAAAAGTCAAGATGAAGAAGCTAAGTAAAGAGTGATCATAACTCGTAAAGAGTCACTAAGAGTCATGAGAAGCAATCGTAAAAAAATAGAAACCAAAGCTAACGTTCAGAGGTGAGGTCATAAAAGACCATGAGTCATAAGTTCTAATTATGACTCGTAATGAGAAGTCATAAAGAGAACAGAGTTCAAAGACCTAAAAGTCTAAGCCTCAAGTGATGACGAGTGAAGACCACGAGTCGTAAGGACTGACTAGAACTCGTGGTGATGAATCGTAAGGACAACATAAGTGTGAAGCCTTGAAGATCAGTCACTAGAATGTCTACGATTAGCATCATATGACTCGTAAGAAGACATTACGAGTAGACTACACGAGTTGTAAAGAGTGACGACTTACATTTACTATTCCATTTTTGTTAGGATTTGTTTATTGTTTTGAGATACTATAAATAACTCAGGGTTACTCCTTTATTATATTATAAACTTTTCCATTACTTTTGATTCTTTTAGCATACTTTGATCATTGATATTTTCTTCTTGAGATTTTGGGTTTTTTTAATTGGAGACTTTGGATTTTCCCACTTTTATTATTGTGCAATTAATTACAATAGTTCTTTATTGATTATCATGGATTGTTGCATGAACATGAGCGGATAATTTCCTTGACCAGAGTTGTGGAAACCCTAGCGGATTAGCTATATAAGGAAAGTAAGATATTTATCTATTCTAATGTCATTGCATATATTGCAATCCTCTTCATATTTATTAAACCCAAGTTGTTACAGAGGCTTAGGAACTGCCTGTATTTGAGAACATCCTCACAAGGGATTTCAAAATTGGGAAAAGGAGATTACAACAGTGATTTGAGGCTACCAACCCTCATCTAATCAACACGAGACTCAAATGCAAACCAAGTATCCCTATCTTTTCTCTACGAATTTAGATTCAGCTAAGGTAATGGTTTCCCTTAAATTAATTCTCTTCTTTTCTATCTCAGCTATCCAACCATCCTCGTGTCATAGTATGCATTCATGAATTTAGTTAAGTCAATGCATCATGTTTCAGATTTAGTTACTTAATCATGATTCAGCTTATAAGTATTTAGTACATAATCTCAGTCTTCTTAGAATCTCAACTTAGGCAGTTTCATTCTGGGATGAATGATCCGAAGGGGGAGATATTGTAATACCTCACAAGATTCTAGATGATTTTCTAGCTATTCGTCCAAATCTTAGAAGCCCCAGAGCCATTTCATTTACACTAAGTACAAGTGACATGGACTTTTTAAGACCCCAAGATTTTGAACATTTTACCTTTGGCCTTCCTGAGTTCAAAACATTGATATATGAGTTGAAATATGTTCAGGGATGTTAAAAAAGGTCATCCAGGAGAGTTTTAAAATTTTTGGAAGGGGTTCGCGTATTTTTAAACCATAGAGTCAGAATGACTACATGATTTTAACATGACATAGAGACTATCCCTCTCTAATACATGACATATCACAGAGGTTAGTCTCCATGATACACACTGTGTCATAGGGGCTAGCATCTGTAATAGCCTCCATGCCACGGTGGCTGTGAAATCCTGCTTTTTCATTTAAGGTTCAAGGGATATTTTGATCTTTTCCCCCTCTCCCTAAACATCCAATAGACATTTGAAAACCCAAGAGGAGAATTATTAGCCCAATTCCTCATCAGTTAGCAACGTAAAAATCATTCCCCATTCCCAAGAACACAAAAATTGAAAGGTTCTCCTAAGAATTCCCCATTCAAGGTCCTAATTCCAAGTTTTATTCAAGGATTCAAGAAACTCAGGTATGTTGGATATTCATCAATGGGTTCCTTCCACCAACTGAGTCCAAAAAAATCCCTTGTTTTCAAGTATATACCCTTTTCCCTCTTTTCATGAAATTTAAATGTTAAGTATGAATTTACTCAATTTGCTCTTAATAGTTTTGAATAAAAACCATGAAATTGTGTTTTCCCTTGTGAATTATAATTTTATATGCTTTTTAATCTCAGTCACCCATATCATTTTCAGTTGATACCATGTCAATTTATCAAGATATAAAATAAACCATGTGAGCATGTTGTCCTTATAATTTTAACATATTCCCATATTCATAATCATGGATTTTATTAGTTTAGTGAAATATACTATGTTTTGGGTCTATGAATCAAAAGATTGTGATGATGTTATTATACTAAAGTGTTGTTCAGTGCTGGTTGGTTATGAACATCCGATTATCAAGTATTAAGTTTATCAGATCATGATTTTATCATCATATTCAGATAATCTTATTTATGTTGAACAATTATCAGTTATGACAATATATGGAGTTTGATAGTATTAGATATAAAACAAAAGTTAAAAAGGGATGGAGAACAAACAAAAATAGGACTAAACTATATGAACTGGTAGGGAAATTAAGCAATCTGAAAAGGGTATTGCGGCATCTTAATAAAAAGGTTTCATGAAGTGGAATAGAAGGCAGAATTAAGCATGAATGCACTTTTCGAATACCAACAGTAATTATAAAGAACAATTGTAGATGCTAATTTGATACAAAGGGAACAACAACTTGCATAAGAATGTGAATTTTGGAAGAAAGAAAAAGAGCAGTTCCTGAGTCAAAAGAGTAAAATATTATGGTTATCACACGGGGAGCAAAATACCAGGTTCTTTCATGCTATGATGAATGCCAGGATAAATAAGAACAGGGTCTATACAATTAAAGAAATGAGAGGTAACACTCATACAACACCAAAAAAATAGTGGAAGCCTTTGAATAATACTACAACAATCTCTTGGGCACAAGAACAACACAAAGGATACATGTATGTGTTGATCTAGTTTAATAAGGGAAAAATTTATCTTCTGGGCAACAGAGTACCTTAACTATGCCAGTAAGTAAAGAGGGGGTTAAGAAAGAATTATGTTCAATAAATAGTGAAAAAGCACCAGGTCTAGACGTATATAGAAGTCAATTTTGTAAAGGCTGTTTGGAAATCACAAATGAAGAAGTCAAAACAACTATACTAGATGTCTTTAGAACTGGAAAACTATTGAAGATAATTAATCAGACCCTTATCACCCTAATTATTAACAATAACCATGCAGAAGGGATAGGAGATTCAGGCCAGTTGCTTGCTATAATATAATGTATAAGATAATATCAAAAGTGATTTGCAATAGACTAAAGACAATATTGTCTGTGCTAATTTTTGAAAATCAAAGTGGCTTTGTAGCTGGAAGAACCATTGTGCATAACATTCTTATATGTGAAGATTTGGTAAAAATGTATAACAGGAAGAGTACAACGAGGAGCTTATTAATCATAATTGATTTAAAGAAGGCATACGACTCAATAGAGTGGAAATTTATGGAAGAGATGTTGATTGCACTAAATTTTCTAAAATAGTACATAACATAGCAATGGAGTGCATTACTACTACCCACTACAAGTTAGCCATTAATAGAGGAATACACAGACATATTCGGGGTCAAAGAGGTTTAAGGAAAGGAGATCACATATCCCCACTCCTATTTGTAATATCAAAGTATCTTACTAGAATACTGGATAAAGTGGGAAAGATGAAAGAGTTTGAATTTCACAACAAATGTAAATACATCAAATCAAATCACTTGTGTTTTACTAATGCCATGTTGTTGTTTAGCAAAGGCATAACTAAATCTGTATTGCTAATGATGAGAGGCTTGAAAACTTTTTTGACACACTAGGATTACAAGTAAATCCAGCAAAAACTAATATTTACATTGTGAATATGGAAAAGAAAAGCCTAGATTTCATCAGTGAAGTAGTAGGTTTTCAGCAGGGGAAATTACAATTCATATATTTTGGTGTATATATATCTCCAAACAAGATAACAATAGTGGAATATGAAATGCTGATAGACAAAATAGCTATAAATATCAGGAGCTGGGGCTCCAAAATTCTGACGTATACTAGAAGGGTGCAACTGATCAACTCTATACTTCTTCATGTACAATAATATTAACATCCATTTTTATATTACCTAAGATGGTGATGAAGAGGTTGATCTTATTAAGAAGGAAAATACATTGGAATGGCCAGGAATTATGAAAGAAGGCACCATTAATCGCATGGGATATGGCATTTAGGCTAATAAAGAATGGAGGAATAGGAGTGATAGATATAATAGCATGGAATGAGGCTGTAATATCCAAATATGCCTAGAATATAGAACATAAAAAAGACTACCTGTGGGTCAAATGGGTCAATACTATATACATAAAGGAGCTGAATTGGTGGAATTATATACCACCTGCAGATTGTACTTGGTACTAGAAGAAAATTTATTTAATTAAGGAAAGATTTAAATAGGGATATATAATGAATGGGTTGATAAAACTTGGTGGAGTGTACACCATTAAAAGCTGGTACAACTGGAAGATAGGTAAGATGGAAGTTTGGTAAAAAAGTAGATGGGTCTAGAATAGGACTAATACTCCTAAGCACGGGTTTATATGATGGTTAGTAGCATATAACAAGCTACTAACAAAAACAAAGACTGAAGAAGTTTGGACTTTAAGTGGATACTAATTGTGCACTATGTGATAATATAGAAGAAACACAACAACACTTATATTTTTAGTGTAATTTCTCCAGACAATGCCTAAACCTGCTCTTGACATGGATAGGAATGAGAATTCAAAATATGTAAATACAAGGACCGTGGAGGAGAATGATAAAAAGGACAATGGGGAGAAATAAGAGAGAATTCATTCTTGTAGTACTAAATGCCTTAATATACTCAATTTGGAGAACAAAAAATAAAGTAGTTTTGAGCCACAAAGTTACAATGCCCAAGAAGATATGTGCAGAAATAAAGAGGACAACAAACATTATAAGTGTAAGTACAAAAAGGATAAAGAATTGCAATATAGGTAGTACTTGGATTGAAAATCTTTATAGTAATAGTCACAACAGATCTTGATTTGTTATATAATATAGATTGTAACAAAGGACTTTGATGGATGAATAATAAAGCTTTTGTTTGACCAAAAAAAATTTATCTATTATGAGTATACTTAACTTAAATTAGTACCAGTGTCAATTTAGTTGGGAATAGGATTTAGCACCGAGAAAACCTAGGAATGAAGGCTCACCAACCAATAGAGGACTGAGACCTTTAGTAGCAGTCCCTAAGTTCAAAAACTGCGTAGACAGTGTAGGTTGTGAGATGTTACCCCCTATTAAAGGACTGAAATTCTCTCAGGGGTCACCTTCCAGTAGAGGAATGACACCCTAGTCCTTTGAGACATTAGATTAGTGAATACACAAAGCTAGTATTAGCCTCCATTGTAAGGTACTGACACCCTTCTAACTAGGTATACAGGTTGGACCCCGATCAGCTCAGATTGGGGCATATCAGTTAAATTATAGCTCCCACAGTTTTAGTTTAGTATTCAAATTATATCAGCTCAGGTTTGCATGACCAAGTGTTCAGTTTATCATCTATTTAAAAAGACAGTTTTACAGATTATTTTAGTGCATGCTTTACTTGGTTTTACATTTTTTTTGCATGTTGATCCATTCATGTTCAGTAGCCATATGTATTTAAATTAGTCCTTATCTCATATACCAGTACATACAAAGAACTGACCTCATACTCTCTTTTGTGCTATGATGTCTTATAACATAGGTTTGAACAATCAATTCTTCGGTCTCCCTTAGTCAGTTTAATATCACTCAACAATAGTTGTGGTGAGTCTTCATCCATCGAGGAAAAGTTATTTGTAGTTATTTTTAGCATTTCCTTTATTTCATTCAGTCAAAGTTTGTTGGGGGTTTGTCTCATCAACTCCTCATGTTTTGGCGGCTTTAAGATGTTGAATTTTTTTTACATTATATTAGCAGTTTCAGACATGTTGGGTATTGTTTCAGTATTTCATGTTGATAGAGTTTTTATCAATTTAAATTCTACATATAATGCATGTATTATTATTTTAACCAATCATGGGTTAGCTTAGGGTCATTTGTGGCCTTAAGCACCATGTTTTAATTAGGGGATATCCTCGAGTCGTGACACCAACTTACTCTAAGTTTGAGGGACTAGGGAATTTCACCTAAGGTTAAGTGTTCTTAGGCATTCTCATGCTAAACATGATCAATGAAGTCTATTCCACCTAAAAATAATGGGAAATAAGTCAACTTTTTGATGTGTGAGCAATTGCTAACACATTTAAGACCTTCAACCAAGAATAATTGCAAAGTCTTAAGCAAATTTTGTCATTTTTTATTTGTTTATGTCTGATTTCACAGTTTAAGCTGATGAGATAGAGAACCAACAAGAATGGAAGCAAAGAAGTTGGAATCCGAAGAGAAGTTTGTCTAACGACATCTGTGATAAGTTGTCAGCCCTATGTAGGCTATCACAGTTGTCATCAGACTTAACCAGAGATTTGTCATGAGTTGAAGACTGTGACGACATCTGGTGATATGACGTTAAAAGTATGATACGCCGTCTTGAATGTCAAAATCCTTAACAAGATAATGGGAGTTGATGAGAAGTTGTGACGACATTCATGATAAGTCGTCAACTTGGGGATAAGGTGTCAGGAGCACCGTCAGCCTGAAACAGAGAATGTGAGTTGAAGATATTTTTGTGACAACGTTTGTGATAAGCTGTCATGTTGGTGATAAGGCATCAACGTCATCATCAACCTTAGATAGAAGAGGCCAAAAGTGCAGAGGAGCTGACGACATCCGTGATAAGCCATTAGACTCCTAATAAGCTGTCACGGATGTCGTCCTCTATTCCGAGAAAAATCTGCAACTTTAATTTTATTTCCTTATTTAGGTTGAAATATTTAAAGTTTTGTTTTAGGGTTTTCTAAGGCATTCATGCATTCATTCATTCATTCATCATCATTATTATTCTAAAGAGAGTTCGATACTTTGAGTCTTGGAGAATATTTTTTGATATTTCTTTCTCTATCTTTTTGGATTCAAACAATACAACTATTTTGGGGATTTTCCCTTGTGATCTAATCTATGAGTCACTAATTATTATTTATCTCTGTAAGTTAATATTCTCAATTATGAATTCAATTATGTATTTTGTTCTTTGCATCATGAGTGGCTAAACTCCGTTAACCTGAATTATGGGATCTAGGGTTAGGTCATGATGATGTGTTAAACACTCAAGATTTAATAGGTGTTAGGATTTCTTAATAATTCTAAGATTTTAATTAATGACTGTTGGTTGCAAATAGTAGACACACCTACTTTGATTTTCTTGAGAAAGAAATCGTATACAGTAGGAAGTGAATTATCAAC
Organism: Capsicum pubescens; assembly: GCA_030864215.1. Lineage (NCBI taxonomy): Eukaryota > Viridiplantae > Streptophyta > Magnoliopsida > Solanales > Solanaceae > Capsicum > Capsicum pubescens. The sequence goes on along the minus strand of CM061541.1, from coordinate 107,370,504 downwards.
AGGGACTCGAAAATACTTTATTTAATAATTAGCGCTGTAACAAGGCTGATTAACCTGAGGTAAAATCTGGGCAGTGAATAGCGATTCTCTAAGTTCGAGAGGATTAGAAAATTAGATGGGTAAATAGGTCGAGAGACATTTGAGCATATCATCGATAAAGATAGCTTGTTATCCTAACCACCGTGAGAATCTTGAGTCACCTTTAGCATCTGTCATGTACTGTAAGCCCTAGTGAACATAATTCTGGTTATTTTATAAAATACTAATTACAAACATAGAAATTAAAGTTAAAAACAATTATTTGTGAAACTTCAACCCCCATTTCAGGAAACGTTAAACTATCAGTAAATTAAATCGCAAATGACTTGAGTTTACACCATATTCCCTATGGGATTCAACCCCAACCTAGTTGGGTTTTATATTTACATTGATCGCTTACACCCATTAAAGAGTGTAGTTTAAGAGTTATCAAAAATAGGGCCATTGTTGGGGAATACGGTTGTAAACTGAAAGTTGTGTGCGCTAATTGACTGTTAGTTAGGTTTCCTAGATTTATATTTATTTGTTGTTTTTGTTTATTGCAGGTTCCTTGTTGTTTATGACAAAAACAAGAAGTTTTAGAGAACTGTTATTACCAATTAATTCAGAACCTCAGCTGATGGGAATAATGGCAGAACAGCAAGAGGCTGACAGACTGATAGCCTTGGCTAGGGCTCAGGTGAACGTATAGAACCAGGGTCAACAAGTACGTCAGTTTAACCCTGATGATGAAGACGTGGGTGATGAGGAATTACTGAATCCTCAAAACCCAAGGTGAGCTGAGCAAATTGCTGCACCAGTGCAGCGAAATTTTAAGAGAAACCATCTAGTCAGAGGAAGGTATGGTCAACATCCTATCCGTTATGAGGTTGATAATGATGATGAATAAATGGACGGAGAAGGTGCAATGGGTTCTATCATTCCTCCACCGTTGGAACCTGGTGCAAAATTCAGCATAACAAGTACTATGATTCAACTCCTGAATCTGAAGGGGTTGTTTGGAGGCTTGCCTGGAGATGATCCGAACATGAAGTTGGTGAACTTTATCACCATTTTCAAGTCTTTTGATAACCTGGGAGTGAGCCATAATGAGATCCGGTTGAGATTGTTTCCGTTGTCTCTGTCTGGAGAGGAAACAATGTGGTTAAATGAGCTGGAGCCCGATTCTATAACCAACTAGAGACAGTTGAAAGAGGCATTCCTAGAACGGTTCTTTCCACTCTCCAGGAGGGTAAAATTGAGGGATGAAATCAGTAACTTCAGGCAGCTCCCGACTGAAGCATTACATAAAACTTGGGAGAGATTTAAGAAGAAGATGGCACAATATCCGAACTACAACATGACGGACTTGCACTTGATGGAGAATTTGTACAGAGCTTTTAACTCTATGACAAAGCCAATTGTATCTAATGTTGCAGGTGGTTCGTTCATTGACCTTTCTTTTCAAGATGCTTCGGACATGCTAAATAGAATGACCAAACAGAGTCAACCTTGGCATACCAAGGATTCTGTGGTAGCTAGCCAGACTGTGTCTGGTGGTATGACTATGGAGCAGTGCAGAAGGAATAAGGAGTGAAACCAAGACATGGCCCACTTAAAGACTCAGATGGACTTGCTGACCAAGCACCTGCTGTCAGGCAAGACTGAAAAGGTTAAGGTTGTGGAATATAAGTGCACTGTTGCTATTGATGTAGATGAAGTGGAAAATTATGTTAATAATCAGGGGGGTTTTCGAGTCAATAGCCAAGGGAGAAAGGAAACTAGAGAAGCAATAATGATAGGAATGGTTTGTATGTTCCTCTTGAAAGTCGGGATGTTGCACCAACTAAATCTGGCAAGATGTCCATGAAGGACATGATGGAAAATTTTTTGAAGGGAGTTGAGTCTACCAACTCAGGGGTAACCACTATGAAGAGTGAATTCTCTACCCTGAGTCAGTTGGTTAGTTCACACTCCACTTCTATCAAGCAGTTGGAGTAGCAGATGAGCCAATGTTCCGCAACACTGAACTAAAGAAAAAGTGGTACTTTACCTAGTGATATGGTCCAGAATCTACAGAATGATGGCTCATGTATGGAGATTACCACTAGGAGTGGTAAGATCTTACTTGGCCCTTCTATGGGAAAATCTGTAGATGGTGAGGTGGTTGTTGATTAATTCGAAGAAAGCAAACCAGTGGAGTCTAAGAAGCTGGATAGTTATGTTGATGCTTCAGAGAAAGAAAAAGAGAAGAAAGAGGAAGTGGTTTTGAAATCTATCCCAAGACCACCACCTCCCTTTCCTCAGTGATTGAAGAAAAAGGTTGATGATGCAAAATTCAGCAAATTCATGGCCATGCTCAAGTAATTGACAATTAATGTGACTCTAGTTGAAGCACTTGAGCAAATGCCAGGATATGCAAAATTCATGAAGGACTTTATGACTAAGAAACGAGTGGTGAGCTACGAATTGGAGGCAGATCTCCAACTTTGTAGCACTATTTCTACAAGGACCTTAGTATAGAAGAAGCTAGACCCAGGTGCAGTCACTATTCCCTGCACAATTGGGACAATGGAATTCACCAAAGCACTATGTGATCTGGGAGAAAACGTTAATTTGATGCCACTGACTATTTATAGAAAGTTGGGTCTGGGAAATCCCGCACCCACCAACATGAGACTCGTGATGGCGGATAGGTCGGTAAAACGACATGTTGGCATTCTGTATGATGTTTTGGTGAAGGTATCCAACTTTATATTCCCTGCAGACTTTGTCATTATGGATTGTGAGGTGGACTTCGAGGTACCCATAATCTTGGTTTGACCTTTTCTCCCAACCAAAAGTGTGTTTATTAATTTGAGAGCAAATAATCTCTTATTCAGGATAAAGGATGAAGTGGTATGGTTCGATGTGGGAAAATCAATGAAGAATCATAAAGAAGTGAGTGTGTTCTTAGTAGTTGATGTGTATTATGAGGACAAACAGGAGGTGCCCAAAGCTGAGAAACTTGTTATCAAACCTTTAGCCGCGGTCATGATGAATTATGATAGTGAAGGCATTGGGGAGTATGAAGAGACCGTTTGTGACTTTACAGACATAGGTTCACATCCTTATGCTCCTAAAAATATAGATATTGACCTGGGTAATCAACCAACACCACCATCCAAGCCATCTATTGAGGAGCCTCAGGTGCTAGAATTGACAAAATTGCCTGGGCACTTACGGTACGTGTTTCTAGGGAATAGGAACACATTAAGATTATTATTGTAGCTGATTTGGGTGAACAATAGGTGAATGCAATTATTTCAGTATTTTAGAGGCATAAGAGAGCTATAGGGTGGACCATCGTAGATATTATTGGCATTCCCTCGGGCATCTGCACACATAAAATTCAGCTTGAGGAGGATTGTATTCCAACCATAAAGCATCAGCGTCGTCTTAATCCACCAATGTAAGAGGTGGTTAATAAGGAGATTATTAAGTGGTTGGATATAAGAGTGGTTTACCCTATTTCTGACAGCAAGTGGGTAAGCCCAGTTCAATGAGTACCCAAAAAAGAGGGTATGACGGTGGTTGCTAATGAAAAGAATGAGTTGATTCCACTCAGGCCTGTAACTGGGTGGAGAGTTTGCATAGACTACCGCAATCTAAATTCTTGGACTCTGAAAGACCACTTTCCAATGCCCTTTATGGACCAAATGCTTAATCAGGGGTGGTATTAATTCTTGGATAGTTATTCTGGATACAACCAAATATGTATTGCTCCTGAAGATTAGGAGAAGACGGCGTTCACATGCCCATATGGCACCTTTGCATTTAAAAGGATGCCATTTGGGCTATGTAATGCACCCGCCACTTTTTAATGGTGTATGATGTCTATCTTCTCTGACATGGTGGAGGACACCATAGAGGTATTCATGGATTATTTCTCTATGGTGGGTGATTCATTTGAGATGTGTTTGGCAAATCTAAATGTATCCTTGCAAAGATGTGTTGAATTTAATTTAGTGCTTAATTGGGAAAAATGTCATTTCATGGTCAAGAAGGGCATTGTTCTCGGCCACAAAATTTTCAAAAAGGGGATAGAAGTTGATTGAGCAAAGGTGGAAGTTATTGAGAAACTACAACCTCCCATTTTAGTGAAAGGAGTGTATAGTTTTCTTAGACATGCTGGCTTTTATCAGAGATTTATAAAAGATTTCTCAAAGATTGCAAATCCACTTTGCAAACTTTTGGAGAAGGAGGTGAAAATTTCCTTCGATGACGATTGCTTGAAGGCATTTGAATGCCTTAAAAAAAGCTGATTGAGGCTCCTATTGTTATTTCACCTGACTGGGCAAAACCATTTGAGATCATATGTGATACAAGTTGTGTTGCCCTTGGAGCGGTATTGGGGTAAAAGAGGGACAAACTATTTCATCCAATATATTACTCCAGCAAAGCACTAAATGGAGCACAAAAGAATTACACTGTCACTGAACAGGAACTTCCGGCTATAGTGTATTCTTTCGAGAAGTTCATAGCCTATCTGCTTGGGACCAAAGTAGTGGTCCACACCGACCATGTTTCCTTGAGGTATTTGATGGATAAGAAGGATTCTAAACCAAGGTTGATTAGATGGGTATTGCTGCTGCAAAAATTTGACTTTGATGTCAAGGATAGGAAAGGTTGTGAAAACTAGGTTGCAGATCATCTTTCTAGAATGGAAGGTGAACAAGAAACTAGTGATGAAATGAATATAAATGATGCATTCCCTGATGAGGAGATCCTGGCTGCCGCTATGAAAAAATTTCCTTGGTATGCGGATTATGCAAATTATGTTGTGAGTGAGGTCATCCCAGAAAACCTTTTTTTCCATCAAAGAAAGAAGTTTTTGCATGATGTGACGCATTACTTCTGGGATGAGCCGTATCTTTTTTGGCGATGTGCAGACAATATTATAAGGATATGCATGCCGAAAGTGGATGTATTATGCATATTGGAAGCATGTCATGCTTCCCCAGTCGGGGTTCACCACGCAGGTGACCGAACGGCTAGAAAGTTATTGAATAGTGGCTATTACTGGACAACATTGTTCAAGGATGCCCACAAGTTTGTGCTGAAATGTGACCAATGCCAGAGGCAGGGGTCAGTATCTAAAAGAAATGATATGCCCTTGACAAAGATGCTTGAAGTGGAACTATTTAATGTCTGGGGCATTGATTTCATGGGTCATTTTGTAAGCTCATACGAAATGAGGTATATTTTAGTTACTGTTGACTATGTCTCAAAATGGGTCGAAGATGTGGCTTATCTAATAATGAACGTAAGAAGGTTATTGTTTTTCTCAAGAAGAACATCTTCTCTCGCTTTGGAGTACCACGTACTATCATAAGCGATGGAGGATCTCATTTTTGCTACAAAATATTTCGAGCAGCTTTGGAAAAATATAGGGTGAAATAGCACAGAGAGAATACTCCATACCACCCACAAACCAGTGGGCAAGTGGAGGTATCAAATTGTGAGATTAAAGCCATCCTAGCCAAAATGGTGAATGCTAGCCGGAAAGATTGGTCTCGAAAGCTCGATGATGCCTTGTGGGCATATTAGACTGCTTTCAAGACACCCATTGGCATATCACCATTTTAGTTGGTCTATGGAAAATCTTGTCACGTACCAATAGAGCTGGAACACAAGGCCTTATGGACACTCAAAAGGTTGAATCTGAATTAGAAGAAAGCAGTAGAGCTGGGACTGGGGCAATTGAATGACATGGATGAATTCCATCTCAGGGCATATGAACGAGTAGATCTGTATAAATAAAAGATAAAAAAGTACCATGATTGGAGAATAGAGAAACGAGAATTCCAAAAGGGTGACTTGGTGCTTCTGTTCAATTCCAGACTCAAATTGTTCCTAGGTAAGCTAAAATCTAAGTGGTCAGGCCCTTTTAAAGTTTGTCAAGTCCACCCATCTAGAGTAGTGGAACTTGAAAATGAAGATGGTAGTACCTTTAAGGTAAATGGGCAACGTGTCAAACTTTACATTATCCTAAAGAAATCAGTGAAAAGTATCACCATTATCTATCTCGATGAAGTCTGAAGTAATCGAGATACCAAAGTCATGATGTGATATTAAATCAGGTGCTGCATGGGAGGCAACCCATGACCCTCGAGATTGATCCATTCCAGGTATAATCTAACCCTTAGTTTAGTTTTTCTTTGATTTTGAGTTGAGGGTGTAGGGTAGTCTGTTGATGTAACATATTTTGTCGTAACTAGGAGAAATACAAATACAGAAAGTAGTTGACATATTTTTGATTGATTTTTAAACACCTCTCTAATGTTTTGTTTGCAAAGACTGTGTGAATTATATTTACTTATGACCATTGTGAATCTTGTTGTGGCATTAGTTCTAGTTTCTTGATGATCATTGTTGAACAATTGCATGAACTGGATAAGTGGTGGCCTGCGATATACTTGTGTGCCATGTGTGTGTGAGCAACTACTTAATTCCCTCTGTATACTAAATCCAGAACTTTCCTGGTTAGTCTTACCATGGTTAAAGGATAGGGGTTAGGAAAGAATCATAGGCCGTTTTGTTAATTAACCCACTTTTAGCCTAAATAGCCTTCCCTATGTGCAGCATATCCCTTGATCCCTGTTTTGAGACTAATTAGCCTATTTCTTTCTTATGAAACCTTTCACCTTCCCATTTATACCATAATGAACCTATTTTGGCCCTGGTCCTCCTTGGACACTGTGCACCTTGACCTAGGCAAATAGCCTAAGTTGAGGGTGGCTATCATAGGGGTGAATGGTGTAATATGAGTATGAAGAAGGGTAGAATAAAGGATAAAGAATAAAAGTTGGGTGCTATTCTAACAAAAAAAAAGAGGTACCCAACCTGAATATGTGTGATCAATAGAAAAGAAAATGAAAAAGAGGTTAATCAGTGATCCCCAAGAGAGTAGTGTAGAGTCAAGGAGGCATAGTCACTCTAAATGTCCTTGAATATCATACCAGCCCCAGCCTTCATTATAAGCCTAAAAGAAGTCCTATAGTGATCCTAGCTGGCTTATCTGAAGCTCTTGGTAATGAAAATAAGGGCAAGCCTATGGTACTTGGCATACACTGATTGGAACTTCATTTTGAGAGTGAGAGTCTTTTGATGATCCCCACGTTAACATTTTTGGTTTATTATATGCGAAGAGGAGGATTTCTTTGTTGTGAGGGCACACTGGTATTGTTGCTAGCTACTTGATTGTTTAGATAGTGCAGCATTGGTAAATGAATGGTTGTTGTGGCTAAGATTGATGCCATCGCTTGAGTCCTTTGTGTTACATTATTTTTCTTCAATGACATACACCATTGGTTTTAATTCGATTGACCTTAGAGGTAGTAACTATGTTTTGAGCTTAAAAGAGAAAATTGGCTGCTGAACGTGCTATGTATTCTCTTAGTTGGGCTGAGTTTCTTGAGGACAAAAAATTTCTTTAAGTTGAGGTTGTTGATGTGTGAGCAATTGCTAACACATTTAAGACCTTTAACCAAGAATAATTGTGAAGTCTTAAGCAACTTTTGTTGTTTTTTATTTGTTTATGTCTTATTTCATAATTTAAGCTGATGGGATAGAGAACCAACAAGAATGGAAAAAAAGAAGTTGGAATCTGAAGAGAAGTTTGGCTGACGACATCTGTGATAAGTCGTCAACCCTGTGATAGGCTATCACAGTTGTCGTCAGAATTAACCAGAGATTTGGTATGAGTTGAAGCCTATGACGACAACTGGTGATATGACGTCAAAAGTGTGATACACCATCATGAATGTCGTCATTCTTAACCAGAGAATGGGAGTTAAAGAGAAGTTGTGACGACATTCATGATAAGTCATCATCCCGGTGATAAGCCATCAAGAGCACCGTCATCCTTTAACACAGAATGAGAGTTGAAGACATTTTTGTGACGACGTTTGTGATAAGCCGTCAGGTTGGTGATAAGTCTTCAATGTCGTCGTCATCCTTAGACAACAAAGGCCAAAAGTGCAGAGGAGCTGACGACATCCATGATAAGCCGTCAGACTCCTGATAAGCTGTGACGGATGTCATCGTCTATTCCGAGAAAAAAATGCAACTTTAATTTTATTTCCTTATTTAGGTTGAAATATTTAAATCTTTGTTTTAGGGTTTTCTAAGGCATTCATGCATTCATTCATTCATTCATTCATCATCATCATTATTTTGAATAGAGTTCGATACTTTGAGTCTTGGAGAATATTTTCCGATATTTCTTTCTCTATCTTTTTGGATTCGAACAATACAACTATTTTGGGGATTTTCCCTTGTGATCTAATCTATGAGTCACTAATTATTATTCATCTCTGTAAGTTAATCTCCTCAATTATGTGTTTCTTTCTTTGCATCATGAGTGGTTAAACTCTGTTAACTTGAATTATGGGATCCAGGGGTTAGATCTTGATGATTGCTAAACATTCAAGATTTAATAGGTGTTAGGATTTCTTGATAATTCTGAGATTTTAATTAACGTCTGTTAGTTGCAAACAGTAGACACACCGACTTTGATTTGCTTGAGAAAGAAATCATATACAGTAGGAAGTGAATTATCAACAAGGACTCAGAAATACTTCATTTAATAATCAGTGTTGTAACAAGGTTGATTAACCTGAGGTAAAATTTGAGCAGTGAATAGTGATTCCCTAAGTCTGAGAGGATTAGGAAATTAGACTCTTAAATAGGTCGAGAGACAATTGAGCATATCATTGATAAAGATAGCTTGTTATCCTAACCACCGTTAGAATCTTGAGTCACCTTTAGCATCGGTCATGTACCGTAAGCCCTAGTGAACATTATTCTGGTTATTTCATAAAATTTTGATTACAAACATCGAAATTAAAGTGACAAACAATTATTTGTGAAACTTCAACCCCTATTTTAGGAAACGTTAAACTATCAGTAAATTAAATCGCAAACGACTTGAGTTCACACCATATTCCCTGTGGGATTCGACCCCAACCTACTTGGGTTTTATATTGACAACAATCTCTTACACCCATTCAAGAGTGTAGTTTGAGCGTTATCACTTTTCAACCTCTAAAATTCACATAGCTTAATTGGTTCAACTAAGCCAAGTCTTGCATTTTATCCAACCGATGCTTAAAACCCATCCTAATCTAACAAGGTATCATAATTATGTAAAAACATAGCTCAATCTAACAAGAGATAAACCTCCTATACCTCAAATTCGATGAATGCTCAACAATTCGATAAATCTTTGCTTTTCCCATCTGAGGAGCTTTTTCATAATTCCAAGCTATCAAAAACACAATCTACATATCATAAAAAGAACATCAATAACCATACGCACCATTGTGATTTGGGTCCAAAATCGACACTAAAATCCCTTAAGTAGGTCCCACATATGGTAAAACACGTTTTCGTGATCAACCAAATATTTAAATATCATTGCAGAATCATAACCCTCAAGAATCAAGTAAAAACCAAACTTATTAAGGCTAAAATCAATCCCTCAAGAAATTTGGAGTCTTGGCCAAATATCTAAGAACCTAAATCATGAAATGGAAGAATTCTTACCTCAAATCCACTGATAATCACAAAAATATATGTTAAACAAGCTTCCAACTCACACCTAAGACTCAATTTGAAGTTATCATGTCATTCTAGGGTTTCTGGAACTCAAAGGGAGCTTGTTTATAATTGCACCAGGAAAAGAGGTACCATGTTCATGCTAGATAGGGACGATATCACACTCCTATGATCGTCCTTCATTGGTCGCGATCGCCATGCTCTGGTGCCAGGTAGGTAAAAAAATTATTTTTGGCCTTCGATACTCATTCAGACTCCGATTTTCGCAAATGAACTATGTAACCCCACTAAATTCGACGTTCCAAATGCATTAGTAAAGTCAGATTTTCCATCTAAGGTTATTTAAGAAACTTGTGGCTCCCACACCCATATCTTTAGATTTTTGACTTTTCGACCAATGGGTCAAAAAGAGCTCGGGTACAGTGGGACCCAAACCAAGGGTCTACCTAGCCTAAAATTTATATTCCAAAGCTGTTGGTGTAGTCGAATATGCATTTGACATTTTTTTACTGAGGTTTTGGATCAGGGACCATTTGGAACTAGCGAAGACTTCTAAATAGGGAATTGGTTCTAAAAAACAAATGCACCACCTGATAACTAAACTATTAGTTCCATCAAGTTATAAATGACTTGGGTTAGATATACAACATGTCTAAAGTCTTACATAAATGGAAATATGGAAAATGACCGGAAGGGTCACTATAGTTACTTTGTGTAGAATTAGGTGGCTTAGGTTTGTCCGTTAGTCAGTTTGAAGTAGTGATCCTTTATCTTCCAGAAAGCCGGACATTTCACTGCTTTCTTTATGTTTTCAAAAATCCAATTGGTTTCTTTTCATACTCTTGGATTATCTTTTGGCCATTGTTGGGAGCATGTCCCAATCTAACTCGATATTTTGATTTAGAGGCTTTTATGAACAAAATGTGGTTGGTTACTATTTATTGAATCTTAGTTCCTATTGAGTTATCTATCTGTCTACCATATTATGTTTGGGTTACTTCTGCTATTATATTTATTATGCTCAGGTGATAAGGAAAATATATTGTCTTGGGCCCTCGATGGGCTTGATATACCTATCGCGACTAGGCCCGGGGTTGGTTCATGACAATAGGATTAGAAAGTTTACCATCGATCATCACTAAGTAAGTAACTATAGTGACACGTTGCATGATGCATGCAAAATTACCTTAAAAATTTCAATTCAAGTAATATTTATTCTAAGAATCTCCATTCCAGTGAGTTATATGCTTTTTCATGTCAATTTTCACCATAGAACATTTAGATATTCCATTCCCCCCATTTTATTTTACTAGCTCATGGCTTAAAATGATATTATCATTTATAGCATTTCCAGGGAAAAAAGATAATTGATTACGATCCACTAAATAGCTCATCACCTTCTTTAGTCTAGTTATAATCACATTTGAGATGATTTTGTACAGATAAATAATGTGATATAGGTCTATACCCTCTAATTACTGTAGGGTTATCTACTTAGTGTAACTAAAGTTCAATTAATAGAAGCATGCATTTTACCTATTATAAAAAATTGAAGAACTGCATTTGTTAAATCTTTACCCACTACTGGCCAAGCATAGAATACAACATTAAAACCATCCCTCCCAAGAGCCTTTAGATCATTTGTATCTTGTAGATCATTGAACACTTCTTCCGCAGTCACTGGTAACACCAATTTCATTTGCCTCTCTTTAATAAAGTTTTTCCCTACTTCTCAAAATTCTAGTATTAACACTTTGTAGTCTGTGATTTTCTTGGCCTAGCAACTTCTTATAGAAGTTAGTAATCTCATCCTCTATGCCTTATTCAGTTTATACCCTAACCTGATATACCTTGATAAGACCTATAATTCTATTTTTAGCTACCTTACCTTTAATATAAGCAATACTGAATCTTACCATAAAAGAATAAAAGATCAAAAACATATTATCAACCTCACAGACTAGTTCATAACAAGCCTGCCATGAATCATACAATAATACCCAGACAATAATAATCTAAGCGGCTCGCTCAAATAAACAACAACCTAATTGGGCCCCAATAAGCTTAAAAGGTACAATCAAACATTTAAAAAATAATAACCATAACTTATATCTATACAACTGCCCATAAAACTACTATATAATAGCACCAAACCATTATACTAGTGATAGGTGTTGCGTATGAATGAATGCAATTCATAAAAACCTAGTGATGCAAGATGATCCAAGTACCATATCCAATCAAGTACCTTGGCGTACCAAGTGTATACACGTCCTCCAACTCAGTATCTCTCAAATGTAGGACTGACAATGACCATCCTTCTATGGTACTATGGTTCATCATATGAAAAGGCCCATAAGGGATTCGAGATATTCGTATACACTATCTAGTCCTAAACTAGAACTTCTATAATCCATCATCACAAATCTACTTTGTACGGTACCAAAGATATATACATATATATATATATATATATTATAAAGAATGTCAAACTTGAACCAAAACAAAATGAGTATATATCTATAAAACCATTTTCGGGAATCAAATTCGATACTAAAATAGTATAGTAAAGTAGAAAGGATGAAAAATAGCCTTGACCGAAGTAAGTAAATAGTGGTACAGGAGAGTGGATCAAAAATTAAACAAAACAACCTCGGTCTAAATTTCCAAAGTAAAATATTTAGTTTTAAATATTATAAGTAATTAATAAAGGTGACACAACTTTCGTTTAAAAAATAGGTTTTAAGGTTGAAAAGTGGGAAAAATCCTTTTTTAGAAAATAGTAGTAAATCCAAGGTTTTAGTTGAAATTGTGCCACTAATAAGTGAGAATGTGCCTAATTATATGCATGTCATGACCAGTACCCAAACATTACATCGCGAGAATCTAAGCCTCTATAAGCTAGGTCACAACTCAATCAAAGTATAGGGCACTAACTTGCCATTGATGAGTGGTAATTTTGCCACTCATTTACGTCCAAATTAGTATACACTACTATGATTTAATGAATGATACAATTTTTTCATTTAAATGCACTAATTTTTACATTTTGCAGGTATACAAGTGATTAGAAGAAAAGGAGTAAAATGAGCTAAAAAAGGATCAAAAGGGGAAGAGAAGTGCAAAAGCTAGAAAAGCAGAAGGAGGATCTGACCCTCAGTTACCGCGATTGTGGTCTGAAGCTCGTGATCATGAAAATTCAAGCTTTGTTAACTATATGTGATCGTGATAGTCTTATGGCGATTGCGGACAAGCTGTAGCGATCACGACATCTTGAATTAATGCCAAGGGGCAATTATGTAATTTTCTTTAGACGACCCCAAATCCCATATAAGGCAAAAACCCTTTCTTATTTTCTATTCTCTACTTTCAAAATTGAATTTGGAGACTTTGTAAGCCCTACTAATTTGGGGAAACTATTGTGTTTAAATTTCTATTTTTGAGTTTAGTGCAATTGAAGTTAAATTGAAGAATCTTCTTACTTTGAATTTCCATAGAAGCATTGAATGATCCTTTTGATATATCTATATTCCCTGATTTCATAAGTAGCTAAACTACTATCATGGGATTATGTGGAAATAGGGTGCAAATATGTGTGGGTTGTGATTTATTAGTGTAGATTCTTGGTTATTAATGATGGGTTTCACTAATGCTTGCTTGATTGAGTTGGGATTTGTGGGTGGAAACCCCGAATTCACAAAATGAGTTTGTGTGTGAAAACACCAAATTTCCAAAAGCTCACATCATCATTGAAAAGAGGGACGTGAGTGTACTTTTAGATCCTATATCATCATTGAAAGAGGGACATGGGTGACTAGGTATTAGTGAACAATAGTTAGATTTATCTTATTCCCTTCTCATTAACTTATAAATAAGGGTGAATTGAGAATTATCTAGGTCTTGGGCATTAGGTGGATTTTATTGCCATATCCATGAGGTATCTGAAAGGATCCATCAGTGAAAATCTTGGGGTTTGGTTGAAAGATTAGCCTCGAGATCTCCTAACCTAGGCTCAAGTATTTTTTGACTAGAATATGCACTCAATAATTATGAACACGTGCATTATTCGCCCCTAGGAAGACATAATCCCAAGACTTGTCTCATATTGAAATCTTATTCCCAATTGTTGTCTTTAATTGTTAGTTTGAATAGACTTTGGTAAAACAACTCTTCCAAACTATACCCCCTCAAATTTTAATTAATGTATTTCATTTTGTTTACACTACGGGCATACACTTAGACGCTATCAACACCTATAAGGTTTGAAGGCTAGATTCACTCCTCGAGGATTTGACCTCAACGTGATTTGAGCTTTATTGATAATGATAATCCTATATAAAAACTATGGTATAGGTGAGCATTATCAAAACTGTACTATTGTCGGGGAGTGAGAATTAGTTTTCACTTGTACAGTTTAATTGTAGCTTTGGGTATACCCGTGGTAGTTTTGATTTACTTTGCTTATTTTTTTTGTTCCTTTTTAGGTTATTTCAGTAGTATCCACGACACCGTGATTGACCATGCAAGTAATGCCAAAACCTTTAATGGGTCCCTCGATGATGAAGAGCAACTTCATGATATTGGATGTGCGAGTGCCATCCTATCCCACCTAATCAAAGGAACACGAGTGTTATATTGCATATCCTTCAAATGAAAAGTCTCTTTTAGGGAAAATCTTATGAAGACCCCAATTTGCACTTGAAGAATTTTATGGAAGTTTATGCCCCCTTAGACATTGCTCACATCTCACAAGAATCCGTACGGCTATGCCTCTTTCCATTTTCTCTAATGGGTGAGAAGGTATTGTGGTTGTTCTCTCTTCCTACCGAGTTAATCATATTTTGGGATGAACTTATCATTTTCTTATTATACCATTACTTCCCACCATCCAAGATGTTATAATTGCACGATGACTCACTAATTTTTGTTAATTGAATGGCGTACCTCTACATGAGGTGTAGGAGAGATTTAATAGAAAGCTCATGGAATGTCCCAACCATGAGGTACCAAATAAGATGCTTCTCCAAATCTTATACCGAGCTTTGTATCAACTAAATAAAACCTTGGGGGATAATACAACTAGGGGTTTACTTTTGAAGTTGTCTTATAATGTGGCTACAAACTTGCTTGAGGAAGTCACAAAGAAAAATCGAGGATGGCATACCCAAGACATCGAGGTATCTAAAGGGTCTCCTACCACCTCCTATGTTAATAAAGAGCAAAGGAAGAGAGATGAAGAGAGAAAGGAAAACATGGAAAAAATAATGACACAATTGGAGTTGCTAACAAAACATGTGATGGGTGCACCCACAAAAAAGGTGAATGTAATGGTATCCAAGGGCTATGGTAACGACAAGGACAAGAGGATTGATGAAGAAATTTGGTATTTGTCTAACTATCCGGGGTTCCCTCCTGACCTATCAAAGGTAATGTGGGAACCAAGGTTGGACGGATCGTAAAAGAGAACGATATTAGAGTGATAGGACTAGAGATTGTGATTAGAGAGATAAAGAAAGGGATTATAATCAATATGTGCCTCCCCATGAATAATTAAAGGGTAAATATTTTGTTTACCATGATAAATTCAAGACTGAGGATGTTTTAGCAAGGATATTGATGAGAGTGTAAGGAACAGACAAAATGGTCCAAGAATTGAAAGGAAACTTTTCGCAAATCAACTAAATAGTTATATCACACTCCGCCTCAATCAAGAAACTTGAGACTCAAATTGTCCAAATCTCCACTCAACTTAATGCTAGACAAAAAGAGGCCTTCCTAGTGATACTGTTGTGAATCTAAAAAATGATTCCTAAGTATTGGCGATCAACACTAGGAGTGGTAAATATCTCAACTATCTTATGGTGGAAGTTGAAAAGGAGGCAAATATTGAGAAAGCAAATGTGAATAAGAAGAATGTTAATTATTCAAATGAGGAGGCTTCGAAGTATCAAGATGGGAATGAAAAAGAACCAATGAAAGGGAAGAAATGGATAATAAAGAGGAAGATCCAAAGGTAGTTGAGAATGATGAATTTCAAAGTGATCTGTTGCCTACCATGAATTTTCCCCCTCTATTCCCTCAAATTCTCAAAATAAGTAGGAGAATGATAAATTCAAGATATTCCTTACTAAGCTTATCAATCTACCAATTAATATCCCATTGCTAGAGGCAATTCAAGAGATCCCGAGATATGCTAAGATTATGAAGAAGTTGATGTTGAGGAAATGCCTTGTTGATGGTGAAACCATATAAATTACCCATAGGTGTAGATCTATCATGACTAGTGCTATAGAAGAAAATAAAGAAGATCTCGGGGACTTTACAAACCCTTGCACCATAGGGACACACAAGTTTTAGAAAGCCTTCTATGACCTTGGTGCAAGCATCAATCTTATGCCCTATGCAATCTATTTAAAAATAGTATTGGTCACTCCTACTCCAATAACAATGAGGTTTCTGATGACAGACGGGTCTATCAAGAGATCGGTTGGAGTTTTGTTTGATGTTTTGGTGAAGGTGGACCGCTTCATTCTTTCGGCGGACTTTATTGTGCTTGATTGTGAAATTGACCAAGATATACCTATTATCCTTGGCCTACCATTTCTTTCAATTGAAATAGATACTATTTATATGGAGTTAGGAGAAATGAAATTTTGGGTCCAAGATGATGAAGTTTCTTTTCAGGTTTGCAAAATCGAGAAATAGCCCAAGGAACTATAAGTGGTGTCCGTCATTGATGTTGTGGACATGGAGGTGAATGATAGTTCCCTTGAGGACCCAACTATCAAAGATGAAGAACATTATGCCACGAAGATAAATTAGGTGTTAGTTGGGAGGTAACCCACCAATCCCATGAAAGTTGCCTTTAACCTTTCTTTTTTTAGTAGAGTAGGTTTTATTATTAATGATTAATCTATGAAACGTGGTTCTATAAGTTGTATTGAATAAGGTTGAATAGAGAAAAGTGTGAAATTTTTGTGCAGTGTACTAAGTAGGGGAAAATAGAGGACCAAAAATAGCCCCAACTACCACAATCACGGCACCCGTATTACCATGATCGTAGTAGCACGTGGCCACAATCATGGAACTTAGACCATGATCGCAGTAATGACTAGCTAAAAAACTATTTGATTTCCCATTTTCCTCCTCACACTACCTATTCAAATTTCTCTTAAATTGTACTTAATTGTTAGCTTATGTTGGGAATCCAAACTTGTTTAAGCATCCCCTTTTGCATCATCAATCTGTATATGGTTCAATCTCTCTTTTTATGTGTATATGTAGGCCACTGAACTCATGCTTTAGGAATGGCATAAAAATTGTGTTTTAATTACTAAATCTTTGTTTAAATATGTTTATTGGTGTGTTTAGCTAGTGTAGTTAGTGTGTAAACAAATCGGGAAGTCTTGAGTACCCAAATTTTGTTCAAAATTTATAGAAAAAGTATGTGCACACCAAGTGCTCGATTAAATTTCCAAATAAATTCAATGTTAATTTTTCCATTTCCAAGGGCATAATCAAGCACTTAGAGGCTGAGTTTCATGTGCATAAGGTTACTTCTTGATTTGAAACACAATTTGGCAATGAAATTGGATGATTTAAGTTTTGAACATTTTGGTCTGACCTAGCCTCAGATACCGTGATCGCGGTCATGGGATCGCGATCGTGGAATATCAATTGCAAATTAGTGGCCCATGATTACTACATCTAAGAGTAATTTCTAGTATTGACCAAAAATATTGCAATTCTATTTTTTACCAAAACCCACCGAAAAACCACCTTATGCGCTTAATTGGACAATATAGCATAGTTTTTGCATGAAAATATCAATGATGAGTGTTGTGTTATTTTTTAGGTTTTCAAGGCTCAACATGAAATAATATGATCAAACTCTGTTCATGGCCACAAAATGACCCAATCAATATTATGTCAACTCCACAAAACCAAATTGCTCTCGAAGAGAGGCATTTGCTTAGATAAGTTACCGGAGAAGCTCACGACATTCCATGCTCTTAGTAGCCACCGGGTGGAATTATTTTTCCCCGTATCCTTGCCAAGAAAACGAGCATTGGGTAAGGAAAATCTACGCTAACTTTTGCGTAGTATCATTTCTGAACTAGTTGTGCAGATCTGGGGGAAGATTGTGTACTTCAAGGCCAAGCAAATTAATTATTACTATGGGTTGTTGGATAAAAAATAAGCTAATTTAAGGCGAAAGGGTGTGAACCATGGACCTGGATGGTTGAGAAGCTTTTCCCTGGTAGGGAGGTTCCTTGGGCGGCCACCAAGAGAGGTATATTGATCAATGATTTCACAGCGGAGGCAAGGATATGGTTGAACATTATTTCCAGATGGGTTTCTCCAAGAAAACACATGAATGTTGTTTAAGAGATGAGATCCCATATGGTATCTTGTATACTACACAACATTTCTTTGAATATTGGTCGGCTTGTGATTTCAGACATGAAGCATTTCAAGATCCATGGTAGTACATTCCTCTTATTTCCTTATTTGATTATTGAGTTGTGCAAGAGACTCAGGGTTGAGGAGTACCCTAGAGACCCGTAGGTATGCCCAAACACCCCCCATTTATCCTCTCAATATTTAGGGTGAGGGAGTAACTGGCAAGAGCAAGAAGAGGAAGATCGACTTGGGAAAATCGACATGTAAGGACACAAACTCATGTAGACCATCCACAGTAGGACTGATTTATGATATATCTTTTGAGATGAGTGTTATTATTGAGGTAGTGTCCAAGTTGGCACAGGGGACAAGAGAGTTTTGCACCACCGGTCATTCCTATGTTGCCCGATTTATTTATGAGAAGTACCTAGAGGATCAAAGGATAGAAAGAGCCACTATTGCTAGCCTTGAGAAGGCCTACTTATCTTTGGTTAATTTATACTATGATATGAAGAAATCACATGAGAAGATAGATAAAAGGGAGAAGAAGAGAAACATGTTCTTTACCAAGATGTGTAAGAGGGTGAAGGGCCTTTGGAAGGTCCTGAAACCTAGAGACAGACTTTCTTTATCCATAGTTAATATTTATGATGAGGCTCTAACTGAGTGGTCTGGTTCTGATGATGCCAGAGATGATGTTGAGTCTGAGAGTGACAATAAATCTTGATGCGGTTATAGGAAACACCTTTTACTCTCTTTATACTTTATTGAAGGAGGATCAGCTGGTCACCTTCTAAAGCGCAACAACCAAGACCCAGATTGACTTTTTGCTTCTTAGGAAGGGGGATAGGGTATTATGTAAGTATTGTAAGGTCATTTCAAGTGATTATCTTTCGACCTAACAAAGGTTTCTGGTGTTGGACCTGGGTTTAAAGAAGGATAAGAAGAAACGGGGTCGGGAGGGCCAACCTAGAATTAAGTGGGGGCTTAACACCGGTAAATATGCTAGAGATAGGGAGAAAGTGGTAGAAATAAGGGTGTGGGAGTGTAGGGGAGACGTGGATAGTATATGGGATAGGGAAGCTAGGATCATCAAGGAGACTACTACAGAGGTGTTAGGAGTCTCAAGGGGCCAGGATGGTTAGCATCGGGGGGACTGGTAGTGGAATAAAGATGTTAGGAAGAAAGTGGAGACTAAGAAAGGGGCGTATACTAAGTTGGTTGAGAGTAAGGTTGAAGAGGATAAATGGCTAAATAGGGAGGAATATAAGTTAGCTAGGAGAGAGGCCAAGTTAGCAGTTATGACTGCTAAGATGGAAGCATTTGAGGGCTTGTATGCAGGGTTAGAGGAGAGAGGTAGGGAAAAAATATTATATAGGCTTACTAAGGCTAGTGAGAGAAAGGTTCGTGACCTTGATTAAGTAAAGTATATTAAGGGGGAGGATGGTATTGTGCTGGTGGAGGACATATATATAAAGAGAATATGGCAATCATATTTTTATAGAATCTTGAATGATGAGGGGGACGGGGACATTGTGTTATGGAAGCTGGAGAACTCTGAGGGCTTTCGTGATTTCAACTATTTAGGCATTTTAAGGTGGAGGAGGTCCAAGAGTCTATTCACAGGATTCCAAAGGGTAGGGTGACGGGGCTTGATGAGATTTTTGTAGATTTTTGGAAGTATACTAGCGGGGCTAGTTTAAGGTGGTTGACTGAGTTGTTTAACGACATCTTTAAGACTGTAAAAATAATTGATGCTTGGAGATAGAGTACCATGATTCCTTTATATAAGAACAAGGGTGACATACAGAGTTACAACAACTATAGGGTTATTAAGTTGAAGAGTCACACTATGAAGATTTGGGAGAGAGTGGTTAAGCGGAGGTTGAGGAGGATAGTGTTTATTTCAAAGAATCAGTTTGGATTTATGCTCGGGAACTCAACGACGGAGGCAATTCACCTAGTGCGGAGATTGGTCGAGCAGTATAGGGAAAGGAAGAAGGACCTTCACATGGTGTTTATCGACTTGAAGAAGGCATACGATAAAGTCCCTAGGGAGGTTCTTTGGAGATGCTTGAAGGTGAATGGGGTCACGGTGCCATACATCATATCGATTAAGGACATGTATGATAGAGCAAAGACTCAGATGAGGACGGCGGGAGATGATTCAGAGTATTTCCCTATCTTGATAGGGTTGCATCAGGGATCGATTGTTAGCCCATTTCTATTTATGTTGGTAATGGATGTATTGATGTGGCGTATTCAAAAAGAGTTGCCTTGGTATATGATTTTTACAGATGATGTAGTATTGATTGATGAGACACAGGGAGGTGTGAATGATAAATTAGAGGTTTGGAGATAAACCCTTGAGTCTAAAGGGTTTAGGCTTAGTTAGAGAAAGACTGAGTATATGGAAGACAAGTTTAATGACTTGAGACAGGAGGACGTGGTGGTAGTAAGGTTGGGTTCCTAGGTTGTTTGTAAAAGGGATAGTTTTAAGTATCTTGGGTCGATGATTCAGGGGAATAGTGAGATTGATGAGGATATCTCCCACCGTATTGGGGAAGAATGGATGAAGTGGAGGATCACCTTGGGAGTGTTGTGTGATAAAAAGGTGTCGCCTAAACATAAAGGCAAATTTTACAGAGTGGCAGTACATTTGGCCATTTTGTATGGAGCGGAGTGTTGGCCAGTCAAGAACTCCCATATTAAAAAGCTAAAGGTGGCAGAAATATAGATATTATGTTGGATGTGTTGTCTTACTAGGGGTGATAGGGTTAGGAACGATACTGTTCGTGAGAAGATTGGTGTGGATTCGGTTGAGGACAAGATACGGGAAGTTCAGTTGAGATTGTTCAGGCATATGATGAGGAGGGGCACGGATGCCCCAGTTCATAGATGTGAGAGGTTAACTTTGGATGGTTTAAGGTGGGGTAGGGGTAGGTCAAAGAAATATTGAGTGAGGTAATTAGACGTGATATGGAGTACTTATAGCTTACTGAGGACATGACCCTAGATAGGAAGGTTTGGAGGACACAAATTAGGATATAAGGCTAGTGCATATGGGAGGGGCATAGTAGTAATTAGGGGAGAATAGGGGTGAGGATATGAGGGCGGGGGTTCCTTTGGTTTGTTAGCGTAGGTTATTACTTTATGGGTGTCTTATTTCTGATGTTCCATCTTGTTTCATGTCTTTATTATGAATTTTTTTATTATTTATTATCTTGAGCCGGGGGTCTATCGAAAACAACCTTGCTACTTCTCAGGAGGTAATGGTATGGATTATGTATATCTTACCCTCCCCAGAACCTACTGTGTGGGAATACACTGGGTTTGTTCATATTGTGGTTATTGATTAAGCAGTGATGTCACTGCAGGATTTTTAGTTAGCGATGCCTGTCTCTGTATTCATTTATTTGGCCTGTATTATTGGGATATTTATGGATGTTTGGATGTTGATTTGATGATTTTTATTTTATTTTGGGTTGTGATATTTAGGCACTCTGATGGTGCCCATATTTCATGGATTAGTTGTGTAACGCCCTGAATTTGGTACCCAGAACGCTACACGGTGCTCATGACCCTGAAGGACCACAAGCTAACCCATGACTGATATCTGTAACTGAGCACTGAATAATAATGATAATATCATAAATGCGAAACATGAACTGAAAGTCCATAAGGTTCAAACTGAATAAATATCTCATAAAATAATGTCTAAAAAATGGTGTAACAATACCAAGACAAATCTAAAATAACTATCTGACATGCTATAGTCTGAAAGCCTCTAAACTGTCTGAATAAGGAGTTGATGGGACATGTCCCCAACTAACTCCAACTACTGAAATAAACTGAGAACTAAAATATTAATGAAATCATTATGTCCTAGGAAGATGAGGACTCACTTCTAACTTTGACTGCTGAGACTAGAATCTACTGCTGATCTGGAGCTCGTGCCTCCAAACCTATGGTATAAGACACCATAAAGCGAATGCATCAGTACTTCGAATATACTTGTATTCAAGTGAGGTAGGCTAAATGTATGGGGTTCACATGCATCAACAATAAAAACTGACTGACTAACATGAACGTGAGAATACATGCATGCAACAAAACTATAACTAACATCGTGATAGGACTGAATGCTAAGTTATGACTACTGAGTTTACTAATAATATGGAATTACTGATATCTGAGGGACTAATAATATGTTACTGATACATGAATAACTATTTCTGACAGTTCTGATTACGAAGAACTGGTCGGGTTAACTGTGTCTAACAGTCCTGAAGCTAAATACTGATAACATAAGTTTTGATAACTGATATAACTGATAACATGAGTGACTGTATCTAACAGTCCTAAATCTGATGGAACTAGTTGAGTTCCATAATGTATCTGAGTAACTAAATCTGAGATCAGTCCTATCTAGTTGGTGATCTCTGAGTATACAGATAATAATAAAGATGATTTGACTTAGTCTGAGATCAGTCCTACCTAGCGGGTGATCTCTGAATCTGATTATGCTGCTACTAATTGACCATAGTTGAGATCAGTCCTATCTAATGGGTGATCCCATAGTCTATTTATAATGATAGAGATTGACTGTATCTGAGAGTCCTAAATCTATATTACTGAGCTTAATTGACTGTATCTGAAAGTCCTGATTTCTGTAACTGAAACTGTGGGATGTATTCATCTAACTGACATGTACCATACTAAGATAACTAGGGTCCCATCTATAACCCCTGCTGGAAGGGTGTCAGTACCGCACCACTGGTAAAGAGAACTGTTGTGAAGTCAGTCCTAATCTAGCGGGTGACCCCTAGGATCAGTCTTATACATTTAAATGTGCTAACGGGTGATCCCTGAGTATGTTAGTCCTATCTAATGGGTGACATCTCATTCCTACGCTGTCAACGTAGTTCTAGAATTAGGGATAACTTTTAGAGATCTCAGTCCTATCTAGCAGGTGGGTCCCCATCCCTAGGATCAGTCGGTGCTGAATCCTACTCCCATCTGAAAAACACTGAACTGATTAACCGAACTGAGCTTATTAACTGAACTGAGCTAATTTTAATGGTATTGTTTAGCAGAGTTAAACAGAATTTATTGAGTTCCATTTACTGGCGGAATGTACTGAGTTCTGAGGACTGACTGAGAGTACTGAAGTTGCTAAGATTGAATGGGAATACTGAGGTTGCTGAGATTACTGAGTACTGAGATCACTGAGATTACTGAACTACTGAGATTACTGAGATTTCATGGTTTTCTTGAGTCACATGACTGACTAAGTTCTATGGATCATAGCTTGACTGAGAGTATCTTGAAATTATGACATGGCTGTAGGCACACAACTAAATTGTCGGGTACAAGTACCCCTAGGACTCGATGGAAAGAAACTGACATAGCATGACTTACGTGAACACATGACCAACAACACAATTCATAATTCATATATTGAAGCACTTCATCAAATAGGTGATATGCAAAAACATGTACAAACATGGGGATTTCATAATATCATGATAGTTGGGCACTTTTCCTTTGTATAGGTATTTAATCAAACACATGGTAGGTATAATATATGTAGAAAACATTATACAACAATCAAAACATCATGATTCATATCTAATTTCATCATCCAAGGGTTTTATTCCTAGGTTTACATGAATCTACAACTTTACTAATCAATTATACATGAAATTTATCACCAACATGGATTAAAACTCAATTGTTCATTATCAACAGGAGCAACACAAACCCACCATGGAATTCATACAAAAATCTATACACTTGAATTTGAAAAGAGATTCTTGGACTTCATGGATGAAAGAGTCCATGAATCAACACTATGCATACCTTAGATTAGGATTCTATGAAGACAGATGGAGAGATTCTTGAAATTTGACGGTGAATTCCCTTGGAATGGAACCTTCTATGAAAACCCTAGGGCTTGTTCTTGAGAGTTTTTGACAGTAATTGAGTATAAGCTGCTGAATTATGGCCAAATGTCATGTTATAAGACTTATATAGGGTGGGAAATTGACCCTTTTAATCCTAGGACACATCTTTAATTTCTGAAAAAATTTCTCGATTTTTATCCTTAGCGCGATGTGCCACTACCGCGCCAAGTAACTGGAAAGTGAAAAATGGGAAATTGCATGGTGGCATGACGCGGAGCTATCGCATTGCCACCTTGTTTGAGACCTGAAAGTTTGGAGCGATGCGCCACTATCACGGAGCAACACTGAATAATGACAATTTCCATATAAGTTGGCTCTGCGACGCGTTGATGGCTCAGGTGATACACTGTCTCACTTAAAAGGCTCTAACTCTTCACTCGGGTGTCATATTTGGATGAATTTGGTATTGATGGAAATCTTATTTGACTCCCCACATGATAAAAAGTTATAATCTTGAAAATACCACGTGTAAAAAAATAGATTCATCTTTCGAAGAAAGCTTCTAATATTCTTAGAAAAACTTTTCAAGCTAGGAAAAGTACGGGGTATTACAATATCTCCCCCTTGAGAACATTCATCATCGAATGAGGCTGAGTGAGAGGGAAAGAATACAAACTGATGTACATACTGAACATGAATAACTAGAACATGATCTCATGACTGACATGACTAATGGCTGAATATAACTTACTGAACATGAATGTCTGATGCATGACTGATAAGTTGAATTCATGCATATCTGATGCATGGATAATTGACTTATGAATACATGACTGAAAGTTCTGATGAATTGAATTTCTCACAGTGAGAAGGCATGTCTTATGCATGATTATATAACTGAACTGGTATATGAATACATGACTGAATATGCAAGGGTACTTAGTACCAAGTTTGTAATGGGGATTTGAGAATAAACTGAATACCAAGTTCGTGATGAACACTGAACATGAAACTGAGTAAACTTAAGGGGAACTGTTACCTTAAATGGAAATACTAATGAACCCGAGATTGTTTTACTAAACATGCATGAGAAAAAACACGAGAACCTAACTGAGTAAGTTTAAGAAAACTATTACGTGACTGAAAAACACCAATGACCCCATGATTATGCTAGAAGTATGCATGAACTGAACCTGAGAACATGACTGAGGCTAAAACATGATACATAAACTGAATTTCATGAACTGAACTAAGCCTCTGAATACTTGGCCCATAGCTGAGGTAGGGACTTTGAGGATCAACTTATGAGTTCCCTATACTCTATACTAGATTCTTCATGTGAGGAGAAACTAAACTTAAGACATGAGAGCGATGGGGAATAATGGGGTATCTCCACCATGGGACAATGTGTCCCTCTAAGAACGATTACCTTACTGAGATCAGGGAGATGCACAGGTCATCAACGAACTAATTCATGACTGAATAACTCACGCTGAAAATCTTAAGCTAAAAATGAGAGCAAGAGGTCTAATAATGCATAGCATGAGTATGAATGGCCTATAACGTACCCAAATCTTTTCTAGGGGAATTTCTTTTATCCTGGCGAGTCTGAAGAGCATACAACCTATTCTGACACTAACCACTAGTTGTATTGGAAATGGCATAACTTCTTTCCCTTATAAGCCCTTACTCTACATTCCTGCAGCCCGTGGCCTGGCTTACCACATCTATAACATACCTCACTGCCTACTCTACATATACCTAGGTGATTCTTACCACACTCTCCACAAGGAAGATAGGTAAGACTCCTAATCTCACTACCCTGGGCCTCGGATCCTTGCGACCCATCATGATGCTCATTCGTGAACTTGGGTACTGGTGCACTAGCTGAAGATGGGGATGGGACTGAAAACCTATGACTCTACTGAGAACGGATACCACCCCCCAACTTAGGCTGAGCAAAGATGAAACTACCTATCCTTTCCCTCTTATTCTACTTTTCCTTCTTCTTAATTTTTGGTATTTTATCTGTTGAGAATGGATCATAAGTCTGGCTAAAGTCATATCACTATTCATCATGGAGGATCTGCACTCATTAACCACTTTATCACTCACCCCGGACACAAACTTACTCATCTTGGCCCTACTGTCTGCAACCACATGAGGGGCATATATAGCTAATTGAGTAAACTTAAGAGAATACTCTTTCACTATCATAGTGACCTACCTGAGGTTGATGAACTCTAGCACCATAGCTTCTCTAAGCTCTAGGGTAAAGAATTACTCTAAGAATGCAGTGACAAATTCATCCTATTTTATAGGCCCTGCATCATCTTTCCTTTCTAACTTCCACTACTTGAACCAAGTATGAGCCACATCCTAAAATTGATATGCAGCTAGCTCAGCACTCTCAACAGTAGTCACCCCCATGATGTCAGTCACTTTCTGAACCTGATCTAGGAATTCCTCAGGGTCCTTATTTATCTTAGAACTGAGAAAGGATAGTGAATTTATTCGGGTGAACTCCCGAATTCTGGATGCAGCTGAATTGGCCACTGGGTTGGCTGGAATGATAGTTGGTCATTCATTTTGAGCAGAAACTGACATAACAAGAGTAGTGAATGCGGTCCTGAATTTCGCATGAGAAACATGATCTCCCAAAGGGTCTTTGGGATGAGGGGCTGACTGATTTCCATTTCTTCTTTTAGGAGGCATGTTCTATAGAACAAAGGGAGAAATAGATTAGACTGAGAGATTTACATGATATTATGCTCAATGGAACAACATGAATACTGAAAGAGGTAAAACTATTCCTAAAATATCCCGTAGCCTCCTGCACATAGGTGTGGTGCCCAACACACGCATGTACAAGACTCAACTAGATGTGGCTTTTAGACATCTTAGGACTCTATTGAACCTTAGGAACTAATACCAAGTTTGTGATGCCCTGAATCAGGTACCTAGAAATCTACACGGTGCTTATGGACCTGAAGGACCACAAGCTAACACATGACTGATATCTGTAATTGAGCACTGAATAATAATAATAATATCGTAAATACAGAAACATGAACTGAAAGTCCATAAGGTTCAAACTGAATAAATATCTTATAAAATAATGTCTGAAAAATGGCATAACAATACCAAGACAAATCTAAAATAACTGTCTAACATGCTATTGTCTGAAAGCCTCTAAACTGTCTGAATAAGGAGTTGATGAGACATGTCCCCAACTAACTCCAACTACTGAAATAAACTGAGTACTGAAATATTAATGAAATCATCATGTCCACGGAAGATGAGGACTCACTTCTAACTTTGACTGCTGAGACTGGAATCTACTGCTAATATGGAGCTCGTTTCTCTAAACCTACGGTATAAGACACCATAGCACGACTGCGTCAGTACTTTGAATGTACTGGTATGCAAGTGAGGTAGGCTAAATGCATGGGGTTCACATATATGAACTATAATAAGTGACTGACTAACATGAACGTGACAATACATGCATGCATACGTAACTGTAACTGACATCATGATAGGACTGAATGCTAAGTTCTGACTACTGAGTTTATTAATAACATAAAATTACTGATATCTGAGGGACTGATACTATGTTACTGATACATGAATAACTATTTTTGACAGTTCTGATTATGAAGAACTGGTCTAGTTGACTGCGTCTAATAGTCCTGAAGCTGAATAGTAATAACATGAGTTTTGATAACTGATAACATGAGTGACTGTATCTAAAGTCCTAAATCGGATGGAACTAGCTTAGTTCCATACTGTATCTGAGTAACTGAATCTGAGATCAGTCCTATCTAGTGGGTGATCTCAGAGTATACTGATAATCATAAAGATGATTTGACTTAGTCTGAGATTAGTCCTACCTAACGGGTGATCTTTGAATCTGATTATGATGCTACTGAGATTAGTCCTACCTAAATCGGATGGAACTAGCTTAGTTCCATACTGTATCTGAGTAACTGAATCTGATTGACCATAGTTGAGATCAGTCCTATCTAATGGGTGATCCTGTAGTCTATTAATAATGATAAAGATTGATTGTATCTGACAGTCTTAAATCTATATTACTGAGCTGAATTAAGTGTATCTGACAGTCCTGATTTTTATAACTGAAATTGTGGGATGTATTCATCTAATCGAAATGCCACATACTAAGCTAACTGTGGTCCAACCTGTAACCCCAGCTGGAAGGGTGTCAGTACCGCACCACTGGTAAAGATAACTTCTGTGGAGTGAGTCCTAATCTAGCGGGTGACCCCTGGGATCAGTTTTATACATTTAAATGTGCTAACGGGTGATCCCTGAGTATGTCATTCCTATCTAACGAGTGGAATCTCGTTCCTACGCTGGTTACATAGTTTTGGAACTTAGGGATTTCTTCTAGAGATCTCAGTCCTATCTAGCGGGTGAGTCCCCATCCCTAGGCTTGCTCGGTACTGAATCCTACTCACATTTGAAAGACGCTTAACTGACCCGATTAACTGAACTGAGTTGATTCTAATGGTATTATTTAGCGGAGCTAAACTAAATTTATTGAGTTCCATTGACTGACGTATTGCACTGAGTTCTGAGGACTGACTGAGAGTACTGAAGTTACTGAGATTGATTAGAAATACTGAGGTTGCTGAGATTACTAAGTACAGAGATCATTGAGATTACAAAACTACTGAGATTACTGAGATTTCTAAGATTTTTGGGTTTTCCTATGTCATATGACTGACTGATTTCTATGGATCATAGCTTGACTGAGAGTATCTTGAAAACATGACATGGCTCTAGGCACACATGTAAATTGTTGGGTACAAGTACCCCCAGGATTTGATGGAAAGAAACTGACATAGCATAACTTACATGAACACATGAACAACAACACAATTCGTAATTCATATATTGAAGCACTTCAGCGAACATGTGATATGCATAAACTTGTACAAACATGGGGATTTCATAATATCATGCTAGTTGTGCAATTTTTCTTCGTATAGGCATTTAATCAAACACATGGTAGGCATAATATATGTAGACAACATTATACAACAATAACAACAACATGATTCATATCTAATTTCATCATCCAAGGGTTTTATTCCTAGGTTTACATGAATCTACATCTTTACTAATCAATTTCACATGAAATTTATCACCAAACATGGATTAAAACTCAATTGGTCATTATCAACATGAGCAACACAAACCCACCAAACACTTGAATTTGAAAAGAGATTCTTGGACTTTATGGATGAAAGGAGTCCATGAATGAAAACTATGCATACCTTATCTTGTGATTCTATGAAGACTGACGGAGAGATTCTTGAAATTTGACAGTGAATTCACTTGGAATTTAACCTTCTATGAAAACCCTAGGTCTTGTTCTTGAGAGGTTTTGAGAGTAATTGAGTATAAGCTGCTGAATTATGGCTAAATCTCATGTTATAAGGCTTATATAGGGTGGGAAATTTGCCCTTTTAACCCTAGACATGTCTTTAGTTTCATAAAATATTTCCTGGTTTTCATCCTTAGCGTGATGCCCCACTATCGCACCATGTCACTGGAAAGTGAAAATGGGAAATTGCACGGTGGCGCGACACGGAGCTATCGCATTGCCACCTTGTTTGAGATCTATAAGTTTGGCATGATGCACCACTATCGCAGAGCAACAACACTGGAAATTGACAATTTCCATATAAGCTGGCTCTGCGATGTGCTGATGGCTAAGGTGATACACTGTCTCCTTAAAAAGGCTCGAACTCTTCACCCGGGTGTCGGATTTGGGTGAATTTGGTATCGATGGAAATCTTATTTGATTTCCCACATGATAAAAAGTGAAAATCTTGAAAATACCCTATCTACAAAAGTAGATTCATCTTTCAAAAAAAGCTTCTAATATTCTTGGGAAAACTTTTCAAGCTAGGAAAAGTATGGGGTATTACAATATCTCCCCTTGAGAACATTCGTCCTTAAATGAGCCTGAGTAAGAGGGAAAGAATACAAACTGACATACTTACTGAACATGAATAACTGGAACATGACCTCATGACTGACATGACTGATGGCTTAATATAACATACTGAACATGCATGTCTGATGCATAACTGATAAGCTGAATTCATCCATATCTGATGCATGGATAATTGACTTATGAATACATAACTGAATGTTCTGATGAATTGAATTTCTTGCAGTGAGAAGGCATGTCTTATGCATTATTACATAACTGATATGCAAGGGTACTTAGTACCAAGTTTGTAATGGGGATTTGAGTATGAACTGAATACCAATTTTATGATGAACACCGAACATGAAATTGAGTAAGCTTAAGGGGAACTGTTACCTTAAACGAAAATGCTAAAGAACCCGAGATTGTTTTACTAAACATGAATGAGAAGAAACACGAGAACCTAACTAAGTAAGTTTAAGAAAACTGTTACATGACTGAAAATCACTGATGACCCCATGATTAAGCTAGAAGTATGCATAAACTAAACCTGAGAATATTACTGATGCTAAAACACGATACATAAATTGAATTTCGTGAACTGAACTAAGCCTCTGAATGCTTGGCCCATAGCTGAGGTTTGGACTTTGAGGGTCAACTTATGAGTACTCTCTACTCTATACTGGATTCTTCATGTGAAGGGAAACTGAACTTAAGACATGAGAGCATTAGGGAATAATGGGGTATCTCCCCCTTGGGACACTATGTCCCTCTAAGAATGATTACCTTACTGAGATACTAGGGCGATGCACAAGGCATAAAAGGACTGATTCATGACTGAATAACTCATGCTGAAAATCTTAAGCTAAAAATAAGAGAAAGAGTATTAACAATGCATATCATTAGTATGAAAGGCCTATAACGTACCTAAATCTATGCTAGGGGAATTTCCTTGATCCTGCTAAGTCTGAAGAGCATACAACCTGTTCTGATGCAGACCACTAGTGGTATTAGAAATGACACCCAGCTGGCGCAACTTTTTTCCCTTCTGAGCCCTTACTCTACATTCCCACAGCCTGTGTCCTGGCTTACCACATCCATAACATACCTCACTGTCTTCTCTACATACACCTAGGTGATTCTTACCACACTCTCCATAAGGCGGATAGGTAAGACTCCTGGTCTCACTACCCTGGGCCTCAGATCCTGGCAACCAATCACGAAGGTCATTCCCAAACTTGGGTACTGGTGCACCTGCTGAAGATGGGGCTGGGACTGAAAAACTATGACTATACTGAGAATGGCTACCACCCCCTGACTTAGACTGAGCAAGAGTAGTAAATGCGGTCTTGAATTCCGCATGAGAAACATGATCGCCCAAAGGTTCTTCGGGCTGAGGGGCTGACTGATTCCCGTTTCTTCTTTTAGGAGGCATGTTCTGTTGAAGAAAGGGAGAAATGGATTAGACTGAGAGATTGATGTGAGATTATGCTCACTGGCATGATATGAATACTAAAAGAGGGGAAACTATTACTAAAACATCCCGTAGCCTCCTGCACATAAGTGTGGTGCACAACACTCGCATGTATAATACTCTACTAGATGTGTCTTTCAGGTTTCCTAGGACTCTATTGAACCTTAGGTTCTTATACCAAGTTTGTAAAGCCCCGAATCTGGTACCCGAAATGCTACACGGTGCTCACGACCCTAAAGGACCACAAGATAACCCATGACTGATATCTGTAACTGAGAACTGAATAATAATGATAATATCATAAATGCGGAAACATGAACTGAAAGGACATAAGGCTCTGATGAACTGAAAATACCACGTGAACAAAAGTAGATTCATCTTTCAAAGAAAGCTTCTAACATTCTTGGGGAAACTTTTCAAGCTAGGAAATGTACGGGGTATTATAAGTTACTTGTTTTATTTTTATTTTTTCATTTTTATCTTGTTTATGATGATATTGGATGAGCCTTTCCCTCTGATAGATTGAGTGATAACATTCATAAGTGAAAATTATCGTGATTAGGTTTTGAGACAGGGATGTAGGGAAAGTCTGAGCACTCATAGCATTGGAGATATAAATGCAAGGGAAATCTAAGAACCTGTGGCATTTTGGATTTGGGATCGCCATTATACCTATGGTGAAGTCTGAGTATCCATATAGTTTGACCTCTAAAAGCTGAAATTTGATATGACAGCTTGGTTTGGCGCCATCAATAGTCAATCGTGCGTGGTGCAAATGTGAAGAAAACACCTTCTCCATCCAAAAAAATTTGAAAACCAAGGGCATGGATGTGAACAATTTTGTTAAAAAAACTTGACCTCTATTTTGTGACTCCGAAGCCTTTAGCTTGTAGAAATTCATGAATATTCCCTTTTGTATTTATTAAGAAGTGCAATTGAGACTTCTTGAAAATTTGCATGCCATGTGCAGTGAGCATAATTGTCTAACTCCCATGCATACTTGTACCATGTAGAACTTGCCTCATTAGTCTCTCAAAGCTAATTTTGATTATACTTGGTTGGTGAAATGATCTTAGGCCTTCTTGGTGAACATTAGGAGCTTACTTTAGCCTAAATAGCCTACCTATACGTAGAATATTATCCTTAGTTACCCATTTTGAGCCTTCAAGCCTTTATTTGGCAACCACATTACAAGACTTAAGCCATTCAAAGTTTTTCCCTGTTTTGAACCCTACCCTCCTTGGACTTGGAAAATAAAAATTGAGGCCAAATACCTAAGTTGGGGGTGGTAAATTTGGACAAGATGACCTTAGGCCATGTTAATGTAAGTAGATGTATATGATGCTAAGCAAAGAGAGAAATTAAGAAAAGTGAAAAAGAAAGGAATCATCAAAAGAAGGAATAGCATGGAGTGCAAAAAAAATAGTCAAAAGAATATTCTTTCAAAGAATTGGGTAAATCAAGGTAGCAAAAGTAGGCATGTGTGAATTTTGGAAACAAATGAAGTGGTCCATGGTCAAAAGTTGGGTTAAATAGTGTGATGTAGATGTTCGAGGAGGGTGTAGTCACTTTGTATCTAAATGATATCATGACCTTTCCCGAACCTATGTTACAACTTTGAAAAAATCCTTTGAGATCTCCAACCAAGTGTATTCATTATAGTGGAGATTGAAAATAAGGGAAAGCATATGGTATGGTACTTGTTAGAATTGCAGGAGTCTTTGTGAGAGTGAGTATTTGCACTTAAATCCCTTATTGTATATTAGATAATTTGGTGTGTGGTATTTACTTCTCATGAGGAGTAATGTAGACAAATTGAGATGGGTGAAATTGGCATCTTCTAAAAAATGAGGCAAAAGAGTATAGTGGAGTTTCTATTAATAGGGATTCACCTCTAGAGAGTTGGTGAGTGTTTCATTATTGTTATTTAAGAGTCTTTTGCATCCTTGAAAATTGTGTTTCATGTTGGGGGGTGATTTGAGGTGGATTTATGCACTTTAGTGTTGTTATCTGGGCTTATTTAGCTTTGTTTTGAGAACATCTTGTGTTCTTCATGTGTTAATGATGATATAATTAAGAATATAAGTTTTCAAGTACTTGATTATAATTTTTAGGGTGTATTTGAAACAAACCAAGAGTCAAAACTAAGTGAAAGATCAAAATGGGCAAAACTAGTATTCTTAGCTTAAGTTTCGAGTTCGTCGTCTTGAATGTTGCACTATTTTGATCTCTAATATTTTGTGTTCAATGTTATATGATTCTTGGTAAGTTTATTATGATGATATATGAATGAAATACAAGTTTCAAATCAAGTGGATACAACACGAAAAAGGCTTGGAATGGAGTAACGAAAGCATAAGACACGATGTGGAGCGAATAGGACGCCTGGGATGACAAGACCGCATCACGGAACTAGATGGAGAAAAATAGCCCTACATCATTGTGAGGGGTAATTCTAAAGTTTAACAATCAATTATCTCATCTTGATAAGTCCACGTAGCAGAGCTAGGTGCATAAAATTTGCCCCACGTCGCGGTAAAGTGCAAAAATGTGGTAGTTATGTCCTCCTATAAATAGGACACTTATACTTGGAGAGGTTATGGAAGACACTTAAATTAGGGTTTTTATTCCTTTACTTTATATTTTTTATGGATTTTATCTTGTATTCAACTATCTTGATTATGGTTATGTCCATTAGTGGCTAAACGTCCCCTTTTTGGGGTTAAGGCCAAAAGCATGTTTAGTTTTGCTTTGAATTAAGTTTGTTTGAATTTATTATCATAATTGGTTGTTTTTTTTATCCTTTTTATCACTATTTTAAGGATTAGTGACCCTTAGAATTCATATATTGTCGACCTTGTGAACTCGGGAGGGGAAATAGGAAGATAGAACATGGGGATGAATAGAGTAAGGTTCTTATTCTTTTATAAAATAAGGAATTTGAATTAGTGACTAGGATAGGGATATACCTAGAAGAATTACTTGGTTCACATGTAGTATGATATCATCTAAATGGATTATTGCAT
Source organism: Capsicum pubescens (assembly GCA_030864215.1). Classification (NCBI taxonomy): domain Eukaryota; kingdom Viridiplantae; phylum Streptophyta; class Magnoliopsida; order Solanales; family Solanaceae; genus Capsicum; species Capsicum pubescens. The sequence continues at coordinate 107,336,112 of CM061541.1, read as the reverse complement.
CTCCGCTCAACAATGTAGTTGTAATGTCCAATTAGGTAGAATGTTAGAGGTCGGGAGACCATGATCATATGATAAACCCTACGAATCAACAACCAAGATAATTAATCTAATGAATGAAGTTCACTAGCATAGTATGATTTTTCACAGTGCCTTAACCCTGGGTTTTCATCCATTGCTTTTCCAAAGTCTTTACTTTTCCGCATTAGTTTAGTTTACTTTCATTTATAAATGTTCCAAACTCTTTTGGTTACATTGCACCACTTTAATATCAATCATTAAACTTGAATTCAATAGTTGTTAAAATGAGTCCCTGTGTTATAGATACTTGGCTTCTAAAGGGCCACTTTACTACTTAGTAAGACCACTTACACTTGTGTGTACGATTGGGCACAACAAATTTTTGGCGCTGTTGCCGGGGACTTGTAAATTGGAAACAATTTTTGTTTTAGGTTTACTTTTTAGATTTCTTTGGTGCTTTACTCTTGGTCTTGGGATTCATTTTGCAGGAAATAGGTTTACAGGCTAGTAAGCTAGCAAGGGATATGGAATTAGTTGAACCAAGACCTGAACCCAAGAAATGCTTCCATCAACAAAGGAGAGAACCAATCTTTATCCCCTTTATCCCGCAATTTCAAGACGAACAAGATGATCCTGGTCTAAGGATTGAAGATCAACTAGCCCGTAGGATAGTTCGTGAAGAGACAATCCCATTTCCGATAAATTTGACCTCCACTTTTCAAAAATCGACTGTTGGAGGTAACTTTGAACTGAAATAGAACATGGTACATCTTTTGATCAGTAGTGAAAACTTGGCGAGGCTTTCACATAAATATCCTCAAGTCTATCTGCAAAATATTTTAGAGATCAGCAGAATATTCATCCCTACAGGTGTGTCAACAGACTATATTAGGCTGACACTTTTCCTTTTTTCACTATTGGTAGAAGAAAAAAAGTGGTTGAACGTTGAGCCGCCAAAATTATTTACAACCTGGGAAGACTTAGCCCAAAAAATCCTCATCCGATTCTTTCCATCTGGAAAGACTGTGAAACTGCACAGTGAGATTGTGCGCTTCAAACAGAGGGAGAATGAGAACTTATATCATGCATGGGAGAGATTTAAAGCTCTTCTTTGAAACTATCCACATCATTGGCAGTCCAATGAGGTACTAGCTAACACTTTTGTTGAGGCACTTGATCACAACACTAAAAAAATTTTATATTCAGCTGCAGGTGGTCAAGCTTTGGAATTGATGTATGATGAGTTATATACCTTGTTGAACCAGATTGCACAAGGAAATCCTTAGTGGTATTCTGATTCAAGAAGTGCTACTAAGAAGGTTGCAGGAATGTTGGAAGTGGATTAGTTTACCGCTATATCCGCTCAGATTTTTATATTACAAAATTAGTTAACAACTCAATTCAGAAATATGATGTTGGGGGTTACACAGCCTGCAACAATAGTGAATGCAATTCAGCAGACAAGTACTTGGTGTGTAATTTGTGGAAATAGTGTCCATTCCACAGATATGTATGTTGTCAATCCTGAGTCAGTGATGTTCATGGGCAATGTCAATAGGCTGCATTATGGTAAAGCCTACAACCTGAAGTGGAAAATTCAGACACCAAATTAGCAATGGAATGCCCAACAACAACAATTTTAGCAACCACAGTCTTAAGTAAATCAGGCCACTAGCAATATGGAAGAGATGCTGAAAAAAATCTTAGTTGCTCAAGCACAATTGGCAGCAGATATAAAGAGTTAGCAAGCGACTACAAGGAGATTGGAGTTATGGATAGGTCATATAGAAACAACATAGAATACCAGGCCTCAAGGTGATTTTCCAAGTAATACTAAAAATCATAAGCAAGTTATGGAATTTACTTTGATGAGTGGGAAAGAGCTTAATAAAGAACCTCCAAAGAAAACTAATGAGGTGGATGCAGAGTTGATTTCTAAATAGTTAGATGACAAAGTTGTTAAAAATTTGAGGAAGTCTGAGTACTTAAGAATCAAAGTTGCTGAATAGGTGAAGGAGAGACCACCACTACCTTTCCCACGGAAGCATATAAAGGCAAAAGAGGATGCATTCTTCAGAAAGTTCTTTAACACATTCAGAGATCACTATATTAACTTATCTTTTTTAGATGTTTTGTAGGGAATGCCCAAGTAATCTAATTACTTGAAAGATGTGGTCACTAATAAAGTTAAGCTACACGATGTCAAGAGCGTAGCACTCACTAAGGAGTGTAGTTCTGTGGTGATACAAAAAATTCCCAAAAAGCATAAAGACCCTAGGAAGTTCACCCTCCCCATTAAAATTAGGAAAGTGAGGTGGTCCATTCACTTAGTGACTTAGGGGTAAGTATCAATTTGATGCCTCTTTCTATGTTCGACACTTTGGGCTTGAGAAGCTGAGACCAAAGTTTGTGTTACTACAACTAGAAAATGGGACCATATCCCATCCTGAAAGAGTCATAGAGGATGTTATCATCAAGTTTGGTAAGTTTATTATTCCTGTTGACTTTATTGTTTTAGATTTTCAAGCAAATGAAAAAGTACCAGTCATCTTGGGACGTCCATTCTTGGCGACAAAAGGAACACTGATAGATATAAGAGAGGGCACACTTACAATGAGGCTAGAGAATGAAGAGGCACTTTTCAAAATGTACATAATGCTTAACACACTATCCCACTACAAATATTTGTGCATGATTCCAGTGATTGAAGGGGATAAGTAAGGGGTGGTGGAGTTTATTCCAATAAAGACCTCTCCAGACTTCCTCATTGAAAATCCCAAGCCACCAATACCCAAGACTAAAATGATGAAAATTGATGAGCCTGAGAAGGATGTTATTGAGAGAGATCTTGACCTTAAGAGTTCACACTCAAGAGGTTAGAAATGGATAAGAAGATGGTGTCTGAGTGTGTGGAAGATGATGAAGGAAAAAGATAAGTAACAAATTGGGTTATGCCATGACACTTAATCAGGCGCTGCTTTGGAGGCAACCCAAGTCAAGTTAAGGTAGGTTTTATTTTCAATATTTTTAGTATTTTCATCACTATTTTTTTCTTTTGTTGAGTCACTAGTTGATGGGAAGTCTGAGTACCATAAAAATAGAACTAAAAAGTATGGTAAAGACTAAGTATGGGGTCCCAAAAACCCTCCTAATGTATAAAAATGTAACTATCTAGGCCTATAGGCCTCGGGGCGTAGTTCTATCTTTACTTTAAAGTATACTTTGGGGTCAATGTAGATTTTTAAGTGTGGGGTGGGGAAATTCTCAGTTTTAGGGTAATTTTAAAAATGAATTATGTTAGGAATAAGGGAGATATTCTTGTTGGTGCTATATTTGATTGCATGATGCAAGTGTTTTGATGGTAAAAAGCATGTTCATTGTGTGAATGATTATTACTCTTTTACTTGTTGGCTTAATGTTCAACTCATGTGTTTTTTTGGTTGAGAATCAATGATTATCCCACTTGAGTTGAGCATGTTCCATGTGTGGTGAGGTGTTTGTATATTCCTTGTTGCATGTGATATCTATAACTTGCCTTGTGTATGTGCAAAACAAAATAAAGAATATGTGTTTAGGTGATGATATAGGTATTTCTTTGATAGCAGTGTTCCATACCCTCTTTTGACCTACCCTTGTGCATAATCTTAGATAACCTCTTTGAGCCTTTAGCTTATTCTTTGGTAGTCTCATTTGTATCCTAATACCTTCTTTGATTGACCTATCCAAAGCTCCTAAGTGCTTTAGTGTAAAATTAATTGAGTAAAGATTTTTAAAAAAATAAGAGGAGAAAAAGTGAAAAAAAAGCCCCAAAGAAATAGTTATTGGTGTGTAAATTTGATATGTTGTGGTAGGGAGTGAAAAGAAAATTTGTACGAAAAATTGAATTGTGAAACAATAGACAATACTCTCACCATATTGTATGTGAATGAGCTTAATGAGATGGGGTAAAACAAAAGATGTGTGAAGATAGTAGAGGTGGAAGTTGGTTGTTAGATATTGGTCTTGATTGTATAATATGATGTATAAAAATGCTTAGGGAAGATAGTCACTATTACCGAACAAAATAGTTCCTACCCATTCCTTAGCCTACATTATATCCATTAAAGACCTATTTGATCCTAATCTTTAATTCTTTGTGGGAGTGAGCAAAATTTGATTCTTGTACCCATTCTACTATAAATTACTTTTAGCTGAGTAATTATGTGTAAATATCTTGTTGTGAGGGAACATGTTTGATGATTTCGGGGTGATTTATATGATGTTTTAGATTAAGAAATATGCATAAGTTTGACACTAGGTGAGTCAATTCCTGAGGCTAGGATGTTTTGGAGTAGTGTTCTTGAACTGTCAATTGTGTATGTAATATGCTTAGTCTAGAAACATGCATTCTGTGTAGTCATTGTAGTGCTAGATAACTGTCTTCCTTATAGTATAAGTGTGGATTCACCTCAGATTATGATTCTTAGACTAAAGAGTTGTACTAGGACGAATAAGTCTTTAAGTATGGGGTGATGATCTGAGGTGGATTTACGCACTTCAGTGTTATTATTCAGCCTTATTTAGCTTTGTTTTGAGGACTTCTTGTGTTATTTATATGTTAATGATGATATAATTGACAATATAAGTGTTCAATTACTTTATTACAATGTTTAAAGGGTATTTGAATCAAGCCAAGAGTCAAAACTAAGTGAAAGATCAAAAGGGGCAATTCTAGTATTCTTAGCTTAAGTTTCGAGTACATAGTCTTGAATATTCTGATGTATTGAGCTCTAGTATTTTGTTTTCAATGTTATAGGATTCTTGGTGAGTTAATTATAATGATATATGAAGTAAATAAAATATTAAAATAAAGTGTAAGAAACACAAAAAGGCATGGAATTGAGTAACGAAAGCACAAGACACAATGTGAAGAGAATAGGACGCCTTGGATAACAAGACCACGTTGCGGAGCTAAACGCGACAAACTTTCCCTGTTTCATAGTTATAGGTAATTATCAAGTGGAACAATCCATTATATAATCACGATAAGGATTCATCGTGACGCTAGACGCAAAAAACTGGCCCCGCATTGCGGTAAAGTGCAAAAATGCGGCAATTTTTCCTCCTATAAATAGGACACTTGTACTTAATGTTATACACCTTGGAAGGCTTTTAAACTTGTATAGGGGATGTAAAATACTTTAATTAGGGTTTTAATTCCTTTAATTTAGCATTTTTATGGATTTTATCTTGTATTCAATTATCTTGATTACGGTTATCTCCATTATTGGCTAAACGCCAACTTTTTGGGGTTAAGGACAAAAACATATTTACTTTTGCTTTGAATTGAGATTTTTGAATTGATTATCATAATTGGTTGTTTTTATCCTTATTATCAATATTTTAAGTATTCACGAACCATAGAATACATATATTGTCGACCTTTTGAACTCGGAAGGGGAATAGGAAGATAGAATATGGGGATGAATAGAGTAAGGTTCTTATTATTTTATAAAATAAGGAATTAGAATTAGCTACTAGGATAGGGATATACTTATAATACTTTCTTGGTTCACATATGGGATGATATCTTAATGCATCTAAAAGGATTATTATATCTCCGCTCAATGATATAGTTGTAATGTCCAGTTAGGTAGAAGGTTAGAGGTCGGGAGACCATGAACATACGATAAACCCTAAGAATCAACAATCAAGATAATTAATCTAACAAATGAAGTTCATTAGCATAGTATGAGTGTTTACAGTGCCTTAACCCTGGGTTTTCATCCATTGCTTGTCCAAAGTCTTTACTTTTCTGCATTATTTTTGTTTACTTTCAATTATAAATGTTCAAAACACTTTTGATTATATTTCACCACTTCAATCTCAATAATTAAACTTAAATTCAATAGTTATTAAAACGAGTCGTTATGGGATCGATACTTGTCTTCTAAAGGGCCACTTTACTACTTGGTGAGACCATGTACACTTATGTGTGTGCTTGGGCGCAACAGGGGGAGTCGTGAGAATAACTTTTCCCATGCTTGAAAGTTATATGCTAGTGTAAATAAATTTTGAAGTCATTGTGATTATTTGGTTGTATAAATAGGCTTAAATTTGCATTGTCTCATTGAGTAAGAGGAAGTATTGCTTGAGGACATGCAAAGATTTAAGTTGGGGTATTGATGAGTGGTAATTTTACCACTCATTTACATCCAAATTAGTACATATTACTATGATTTAATTATATGAATGAGTCAATTTTGTCATTTGAATAAACTAATTCCCATCTTTTTCAGGTATACAAGTGATAAGAAGAAAAGGAGTGAAATGGGATAAAAAAGGAACAAAAAGGGAAGAGAAGTGTAAAAGCTAATAAAGCAGGAGGAAGATCTGTCCCTTATTTATTGAGATTGTTGTATGAGGGTTGCGATCGCGATAGGTCAAGCTTGGTAAGTTGTCAGTGATCGCAATGGTCTTACGGTGGTCACAGTGACTGCAATTGGGAACAAGTTGCAGTGATCGCAGCCTCACGGGTTTATGCCTAGGGGAAATTGTGTAATTTTCTATAGCCGACCCTAAATACCATATAAGGCAAAAACCCTTTCTTATTTGATATTCTATACTTTGAAATTTTAATTTGGAGACTTTCTAAACCCTACTAATTAGGGAAAACTATTGTGTTTAAATTTCTATTTTTGAGTTTAGTGCAATTGAAGTAAAATTAAAGAATCTCCTTGCTTTCAATTTCCATGGAAGCATTGAATGATCCTTTTGGTATATCTCTTTTCCCTAACTTCATGAGTAGCTAAACATCTATCTTGGAATTTTGTTGAAATAGGGTACAAATATGTGTGGGTTGTGATTTATTAGTGTAGATTCATGGTTATTGATGATGGGTTTGACTAATGCTTGCTTGATTGAGTTGGGATTTTTGGGTGAAAAACCCAAATTTCTAAAATGGGTTTGTTGGTGAAAAACTCAAGTTTCCAAAAGCTCACATCATCATTAAAAGAGAGATGTGAGTATACTTTTGGATCCTATGTCATGCTTGAAAGAAGGATATGGGTGGTTAGGCATTAGTGAACAATAGTTAGATGTATCTTATTACCTTTTCATCCTCTTAGAAATAAGGGTGAATTAAGAATTAGCTAGGTCTTGGGCATCTTTCTAGAATGATGGATGCCCAATTAAGGTATTAGGTGGATGTGATTGCTATATCTATGAGGTATCCGAAAGGATCCATGGGTGACAATTTTGCGGTTTGGTTGAAAGATTTTCCTCAAGAACTCCTAACCTAGTATACCCATGTAGTTGTTGACTAGAATTTGCACTCAATGATCATTAACCCATACATTATTTGCCCCTGGGAATACATAATCCCAAGACTTATCTCATATTGAAATCTTATTCATAATTGTTGCCTTTAATTGCTGGTTTGAATAGATTTTGGTAAAACTCTTACAAACTATATCCTCCCCCCTCATATTTTAATTCATGCATTTCATTTTGTTTACACTATATGCATACACTTAGATGCTATCAACACCTATAGTGTTTGAAGGCTAGATTCACTCCTCAAGGATGTCGCCTCAACGTGAGTTGAGCTTTATTTAAAATGATCATTTTATATTAAAACTATGGTATAGGTGAGCATGATCATCCATCTAGATGGTGTCGTAACAACGTCCTCGGGCCCAATAATATATAACTCAACATGATAGTAATGCCATAAATTGAGAACCTAGGTAAATAAGGGCATAAAGCTACTAGAAGGGCGTAACTTAGAAATATTACTCAAACTACAAAGTGATATGATAAGTCTTAAACTAAAGGATCCTTATACAAATCAAGGTTAATCAAGTTTACAATAAGTGTAATAGGATCCGACAGCCATAACAAGTATTCTAGGCTAAGGTTTGGGTCCCATTTCTATACTAAATCTCCTAAATAGGTCAAGTTATGGTAATTACTAGGAATTACCCAATCCTATAATCCCTACCTAGCATGAAATATATACGATACACAATCTCAAGAGAAGAGTAGACTGTAGACTACCTCAAAGTGGAACTATACTATCAAATAATCCACAAATTATTTTCCCTTACTCCATGATCTCGAAATGTTGTCATACTTTCAAAATCATAATCTATGCATTAGTATAAATAAAGTAATACCTATATTGCAATATAAAACTCTAAACCAAAAACCGTGTCAAAAATAGGCTCACGGAGCCCCCCTAATAGAATTTCAAAATTAAATTTGTCATGAGGTCCCTCGAAGGATACAGAATCTATGGCCCAAATTTGAGCATGAACGAAGAAAAACCTAGGGGCCAAATCAGCCTCATAAGCTCATGGAAACTAACCCTAAAACTTGAAAATTAAATGATATCTAGGATAAATTGACAAGTTGAGATGTACCTTGACTTTTTCCAAACTATTTATATATTATATTCTTATTATTTGTATGATGTAATTCGCTTAGGATTAGGGGTCCCACTTATGTTAAATAGCGAGCTTCTTCACTGGTATTGGTGTCTTTGATAGATTGTAGTTAGATTATTGCCTGGATTAGTAAGTATTATTACTTGTAATTATCCTTAGAGTAGGTTGTAGAAGATAAATTAGTTTTTGACTAATTTAGATTGGATGCCTATTTTAGTGCTTGAATCTTATCTAGTGGACTTTATTGTGATGATTGGAGTTTAATGACCACTGGGGGATAATTATGTCATACTGATAGACAGAATAATCAAGTTTTAGAAAATACTTAGATAAATAGATAATTATTAGTAGATGAGACTTAGTGTATGGAACAAACTAGTTTTGGATAGTTATGAAATATATTATTATCAAAATTGTTGTTTATTTTGTATCGTCCATATGGGGCTTATGTGAACATATTTATAAATTTGATTAACTATTTATGATCGTGTGCTCAAGTGGAGGCTTATATACTTTTACTTGTTAATTTTGAGATGATATATTATTTTGATGCCCGGGTGGGCGCTTGATTTGATTTATTGGTCATGTTTGTACATTAACTACCTCATTTATTATTATTTCACTCGAGTGACTTATCATCATAGACCTTATATATATATTAGAATTCCATATCTATCATTGTGTTGCCAAAGTGGGATCTTGACTTGACATTGTAGGCCTTATTTGAGCATTTAATTGCATTATCATTCCAGTGATGCTCGAGTGAGGGTTTGAAAATGATATTATTAATGACTACATAATTATATGGTGGTGCCAAGTAGAAACTGAAATCATAAATTATTGATACATTAAGTTGATTTTGAGTTCACTTATACATGTATTGAATGGATTTTGATCTTCATGCTAATTGATTGTGAGAATTGCATCCTTATATCTCACATTCATATTCATGAGACATTTTTACCACTAAGACATTCTAATTTTTGTAAGAAAATAAGACATATTTTAGAAACCCTTTCTCGAGGTCATTTATCGGTAAGGTTGATTATGATATATTAGAAACCCTTGGCGAAGGTCATTTACGAGCAAGGTTGATTGAAATTATGAATTATATGGGTTGCGAATCCTTCATGGGTCCTATCGAGAAGTTGTGAGCTCAGTGACTATATAAAGAATATAATGCAATGACTTTCACCATACATCCTTATCCCATCAACATCATAACATTGCATTGTATCATTTGTATTGTATTATCATCCTTGGTATGGTTGGATATTGTGTTAGTACTTATTTTCGTACATTATTTTATGTTAGGACCTTGTTTGTGATGGTGTGTTTGAGCATTCATTTCACTTTATTACATTATCTTATGTCATCATATATTGATTTGGAGGTTGGAACATTATGAGACACGGGGTATAACTGAGGATTGATAGGAGAGATAGATGTGTAGATCTAATGGTAGTATGAGATACACTCGTATATACATGCATTCTCTCTCTATTTCCATACCATATTATGTGGTTGATTGTAATTTATTAAGCCTATTATATGATACTAGTGAGTCTTTTTCATAATGTCTTACCTTATTTTATTGATTATGGATTAAATAGTGTTGACTTACCTAGATTAATGTGCCTAACTTATATATGGTAAATTTGTGGATCGTTGTATTGGTTTATACTCATAGGTTGAAGTAGTATATTTATGGTATTTAGATCTAATTAAGTAAGACTTGGGTAGTTGGGGTGGTAGTTCTTTCCATCACTTTGAATTAGGATTGATTATCGACGATGCTTGTTGAGTACCCGATTTTTGTACTCACCAATGTTTTTCTATCCTTTTTTTCTCTTTGTGCACCCGTTGTAGGTATTGGATTAAGTAGCAAGTAGATTGTTTTATTCCATCTCAGATGTTACAGAGATTGAGGTAGTACTGGATGAATACCCCACACTTTTTGGCGAGAATTTGAACCATCATTCCTACGTATAAAGACCCAAACTAAATTATTTCCATGTCAAAATAAATGTTTTGATCAATTATATAGTGTGGAAAACATTGGAGATAAATCGAGATCATAAATATGTCCTAACTCAAGGATGAGTTGAGAACTTTTTTATCGATTAAGTTTTTGTGGATGTTTGAGCTTGGGTGAAATTTCAATGACCATTAATCCTAGAATATAATGTGTTAGGTGGACTAATTTATGTAAAATTAAATATCTTCAAGTATATTTTCCAACGCATCCAATTTCACCTTAATCCAATATCGAAGTAGATAGTTATGCTCATTTTACCTCAGATTGTCTATTTGAGAAAAGGTGACGACTTGAGTAGACAAGTTGTCAACTTAGTCATCAGCTTTAACCAGAAAACACCTTTAATCATTAGAGAAGGTTACAACTAATTTGACAAGTCGTCAACTAGTTGACAAGTTATCAACTAAGTCATCAATTTTAACCAGAAAGTTTTCAAGTCCAGCTAGATGTTGACGACTAAGTTGATAAGTTATCAACTAGTTGACAAGTTGTCAACTTAGTTGTTAATTGAAAATTTCTGTAATTTTTATTCAGTTCTTAGGAGTATTTTGGTCTTTTTCCTCACCTCAAACCCTACCCTCGTGATTTAAATCATCCTATAAATGATATTTTCACATCATTAGTTAGTTTTTAACATTTATTCCCTCTCCATTCTCAAGAAAAAAGAAATTAGGTTTCTTCCCAAAGTTCAACTTTCAAGGATCCAAATTCATGTTCTCCTTAAAGAAATCAAAAAATTCAGGTACGTGGGATATTCATCAATGGGTCCCTTCACTAGTTGAGTCCCAAAGTTTAAAAAATTTAATTCCCTTTTAACTTTAGGGTTTCATGAAAAGCGTTAATTCCATGATCTCTCCGTGTAATTCTGGATTTCAGCCACTAAATAATATTTCCTCACAACTTCAAGTATTCTTCCGTACTCTAATAATGATAAGTTGTTATATTGATGAAATTGTTGGATTCTTGAGTTTCAGCCACTAAATAATATTTCCTCACAACTTCAAGTATTCTTCCGTACTCTAATAATGATAAGTTGTTCTATTGATGAAATTGTTGGATTCTTGAGTTTAAGTCATTAAATTTACTATCATGTCATTACATTGAAAACGTTATATATAATTATATTATTTTCTATGTTGGTGGGTTATGAACACCTGATAATTAGATGATCATGCATGTAATAGTTTTCAAGATTTCAAATTATATATATACAATGTTTATACGATGAAGTTTATAGCATTGTCATGATGATCATTACCGATATTGAATCATGTTAAGTAATTATCTTTACCAGCATCAGTTCAGTTGGGAGTAGAACTTAGCACCGAGAGAACCTAGGGATGAAGGCTCACCTTCCAGTAGAGGAATAAGACCTTTAGTAGTAGTCCCTAAGCTCTAGAACTACGTAGCTAGTGTAGGATATGAGAGGCTACCCGCCAGTAGAGGATTGACACTCTCTTAGGGGTTACCCGCCAGTAGAGGACTAAAACCCTAGTCCTTTGATACACCAATTTAATGGATCCATACAGTCAGTGCTGGTACCCATGGCAAGGTACTGATACCCTTCTAATTAGGGTTATATGTTGGACCCCGATTAGCTTAGATTCTGGCATGTTGGTTAAATGTTAGCTCCCATAATTTCAGTCCAGTATTCACATTATATCAGTTCATGTTTGCATGACCAAGTGTCCATATATCATTTATTCAAATTATTTTAGTACATGTTTATGCTTGGTCTTGTATTCATTTTACATGTTTATGCATTCATGCTCAGTATTCATATATGATCCTCATTACGATTTTATAGCCTATTCTACTTTAACTTGAGATTTACATATGGTATTCATGTTTCTACTGCTTCCCAATTTGACAAAGTGTTTTAGCTCATGATCTAGAAATTTTAATATGCCTTACAAGTTTTCACATATAGACATATTTATATGCATATTTTAGCAAATGGTTTATGTCCTCCATTTTAAAGAAATGTTTTAAGTATTTTCATGATTAGTGCATGTCTCACATACTCAGTACATTCCAAAATATTGACCATATATATATGTTTGTGGCTACATTAATTCATGATATAGGTATCAGTTGTATCCCACAACACCATGATCAAATAGAACACAGCTTTCAGCCATCAGGTAATGAGCTCTCTGGATTTGAGGACTCGAATCAACTCTAGTTCCAGTATTATATTTTATTCAATCATATTAATTAGGTATGGCTAGGGGTCATGTCCTAGCTACCTATAGTCAGTATTAGTAGAGGCTTCATAGACAATCAGTCAAAGTTGATGCATTTAGTTTAGTTTCCTTTGTATATCTAGTTTTGTAAACTTTTGAATAGCTTTGTATTGAACAATTTTAGATAATGACATATTTTCTTCTTATTGCTTCCAATTTATGTAATTATTCTGTTGTTTGTGAATTATGTCAGTATCATGGGTTAGATTAAGATCACTTGTGGTTCTAAACACCGTACAACATTCAGGAGATAGTCTCAGTGAGTTACAAACTTGGTATCAGAGCATAGAGTTTAAGTGTCCTAGGGTGTCTATAAAGCCATGTCTAGTAGAGTCTTGCGGAATGATACGGAGATGTCTGTACTTTTCTTTCAGAGGCTATTAGGCATTTAAGAAATATTTCTTTTCTTTCGTACTCTAGATTATGCCATAAATTTGTTATCTCATAAACTTTTGTTGATTTGTATGTTACTTCATAATTCTATATCTATGACTTATTCTTGAGATAACATGAGTAGTGAATCTCAAATTCCTCCTGAAATGATCCTCTCAGATTTACTATCACTAACTTCAAAAATTACACAAAGGGCTTGAAAAAAGCCTGCTAGTGTTTTTAAAGTGCGTTAATTCAAAATCGTATGTCCTCATCCATACGATTTTTTTAGTTAAGAGAGAATATGATATGTATTTAGATTCTTTGTTAATCCTTCCTTGCAGATAGAACTCATGAGTAAAGGTAGTATGTACCTAGATTATTGAGTATAGCTTTTATTATGGGATATAGTAACTTAGAGTGTTATGATTCATAAGTAATGGAACGACCTCAAAGTTGGAAGTATCGATTTAGAAGTGTGGTTATAAGAAAGGTAGATATATCGATTGGTTAAAAGTATATTGAGGTGATATATTTTTTAGTATTAGTAAAAGGTAGTGAGTGTGGTGTAAATTTCATAATGAAAGATAGAGAAAGAGTTAGTAGTTAGGGTGAGATGGAGTATGCTTGAAGTAGGAAATTCTTTATGGTATTCCATTATGTTAGAAAAGTATAGGTTATTAGTGAAAGTATTATGTTGTTAAGGATTTCTAAGGTGGGTTCTCCTTGTGGTTGTGAAAGAGAAAACTGTAGATGTTTGTAGGGATAGGAGTATAATTTAGATATATATATGGAGAAGTAGTAGTGATATGTGAAAGGAGGATATGGTAATGGATTATAGTAAGATAGACCATAAGATTTTGATCAAATATTATTATTATGAAGTTCTGGTGGACTAGTGCTTCTTGATATTTGGCCAAGCAGGAATGGTGTGTGCGTTTGTGGATAATCATGTCTAGTACTTTAATCTAAGCTTGAACAGTGATATCATCAATGTGGTAATAATGATTGTTTGGTATAGTGATGTTACTTATATGAAACGTGATCTAGTAGGCTTGGAATGATGTATGCAAGAATTTAAGTTCATTTATTTCTCAATTAAATATGATGCTATAGGTATGATGTAGAGTTGTACCCAAAGTGATATGGGGATTCATTATTTTTCTAAGTTTTTACAGCATCGTGTGTGTTTAGATTGTACCCATGAGTTGCTAAGTCTGAAAAAGGCTAGTGATAAAGTATATGGTGTTCTTGATAGATAATTTGGGAGTTATAGGTTAAGGATGTTAAGTCTTTTAGCATAATTTTGATTCTCATGGTTTAGGGAAAAATATAAGTTTAGAGGCGTGATATAGTAAGTTAAGAAGAGAAGGGTAGACTGTGTATTTAGTGAGGTTGGTATGTTGCAGAAAAAATTAAAAGTATATGGCTATGGATATTGACGTTAGAGAAAGTTAAGGATGTATATATTAAGGGAGTGTCTAAGAATGAAGTTAGTATTGTCCAGATATAGTTTATCTGGGTGAGTTAGGTATTTCAGTGTAGACTGTTAGACAAAAAAATTATGGTTAGTCTTGAGGATATTGAATATACCCATTATCTTAGAATGTTGGCTTTAATCTAAGCGGGAGATGATAGGGTGAAGAACCAAGTCAAGTTTTGAAAATTAGATTGCGATGCATGTCAATAAGAGTTATGATGAGATGTTGATCCATTCTTACTCTTGCGTATTCTTTACTTAGGATTTAGTCATTATGGCACCCTTTCCATGTCTTGCGTAATAGAGTCAATACTGGTACCAATGCTTATACACTACATATTCAAGTTCATTCTCAGCTCCGGTGATTAAATTCATCCCCCATGAATCTATGAGTTTCACTCTTATGTTAAGAAGCATTTGATAAGTATGAACCCATGTTTCAGAGTATGCTCAGTTCTCAACACTAATAATACACCCTTAGTGACCACTGAAATTTGCATTATGTTATGTATGTCCTCAGCTTAGATCTCTTTAATAAATTCGTGCCTTTGATTCTCTAGTCCTTAAAAGTTATATATGGTATTCTTTCGTGCTTCAGGTCCTCATGTTCTAGCCTTTTAGTGACCTTCTTCTTATGTTAAGATAGTGGTGATGAAAATTGAAGAGCAATGGTTTAGATGATAGAGAGTAGATGACCCTTATTAAGGAAGATTATTGTATGCTTTTTTTGTCTAAGTCTATAAGTATGAAAGAAGATTAAGGCAAATTTTTTGTATATGTCATAGTTAGTTGAGAATTCAAGGTATGTCTTCTTAGGGATAGTGCATAAAAGTCGTTATGGATATTAGAGAATATGCAAACATTTCTAGGTGGGTTGGTTGGCTAGAAGTTCATATGTGGTTATGATGATAGGCTTGAATTTCATGTTGGTATATAAGTCGATGAATGCAATATGTGCTAGTGAATTCATAGTAAGAGTTCAGAGTTAGTCATTGAAGTGGTAAGGCGTGTTATGCTTCGGATGAAAGATCTGAAAAAGTCATAAAATATTAAATATGGTGGTTTAGACTAGAATTATGGTGTTATGTGTAGTATCTTGTGACTTCGAGTTAGGCTTGAACATGGTGAGAGTATGTAGTTCAATTTATACTTTGGTTTTAGGTAGTCATATGTACCCATGTGAGAATTATAAGTTGCATCAAATGAAGTGTAGTATTTAAAAGGATAAGCATAGTTAAGAGAGTATCTGAGAAGTATCTAAGCTTG
This sequence comes from Capsicum pubescens, assembly GCA_030864215.1. Classification (NCBI taxonomy): domain Eukaryota; kingdom Viridiplantae; phylum Streptophyta; class Magnoliopsida; order Solanales; family Solanaceae; genus Capsicum; species Capsicum pubescens. The sequence continues at coordinate 107,320,266 of CM061541.1, read as the reverse complement.
AAAGGTAACAGTAATTCCATGTTATAGAGTTGTTACCATGTTGCGATTACTTACTCAAATTCCATACCCAGATCATACACAAAATTCCTTTCCTTGATTGTTACTAAAAGTTATGATAAGGATAGTTTGAGGAAACTCATATTCCGTTCTTAGTGACTCTTGGAGATTTTATCTCATTAGCTATCACTTCACAGTTCTATATGTATGATCGTATCATGAATGTTTCAGTTAAGTTCTAAACTCTCAACTTGAATCAGATCCTTATAGTCAATCAACTCATCTCAGAAAATAATTTCATGATTTAAGATTTATCATTTTAGCTCAGGTATGTCCTTTATTAGCAAACATATCATTTCAGCATCATTCGATATGATTCCTATATATGTGTACATGTCCCATATGTATCAGCTGAGTCAGTACCCTGTTAAAATATAGTTTTAGTTACGAGACATGATCAATTTTAGAAATTCAGCTTCAAGATAGTAATTACATTTTTTTCATCCAAATATCAGCCTTCATTCGAGGATGAATGATCCCATTGGGGAGATAATGTAATACCCCATATTTTTGGGCTAGAATTCAAACCGTTGTTCCTATTTATATAGACCCAAACTAAAAGATTTCCATGTCAAAATAAATGTGTTGATCAATTATATAGTGTGGGAACTATATATAAAATGAAATATCTTCGAGTCTTATTTCCAATGCATCTAATTTCACCTTAATTCAATATTGGGATAGAAAGTTAGACTCATTTTATCTCGCAGTGTCTATCTGAGAGAAGGTGACTACTTGAGTTGACAAGCTGTCAACTTAGTCATCAGCCTTAACCAGAAGACACATTAAGTCATTAGAGAAAGATACTACTAAGTTGACAAGCCGTCAACTAGCTGACAAGTTGTCAAATAATTCATCAACCTTTTTCAGAAAGTGTTCAAGTCTAGCTAAAGGTTAACGACTAAGTAGATAAGTTATCAACTAGCTGAAAAGCTATCAACTTAGTTGCCAATGGAAAATTCCTGCAATTTTTATTCAGTTTCTTTAGGGGTATTTTGATCTTTTTTCTTACCTCAAACCCTACCCCCATGATTTAAATCACCTTATAAATGGTATTTTCACAGAATTACTCAGTTTTCAACATTTATTCTCCTATCTACTCTCAAAAGAAAAGTCGTTAGGGTTTCTTCTCAAAGTTCAACTTCCAAGGATTAAAATCCATGTTCTCCTTCAAGAAATTAACAAATTCAGTTATGTGGGATATTCATCAATGGTTTTCTTTCACCCATTGAGTCCCAAAGTTTCCCAAAATTAATTCCCTTTTTAATTTAGGGTTTCATGAAATGTGTAAATTCCATGATCTCTCCATGTAATTCTTGATTCCAACAATGAAATAGTATTTTCTCATAACTTCAAGTATTCTTTTGTACTTTAACCATGATAAGTTGTTATATTGATGAAATTGTTGGATTCTAGAGTTTAAGTCATGAAATTTCCAGTCATGTCATTACATTAAAACCATTATATTTAATTATATTATTTCTATACTGGTGGGTTATAAATTCCCGATACTTAGATGATTATGCATGCTATAGTTTTCAAGATTTCAAGGTATACATATACCATATTTATACCATAAAGTTTATAGAATTTTCATGTTGAGCATTACCAGTATTGAATCATGTTGAACGATTATTTTTACCAGCATCAATTTAGTTTGTAGTACAACTTAGCACTGAGCGAATATAGGGATGAAGGCTAACCTGCCATTAGAGGACTGAGACCTTTAGTAGCATTCCCTAAGTTCCAAAACTATATATCCAGCATAGGATATTAGAGGTCACCCACTAGTAGAGGACTAACACTCTTTTAGGGGTCACTCCCCAGTAGAGGACTGGCACTCTAGTCCTTTGGGATCCCGGTTAGCTCAGATTGGGTCACGTGGGTTAAATGATAGCTTCCACAGGTTTAGTCCAGTAGTCAAATTGTATCAGTTAAGTTTTGCATGACCAAGTGTCCATATATCAATTATTTAGTTATTCAGATTATTTTAGTACATGTTTATGCTTGGTCTTACATTCATTTTACATGTTCATGAATTCATGCTTAGTATCCATACATGATCCTCAATACGATTTTAGAGCCTATTCATCTTTAACCTGAGATTTAAATATGGCATTCATGTTTCTACCGCTTCCCAATTTACAGAATTGTTTTAGCTTATGATCTAGAAATTTCACTATGCCTTACAATTTTTTATGTATAGACATGTTTTTTATGCATATTTAAGCAAATGGTTAATGTCCTCCATTTTAAAACAATGTTTTAAGTATTTTCATTATTAGCGCATGTCTCACATACTTAGTACATTCCAAAGTAATGACCACATATATGTGTTTATAGCTACATTGCTCATGATGTAGGTACCAGTTGTCACCCCATAACACCATGATCATACAGAATGCAGCTTCCAGCTAGCAGGTGATGAGTTCTCTTGATTAAAGGACTTGAGTCAACTCTAGTTATAGTATTATATTTTATTTAGTCGTATTGATTAGGGATGGATGGGGGCTATGTCCCATCTACATATAGTCAGTACAAGCAGAGGCTTCATGGACAGTCAGTCAAAGTTGATGTATTTAGTTTCAATTTCCTTTGTATATCTAGTGTTGTAAGATTTTGAATAGTTTTGTATTGAACAAGTTCAGCTAATGACATTTTTTTACTTATTGCTTTCGATTTTATGTAATTATTTAGTTGCTCATGAAGTATGCCAGTATCATGGGTTAACTTAGGATTACTTGTTGTTATATGTGTGATGTCCAGAGGGTAATCTCGGGGCATTAAACTGGAGGACTCCAAGCTTATTCAGATCTTTCTTTATTAATTTATATGTTCCGCATTTAAGATATTTTTATTATTATTATCATTCTATATTTTGAGGCTTGTACTGATGACCACCAGACCTTGGATATGCATACATACATATATATATATATGTATATATATATATATAAATACATTTATGTATATATATATATATATATAAATATATACACATAAACACACATATATTATTGGGATTCATCTGTTCCTTATTTTTCTATGGTTAATTCACTTTAATTTTTGTTCCTTGGGTTGGGTTAGGCTTACTTGTCTAGAGGGTGTGACAAGTGTCATCATGTGCCTATTTTGGATTATGAAAATTCAGTATTAGAGTCCAGGTTCATTGATCTCTTTAGTACAAGCTGATTTGAGTAGAGTGTTTCAGATTAGGATAGATACATCCATTATCTACCTTTGCCTGGCTACATAACTTTAGGAGATTTTTATTCCTTCATTTTGTTTGAGTGTTTAGAGACTTGTATAACTCACAAGCTTCTTATTCACTCTCTCATAGATGATAAGCACACATTCTTCCATGGTTAGATATAGAGCTCGTGCATTTAGTGTGCGAAAGGAGAAGGATCAAGCTGAGGTCAAATTGGTATGTCCAAACCACGTAAAGGTCATGTTAGATTTGACTCTTTAGGTTCGAGGGTTGCTAATGGTGGTAGGTATGGAGTGTTAGAGGGGTTAAGGATAATGTAGACACCATCTTTGGTCGTAACTATGCTTTAGGATTGTTTGGTTCAAGTGTAGGGTTTTCCTTAAAGGATGGCTCATAGTTTGTCCTGGTAGGCTACTTTAGGACATCAGACTCTAGATACACATGCGACTATTATTGCTGCTCCTAGAGTTGATGAGATATTGTCGGGGATTACTCCATATGTAGTAGCATTACCCCTTATGTCTATATAGGGACAGAGTAGGGATATAGAGTTCATGAGAACATATCCACATCATTTTGATGGAGATCCTAGGTTTGATATTTATATGTTCTTGTTTTATTTTCATGAGAGGTTGTACATGTTTGGTTTGGTGGATTCTAAGAAGTAGACTTTACTTCTTTCTAGTTATTTGGGCCAGATAAACAGTGGTGGAGAACCTTTGTAGAGGGCAGATCAATTGGGTCACCTCATCTGTAAGGGATCAGTTTGCTTTAGTGTTCTTAGATGTGTTTTTGTGAAGATAAGAGAGGCTTTTAGGTCAGAGGGCCCAAAGATTTTATGATCATCATGATATAGATGTTAGTATATTTGTGGTTATTCTTAGAGAGGGTTAGATCAAGGTAGTCCTTTGGGTCCTTCAAGTTTGGTTCAACAGGCTCCTACTTCTTTGATTTTCTTACGATGTGGAAGTCTTGATCACTATAAGAGGTATTACCAACAACTTAAAAAGAGACAACTTTTATCAATTGCATTGTAGGCTTTAGTATCAGGTTCCACAAGATGGACATAAGGTAGGAGTTTCTGGTGCAGTAGCCACAAGAATGATTTTAGTCTGCTTTTGATTTGTCTTGGTAGTAGTTGATTATAGGTCTACTTTCTCTTATGTGTTTGGTTTTTCGGCATTGAGTCTTGATATTATTCGTGATTTTTTAATGGGTTTACTTATGCCCCATAGGTAATTTCTTTATGGTGTCTTGTGTGTACCAATCCTATGTCATGACTTTCTTAGAGTGCATAGTAATATTAAACCTGATTTCTTTATTTTTATGGATTTTGGTGTATTTGGGTAGGGTGTTATTAATGGTTATGTTGTGGAATAGTGTTGGATAGATTCTAGGTTTTAGTTTATTATTAGATAGTAGAATGGATTGGCCTTATAGTTTTGGCATTTTGGATTGTACATGCCCAGTGGTACTCATTAGTGGTAGACCTGGTGCTAGCCTAAATGTATGGTGTGATTAATTCAAAAGGATTGCGAGTAAAATATTCAGGTTGGATAAGGGAAGATTTCTGACATTCGAACCTTGAAATTTGTTATTTTCTTAGTATTTGTTCCTAGCTTGCGTGAATACACTATTTGGTATAGAGACATTTTTGGTCATATTTGAAATATTTCGGATCATGAGAATTTTTTATCTTGATTTCAAAAGATTTTAGAATGGAAAGGGGTACCTAGTTTGAAGCATTTATTACTCTTGTAGTTAAGTAGATTGGTAAAATATTTTTTACTTGTAACTTTTGATTAAAGTATGTGTTATTCTTTGTGGACTTATGTTACAAAATGTTGAATGAAAATTGAACGAGTCTAAGTTGTGCCTTATTAGTTAATAACTCTTGTTTTAAGGAATATTAAATGGGAAGAGAGTTAAGGAAAAAGGTATAAGGATTCTTATACTTAAGGAAAATTATTTATGTTCAGAGTTTAGCTATGGGCATGAGATAGAAATATGAATTTCGGTCAATGTGGTTCATAGTTAACTATGTAGAGTCTAGCAGCGGTTCCTCTCGAGTTTTTTTTTGTGATCTAGGAATCAGTCAGTGAGATATATTAGTTGTTGCACTACTTCTATTGGTTGATTATCCCTAATATGATGGGTTGCTTATGACATATAAACATCTGATAATTGAGGACTTTAGATTGTTTGATGGCTTTCGGATATTAAGGGTTGCACTTGTCATCATGATGGGTTTCTTGAGTATTCAGTGTTATTTATAGATTTTATGTGTATGGTATATAGAGTTTTATAGTGTTTTCCATTTCCCTCAAGGGCTAAGTGATGTTCCGGCTTTTGACGGAACATTTTAGGCCTTTTTCTTAGGATAATTGTGTGTTTCCAAGCAATTATTGTTGTAGTTAACATTGCACTTTAGTGTTTTCAGGACAAGAACTGAGAGTGAAGAATGACTTGGAAAAACTGGGCAAAATAAGAGAAAAATGACAAGCGACGACTTAGGTGACGGACCGTTGGCCTAAGCATTGCCCAGAAGCAGAAGGCAGTGTCACTGCAAGTCCCACGACGGTCCAAGCGATGGACCGTTGCCTCAGCGACGACCCGTCGAGCATGACGTGGCAATTCCGATATTAAATTTTAAACCCCAGTTCCTGGAATCATATAAATAATAAGTATTAGGTTTTATTTTGTAACTATTGGAAAGTATTATCATACTTTATCCGCTATTGATAGCATTGTAACACCTTTCTTTGAGATTTGAAGCTAGAAACTAAGATCTGATTATTATTTAGATATTTTCCAAGGAAGATTGAGAAGAACAATATTGTAAATTTTGTAAGTACTCTCTTGAAGTTATTTATGAACATCAATATGTCTTTGATATCTTTTATGGAGATGAGTAGCTAAACTCCCATAACTAGGGTTATGGGAGCCTTTATGTAGAGAGCTGCTTGGGGTTGTGAATCCATATAATTCCTAACATCTATCTAAATTGAATGAATCTCTCTTCGTTATAATGACATCTCTTGGTTGCAAACTTGAGAAGTGAGCCCATGAACACCACTCGTCTGAACAAGAAAGTGGATATTGGGAAAAAAGGTGATTCACATGAAATTCATAGGTTTACCCTTTGGGTTAAGAGTTAATGTCCTAACGGGACAACCCTCACGAGAGTTTTATTGAATAATACATGAATCCTTTAAGTTCGAAAGAAGTAAACGATGAAATACCCATTAGACTGAAAAACAAGTGGGTAATTCTTAGAATTCAATATTTCTTGCAATTGAAATTATAAGTTAGAAATCAAGCACAAATTCACAACCTTAACTGTTTGAAAATCTTGGTGAGCATAACTCTAGTTAACTCATTCTCGTTGAGATTATACTTGCATTAACTCTCATTGGCTGGACCTCTGTCTGATACAAGAACGAAAGAATATTATTAATACATTAAAAAAGCCCTTTATTTCGGAACCTTAGATCAACAGTCCATTAAGAATCAACTTACTTAGTTGCACAATTATTCCTTATGGGATTCGACCCCAACCTTTGTTGGGTTCAATATTTGACAACAACCGCTTACACTTTCGTAAGAAAGTTGTAATTTAGGCGTATCAAATTTTGGCACCGTTGCCGGGGAATATGATTGTCAATTAAGTCTATGATTGTTAAATGACCTTTGGTCAAAGTTTCTCAAATTTTACTTTTTGTTTGTTATTTTTGTTTTATGCACATTGATCGTCTTGTATGCCAAGTACACGGAGATCAGGTGAACCATTATTACCTATTCTTCTGGAACCTCAACTTATTAGCAGAATGGATGGTCAACAGGACCAGAAAGAGTAGCTGCTCAGCAGGAAGAAGCTAGACTAGCTACCTTGGCAGCTGCACAAGTGAACCAACAGAATACAAAAAATGTAGGCCAGCAACTAAACCTAGATGATCATGATCTGGGTGATGATGATTTATTAAATCCGGTCAACCCGAGGCGTGCAGACATTGTAAATGCACCGACAAATAGGAATGTCAACAGAAATTGTCCTGTTAGGGCAACACCAAAATGCCAGGCCATCCAATTTCATCTAGAAAATGATGATGATGACTTGGATGGAGCTGGTGAAACAGGGGCTATTATTCCTCTGCCCTTAGCACCCAAAGCCAAGTTTAATATCACGGGCTCTATGATCCAGTTATTGCATCTCAAAGGGCTATTCGGTGGACTTGTGAGTGATGACCCGAATATGCATTTAGTTAATTTTATCTAGACATGCAAATAATTTAACAAACCAAGAGTTGGGAAAAATACGATTCGATTGCGGCTATTTCTGTTGTCTCTGTCTGGGGAGGCAACTTTATTGTTGAATGGGCTAACTCCCAACTCTATTACCAACTGAAGGAAAATGAAAGATGCTTTCCTAGAAAGTTTATTTCCGTCATCCAAGAGGGAACAGTTGAGAGATGAGATCAGCAACTTCAGAAAGCTTCCAACTGATGCTCTCTATGAAACTTGGGAGAGGTTCAAGAAGAAACTTATGCAGTGTCCAAATCATCAGATGACTTACATCCACCTGATAGAGATCTTATATCGGGCCTTGAACTCTGTGACGAAGACAGTACTGGATAATGCTATAGGTGGGGCATTCATGGATCTCAGTTCACCTGAAGCATCTGAGATGCTTGATCGTATGATGAAAAAAAGTAGAGCTTGGCATACCAGGGATTCTGAGCTAGCAAGCTCTACTGTATCTATTAGCATGACTGCAGAGTAGAGGCAGAAAGAAGAAGAACTGACCAATACATAGCTCACATGAAAACGTAGATGGATTTTCTTACTAAGAACTTATTATTAGGAAAGACAGAAAAGGTTAAAGTTGTAATGTCACAGGAAAGGGCTGACTCCGATTCTGAGAAAGAAACTAATTATTTGAACAATTAGGGGGTTTTCGAGGCGGTGGCCAAGAAAACCAAGGTCGAAACTACTATGAAAAATCTGGCTATAAGGACCACGACCAAGGCAATTGGAAGAATAAGAATGACAGGAGTGGGTTGTATGTTTCTCCAAAAAATCATGAGGCTACTACGACTAGTTCGAGAAAGATGTCCATGGAGGACATGATGGCTAAGTTATTGAAGGCAGTAGAAGGAACTAATACTGGGGTGGCTGATATGAAAACTGATTTATTCTTGATGAATTAGTTTGTTGATTCACACTATACTTCGATAAAACAGTTGGAGCAGCAGATGAACCAACTGTTTACTGTATTCAATTAGAGAAAAAGTGGCACCCTACCAAGCGACACCGTTCAGAACCTAAGAAAAGATGGTTCGCGTATGGAAGTTACCACTGGGAGTGGTAAGGTATTGGCAATCGCTCATGTGGTTAAGCCTATGGTTGATATTACGGAAGATGATGTTAAAGAAGCAGAAATTGATCATCCAGTGGAGTCTGAGAAACTAAATGAGGTTATTAATGATACACCATCCAACCATCAGCAGGTTGATGAGTTGGAGAAGAGCTAGAGAAAGGAGGCTGAAGTGGTGGTTACTACTTTCCCAAAACCACCTCTTTTATTTACTCATCGGTTGAAGAAGATGGCCGATGACATAAAATTTGGCAAATTTGCGTCCATGCTTAAGAAGTTGATGATCAATTTGCCATTGGTGCAGGTATTGGAACAAATGAACGGGTATGCAAAGTTCATGAAAGACCTTGTCACGAAGAAGCAGTCGGTTAGCTAAGACCCGATGGACAATCTCCATCATTGTGGTGCTATCTCCACAAGGTGTTTAGTGAAGAAGAAGGTAAACTTGGGAGCATTTACCATCTCGTGCACTATTGGGTCTCTTGATTTTGCAAAAGCTCTATGTTATTTGGGATCTAGTATAAACTTGATGCCCCTTGCTATTTATAAGAAATTGGGTTTGGGGGATCTTACTCCAACAAATATGAGACTAGTTATGATGGACAGGTCTGTGAAGTGGCCCGTGGGGATTCTATATGACGTATTAGTAAAGGTGGCCAATTTCATATTTTTGGATGATTTTGTCATTCTCAATTGCAAGGTGGATTGTGAGGTGCCCATAATCTTGGGTCAACCTTTCCTCGCAACTAAGAGATACTTATTGATTTAAGGGAAAACAAGCTACTATTCAGGCTGAATGATGAGGTAGTTTGATTTGATGTATGCCAGTCCTTGAAACAGTATAAATATATAAGTGTATTCTCTATTGTGGATGTCTAATATGAGGAAGAGCAGGAAGTGCCTATAGAAGAAAAATTTACTGTGGAGACTTTTGTCGCTGTATCGATGAATTTTGATCATGAAGGTATGGAAGATTATGTAGAGACTGTGTTCCTTAAAGGGCATGGGGTCTTATCCATATGCACCCAAGAAGTTGGATTTGGACTTGAAAAATTGTCCAAGTCCACCTGCTAAACCTTCTATAGAAAAGCCACCTACCTTAGAGCTGAAAGAGTTGCCTGGACATTTGAGGTATGTGTTCCTAGGAAGTGGGAATACACTACCTGTTATTATTGCGGCTGACCTGGGTGAGAAATAGGTGGAAGCCCTCACCTCTATTCTTAAGAGATATAAGAGGGCTATTGGTTGGACGATTGCAGATATCATCGATATTTTTCCTGGTATATGTACATATAAGATTCAGCTAGAGGAGGATTGTGTCCTGACTATTAAGCACCAGCATCGTCTAAACCCACCTATGCAAGAGGTAGTGAAGAAGGAAATTATTAAGTGGCTAGACTCAGAGGTGGTATACCCCATTTCAGACAGTAATTGGGTGAGTCCAGTTCAGTGCATGCCCAAGAAAAGGGGCATGACAGTTGTGGATAATAAGAAAAATGAGTTGATCCCACTCAGGCCTATTACTGGGTGGAAGGTGTGTATGGATTACAGATAACTCAACTCATAAAAACTGAAGGACCATTTCCAAATGCCTTTCATGGATCAGATGCTTGATCGGCTAGTGGGAAGGGGCTTGTACTGTTTCTTAGATGGGTACTCTGTTTACAACCAGATTTCTATTGCTCCTGAAGATCAGGAAAATACGACATTTATGAGCCCATATGGTATGTTTTCTTTTAAGCGGATGCCTTTCGATTTGTGTAATGCACCCACCACTTTTCAGCAGTGCATGATATCGATATTTTTTGATATGGTTAAAGATAACTTGGAGGTGTTTATAGATGACTTCTCGATGGTCGTTGATTCTTTTGAGCTCTGTATGTTGAATCTTAGTCGGGCATTGCAGTGGTGTAAAGAGTTCAACCTAGTCCTTACTAGGAAAAATGCCACTTCATAGTGAAGGAGGGCATTGTTCTAGGTCAGAAAATTTCTGCTAAAGTCATTGAGGTAGATAAGGCAAAGGTTGAAGTGATTGAGAAACTACCTCCCCCTATCTCAGTCAAAGGGTACATAGTTTTCTCGATCATGTGGGGTTTTACCGCAGATTCATAAAGGACTTCTCCAAAATTGCAAACCCGTTTTGCAAACTTTTGGAGAAGGAGGCTAAGTTTACTTTTGATGATGACTGCAGTATGTCTTTTGAATGCCTTAATCTAAAACTAATGGCGGCTCCAATTATTGTTGCTCCTGATTGGACGAAGCCGTTTGAGATTATGTGTGATGCTAGTGGAGTGACACTTGGGGCTATTCTTAGCCAAAAGAAAGAGAAGTTGTTCTATCCGATATATTATGCAAGTAAGTCCCTAAATGGGGCTTAAAAGAATTATAATGTCACTGAGCAGGAACTTCTAGCAGTTGTGTATGCTTTTGAGAAGTTCCAGGCATATTTGTTAGGTACCAAAGTAGTGGTGCACACTGACGACTTTGCCTTAAGGAACTTAATGGCGAAGAAGGATGTTAAGCCAAGGTTAATCTGGTGGTTATTGATACTTTAGGAATTTAACTTCGAAGTCAAGGATCGAAAGGGATGTGAGAATCAAGTGGCAGATCACCTATCCAGACTCAAAGGCAAGTAGGTTGTCAAGGATGAGCTAGAGATTGATGATTCCTTTCTGGATAAGAAAATATTAGCTGCAATGCTCGAAAAAGTACCTTGGTATGCTGACTTTGCGAACTATGTAGTAAGTGAAGTAATGCTAGAGAATCTTTTTTTTCATCAAAGGAAAAAGTTTCTCCATTATGTGACACATTATTTCTGGGATGAGCCATATCTATTTCGGTGGTGTACAGATGGAATTATTAGGTGGTGCATCCCAAAAGTAGATATGTTTAGTATACTAGAAGGAAATCATGTTTCTCTAGTTGCAGATCACCATGTTGGTGATCGTACTGCAAGAAAAGTGCTTCAAAGCAGCTACTATTGGACTACCTTGTTCAAAGATGCCTACGAGTTCGTGAAGAGATGTGACCAATGTCAAAGGCAATGGTATATCTCTAAGAACCATGAGATGCCAATGTTTAAAATTCTGGAGGTAGAATTATTTGATATCTAGGGTATTGTCTTCATGGGGCCTTTCATGAGCTCATTTCTGATGAAGTACATATTGGTCATCGTTGACTACGTGTCAAAATGGATCGAGGCAGTGGCTTTGGCGGATAATGAAGGAAAGAGGGTTATTGCATTCTTAAAGAGAAATATATTCTCTCGCTTTGGGGTACCATGTACCATCATAAGCGATGGAGTATCACACTTTTGCAACAAAATGTTTAGAGCCGCCTTGGAAAAATATAGAGTTAAGCAACATAAGGTGGCTACCCCATACCACCCAAAGACCAGTGGGCAAGTGGAAATATCTAATCGGGAAATCAAGGCTATCCTTGCCAAGACTGTAAATACTAGTAGGAAAGATTGGTCTAGGAAGCTGGACGATGCATTATGGGCATATCATCTTTTAAGACACCTTTTGGCATGTCACCATACCAATTGGTTTATGGTAAGGTGTGTCATTTGCCGATTGAACTTGAGCATAAAGTACTGTGGGCACTAAAGTGGCTTAACCTGAACTGGAATGAGACTGGGGCATCTAAATAAGATGGATGAGTTCCATCTAAGAGCTTATGAAAGAGCTGATCTATACGAGGAAAGAATAAAGAAATACCATGTTCGTAGAATTGAAAAGCGGGATTTTCAGAAAGGTGACTTGGTGCTCCTCTTTAACTCCAGACTCAAGATTTTTCCAGGTAAACTCAAATCTAAATGGTGTAGCCCATTTAAAGTTAACCAAGTTTACTCGTCTGGAGTAGTGGAACTTGAAAATGAATATGGAAGTGTCTTCAAGGTTAATGGGTAGTGAGTAAAACTGTATATCGGTCCAATAATCTTGACAAAGAGTATTTCTACCATCTATCTCAATGAATTCTGAGTAATTGAGATAACTGAGTCGTGCCATGATGATAAATCAGGCGCTAGTGGGAGGCAACCCACATGGTGTTGTTGTAAAGCATTAGTTTAAGTTATTTGGTTGTTTTGTGCAAGATGAAGGGTTCGTGTAGTGTGCAGTTATGACAATGCAGGAAATCAAAAGCTAAAAGAGTTGGGGGTGACCGACGGACCAACCAACGGACCGTCGCTTCCTTGACGGACCATCGTTGGGAACCATCGCAATAAATGCTAAAAACCAGGTTACTGGAAAGTAGCGACGTCTTATGCGATGGACCATCGCAATCTCGATGGATCATTGTCCCAACCATCACCAACGAGTTGCAAAATAAGGTTACTAGAAGGGGCAACATGTTATCCAATGGATTGTCACACCTTCTATGGATTGTCGCTTGAACCATCGTACTTAACCCTAGTTGAGTGGGTCGGGTCAGATCAATTTCAATTGCTAAATGTTTCATCCTTATCCGACCCAAACAGTTTTTAATGTATAATTTATATTGGTTAATTAATGCTCCAACTATTCAAGTGCCTGAGACTATTTATTTTCTATACATTCAACGCACCTGAGTCTTTTTATTCTCTTCTAAAATTTCTCCTCTTCCCTTTCCCATCTATTAAAACTCCATTTCTCTGTTTTATCTTTCCATTATAAGAAAAACAAAGTCTTTCACAAAAGTAATGGTCAATCTGTTATTTTGTGTTTAGTGTGCAAGTCAGAGTAGTGACCAAGTAATGCATTACTAAGGTATGATCTCTTCATCACTCTCTATTTTATTCAACATAAGTAACAAATGAAGTAGGTGAAGGCAATAATATTTAAATAATTCTCTCTTCTCTTATTGATACTGCATGGTTCTAAATTAAGTTAAAACCTGATAAACACTGCCCTGGGTGAAGTATGAGTATCCCATAGACCAAAAATGTCAAAAATTGTGATTTAATATTGACATAAATGCCATGAAAATCATGTTTAAAATGAGTGTATGCTAGGTATTTGACAAAATGCCAAAATGAAGCTCAAATTTGAAAAGTGCAGGTGATGATTTGTGAGGCGGACCATCGAACCCCCAATGAACCATCGCTTGAAGCCATAGAAACAACCCCAGAATTAATATCTCCAGATTGCTATGAACAATCGATGGTAAGGCTAGAAAGTATTGCTACAGGTAAGCCACACATTAATAAAACGAAAGTTTGAACAAAGTTTAAAACTAATTAAGGATGGTGGACATAAATAGTTTTTAGGGTAAGAACCATTTATCAAATATTTTAATTAAGCTAAAAATAATTCATCAAAGTGACCATGCTAGAACCATGGGACTCGAGGAGTGCCTTACACCTTCCCATCGGTCAACAAAATTTCTTATCCGAATTTCTAGTTTGCAGATAAAAAGTAAAGAGTTAATTTTTCTTTTGATCAAGGATCCAAATAAGGTGACTTGAAACACCAAAACCCAACTCCAAGTGATGACTCTATATAAATAATCTATTTTCAAAACATCACTTCCATTGGAAAACTCCTCTTAAACTTACCTTTTAAGTGAGGATAGATAAAAAAATAAGGGTGTGACAGATGGCGACTCCACTGGGGATAATCAGAATTCCATCTTTGTATATTGACTCAAGTTGAATTTCATTATTTCTTGTGTATATGCATTACTTTTTTTGTCCTAATGTGATTTTTGCATGCTTATTAAATGCTTTGATATTTTATGACTATATCAGCAACCTACCACTATTTTCTATTTTTGTGGATACACTCAATAAAATATTCTATTTGAGACAAATCATTGTGTTATTACACTCCTGGTTTAAGGAATATTAGTATTACACATATTAGGCTGGGTTGGATCACTAGTAGAACCAGAAAAGATCTTCAACCGAGAAACTATCCCTTCCCAATCCGAGTTGTCCAGTTGGATTAGCTAGTCTAGACACTGGTTCTAGTAGGTTGTTAAATATAGCAGAACAAAACTACAATTGATGATTGCCCCTTTTAGGTTATGCTTTATTTGCATCATGTGCATTTTATTCGACATAGCGAGATTCGACACAGTGGTTTAGTCTTTCTAGGATAGCTATCCTTTTTGGAGACCATTATGTACATGTTATGTGCTATTTTTCATATTACCTAAAAAGTTATATTGAAAGTTATCCGGTCTTAGGGTGAATTTATTATCTCATTCTTTATTAAAATCCAATCGAGGTGTGATATTTACTTTCAAAAAAAAAAATTCAAAATAGTTGAGCTTTGCCCATTCTTCTGAACTACGTACACCTAATTTTTACCTTGATGAGATGCGTAAGCAGCCCTCCTCAGATTCGATGATTTTTATTCAAAAATTAAAAGAAAAAATTATCTTTATTCAAAAAAAGGTTTTCTCCTTTGTTCTAAAGTCAAAAAATAATTCTTACTTCATAACTCAAAGTTTTTCTAGAACTACGCATGCCTTATTCTCATCTTGATTAGATACGTAGGCAGTCCATCTCGAATTCGATGATATTTATTCAAAAATTCAAAAATAAAAGGTTTTATATTTATTATAAAAAAAGAGAATTTCTTCTTTTTTTAAAGTAAAAAATAAAAATTCTTACTTCATAACTTTAGTTTTTCTTTGAACTACATTTGACCTGATTTTTGTTTCAACAAAATACGTAGGCAATCCTTATTTTGGATTTGGTTCCACCTGAAAAGAATTTTTTTAAAAATAATTTCTTAACTTGGTTGGTACCAACATACTTAGAAGTGTGCATGATAAAAGAAGAAGTATTAAATTACTTGACATATTGGAGTGGACCAACTTTGTTGTGAACCATAGATTCCTTTGGTACCTCTTAATTATACCTAAGTGACACATGAGAAATTTCCTCGCTAAAAATCAAGGCTAAAATGAATTTGACCTCATCATTTCATGTGCATTATGTGGTAAGTTTTAATTCAATGAATTAGCTTTGTTGATCTAGAAATTGTCTTGAATGTTTGTTGAGCCAAAATTATGACCATCATTTTATTTGAGAAAATGATTGTAGGCTTTCTTAGATCCGATGGTGTCCTTAAATTCTACCAAATAAAATATTATCCCTAGACTTTCTATTTTGAGTGTAAAGCCTTTTATTGAAACCCATATATTAGCCTATATCCTTGTAAGTGCATAAATGAATAATCCTGTTTTGACCCTACCTCCACGAGTGCACTAATAAGGATCAAAGTCAGATGACGAATCAAAATATAGAGTTGCAAATGTTCAAATAAAACTATAGAAAAGGAGAAATTTTTAAACAATAAAAACCTTCAATGAATGAGTAAAAACTCCAAAAGAAAAAGTAAGACTCACCAAAATGCAAGGAGAAAAATTATATTAAAAAAAAGGATGCATTAAAGCAAATATAGAACAAAATAAAAAGATGCTTCAAAGAAAATGAAGAACAAGTATGAAAATATAAAATATTAAGTATACAATGCAATGCTTAAGGATAAAATAGTTATTTTATCCCAAATGAATAGTCTACCCATCCATAAGCATACACTACAAGTCAATGACAAGTCCTACTTGATTCTATTTTGAGTATTACCATATTAGTGGAAACTTACATGCGCTTATGGTATCTAAGTTGCATCCATTGAATATCTTTTTGAGTGTAAGTGTCTTACAGAATGTGCCAATATCCAAACGTTTCTATTGTGATTTAAGAGTTTATTTATGGTAAGGGAACTTGAAACATCTCTCTCTCTCTCTCTCTCTCTCTCTATATATATATATATATATATATATATAAAGGAGGAATATAATCTTTCTGATGTGGCATGTCTAAAAATCAAGGAATGATATTTATCTTTTTTCTCTATTTTTTGCAATTTTTCCTCATCTAATCCTTTATTATTTGCTTTAAATAAAATAAGAAAATACTGGAAAATAAACAGGCAAGTTTGCACCATTTTTTTTGGAATGTTGCCCCACGATGGTAATAAATCATAAGAAGCTTTTATGTTTGTCGTTTATGTACTCGAGGAGATGCCTCCGCTAACATATAATATTCACATTGAAACACATAACCTACATGGCGAAAAACACATTAATCTTCTTAATCATCTATATATTCATTAAGCACAAATTAAGATAATATACATCAAAAGATCAAGTATAAAGATAATACCACCCGTTGTGTAAAATTTTCAATAATGTAAAACAATGGCTGAATAAAATTGGTTGTTATGTCATAGGCAATGTTACCAAAATTTTTATTGGGAATAAAGTTGACCTTACTGCAAATAGAGTTGTCTCATATGAAACAGCTAAGGCATTTGCTGGTGAAATTGATATTTTATTCTTGGAGATCAGTGCTAAGATGCTACGAATGTAGAACAGACTTTCATGGCTATGACTGGTTCTATCAAAAAGAAGATGAAAAGTCAATAATATTAAATTTTGCCAAGCCTCCAACAATGAATATTCGTGGACAACCGATGACACAGAGTGGTGGATGTTGCTCATCATAAGCACCACAAAAAATTATTTGCTACTGTAATATTTATTTTTCTATCTCATCTTTGTCATATCTTATTGTTGTTTGATTAAACACTATGGAGGTTTGCTTTTGTCCTAATATATTTTTTTATAGTGCACTTGTGTTTATGCAATAGTTTGTAATTATCAACATATCAATATTAGCATTATTTTATCCAAGTTTCTCTGATATCGGACCAAAGAAAAGAACAAAGATAAATATGGTAGAGGAAATTCTAAAAGAATTTAAAAGTTCTTTGAAGTGAGAAAAAAAAGATATTTGATTCTAATCATGGTCTCGATCTGGTTGTTGCTTTTTTTGTTCGAGTTCTAGCAAATCATCGTTGTATGTTGTTCATAATCTAATTTTACCACCAAAGTTTCTTTTGTTACAATCAATTTCATTCCCAGTTTCTCTTCTCCACTGCGCTCATATCCATTTGTATTTAATTGTTGTGAACTGAAGCTTGATTAAGTTGTCATCATGATGAAATTTTAATATTTTGTGCACAACATAAACTTGATTAGTTTTTCGAATTAAACTGCATTGTGAATTATTTTTTATTTTAATTTTTTTGTCAAAATCTGTATTATATTTTGAATCATTTGTCCTTTCTATAAAGCATTATGTGGTATAAATTTTATCTATATATTTTGTTAAGTTGGTTAGCTAAACAGCAGGAAATTAATCATTCCTCTACACTAAGTTTTCATAGCATGAAACTAGCCAAACAAAATTAGTAAGAACATACTTAATGAACATGGCTAAAGAAAAATATTAGATAAATTTTAATTAGTAATTTATTTGACTTTTTTTTGTTTCCTACAAAATTCAGTAGTATTTATGAAATTTCTCTGAGTTTGTGAAATTTGAGAGGTAGACTTGAAGATTGTCAAGTTTCATTCAACTTTGAGAAAAGAAGTCAAGTTACATAGTTACACATTAAATCAAGTTGGAGAGTATCAAAAATCTTCTTTTAAATTTCTTTATGTGATCAGATCCTTCACAGTACAATGCGATGATGCTTATATTAACACTCGTACTGGAAAATAATACCTTTATGAGATAATATTTGAAAACATATATTTTAAATTGATGCATAAATAACACATTAAACATTCGCCCAAAAAAAAAAATAAGTTTATAAAAATATAATTAAAAAAATTCGGATGCTTCGTGCTACTGAACATGTGGTAATTTGCGGATAGTTACCTAACAATCCTATACAGCATAATTTAATATTTCTTAGATGTTTATTGAAATTCACATTTTATAATGAATCTAATTCTATATGTTTATAAATATTTTGGTTTTCATAAGAAAAGACAGCTTGATAATTTAAACATATTTTTATGACCGCGCGAAGCGCGGACATGTTAACTAGTTAGTATATAAATAACTTAAACCCTTGATTTAGTAAAGATGAACAAACCTTTTCAATAATTAATTAAATTTGAGGTACCATTTGAAACTATAGGAATTACTTCTAAGTTGACTTCGAATTCTGTTTAGAAGTAATTGATGTTTGATGCATAATACTAATTGTTGGAACCAACTAAGTTAGGACATGCTCAATCAATAAATTGGTTTCCTCTTTTTGTCCTCCAACATTCTTTATAACAGATACATAGACCTAATATAACAACTAAAATTATGTTTTGTGAACCACATTAGACAAACTATATTTTGTGAACCACATTAGACCTTATTCTAGTTATGGCGGTATACGTAGATAATCCTACAATTGGACTATGTCTCACTAAATAAAAAAAAAATTATTCTTGAAAGGTATAATACTGGAGAATTTTTTCTTCAAAAAAATGAGAAGAAAAGTAAACAAAATATTAAAATTTCCTTACATTCAAAACTGGGTATTTTTTCTCTAGAAAAAGAATATTTTAACTTGCCTTCATAGGGTACGACATTTCCTGGTTGCGCTTTAGGGAACAAAAATCTCTATTTTTATTTTCATGACTTCACAGGGTATGATATTCCCTAGTTTCACTTTAGAGAAAAAATCCTATTTTTCTTTTCATGCCTAGAAAGGGTACGACATTCCCTGGTTGTGCTTAGGGAACAAAATCCTATTTTTTATTTTATGCCTTCACAAGGTACGACATCCCTCGGTTGCATTATAGGGAATAAAAACCTCTTTTTTTTATTTCATGCCTTCACAGGGTATGACATACCCTAGATGCTTCAGGAAACAAAAATCCATAGTTTTTTCATGCCTTCACAAGGTATGACACCCTCTGGTTTTGCTTTAGAAAACAAAATCTCCTACCTTTCTTCTTTAAATCTTCATGGGATACAATATTCCCTTATTGCCATTTCTTAATTTTCTTCTTCAAGTCTTCATCAGTTTAGAGAACGAAAAAGCCTATTTTTAACGAAAAAGCCTATTTTTTTTATTCTTCTATTAATTTCCTTTTTTCAAGTTTTCATAGGATAAAACATTCCTTGGTTGCAATTTAAGAAACAAAATTTCTATTTTTCTTTATCATGCCTTCACAGAGAACGATATCCCCTGATCGCATTTTAGAAAGCGAAGATCCTAATTATTTTTCATGCATTCACAAGGTACAACATCCTTTGATTGTATTATTGAGAACAAGAAAATTATTTTATTTTTGTACTAACTTAGATTTCTGTCATTTTCTTCTTTCTCATTTAAGTAATTCATTTATAACTTTACTAATAACTCACAAAATTTTTCTAGTGAAAATTGGGGAATAAAAATATTGTTCATCTTTGTTTTGTTTGTCTTTAATGGCTTGCAGGCTCTTATGCAAAGCATAAATTTGATATCCAAGAATGGAATCACATATCTGATTACAGTAGAGAAGAACGTTCAATCTCAGAGATAGCTAGAGTAAGCATTAACATATGCAGCGTCCCAACATTTCAAGAGCCATCTTGTTAGCTTCTGATCAAGAGAACAAACATCCAAGAATATTCTATGAATTATCATTTAGTGGAGCATCGATGACCCATTTCAAGTTTCAAGTTCAAGTCTCAAATCCTAACTTCAGGATCAAATTTTGAGATTAAGATACCCACCAAAGAAAGTGAAGTAATAACTGAAGATCCAAAAGAAAGATCTGAGAGAAGAGAATCAAGACAAAAAGAATAGATAGTATTATGACCCTTGGGGGTTGCACCACACAGTAAGGGACCAGGTACCTCAAGATCAATCACAGGTAAAATACAGTAAAGCAATCGGAAAGTAAGAGCCAGTGCAGAAAAAGTAAAAAAATACAAGGATTTTTACGTGAAAATCCAAGATGGGAAAAACCACGGGTTGCCCTCACAAACACCTCCAAATCCATTATAATCAACCTCATGATTAGAGTCTAGATTTCAGCCTAAATCTAGGCTCCTTGCACTAGTATCAACTCTACTATAAGCTCATCTTAGTAACTTTACTAAGGACTCTCTCTACACTGATTAGTTCTAATCAGTTTCAAACTTAGGCAACTCTGCCTAAGCACTTCTCTCAATAATAAAATAAGACATTACTCTTATAAGATGAGGGATTCTTTTAAAAATCAACACTAAAAAACATCACTCATTCTTTAAGCAAAGTACAAAGTTAAGAACATGAGCAATGCTTGAGCAGTCTTAAAATGGAGTTTTTGCTGCCACACTTCTCTCTCTTTAGAATTGGCAAAAACTATTTGTAGAAGAGGTGGCTCATTTCTTTTATAGTTGGGTGATGATTAGGGCTGAAATATCATTGGACCAGCTGTCCAAGTTAGTACAAAATAGCATCTGCAAGTTTTTTATACAAGAAGACAAAGTTGTGCAAATACTGTGTTCCAGTTGTCCAGTACTTTGCACGTCCAGGGACCTGGTCCCTTGCAGTTTAGCTGCTCATCATGATAACTACATATAGCAGATAGGATCTTGTATTTTTCCTTTCTAGTTTCATTTTTCTGATATGATGATAGGACTCACTACTCGAAACCTCGACGGGATATCACTCAATTATCCAACTCATTCTTTCATCTCTACACCCACTTAAACTACACATATTTGATTCTCTTATAACCCGAGCTATGTTGGCAGCTAAAAACAAGGGCTCTGTCGCACCTCTTTTTACTACTTAATTTTTAAATTTTTTACTTTTGAATAAATGGTTAGGCCAAAAGTTAGTCATGTTGTTCACATCTTTTCTTGAAAACTCTTCACTTCCCAAGTAAAGAGGGGCATTTTGTAAATATCTAATTTTTTAGCAAAACTAAGGTTTTACACCGTTTTAGTGTTTCAATATTTATTTTAGGTCTAAATTAGATATTTTAATTTTATCATATTTTTAGTAAGTTTATTTAAGAGATTTCAAAATTACCAAAATAGAGTCATATTTTAGGATAAATTTTATTTTTAGTTTTCAAAAAAAAAGGAAAATTTTCTAAACATATGTTTTCTTTTAATTTAGTTTTTAATAAATAATCTACTAATATTAATATTTTCTTAATTATATTTTTAGGACGAGCTATTTAAATTTTTTATATTTTTATTAGTTCAAAATAATTAGCTAATATTTTTACCATTACATTTTATTAATATTTTTAATTATAAAAATTAAAATACCTAAAACCACCAACCTAAACTACCCTCACTAATCTACTCCCTTATGTCCCCATTTTTTAGCCCACACATCTAAACATATCCATACTACCAACTCCCTTACTAATCACTCATATATATATCATATACAATACATATACATTCGGGGGGGGGGGGATGTCACAACCTAAAAATGGGCCATGATGGCACTTCGCGGCTCAGCCTTAATAAGTACGTCAATCATACAAACCGCTAAAGTAAAATAAAAAATAATAATAATATAAGCCTAAGGCAAGACTTCTAGAACAAAGTCAGCCAATACGAAATATAATTAAAATGAAAGTCTGAAAGAGATTTCATAAGTCCCCAAAATTTGGTGTCACAGTGTAAGAGCATCTAGTACATAAATAAATCTAAAAATACATATCCATCTCTAAAATTGAATAAATACATACAGTAAGATAAGAGGAGGTCTGGAGTCAGCTCTAATATCCCTAGAGCTCCCAGTGCCTCAAACACTGCTCCAAGCTGCATATAACCATCTACAACTTCCTATACATGCACATGGATCTGCACTGAAAGGTTATAGTAGGGATGAGTAAGGTTCACTTGTACTTAATAGGTATCATAGACCGATTGAGTAACATAGGAAATAAGATAAACAAAATATACTATGAGTACGTCGCCTGCAATCAGAAAATTCCCAAATGGTAGCTTACATTGTCTCTACTTACAGTTCTAATAAATATATAGAAATAAAAGCAACATGGATATGCCTGAAGATTATACTAAAATTAAACATAGGTTAAGAAAATGAAAGAATTCAAGAAAGACTCATATGCAAATTAAATGCAATACAATATAGATGGGACGAATGGTGAAAGTCATCCCATCACTTTCTGTATACACTTACCGAGCTCGTTTCTCTTAGGTTGGACCCATGGGGAGTTCACAAACCATATACTATATATCATATCTTAATCTCAACTCAGCTTTTTAGATCGTTTCACCAAGAGGATTTTCATAACAGTTTCTCATTTTTTTTCAAAAATAGTATTTCTAAGTAGTACCAGTATCTCATGAATGTATATGTATGGAATAAGGATGTAACGCTCACAGTCAACTCAATATGATGATATCTAATCCATCCAACAAGTGTATATATATGTGTGTGTATGTGTGAGAGAGAGCGCCTAGAAATCTGCTCAGTATTTCCACAATTTATGATTATCAATTCAATTTAGGCACCATTGAAATAAATATGTATGTAATGCATCATTTATATCATATCAATCCCTAACTCGGGTATTTCTATCATGAGGAAGGCAACCAATGCTCAAATAAGGTCTATATTAGCAAAATAAGCCCCCGCATGGGCATTATATCTAGAATAAAGGCATATAAATGCAGAGATAAGGCTAACGAAGTCAAATAAAGTCCCTACACGGGCAACCCACAATATCAAATATCACAAATTAACAACAATAGAATATAATCCATTACAAGAGCACACAATAGTAAACATAATCCTAAAATATAAACTGCATAGTTATTTTCCTCAATCCATAGCATGTCCAGATCTTACAATAGTATGAGTGGAAGACCCAGTTATCCTCCATGTTCTAAGTGTCGTAAGAATTATCCTGATGAGTGTTTGATAGGACAAAAGGGTTGTTATGGTAGTGGTAAGTTGGTTCATGGAATTAGAGAGTGTTCACATGCTGAGTCATCCAGTACTGGTGGCAGTCAATGCCAGAATTGGTTTTATGCTTTACCATAGCATCAGAAGCAGAAGGATTCACCAGATGTTGTTACTGGTATGCTTCGTTCCTTTCATCTTGATGTTTATATTCTATTAGAACCTGGGTTGAATTTATCTTATGTGACCCCACTAGATACAGTGAATTTTAAAATAAGTCCTGAAAAGATCCCTGAGCCCTTCTTAGTTTCTACCCCAACAGGTGAGTCAGTTATTTCTAAACAGATCTATAGAAAGTTTCTTATCACTATCTTTCATAAAATCATGTTAGAAGACCTAATAGAGTTAGATATGGTTGACTTTGATCTTATTCTTGATATGGATTAGCTCCATTCTTGTTATGCATCTATAGATTGTCGCACCCTAGTAGTGATGTTTCAGTTTCCAGATAATCCAGTCTTTGAGTGGGAAGGTAATTCAGTATCTCCCAAGAGTCATTTCATATCCTATCTTAAGGCCAGAAAATTAATCTCCAAAGGGTGTATCTATCATCTAGTTTGATTTAAAGACACTAAGTCTGAGACTCCAACAGATCAGTCAGTCAGAGTAGTCAATGAGTTTCCTGGTGTCTTTCTCAAATATTTTTCAGGGGTACCTCCCGATAGGGAAAAAGAATTTGGTATTGACGTTATTCTGGATACTCAACCAATCTCTATTCCTCTATACCATATAGATCCATCCTAGCTTAAAGAGTTAAAAGAACATCTTAAAAATCTCTGATATAAAGGTTTCATAAAGCCTAGCATTTCTCCTTTGGGCGCTCCCGTCCTATTTATGCAAAAGAAAGATGGTTCTTTGTGAATGTGCATCGACTATCGTCAGCTGAATAAAGTTATAGAAAAAAAATATCCTCTTCCTAGAATTGATAACTTATTTGACCAGCTCTAAGGTGCGAATCAGCTTAAAGTAAGGGAATGTGATATTTTGAAGACAGTTTTCAGAGCCCGTTATGGTCATTTTGAGTTTCTAGCCATGTCCTTCGAGCTAACAAATGCCCCAGCAGCCTTCATGGACTTGATGAACAGAGTGTTCAAACAGTATCTGGACATGTTTGTCATAGTCCTTATCGATGATATTCTTGTCTACTCTCGTAGTGAGGGTGATCATGCAGACCATGTTAGAATTGTGTTGCAAACTCTTAGAGGTCACCAGTAATTCGTCAAATTTAACAAGTGTGAATTTTGTCTAAGGTCGATATTTTTTCTCGGTCATATTATTTCCAGTTATGGTATTAGAGTTGATCCCCAAAAGACAGAAACAGTAAAAAATTAGTGTAGACCTATCTCTCTATGAGACATCAGAAATTTCTTGGGTTTAGCTAGCTTACAAATATTTTGTTGAGGGTTTTTTTTCTATCGCATCCCCTATATCTAGATTTACCCAGAAGAAAGTTAAGTTTCAGTGGTCAAATTTCTACGAGAAGAGTTTTCAGGAGTTGAAGACTCGACTCACTTCAGCCCTAATTTTAGCATTACCTAAGGGGAAAGATGGTTTCATTATGTATTGTGATGCCTCTAGAGTTGGTTTGGGTTTTGTTTTGATGCAAAGAGGTAAGGTCATAGCCTATGCCTCTAGACAGATTAAGCCTCACAAAAAGAATTACCCTACCCTTGATCTTGAATTAGCTGTTGTTGTGTTTGCTTTGAAAATTTAGAAGCACTATTTTTATGGGGTGCATGTTGATGTATTTACATATCACAAAAGTTTGTAGTACATATTTACTCAGAGGGAGTTAAATCTTCATTATAGAAGGTGGTTGAAATTGTTGAAAAATTATGACATGAGTGTGTTGTATCATCCGGGCAAGGCCAATGTAGTAGTAGACACCCTTAGTAGATTGTCTATGGGCAGTGTTTCTCATGTGGAGAATGATAAGAGAGAGTTAGTTTGGGAAGTTTAGCGGTTATCTAGATTGGGTGTTAGATTGGTTGACTCAGCTGAAGGGACTGTTTGGGTTCAGAGTAGATCCAAATCTTCTCTAGTTTCAAAAGTGAAAGAGAAGCAAGATAAAGATTTTAGTTTGGTCAAACTTAAAGAGTCAGTTGAAGACCAAAAGGTAGAGGTTTTCTCCTAAGGGTGAGATGGTGTGTTGAGATACCAAAGTAAATTATGTGTGCTATGTTTTGATGATTTGAGGCAACGGATTATGGAAAAAGCGCATGGTGCGCATTACTTCATTTATCTAGGAGCCACCAAGATATACCGCGACTTGTGGGAAATTTATTGGTGGAGTGGTATGAAGAAAGATATAGCAAAATTTATAGCCAAGTGTGTAACTTGTCAACAGGTTAAGGTAGAGCACCAAAGACCTGGTGGCACTTTGCAGGAGTTTAGTATCCCCACTTGGAAGTGGGAAGAAGTGAATATGGACTTTGTGACTAGATTACCCCATTCACGGCATCAGTATGATTTGATTTAGGTGATAGTAGACAGATTGACTAAGTCAGTGCATTTTTTACCAGTTCACACATCCTACACAGCTGAAGATTATGCTAAGTTGTATATCATAAACTTAGTCAGATTGCATGGAGTTCCTTTATCTATCATCTCAGATATGGGTACTCAATTTACCTCTCATTTTTGGAAAGCTTTTCAGAAGGGTCTTGGTACCCAAGTTCATCTTAGTTCAGCTTTTCATCTGCAGACAGATGGTCAGGCAGAAAGGACCATTCAGACTCTAGAGGATATGTTGAGGTCTTGTGTTCTTGATTTCAATGGCAGTTGGGATGACCATTTTCCATTGATTGAGTTCGCTTATAATAATAGTTACCATGCTAGTATTCAGATGGCTCGGCTTGAAGCTCTTTATGGGCGGAGATGTAAATCAACAGTTGGTTGGTTTGAAGTGGGTGAGGCCACTTTTATTGGGCCAGACATGGTTTTTGAAGCCATGAAGAAAGTTCAGTTGATTAGAGAAATATTGAAAGAAACCCAGAGTCGTCAGAAATCTTATGTAGACGTAAGAAAAAGAGATCTTGAGTTTGATGTTGATGAAATTGTGTATTTGAAAGTTTCTCCCATAAAGGGGGTGAAGAGATTTGGAAAAAAGGGGAAGCTTAGTCCCCGATATGTTGGTCCCTTCTGGATTCTAAGACGTGTGGGAAAGGTAGCGTATGAGATTGAACTACCAACAGATTTGTCCTCAGTTCATCCAGTGTTCCATGTGTCCTTGCTGAAGAAGTGCATGGATGATTCAGCTCTTGTAGTTCCTCTAGAAAGTACAGATATTCAGAATAGCCTCCCATACGAATAAGTTCCAATAGAGATTCTTGACCATCATATTCATAGACTAAGGAACAAAGAAGTTCCCTTGGTCAAAGTTTTGTGGAAAAATCAGTACGTTAAGGGTGTTACTTAGGAAGCAGAAGCAGACATACATACCAAGCATCCTTATCTCTTCTCCATGAACTCAGATTCCGCCGAAGGTAATAGTCTTCCTTCATTCAGTTCTTTTCCAGTCTCATATTCAGCCATATAGCTATTTTCATGTAAATTCATGCACTCGCAGATCAGTTCAATAGTTCAGTATGTTTTAGATTCAGACATGTATTATATTTCAGTTGTACATGATAGCTTTTAGCCTCAAAATCTTCAGTATTTTCAGATTTACTAGCCACATTTGAGGAAGAATTTTCCCAAGGGGGAGATATTGTAATACCTCATACTTTTCCTAGCTCAATTTCACCCCTATAATGTCAAAGTTTAACTTAAAAAATGGATAACTTTTGATACATGTAGAATTCTCCAGATTTAGACCCTTTATTGCGTGGGACATTGAATTAACTTTTCATCGATACTAAATTTTCCTAAATCCGATACTCGGCTAAGAAGTTATGGAATTTTTGGTAATGCAGGGTGCTATTTAGGCAAGCACCGCATCACGGTGAAGGCTTAATGAGCATTCGTCAAAATCCAGTGGACCTCCATGGTTGTCCCACATTGCGTTAAAGACCCAGGTCCCAATTGTTAATTTCCAGTGGCTCACCACATGGTGGTGTATCGCGGTGATGGACAAAATGGGATTCGTCCCTTTTCCAGAGGCTGACCGCGATAGCCCCGCATCGCGGTGATGGCCAATTTCCCAATCGTCCTTTTTCCAGTCAGCCACTGAGATAGTGGCGCGTCGCAGTGGCATGTAAAATTGGGAATTTCTTCGTTATTTTAGTTTTGATTAAAAGTTTTAAAAGGGAACTTTGGTCAATTCCCAAGACCCTAATTCATCAAAAACGAGGAATTAAGCCTATTCTAATCACTTTATGCTTATTTTCATCCATTCTCTCGCAAAGAAAAATACTAGAGCTTAAAAACTTACTCTTCAATAAATCAATTTCCTTCATTGTTTCTCCAAGAAAGCTCTAAATTAAGGGTTCCCAATTCAAGATAATCAAGAGAAAATCTTCAAAAGATCAAATAGGAATCGAAAATTCAAGTTTCATCATCTAATCATCAATTAAGGTATGTGGGATTTATGAACAAGGATCCTCTTTCATCCTTATGTCCAAAACTAGCTTTTAACTATAAATTTACATGATTTTCTATGAAATTACATGAGATTTGAATTAGGGTCCATACCCAATGTTGTTATTTGCAAGATTATGAGTTTTTGAGGGATTTTGAAGTTGAATTGCATGACTATTTTCATATTTTCATGCCTATTGCAATAAATTCAGATTTTTAATTGAATTATCATTATTCTCAAAATCAAGCATGAACTTTATGATGTTTTGACATGAACTTGATGCATGGGTTATTAAGCCCAAGATTATACATTGATATTTCCATAAAGAAATGCTTTAAGCATCCTGTGATCAGATTATTTACAAATTTTCAACAAAGCTTTGATCTTTTGATCCTCAGATAAGATTTGGAATCCACCCTACAAATTCATTACATATTTTAGAAATCAAAATAGTTTTATTCACAAATTGAATTAGATAAATGCATGATTGGTTTCGTAATTGCCCTTATTCTAGCTTTTATAGTGAATTTCTAACAGAATGAACATACAGATTAAAAGTCAGTAGTATTTAGAACCGAGGTGGAAGTGTGGGATTAGCATGCCCTATCTTCCACAGAACTATGTAGCCAATATAGGTACAGATTCAGATTATTCCCATTTCTATATTGATGACAGATACAGATGTGATCACTTAGATTAGGTTATACTCCTTGGAAAGAGTATGACACTTCTCCCCATAGTAATTTTTTCCCCTTAGGGGAACAATACATTAGACTCCATGTTAGCAAATGTAATACCCCGAATTTTCTTTAAGTCGAGCTTCATCCTTAAGGGGAGTAAGGGCTGACTTCCCAAGTAAGAAATATTTTAAACCATGTAGAATTTCTCTAATATCGACATTTTTTTCATGTGGAGAATTGAATAATCTTTCCGTCGGTACCAAATTCGCCCAAATCCGACACTCGGGTGAAGAGTTAGAGCAATTTTAGTGAGACAGTGTACCACCCGGTACTTTGGCGCATCGCGGAGTAAACTAAAATGGCAGTCATTGAAATCTAGTGAGCCTCCGTGATTCCACTACGTCGTGGTGTATTTTTAGTTCGTAACCAAGGTGGCAACGCGAGTTCCATCGCGTCACGCCATTAAGCTGTTTCCCAATTGTCCAATTTCCAGTGAGCTGGCGTGATTATGGTGCATTGGGCCAGCATGAAAAATCGGGATTTTTAGATTCCATTATTTAATTCCATGGGCATCTTAGACTTTTCCCATGACCCCTATCATCCATAAACACGAAATAAAATGCCCAATAAGCCCTTATTCTATTATTTTCCTCACTTTTCTCTCAAGAACATTATTTTTTCTCTCAAAGGGACAAGAACCCTAGCCAAGAAATCAAGAACAAAACTAAGGATTTTCTTCAAGAACCTTCAAGAAAGTTTTTTCTAAGGTATGTTAGATGTTGATTCTTTGGTTCCTTCCACCCAAGAAGCTCAAGAATCCTTTTCAAAATTTTGAGGTTTACGTATTTATGAGATTTCATCATTTATGTGTATTAGAGTTCATGATTTTGTATTGTTGGGTTTTAATTCATGATTTAGACTACCAATTTCGAGAGTTGATTCTAGTATGTGATGAATTGTATGATGTTCATGATAAACCCTCTTCAAGTTGCATGATATTGATGTATTCATGATAATTAATTATAGAATCCGTGGTATAACCAAAGCATGGTCCCCATATGTTTGATAGAATGTATAAGTAAAGAAAATAGTGCCTATTTAGTATGTTAATCGTGAAATCCCCAATTTTGTGATAACTAGTACATGCCAAGCGTTTGTTGAAATGCCTTAGTGAATGTATTATGATAAGTTGCATGCTTTTTTATCCTTTTGTATTCCTTATTAAACAACTATGAGATATTAGTATGCATTCCCTATACATTCTCATGTTTATAACATTCAAGTGATTGACGATATATCGTAATGATTATGTTGTGAATCAAAGTCCATTGTCATGCTATTAAAGTGTGGTCCTGTCTTATTTATTTATGCTATCGAGTTCTGGGGGTATTTATACCCAAAAATTTAGCTGCTTGTCTAGAGCCGAGTCAGTCTCAAGATAATTTCAGTCGTGCTATGATCAGTAAAATTCAGCCAGTACAAACTTAAGAAAATTCAGTAATCTTAGTACTAGTTCAATCCCGTCTCAGTATCAGTCTAACCCAGTTCCGTATTCAGTTCGGACAGCAGTAGTATTCAGTATTCAGTTCAAATTTTAGTAAAGCTCAGTAAGTTACATAACTCAGTAGCATTCCAATAGAAAGTAGAATTCAAAAGTATTCCATCGGATAATGGAATCAAGTAAACTCAGTCAGATCAATCAAGTAAGATAATCAGTAATAGATTCAGCTTAATCTAGTACAGTCCAAGAATCAATTTAGTGTCTTTCAGTTGGGAGTAGGAACTAGCACCGAGCGAGTGCAGGGATGACAGCTTCCCCATTAGAGAGACAGAGTCGTTAGTAATAGTCCCTAAACTACAGAACTATGTAGCCAGCGCAGGACCAGGAGTCACCCGGATTCACCCGTTAGATTAAGGATTGACTATCATATTGCCTTAGGCTTGACTTCCTATTCAGGATAACCCATTAGAGAGGCTTGACCATAGCAGAGTTCTTTACCCATGGCACGGTATTGACACCCTTCCAGTTGGAGTTACAGGTTGGACCCCACTAGATCAGATTTGGGGCATGTCGGTTAAGTAAGAACTCCCACAATAGCAATTTCAGTATCAGTCTTCAGAGTAGAACTCAAAAATTAGGGTTGTCAGATACAGTCACCCATCTCAGTAAGAAACTTAGATAGTTCCATAGATTCATGGACCACCCTCTAGATAGGCCTGGTCTCACATAAAGTTAATCAGTATCAGTACTAATAGAGCCAGAGATCACCCGTTAGATAGGCCTGATATCAAACTCAGTCTGTCATTTCTATTATTAAAAGATTCAGAGATCTTCTGCTAGATAGGTTTGATCTCAGATATAATCATTCTTTATCATTATTAGTAGATTCAGATATCATTCGTTAGAAAGGTTTGATCACAAATTTAGTTAGTTGATAATAGCAAACTTAGAACTCAGTCATTGATATGAGTAGATTCAATTAATCAGCTTCAGTTCATTAGTTTCAGAGATCAACCGTTAGAGAGGACTGATCTCAACTTCAATACTCA
Organism: Capsicum pubescens; assembly: GCA_030864215.1. Lineage (NCBI taxonomy): Eukaryota > Viridiplantae > Streptophyta > Magnoliopsida > Solanales > Solanaceae > Capsicum > Capsicum pubescens. The sequence continues at coordinate 107,289,098 of CM061541.1, read as the reverse complement.
GTTATCAATATCAGAAGATTCAATTATTCAGTATCTCAGTATTAGTAGTGATTTCAGTTGTCAGTAAAGCAGTATCTGAGTATCAGTATTCAGAGTCATGATGATTTCAGTTATGGTTTGTGCATTCATGCATATGTCCTCATTCAGTACTCTCATGTTATTCAGTTAACTATGTTCATGCATAAGCCCTTGCATTTAGACTTACCTCATCTAGCATACTAGTACATTCAAAGTACTGACGCATACTTTTATTTTACGCTATGGTGTCTTATACCATAGGTTCAGAAGCGTGAGATCCAGAGCACCCTTAGCAGTCCAGACTCGGTCAGCAGCAGTAGCAGTGAGTCCTTTTAATTCGAGGATGATCCTTATTTTATTATGGCATTAGAATCAGTTTATTTTCAATAGATGGAGTTAGTTGGGGACATATCCCATCAACTCCATAGTTCAGACAGTTAGAGACTTTTTAGACAGATGTATCAGTATTCAGTGTTTAGTTTTGAGTATTTTAGATGTTTTAAACCTTATGGCAAGTTTCCGCAAGTTTTCCTCATTTATTATATTATATTATGCAGTGCTCAGGTACAAATATCAGTAGAGGGTTAGCTTGTGGTCCTTTGGGATCATGAGCACCGTGTGGCATTCCGATTCCAGAAAATCAGGGCGTTACAGCTCACATGGTTTATGTCGGTTAGAAGAACCTCCCCAAAGTTTTAAGTTACAGCATAATAGAAAAGAATAACAAGAAAAAAGCTTTTAGAAAAACTAAGTGTAAAGGCTCACTACTTTACTCAGATACTTTCTTACAGAAAAATATTACTTACAGATTTTAGCTTTCAAATTTCAAATATAGAAGTGAGTCCATTCTACACTTAGACAACATGATTTACAGACAGAATACTAGTACGGCTTTTAGAACTAAATGTTATGACTCTCTAGATTTACAAAGTATGATTTGGTACTCATGATTACAAATTTCAGTATTTCAGATATTCCATCTTGTGTGAGTCGTTTACATTTAGTATACATTGTTTTACAAACTATGATGATGAATGATAATATGTTTTACGTATGCATTTCACTCCCATATACTCAGTACATCCTCAAAGTACTGATCCACATATACGTCTATGTGCTATATTATCCCATAATATAGGTTCGAGTTCTCAGTTCTAGCAACGTGAGTCATTTCGAGCATCTCTATCTACATCCCAATAGTTGGTGAGTCCTCATAGTTCGGGGACTTAGTTATTCAGATTTTTAGCTTAGATGATTTAGAATTTTTTTTAGACAGTTTGAGTCAGCTGGGGGTTTGTCCCAGTGGCTCTCTAGTTATTAGTAGTAGAGTCTTGTTGGACTGCTAGATATGATTCAGACATACAGTAGTTGTTTTTCAGATATTATATTCAAATTATTCATTGTTAACTTAGATAGTTTTCTGCATTTACTATAACTTTTATGTCTATATTTCCCTTATTATGAGATTCTGATTTAGTAGAAAGCAGACAGGGTTAGCTTAAGGCTACTCGTAGTCTTGAGCACCATGTGATGTCCCGGGACCAGATTTTGGGGTGTTACATAATACCGCACCCAAACCAACACCATAAGCATCATAAAACAATATAAAACCCACACCTTCCATGGACAAAATCAAGATAGGAGTTGAAGTTAACAACTCTTTGAGCTTTTAGAAGCTCTTCTCACACACATCCGACCATTGAAAAAACCATATTTTTCTAAGTTATCTTGGTCAAAAGAGCTACAATAGAAGAGAAACTCTCTACAAAATGACGATAATAACGCTTCAAACCAAAAAAAAACTTTAAAACTCAGTAGGAGAAGTAGGCCTAACCTAGTCCTAAAGTGTTTCTATCTTAGCTTAATCAACCATAACACCATCCTTAGTGACCACATAACCTAAGAAAGTGATAGAATCCAACCAAATCTCACACCTGGAGAACTTAGCATACAACTTCTATTCACGCAACCTCTTAAGTACAATCATGAAATGTTTCACATGGCCAGCCTTACTCTTGGAATAAACCAATATGTCATCTATAAATACAATCACAAAGGAGTCAAGATACAGTCGAAACACTTAAATCTCAAACTTGGAGAACTTAGCATACAACTTCTATTCACAAAACCTCTTAAGTACAATCATCAAATGCTTTACATGGTTTGCCTCACTCTTGGAATAAACCAATATTTCATCTATAAATACAACCACAAAAGAGTCAAGATAAAGATGAAACACCTAATTTATAAACTATATAAATATTGTTGGGGCATTGGTCAACCCAAATATCATGACCAAGAACTCATAATGATTATATCAAGTTCGTAAAGCTATCTTCAGAACATTCAACGCTCTAATCTTCAATTGATATTATCCGAATCTCAAATCAATCTTGGAAAACACCAAAGCTCCCAAAGCTTGTTAAAAAAAAATCATTGCGAGAAAGAGGATACTTGTTCTTAATCATAATCTTGTTCAACTTTCTATAATCAATGCATATACATATATAACCATCATTCTTCTTTACAAACAAGACCAAAGCACCCTAAGAAGATACACTAGGTCTAATGAAGCCCTTACCCAACAAATCTTGCAACTACACTTTTAACTCCTGATAACGCCCAAACTACAGCTCTCGTAAGAGTGTAAGCGGTTGTTGTCAAATATAGAACCCAACTGGGTTAGGTGTCGAATCCCACAGGGAATACTTGGTCACTAAGTGTTGCAATTATTAGTAGACTGTTGATCGAAAATTCCACGGAAAAAGGGGGGATTGGATTGTGGTGTGAATTAATGCTATCAAAGTAACAACAAAATGCTTTGTTTAGTAAGATTTAATCACAAAGAAAAATAATTTAGGGTTGTGTCCACCTTATGAGTTCTACGTATCGATTAACTATGAGTAATGCGGAATTCAGACATGCATGCACTTATAGAGATTCGTATTCTAATGGTAAATCCTAGTTTTTCTCAACCATCAAGGATTATTTCACTTTAACTCTCTCGAGCTTAAAGCGTATAACTAATGGTACGAACTCTCCAAGAGGTTAACCCAGTTACGGCACTAACATGTAAATAGGGGTTGGTAGCCCTATTTCCTTGTCACACTCTCTTTTCCAAACATGTAACTTTTCTCTCGAACAAGTTAATGCTATAATGGTGTATTCTATATGTTTGTAACTACAAGAATTTAATTAAAACAAAGAGAGTAATGATATAAGTAGCATACGCATCAAGAATTCACAAACTCATAGTAATAGATAGTATATCAAAAGGCTTCCATAACCCTAACAGAGAAGTTTAGCTACTCATGATTGTAAAGAAAAACAACGAAGACATCATCATCATCATACCAAAATGATAACAATCTCACGATGGGTATGTATTAGCGTCACTATGAGAATGACGTGATTTCCTCTCTAGCCGTTCTTGTAGCATTTTTTCTCTGTCTAAACTTACAGAATCTGTAAACTGAATAATACTAAAAAGTGTCAACTTATCCTCCATCGCTTATGATGGTACGTGGTACCCCAAAACGAGAGAAGATATTTCTCTTTAAGAATGCTACAACACGCTTACCTTCATTATCAGCCAGCGCTACTGCTTCGACCCATTTGGATACATAATCCACAGCAACTAGGATATATTTCATCCCAAACGAACTCACAAATGAGCCCATGAAATCAATACCCCATACGTCAAATAGCTCCACTTCAAGAATTTTAGACATGGGCATCTCATGGTGCTTCGAGATAGAGCCCTTCCTCTGACACTGATCACATCTTCTCACAAAATCGTAAGCATCCTTGAATAATGAAGGCCAATAATAGCTGCTTTGCAATACCTTCCTGGTTGTCCGATCACTTGCATGGTGACCCCCAACTTGGGAAGCATGACTTGCTTCCAAGATGCTAGGCACCTCCACATCAGAGATGTATCACCTAATAACACCATCAGCACATCGTCGAAAAAGATACGGTTCATCCCAGAAGTAGTGTTTCACATCATGCATGAACTTTCTCTTTTAATGAAAGGAGAGATTCTCAGGCATCACTTTACTTACCACGTAGTTCGCAAAGTCTGCATACCACGGTAAGTCATATCACAGAGAAAAATAAGTTAGGGTTATGTCCACCTTATGAGTTCTACGTATCTATTAACTATGAGTAATGCGGAATTCAGACATGCATATGCTACTTATATCATTACTCTCTTTGTTTTAATTAAATTTTTGTGGTTGCAAACATATAGAATACGTCATTATAGCATTAACTTGTTCGAGTGAAAAGTTACATGTTTGGAAAAGAGAGTGTGACAAGGAAATAGGGCTACCAACCCCTATTTACACGTTAGTGTCGTAACTGGGTTAACCTCTTGGAGAGTTCGTACCATTAGTTATACGTTTTAAGCTCGAGAGAGTTAAAGTGAAATAATCCTTGATGGTTGAGAAACACTAGGATTTACCATTAGAATACGAATCTCTATAAGTGCATGCATGTCTGAATTCCGCATTACTCATAGTTAATCGATACGTAGAACTCATAAGGTGGACACAACCCTAACTGGTGTTGTACTTGGTTAGAAAAGAGAAAGGCTATTTCATCCAATATACTATGCGAGCAAGGCCTTGAATGGAGCCCAGAAGAACTATACCGTCATGGAACAAGATCTTCTAGCAGTTGTTTATGCTTTTGAAAAGTTTCGTGCTTACTTGTTGGGAACCAAAGTGGTGGTTCATACAGATCATGCGGCTCTGAGATATTTAATGGCAAAGAAGGATGCTAAGCCAAGGCTAATTCGGTGGGTGTTATTGCTTCAAAAATTTGATTTCGAGGTAAAGGATAGAAAAGGTTGCGAAAACCAAGTAGCTGATCATCTATCTAGACTTGAGAGTGTGCACATAGCGCAACCCGACCTTGAGATTGATGATGCATTTCCCAACAAAGAGATCCTAGCTGCTATGGTGGAAGACTTACCGTGGTATGCAGACTTTGCGAACTACGTGGTAAGTAAAGTGATGCCTGAGAATCTCTTCTTTCATCAAAAGAGAAAGTTCATGCATGATGTGAAACACTACTTCTGGGATAAACCGTATCTTTTTCGATGATGTGCTGATGGTGTTATTAGGCGATGCATCTCTGATGTGGAGGTGCCTAGCATCTTGGAAGCAAGTCATGCTTCCAAAGTTGGGGGTCACCGTGCAGGTGATCGAACAGCTAGAAAGGTATTGCAAAGCGGCTATTATTGGCCTTCATTATTCAAGGATGCTTACGATTTTGTGAGAAGATGTGATCAGTGTCAGAGGTAAGGCTAGGCCTTGCTCGCATAGTATATTGGATGAAATAGCCTTTCTCTTTTCTGACCAAGTACAGCACCCAAAGCTACCCCACTTGCATCACACATCACTTCAAACGGTAGAGACCAATCGGGTGCTACAATAATAGGAGCTTCAACTAGCTTCCCTTTGAGGCATTCAAATGCCTTCAAGCAATCTTCACCGAAGTCAAACTTTGCATCCTTCTCCAAGAGTTTGCATAATGGACTAGAAATCTTGGAGAAGTCTTTGATAAACCTTCGATAAAAACCTGCATGACCGAGGAAACTACGAACTCCCTTTACAGAAATTGGAGGTGGTAGTTTCTCGATAACTTCAATTTTGGCTCGATCAACCTCAATTCCTCTTTCGGAGACTTTGTGCCCAAGAACAATGCCTTCCTTAACCATAAAATGGCACTTCTCCCAGTTTAGCACCAAGTTGAACTCAACACATCGCTGTAATGCCATACTCAGATTCGCCAAGCATGATTCAAATGATTCACCCACGACTGAAAAATCATCCAGAGAGTAATGATATAAGTAGCATACGCAACAAGAATTCACAAACTCATAGTAATAGATAGTATATCAAAAAGGCTTCCATAATCCTAACAGAGAAGTTTAGCTACTCATGATTGTAAAGGAAAACAACGAAGACATCATCATCATCATACCAAAACGATAACAATCTCACGATGGGTATGTATTGGCGTCACTATGAGAATGACGTGATTTCCTCTCTAGCCATTCTTGTAGCATTTTTTCTCTGTCTAAACTTACAGAATCTGTAAACTGAATAATACTAAAAAGTGTCGACTGAATTAATTTATCAATGAATGAATCGATCAATGCATGAATGCTGAAAAATTCAGCAAATAGGGTTTTTATAACATCCTTGTCCTAGTCCTATTAAGTTACTGTTGCACCCCTAAGTATTTAGAAATACTGTTTTTGCCCGGGACAATTTCTCCATGCATCACATTCAGTCCATAAGCTTCCAAAAGTTATCTTCCCTCTTCTGTGAAGTTTTTCTTTGTTGCCCAAAGGTCCACAAAGTTCTGAAATCTTCATCATTAATACCTGAAAACATGCAGGAAAATGGACTAAAAGTGCAGGAATTATATATTTTATCCTCAAAACTTAGCTATAACATGGGTAAATTATGGTGTTTAGGCGTGTAAATACACCCAACATCAACTCCTTCAACTCATTTGGGGTCATCATATAGGGAGGAATAGAAATAGGCTTGATACTCGACTCTACATCAAAATCAATATTATGATTCAAAAGTGTACCATGTAAATCCATAGGAAATATATCCATAAACTCATGAATAACTCAAATAGAATTCATGGAGAGTACTGCGACAATACCATTATCATGGATATGAGATAAATAAGGCAAACACCCCCTCTTATCATGCGATCAGCATACAGGAAAAGATATAACACCCTACCTAAATTAAGCGTACCCTTCTTCTCTAACCTTGGCATACCCAGTGTATCTATGGTCATGATCTTGACTTAACATTACAAAATAAAATAATAAGGAGATAACCAATCCATACCCAAGATAACATCAAAATAAACCACATTTGGGACAATCAAATTTACCCAAGTCCCACGGCCCACAAAGGTAACCACACAAGATTGGTACATCCGATCCACCACTAAAGAATATCCTATAGGGGTAAAAACATAAAGAGGCATAGCAAGAAGCTCACACACAATATCAAAAATAGAAACAAAATATATAGACAAAGAGATAAATGTATATACAAGGTCAAACAATATGGAAGAAAACCTGTAGCAACTTTGAATGATACTTGTAATAGCTGCATTAGAAATCTCTGTGTCGGGTGACCTAGGGATAGCACAACACTGACCACGTCTGTTCCTGGATTGAGTAACCATATGACCACATCTACGAACACCCATATCTCTACCTCTATCACCTATAGCACCATATTTACCACTATATGAACCACCTCTTACTGCAAAAATCAGAGTAAGAAAATTAAAGTTGGTTGAGTGGATCTATACACACATTGAGAGTATCCTAGGCCACATTGCCATATTTATCACATATAAATATCCTCTATGGATGAATTGATCTAGGAAGGTGTGGATAAACTAGAACAACTATCTCAGTTAGAAATACCAATCCTAGAACCTCGACTTGTATGACCTGACGCCCGGCTTCCAGAAGTTGCGGAACTTCAAGGTCTACCACCTAATCCCTACAACATAGCCTGAACTATCCTACCTTGATAAAAATAGGAAAATATTAAAGAAATCACTACCTCGGAAGGTGTGTATACTAAACTAACTATAACGACCCAATTTTCAGGAACCGAAACGTCACAAAGTGCTCATGATCCCGAAGAACCACAAGCTAACCCTCTACTAATATCTATACCTGAGCACTGCATAATATAGATAATAAATGTGGAAATTGGCCATAAGGTTCAAAACATCTAAAAATACTCAAAACTAAAAACTGAATACTGATATATCTTTCCGAAAAACCTCTAAACTATCTGAACTGTGGAGTTAATGGGACATGCCCCCAACTAACTTCGTCTACAGAAAATAAACTAAGTCTTATGTAATAATGAAAAAATAAGGATCATCCTCGAATGAAGAAGACCCATTGCTACATCTACTGCTGCTGACAGGGACTGAACTTCTAGGGGTACTCTGGATCTCGTGCCTCTGAACCTATGGTGTCAAATAAAACACCATAGCGCAAATGCATCAGTACGGGAATATACCGAGTATGAAGATAAGGTAAGGCTAAATGCAAGGGCTTATTCATGAATAATTACTAAACTGAATAACCATGAGAGTACTGAATGAGAACACATGCATTAATGCATAAATCATAATTGAAAGCATCATGACTCAAAATATTGCAACTTGGGTACTGCTTTACTAACATCTAAACTCACTTCTAATACTAAGATGTTGAATAACTAAATCTTCTGATATTAATAACTGAGTACTGAAGTTGAGATCAGTCTAATCTAGCGAGTGATCTCAAAAACTAATGATACTGAAACTGATTAAATGAATCTACTCATATCAATGACTGCACTCTGAGTTTTCTACTCTCAACTGATTGAATCGGAGATCAAACCTCTCTAACAGATGATCCCTAAATCTAATATCAATGATAAGAAGAGATTATATCTGATATCAAATCCATCTAGTGGAAGATCTCTAAATCTGATAATAAGACTAATCAACTGAATTTGAGAATGAGATCAGTCCTATCTAATGGTTGATCTCTAGATCTGATAATAAGAATGCTCAACCAAATCTGAGACTGAGATCAATCCTATCTAACGGGTGATCTCTAGATCTGATAATGAGACTACTCAACTGAATCTGAGACTGAGATCAAGCCTATCTAACGGGTGATCTCTGGATCTGATAATGAGATTACTCAACTAAATCTGAGACTGAGATCAAGCCTATATAACACGTGATCTCTATATCTGATAATGAGATTACTCAACTGAATCTGAGATTGAGATCAAGCCTATCTAACGGGTGATCTCTGGATCTGATAATACTGATACTGAATAACTTTATGTGATACCATGCCTATCTAGTGGGTGGTCCATGAAGCAATGGAACAATCTGAGTTCCTTACTGATATAGGTGATTGTATCTAACAGTCCTAATTTTTGAGTTCTGCTCTGAAGACTGATACTGAAACTACAACTGTGGGAGTGCTCACTTAACCGACATGCCCCGAATCTAAATTAGTGGGGTCTATCCTGTAACCCCAGCTGGAAGGGTATCAATACCGTGCCATAGGTAAAGACCTCTCTGGTCAAGCCTCTCTAACGGGTGACCCTCACTGGAAGTTAAGCCTAAGAAAGTATAATAGTCAAGCCTTTTTTCTAACGGGTGACAAGCCTTTTTCTAACGGGTGACTCCTGCATCCTGCGCTACCTACGCAGTTCTGGAGTTCAGGGATTTCTCCTAACGACTCTGACTCTCTAATAGGGAGCCGCCATCCCTGCACTCGCTCGGTGCTAACTCCTACTCCCAACTGAAAGATTCTGAATTGATTCTCAACTAAACTTAAACTAAGCCAAATCTGATACTGATTATGTTTCTCGACTAATCTAACTGAGCTATTCTAAATTAACTTGACTCTGTATCTGATGGAATACTACTGAATCTTGTTATCTGACTAAATGATACTGAGCTCGGGATAGATTACTCGAATACTACTAAGGACTGAACTGAACACTTAATTACTACTAGATCTGAGTTGAGTACTGAACTGAGTCTAGAATACTAGCGACACTAAGATTACTGTGATTTTTGGGATTTATCAGGTTCTGTAACTATCTGAGAGTTCTTAGTTCTGTAACTCACTGAGTTCTAAGAATCGTGGCTTGACTGAGATTATCATGAAAACTGACATGGGCTCTAGACAGTAACTAAATTATCGAGTATAAATACTCCCAGGACTCGATAACATAAAAGTAAAACATAACCATTCATGACCATGGACATTCATTGACTATCACAATCATTAAAGCATTTCTTCAAACACTTAGGAATCATAAACATGTGATAATATATGTAGACATGTTATTGGCTCATACTCCATTTAACAAGGTCTTACATCAAATACTTTGCATGTATAAAGAGCACATAATTGGGGAATTTCATGCTATAATGCCACAATTCACTCACTAAGGCTTTTCAAAAAACACTTGGAATGCATAGGCTTACACACAATTGGGAATTTCTAGTCAACATGTTATAATGGCTCTAATTAACTTCACATAAGCATTTTATCAAACATATGGGGAGCATGCTTTGCCTATTCAACAATTTCTACACTTAATTGACATGAACACATCACTTAGCAAGCAACTTGAAGAGGATTTATCATGAACATCACATGAATATCACATAATAGGGTCAAAGCTTGAAAACCTTGTACACAAACATGAATCAAAGCTCAATAATAGCATGGACATCTATTTCAACTCACATGAATCATGAAAACTCATAAATATAAGATCTTTGAAATTTAGAAAAGGATCCTTAATATTCTTGATTGAAAGGGACCCAAGAATCAACATATACATACCTTAGGAAACTCTTTCTTTAAGGTTATTGGAGAGATTCTTGATTTCTTTATTTCTCTTGATTTTTTTAAAGAAGAAAGAAGGGTTTTAATTTTGTAGAAACCCTAGTTTTTAATATTAAAGATGAAGAATGAAATTGTGATCCTTGATCGGATATAAATAGGGGCTGAAAAGCGTGGGAAAAAGACCAAAAAGCCCTTTTAAAATCGAGTTAAAGATACAGAACTGGGGCTGCGACGGTCGAAGCGATGGTCCATTGCTTAATCTGATGGTCTGTCGGATCGTCCGTCGCACATTGGTCATAAAAAGAATATACTGCCTCGATGCGACGGTCCATCGCAAACCCAACGGTCCGTTGGATCGTCCGTCATACGTTCGCCAGGATGAGCCACACTGCCTCAGCGGTGACGGTCCCAGCGACGGTCCATCGCAGTCTTGACAGTCCGTCGTCCTGGCCATCACACTTGGGCCAAGAAAGGGAGTCACTACCTTGGTTACGACAGTTTGGGCGATGGTCCGTCGCAAGCTCGATGGTCTATCAACCCGGCCATCGCACCTGGGCGGTTCCGACTGCTTTCAGTAAAACGGCCATAACTTCCTCATCTGATGCCGGATTTTGATGAAATCGGCATCGATGGAAAGCTTATTCAATGATCTACAAGGAAAAATAGTTGATATTAGGGAAATTCTACATGGTTCAAAATATTTCTCACTTGGAAAGACACTTCTCAACCTTTTAGGGTCAGATTTACACTTCACTGAACACGCTCTAAGGCTCATACTATGAGAGAATTTTATGGGGTCTTACACTAACCCTGACAATGCACTGTAACACCCCATATTTTTGTACTAAAAATTAAACTATTATTTCTATATGTATAATTTAAAATCCAATGATTACTATGTAAATACAAGTGTCATGATAATTTACCTATTGTGTAAATTGATTTTGAGGTGAAGAATGTTCTTAGGAAACACTTAGAGCGAAGTTCAGTTAAGAACTTTTGATTTGGCCAAATTTTGTATTCGATCATTTAAGGGTCAATTTTGAATGTATATAACTTCTGGAATATATTGAATTTTGGGGATTAATTCCCACTAAATTATAGATAATTGAGTCATCTTTCCATTACAGCTAATTTTGCCTTAATCGGTTACCTGAGCAAAGAGTTATGAGCATTTTTGTGAGGAACTAGTGAGGGTCCGCAATTTCACTGTGGCACAGACCTTGTTCTCCATAATTTCACCGTGGCATGGACCTTTGTTTAAAAATTCTAAAACTCATTTTTCTCTTAAGTTTTTTTAGGGTAAACTGGTCATTTACGTCCTAAACTCTCCTATAACTGATAGCAACGTGAATTCATCATCCCATAACCCCAAAACACACCAAATACATAATCCTACTTCTCCCAAATCCTCAAGAAAACCAATTAAGGGTTATTCTCCAAAAATTCAACTTCCGAGGATTCAAATTCAAGGTTTTTCTCGATGTTTGCCCACCAATTCAATTATCTAGGGTATGGAAAACAAATTCATGTGTTTATATTAATTCTAAGCTAGGGTTCAAGATTTAAGTTAAGGTTTCAAGCTTTTATCCAAATTACTTCCGTCAAAAGGCATGTATCTCTCTCCTTACACTTGGATTTTCTTAATAGCATGAAATTGACTTATTATTCATGTGGTTTTTATGTGGGTTTTGAATTATGGGTTGAGGGTTTTGGATGTAAGTTGTTTGAATGTTTTTCCTATGTTTATTATTGATCTATTATGCATTGAACTGTTGGTTTGTACACTCATTAGGGTGTATGGTAATGGGGAATAAAATTAGGGATACGAGGATTCCCCAAATAAATGGATCTTGGTATTGAAATTGATAAGAACCCCAATCCACTTGCATAATAATTTTGGAATATGATTTATCAATTGAATTGACTTATTTCATTAAAACCCATGCATTGATGAAATACCCCATGTGTTGATCTCTGAGAAATTACAAAAACTTTATCCTCATTGTCTTAACTACGACTTACTTTATTAGTAGTAGAGAGTTTTAACGAGTTGTTGGACCTAAATCGTAGCCTGACCAGTTTGTGTATGGATAAGTCTTCAACACTAAGTACGAGTGGCTCATATGAGTCGTGAGGACTCATTACGGGTCATTGTGTGAAAATCATTGGATGTTCGGCGTATATCCAAATAGTTTTTATGTTGACTATGACTGGACCCTACGAGTTGTAGGGTCTCATTACGAGCCACAGTATACGACTCATAAGGTCAACAGTATGTGTTTCCTAGTGACACTATCTTGATAACTACACATAGAGATGAGTCGTAATGAGTCATGATGATTCATTATGAGAGCTATAATGACTGACGATTTATTTTCCAACTTTTAAATGGGGGTATTTTAGATATTTTCCTCTTATTCCAATAATAAACCACAACCTATAAACATACTTGGGGCCCTCTTTTCATCAACAACATACTCCCAAAATTCTTTTTTTCTCTCTCAAGTCTTTCAAGCATCCATACTTAGGGGTTCCAAGAAGAGGGTCAAGTAGAGCTTCAAGGGTTGAATTATCTCCATAGTCTTGGGTATTTTAGGCATGTTACTCTTTCCTAATTGCTACATGGTTAAAAATCATATGTTTTAAAGTATTATTCATATGGTTTTGATGTTGGTTTTTAAGCATGGGTTGAGGGTTTTGAATGATTGTTGTTTATGTAATGTTTCATGTTTGTATATACATTGGTTATGTTTGAAATGGTGGTTGTGAAACCAATTTGATGCATGGGTATGGTGAATAAATTGAGGGATTGTGATTTCCCCCAATTTTTGAATATTGACCATTAATGTGATAATCACTTTAACCACCTATTGTGAAATTGGTTTTGAATATAAAAAGTCTGCCCATTGAACTACTCTTGAACTGTTGCATAATGTGAAAAGTCAATGAAGTATAATGATTTTGAATTGAACCTTATGAGGTTGTGTAATTCCCCAAGCTAATATATAATTGAACCAAAGGGGTTGTAAATTCCCAAAGTGAAGATAATTGATTTGGCATATTGATGTTACCTTCCAAGTGTAGTTGGTATGATGATACCAAAGTTTATGCCTAAATATGTATTATGGTTCAATGAAATAGAATGTGTGATAAGTGATTTAATTGGTCTTTAATGAGAGTTGTGTAGCTGGGCCATGAAAGTTGCAGTCCTGAGGGACCAATACTGGAAATCATGATTGCCGACGCGGGGGTCTAAATGACCGGGTGGTTTGAGTACCCCGTATTATTATTATATGATTGGGAAGTTTGAGTCCCCTATATTATACACATTATTGGGTGCTTAAGTCACCTTTATATGCCGGGAGGTTCGTGTCCTCCATGGTGCATATGTAAATTCTCTTATTTGTGTGGCTACACGCATTAGGACCCTTCCAGCTGGGGGAGATATGGTTCCATATAGCTTTGGGCGCCTTCATATGTTATAATGGTTGAGCTACACAATCCAGGCTAAAGTTTTAAAGTACATGTAAAGCCTTATTCTCTTTACTAACATATTATTTATGTATGCATATGATGATATTCACATGGATTTGAATTGGGTTTGATTTGACCTCATTCTATCCTATATCCTAGAGATGTATACTAGTGCTCAACCCACTAACTATCTCCGGATGTTGTATCCCCTTGCAATGCAAACACAAAAGATACTTATACTTTTCTTGTGCAGTATTAGGTGGACCAGCTCGATTCATTGCTCGTTGGTGGTAAAGTTGTGAGCTTCCATTGTCTGGACGACTTGGACATTTCATCAGTTTCCATTCTAAGATTAAAATTGAGATTTTATATCATCATTATATTGTCATTGTTATTATCAGGGCGGAGGAATGTCCCGACATTTTATTAATTTTGGTTTTATTTAGATAGCTTTGTGGATTACTTTGGGCTTGGGTGGTGATGTCGATTGGTTATTTTTGGTCGGTTATTAGCTATAGACATATCTTAAATTCCTTGAGCTTTTCATAAGTTATCTTGTTATAGGTTCAGAATTCATACAAGGTTGGGGTATTATGTTCAGTTTATTTAGGTGCAGGGGGTGGTCTCCAGTCCTCGATAGACTTTAGATACCCATCATGGCCAGGCCCTAGTTTGGGACATGACAATTGCATAAATGGCTAATGGATAAGAATGACCTTAAAAACCTTGTGGGGTACAATGCACTCCCCCAAGTGAATGATTTTCTTGAAAACCTTGTGGGGTACGAAGGAATCCCCCAAGTTGATTTAATAATGGAGTCCAGGGTAAAAAAGAATTCCCAAAGTGTTGGCTTAATGACATTTCTTGCAGGCTATAGTCGGTATGACGTACCACTTAATGATGCCATATAATTGAATCTTTAATCTAATGATTGGGTTATGTGTTAAATTTATTAATTGGGTTTAATAGGGGTTGTGTTAGCTAGCCTTGAAGGTGTGAGTCCCAAAGGACTGATACTGGAAACTCATGTTGGTCAATGCGAGGATTGGTCTTGATAATTGTGTGCTTAGGTAACACTATATATATATATATATTTGTATCATGATAGCGATGGGTAAGATGGAATCTCGGGCCTTCTATGATACCTCCAGTTCATGCTGCTAATACACACTAGGGCCCTTTCGGTGGGAGCAGCCAAACCCATATAGCCTGTGGGTGAAGTTGTGATAGTAGGGTTACTTTTATGGGTGTGTAGCACACCATACTTATAAGGGAGAGACTACGAGGTATTTAGGAAATATTTTTCATTCTTTCATATTCTTGATCGTGCAATTGTGTTGTCCATATGAAAGTTGTCCAACTTCCATCCTTGCTCTAATTCATGGGTTGTGTATCATTCTTGAGGCGATATAAGTGTGAATGCCTTAGCTTCCTAATAGGATGGTCCTTTTCAAATGAGTTATCTAAAGTTTAGGAATAGCAAAGGGACTGGAGAGAAGTTCATTGTACATCGAGGTTTATTGATTCAGGCGTATACCTCTAACTTCATGAATCGTACTTTTCATCCCGAGGTAAGATGTGTAATTTTTGCCTTTCAAGAACCTTATTTCAAAT
The DNA here is from genome assembly GCA_030864215.1 of Capsicum pubescens. NCBI lineage: Eukaryota > Viridiplantae > Streptophyta > Magnoliopsida > Solanales > Solanaceae > Capsicum > Capsicum pubescens. The sequence goes on along the minus strand of CM061541.1, from coordinate 107,273,548 downwards.
GTCTTATTTAAGGGGAAAAATTTGTATCCAAATATTGGGATAGTATTTCTATTCTAGATGTATTAGGAATTGGGGTGTTATGACCTATGAATAGTAAGGTGATCCCGAGGTTAGTGTTATGAAGTCTTATATTTAGGAGTCAAAGTGAGGGTAACTTTTAGTGAAAACATATAGTTGTAATTTCATGACCTTTAAGTGAGTGTTGGGGTTGGTATGCTCTTACAGTGTTGGTTATGTAATATGCTCTTATGGTAGTCAGTAAAAGAGAGTGGTTGGTTACAATATTTGCATATTTAATTGAAATAAGAAAGGATCTTATAAGGATTAGATGTTGTAGTTGTGAAATAAATCATAGGTTGTGAATGGAAGGATTGGTCGACTAATAATTTATGAATTTAGCATTCACTTGGGGAGATCATAGAAAGAGGGGACTCAATGATATTTATGGAATCTTAAAGAAAGTTAGGATGTAGGCATAGGTAAGTGGATGTGATATGAGGGAGGTGAATGTCCTATAGACCAAAATGGGTTAGGTAATAAGATTAAGATCAGCTATCCTTGTTAGGTGGTTTTAATACACTAAAGGTCCCTTGATTTTTTTATATAGTAGTCACAAGTTAGTTTAGTAGGTGAGAAGATATGTAGTAAATTTTAAAGTGTAGTAGTAGCGTTGTGAAAAAGAATGTGCTTGTGGGTTGTAGTTAAGTTAAATAAGGAATTTAGGTTGATTTCTCTATTTGATGGACTAGTATATTATGCGGGATATTTCATTGGCGGCACATTATTATTGTTAGACACTAAGTTTGAACTTTAGATGTTGATTGTGGTGATAAGAATGTTATCTCGAGAATTATGATGCAAGATTAGTGGGAATGAATTAGTAGGTTTTAAATAATGTGTGAAAGAGCTTAAGTTGATGACTTGTGAAATATTGGAGTATGAAATTATTATATATGCATGAGGTCTAGTGTTAAAGTAGAAATGGTGGTTAAATCATTATATGGATAAGAGCCCTAAGTTATAAAATAAAGTGTACTCGATTATGTGTTATGAGTGTTATTTCTACCTAGATTATGTCCTGAAATTTCTCAGTATGGAGAAGTCTAGGGAGTTGTTATATGGTGTTATGTAGAGCTGAATTGAGGGAGAAATAGATAGGCTATGTGAAATCTTGGTATGGTTTTAAAAAATTTTGTTAAGTTGTGAGGTTATGATATTAGAGGTGTAATTCTAGTATTCTAAGGAGTTGAAGGAGGTGTCTTAGAAAGAATTTAGTGTTATTATATTAAAGTTATCAAGGGGAGTTTGTGTTCTTGTGCATAGTGATACCCCATCCCCTTTGTGCAGAGTGTTGTATGTATAGATTTAATGAGGGACTTACTTTTAAGATTGAGATAGTGACCCTTGACCTAAGGGGTAGATGATACAAATCTTGAATTTTCTTATGGTGGTTAGTTTCAGGGATGAGTCATCATAAATATATTCTTGCTCTAGAAAATTCCTCTTATTTAGTTTAAGAGGACATTCTACCAACATCCTACGTATGCAAATGGTGTCTATGCCTAAGTTTCTAGTTCTCTATACAATCTATATCCATGTTCTGTCCCTCTAATGATGATCTAAGTGTTTTGATATGGGAAGCCCTCTGTTATTATTGGATTATATCTTATGTCACAGGCCCCACCTTGAATAGTGCAATAAATATATGTTGTAATGGAAGCATAGCAATGTTCTAGATTAGAGAATGGGTTATCTTTATTATAAAATTGTGGTGTGGCTAATCGAACTAAGGTTATAGATAAAGAGAGAAGAGTGAGATAAATTTTTGTTATGTAAAATAGTTTGGAAAACTTTTGGAATTTTTGAAAGTGTTTTGGATCTATTTTGGGATCTGCAATAACATAGTATCACGGAGTCTACTCTCCGCAATAAGCAACGTGACATAGAGGTTAGCCTCTGCGATAGGCAGCGTGCCACGTTAAGGTATAAAATTTTGTTCAGTTTTGATTTTCTCACTTGGGGTGAGGGGCTTTGGGTTTTTTAACCCTTGTATGACCTTAGTCTCGTTGTCTCATGATTTGTGCTTTCATAATTTACTTGGTGATGTCATGAAGCCCTTTTATTTTGATTCCTATATATGTTTCGTAGAGGGAGAATTCTTAATCTGAAGTTAAATACTTTGTTCCAAATTTCTAAAATTTCAAAAGATTCTTATCCATCACTCGAGGATGAATAATTCCAAGGGGGAGATAATACAATTCCTACGTGTATAAACTCGAATCCAATGATTACTATGTAATTACAAGTGACAAGATCATTTACCTAGTGTGCAAAGTTCTTTTGAGGTGAAGAATGTTCATAGGAAATACTCAGAGCACGGTTGAGTTAAGAACTTTTGATTCAACCAAATTTTGGTATTTGTTCCTACAAAGGTCAAATTTGAATGTGAATAACTTCTGGAATATATTTAATTTTGGGGATTAAGACCCACCAAATTATAGATAATTGAGTCCTCTTTCCAATGCATCTGATTTTACCTTAATCCGATACCCAAGCGAAAAGTTATATGCATTTTCGTGAGGAACCAATGAGGGTCGTGATTTCGACATGGCACGAACCTATGTTCAGAAATGCTAAAACCCATTTTTCTCTTTCATTTTTTTAGGGTAAATTGGTTATTTACATCCTAAACTATCCTATAACTGATAGCAACGTGAATTCATCATCCCATAACCCTTAAACACACCAAATACATATTCCCTCTACTCCCAAATCCTCAAGAACACCAATTAATGGTTCTTCTCCAAAAAATCAACTTTCAAGGATTCAAAGTCAAGTTTCTTCTCAATATTTCCCCACCAATTCCATCATCAAGGGTATGGGAAATAAATTCCAGTGTTCATATCAATTCCAAGCTAGGGTTCAAGCTTTTATTTGAATTACTTCCGTCAAAAGGCATGAATCTCTCTCCTTACACTTGGATTTTCTTAATAGTATGAAATTGGTTTATTATTCATATGGTTTTGATGTTGAATTTTGAATTATGGGTAGAGGGTTTTGTATATAAATTGTTTGAAAGTTTTTCCCATGATTATTATTGAATTATTATGCATTAAACTGTTGGTTTGTACACTTATTTGGGTGCATGGGAATGGTGAATGAATTTAGGGTTACGAGGATTCCTTAAATAATGGATTTTGGTATTGAAATTGATAAGAACCCAACTTACTTGCAGAATTAGTTTTGGAATGTTATTTATCAATTGAATTGACTTATTTCATTAAAGCCAATGCATTGCATAAATCCCTAATGGATAAGAATGATCTCATAAACCTTGTGGGATAAAATGGACTCCCTCAAGTAAATGATTTTCTTTAAAATATTGTGTGGTACGAAGGAATTCCCCAAGTTGATTTAATAATGGAATCTGGGGTACAAAGAATCCCCAAAGTGTTGTCTTAATGACATTGCTTGCAAGTTATAGTTGTTATGATGATACCTCTTAATGATAACTTATGATTGACTCCTTAATGTAATCATTGGGTTATCTGTTAAATGTTTTAATTGTACTTAATGGGGGTTGTGTTAGCTATCTGTGAAGGTGTGAGTCCTCAAGGACTGATACTAGAAACTTATTTTTGCCGACATAAGGGTTGGTCTTGATGACGGTGTGCTTAGGTCACACTATATATATATATATATATATATAATTTGTATCGTGATGGAGAAGGGTACGATGAAATCCCCGGCCTTTCATGATACCTCCAGTTCATGCGGCTAACACGCATTGGGGCCCTTCCGATAGGGGTAACCAGACCCATATAGACCGTGCATGCCTTTGTGATGGTTGATCCACACAATCGAGGTTAAGATTTTTAAATTGCATGCTAAGCCTTGTTCCTTATCTTGGTATGATATATCTATTTATATGTATATGCGTATGCTTGTGTGAATTTGGATTTTGAATGATTTTGGACTAACTTGATCATGGCATTATTCTATCCATATTTCCTGAGTCACATGCTAGTGCTAATTCTACCAAACATTTCCAAACATTGTATCCCCACGCAATGCAGGATCCGAAGGCACTTCTATTTTTTCTATGCTGTGATACATTTCTGGGTTGACAGCTGTCAACTTTGAAGTGGTGAGCTTTCATTATCCGAAAGAGTTAACATTTTAAAGTCATGTTTCTTTGTGTCATAGACTACTGTTTGATTTCTTTATGTCTATCGTCGGGAGCATGTCCCGACTTAGATTACTTTTGGTTCTGTCTAGAGGCTTTATGGATTACTGTGGACTTGGGAGTGGTTGTTGAATTCTTAGACTTCTTTTGAGTCATACTTATCTATCTTGTTTAACATTTGGAAATCCGCTGCTATACGTATATTATGTTCCGTTGGACTAGGCAATAAGGGTCCTCTCTGGTCCTTATTGGACTTGAGATACACGTCACGACCAGGCCCTTGTTCAGGTCGTGACATGAACCTTCTTGGAACATCCCTGACTATTCTAGATAATAGACTCAATCATCTTGATATGCTCAATAATATTCTTGTATTATTTCATTCCTTCGGTATTCTCATTACAAACATCGAGATAGTGGTTGACTCTTCATAAAACTTACCTGGTTTCATTTTATTCATCTTATGCTTTATTGACATTTAGGATACTTTAGTTGATCGATATCATTCTATTTTTAAAGGTTTGTACTAGTGACAACTAGACTTAGGATGCATCTTTGAAATTATTATTTTATCACTAAATATTTGAGATTCACTTAATTCATTTTCTTCCGCTTCTGTTTACTTGATTATTGAGTTTGGGTTGGGATAGACTTACCTATATCGGATGGTGTGATAGGTCCCATCGCTGAATATATTTTGGGATGTGGCACCCAGATAGTCTTGTTAGCCATTAAATTCTCCTCGACGACTACCACAACAATCCTTTCATCACCCTAAGCAAGATGAGCTTAAACATCATTTTGTCCTCAATGCTCTGATTTTTTCAAACTATTCCACATTTCTTTAGCAGATTTATAAGTGAAAAATAAATTAAATAAAGAATTAGCCATATGATTCAATAAATGTCCGCTCCCATTTGTATTGTTCTTTTCAAACTTCTTTTTAGAAACTTCATCAACAACCACAACTCTATTAGAACCAATAGTAGTGCTAGAACCATTAGTAGGAGCAACTTCTAGTTTTACAAAGAAAATGAGATGTTTATAGGAACAATGTTTAAAATTATTTTCATTTAGTGGCTCAAATTTTGACAAATTGGAAAAAGTTTTATTCAAACAAATAAACATTTACCAATATTATAAGTAAAAAAAAATTCTTTCAGATTGTTGGAAAAAAATACTATAATATTGATATGGAACTGGAGTTAATAATAGTAAAAGAGTTGTCACATGTCGTGGAAAGCAACTATCCTAAAATTGCTTCCGAACCGACTTTGGTCCAAATCGTTGTATTCAACCGCTCTCCAAGTTCGACAGCAACTTTCAAATGTGTGCACTCATGACTGAAAGTTTAGAGTTGCACAAAAATAACTGCCTAGAAATTCACAAGGAAATGAAGCCAATATTAAGGCAGAGAATTGATGAAGAAGAGAATTAATGAAGGAGAGAGTATTTGTTCAGTATTTTTTTCTACATGTTTAGCCCACAAATGATGCTCCTTAAATAGGTATATCATTAACATCTCATCCATCAAAAGAGTGAAAAAGTACAAATAGAGTTAACATACATAATATAACATTACCTTTGAATTAACGACAAAGTCATAAAGGCAAGTAACATTTAAGACTTACGAATGTCTTTTCATTCACAAAGTTACATTTATATGAAACTGTCATTTGAATGAAAGTGTACTATTGATGAAGTAGTAACTTTCTATATACACGCTCTTATGACTTACGAATATTTACACAGATTTATTATAGAGAGTTACAAGGTATTTTTATTTTGTGAATTAATTAAGAAGAAGCAATCCTTCAAAACCAATACACAATTGTCCTAATCCCATGATCGGCACTAAACTTCTTACCAAAAAGATGGTATAATTGAACTGTATGAGGTCAAAAAAAATTAACTTAACTCGTTTGATACAGTTATTAGCAGTTGAATATTATGAGATTAGCATATAAAATAACAAATAAAACAAGCAAAGGAGTGAGTCATATACAACTCCAATCCTTGATTATATCATGAGCACTAGATCTGAGGATGCAAGTCTTAGCTCCAATAACATTTGAGAGTGAAGAATGCTTAAAGAATAAAGACTAAGTAAATAACAGAAACTCGGAACCAAAGAATAAGATTTTTGTTGTTATATTCTCCAGAATTCTCTTTACAAATGAAGGAAACAAACTATTTATAGGTTACAAGGACGAAACATCAACCAATATGAAAACTCCGTTCGAGCCATAGAGTACTAAGACTAATAGTCGTTGATCTCGTGGTAATATTGATATCGTTAGTAGTTGTTGGGCTCAATTGGTGTGAATGGAAAATGGAGGGAAATTCTTGGAGGGAAAGTGAGCACACTTAAAAGGAAAGTGTACTCACTAAAGGAAAGTCTACTTCTCCCACATTGGTGAGAGAAAGCAACTTTATTGTGTTCTTATTAAGAAACAATCCTTAAAGTGGATAGTAATGTAAGAACCAAAAGGTGCCTCATGCCATCATCGTCATCGTCGCTCAGCTTCGGTTTGTCTTCGGCTTCAAATCCGTATTGCTGAGATTAATTTTTTGGACAAAATTTATTTGAAACTTGGGATAAACAAGTGATCCAAAAATCCATGGAAAAATCAAAAATATTTTTTCTCCATTAACATGCATGCAGAATGCATAAAGAAAAATTGCAAGGTTGCTTGGAGAGGACACAACTCTTCGAGTGAAAGACACATTATTTTGGGAAAAGGGATGACTGTTTGGATGGTTATGACTGTTTGAAAAAGACATACTATTTCGAATGGACAGACATGAATATTCCAAACTGACACACCTTTCCGATGAACCATTGCCTCCTTTCGGAAGGGGAACTTCATGGCTATATAAACCTACATTTTTCTACAGGTTGAGTATGCTGCATTAAAAACACTTCTTGTCTTCTAAAAAAAACTCTGTATGATCATCTCCCGTTGAGTGAGTTTGAAAAATTTGATAGTTTAAAGTACCACTACTATCAGATTATGAGCCATTTTATACTGGGAGGAAAAATTTTGTAACCTCGAATACTTGAGGGGAATTAATTCCTTAAGAACACTCCGTGAAATCAGAGGACTTGGTTCAAATTATGCTTCATCTCTTTTTAAAAAAAATATTAATTAGCATACTTCTATTGAAAGGTCATTTTTTATCTTGTGTTGAAGGTGTTGAAGCTTCTAGTTGTCTTGAGAAGTTTGTTCTTGAACTTAGTTGAAGTTTATACAATGTAACATACAAATTGTGTACCCAAAACAACAATCTTAAGGAATTAAATCATAATCTGTATTGTTTGGTTTCTGGAGATTACAACTTTATGCTTTCTACTCTGTTTGAACTTAACAAGACATTTGAAGAAATAAAAACTTCATCACAAGTTAAAGGTCATTCAGTTAACGATAGGAAGACATAAAAACTTCATCGTTAAACTAGAAACAAGTTGTGTTTATAAGTTGCTACAAACTTGTAATTAGTACATTTTTATACTAAAGTTGACTGTCTTTTTATGACAGGAAAAATGACTATAAATGGTCAAGTGAATGATGCTGGGACAAGTGTGGTAGCAACGAATGTTGCTACAACTAGTCATACGAGTGCTCCGCAGGCTATGGCACCAGCAGAGAAACTTGAAAAATTCATGGGTGTTGCTTTTAAAAGGTGGCAACAGAAGATGTTCTTCTACCTTACAACCTTGTGAATTCAAAGATTTACATCTGAAGAAACTCCAGAATTGCCCAAAGAAACTTCGGACTAGGAGCGATTTGTTGTTATGGAGGTATGGAAACATTTTGATTTCCTATGCATAAATTACATTCTAAGTGGCGTCCAAGACGACCTATTCAACGTGTATAGTGGAATGAAGACATCAAAAGAGTTGTGGATTGTGCTGGAAAGAAATTACAAGACTGAGGATGCCGGAACCAAGGAGTTCTTTGTTGCAAGATTCCTTGAGTATAAAATGATTGACAACAAGTCTGTCTTATCTCAAGTACAGGAACTACAAGTTATCATCCACGATCTCCTTGCGAAAGGTTTGGTTGTGAATGAGACATTTCAAGTCGCTGCAATAATAGATAAATTGTCGCCTATGTTGAAGGACTTTAATAACTACTTCAAACATAAACAAAAGGAGATGACAGTCAAAGATCTCATAGTAAGGCTGAGCATTAAAGAAGATAACAAAGTTGCACAAAGGAGGTCAGAAGGAAATTCTGTAATGAGTGGAGCAAATATTATAGAAAACGACCACAACAACTCGAAAAAATAGGAGAAAGTTGGACAATAAAGCAATCAATCTAAGAATAAATTCAAGGGGGAATGCTTTAATAGTGGCAAGATTGGCCACAAGTCAACAGATTATCGTGCCCCAAAGAAATGCAAAAAGAAGGACCAAGCAAATATGATTGAATCTAAGAACGAAATAGATGATTTGTGTATCATGCTGTCTGAATGTAACTTAGTGGGAAATCCTCGAGAATGGTGGAGGGATTCTGGTGCCACCCGCTACGTTTCTGAAATAAGGAGTTTTTTGCTGCATTTTCTCCAACTCAAGGCGAAGAGAAGATCTATATGGTAAACTCTACAACTGCAAAAGTTGAAGGAACAAGAAAAGTCTGCCTGAAAATAACATCAGGCAAAGTGTTGACTTTTAATAATGGCTTGTATGTACCGGAGTTAAGAAAGAACTTGATTTCTGTATCACTTCTTGATAAAAATAGATTCAAACGTGTATTTATTTCTGGCAAAATTGTACTTAGCAAAGGACAAGTGTATGTCAGAAAAGAGTACCTCATTGAAGGCCTATTTAAAATAAATGTAATGACGGTTGAAATCAATAAAAGTTTTGTTTCTTCCTACTTGCTTAATCCTAATGAATTGTGGCATGGACGATTAGGACAAGTCAATTACAGAACTTTGCAAATACTGATTAACTTAGAAATTTTGCCAAAATTTGAGTGTAATAAATCAAAATGTCAAACATGTGTGGAATCAAAGTATGTCAAGCATCCATATAAGTTCATTAAAAGGAATTCCAATCCCTTAGACTTAATCCAAACTGACATTTGTGATATGAAGTCAACACCATCTCATGGTGAGAAAAATTATTTTATAATTTTTATTGATGATTGCACGACGTATTTTTATGTCTATTTGACAAACAGTAATGATAAAGCAATAGATGTGTTTAGGCAATATAAAACAAAAATTAAAAGCAGTTAGAGAAATGGATCAAAACGATAAGAAGTGATAGAGGTAGAGAATATGAATCTCCATTTCCGGAGATATGTGTAGATAATGGAATTTTTCATCAAACTACGACGTCGTATTCACCTCAATCTAATGGAATTGTGAAAAGTAAAAACCAAACCCTAAAGAAAATAATGAATGCCTTATTAATTAGTTCAGGTTTACCGCAAAACTTATGGGGGGAAGCTATCCTTATAGATAATTGAATACTCAATAGAGGGCACCATAGTAAGACACAATCAATTCCATATGAAAAATGGAAAAGAAGAAAACCCAACTTGAAATATTTCAAAGTGTAGGGGTGTCTAGCGAAAGTCCAAGTTCCTATGCCTAAATGGGTGAAAATAAGACCAAAGATAGAGGACTGTGTGTTTGTTGGATATGCTTAAAGTAGTAAAGCATGTCGATTTTTGGTTCATAAATCCGAACATCCGGATATCAATGAAAATACGACAATTGAATCAGATAATGCTGAGTTCTTTGAGCATATTTATCTGTATAAAACTAGACATAAACAGTCTAGTGGAGGGTCTATATGACCTAGACATGAACCAAGTGAGGATGTAAATAATGATGAAAATCCAAGATGTAGTACACGTCAAAGAACGTCAACTTCATTTAGATCTGATTATGTAACATTTCTCTTAGAAAATAAGACTCAAACATTTAAAGAAGTGATGTCGTCTTCAGAAACATCTTTTTGGAAAGAGGCAGTCAATAGTGAGATTGAGTCAATATTGAGCAACCATATGTGGGAGTTGGTTGATCTTCCTCCAGGAAATAAACCTTTAAGTTCTAAATGGATCTTCAAAAGAAAAATGAAAGCGGATGGTACTATTGATAAATACAAGGCAAGACTTGTAGTAAAAGGCTTCAAATAGAAAGAATGTCTTGATTACCTTGATACATACTTGCCTGTAACAAGGATAACATCAATTCAGATGTTAATTGCCTTAGCGGCGGTATATGGTCTTGAAATCCATCAAATAGATGTGAAAACAGCATTCCTAAATGGAGAATTAGAGGAAGAAATTTACAGGGAACAACCCGAGGGTGTTGTGATTCCTGGTAAAGAAAAGAAGGTGTGCGAGCTAGTTAAGTCACTTTATGCACTAAAACAAGCACCTAAACAGTGGCATGCAAAGTTTGACCAAACCATGTTGGCAAACGGGTTCAAGATAAATGAATGTGATAAATGTGTTTACATTAAAGACACTCCAAATCAAAAGGTCATTACTTTTTTGTATGTGGATGATATTTTGATCATCAGTAGAGACATTTCTGACATAAATGCTTCGAAATGAATACTTGAGAGCAAGTTTGATAAGAAAGACCTTGGAGTTGCAGATGTGATCTTAGGAATAAGAATCCATAGAACTCCACAAGGTTTTGAATTGTCACAGTATCGTTACATTAAAAAGGTACTTGACAAGTTCAAGTATTTGGAATTTGTATAGCCAAGACTCTATTGGACGTGAGTTTTGCACTTCAAAAGAATGAAGGTGAAAGTGACTCACAGTTAGACTACACAAGAGTGTTGGGATGTTTAATATATATAATAAATTGTACACGACCATACATAGCATGTGCCATCAGTAAGTTAAGTCAGTACGCGAGTAATCCCAATAAAAATCATTGGATGATAATGAAAAGAGTTTTAAGGTATCTTAAATACACTCAAGACTATGATTTGCATTATAATAAATATCCCACAATATTTGAAGGATATAATGTTGTAAATTAGATCACCGGATCGACTGAAGTAAAATTCACAAGTGGATATGTATTTGCTATAGGTGGAGGAGCAGTCTCTTGGAAATCATCCAAATAGACATGTATTGCTCGCTCCACAATGGAATCTGAGTTTATCACACTAGATAAAGGTGGTGAAGAAGAAGAATGACTCCAAAATTTCTTGGAAGATATTCCTTATTGGACCAAATCATTGGCACCGGTATATATACACTGTGATAGTCAAGTGGCAATAAGTAGGGCAGGAAGCATGAAGTACAATGGTAAATCTCGTCACATAAGACGGAGACATAATACCGTTAGAGAACTTCTCTCTAAAGAAATAATCACTGTTGACTATGTGAAGTCAAAGGATATGTGTCGGATCCACTTACAAAAGGCCTTCTAGAGAGGGAGTTGAGAGAATATCTAAGGGAATGGGTATACAGCCTAGGACAAGTCAGCATCGCAGTAACTCTACCTAGCAAACTGAAGATCCTAAGAGTTAGGTTGAAGGAGATCAAAAAAAGTTGTGTCTGACAGGTTCAACATTTCATAATATAGAGAGTGTTTAGTAAACAAGGATAAGACTTATGGTGTGAAGTCTTTTAATGATTATCTAAATTTGGAAGATATGACTAAATAGTTTAACCTATAGGATTGAATGTTTAGAAATCACCTATATAAGAGTGAAGTGGAAGTCGCTTCAAGGAGAATGTTAGTAAAGGCCTATTCTTTAAGCTCTCATGAAACCGGGACGTGTTCATGACTGAAACAAAAAAAAAATATGAGAACCATAAATGGTAAAAGGTTGGTTGTGTGACATGTATTTTCTAGGCGTACATTAAAGCTCGACGGTTCAAAGATATCAAATCTACCGATTGACCGAGTGCATTCGATGCATGTTCACTGTGGAAAGTTCAAAGGGAAACCTAGTTATCCAGATGCAATCAGTCTTTTCTTGATGACCACATACTTGTCTATAAATTTTTTACAAAGAGTAGTCATCTCCCATTCATGTAGGTGATTATTGGGTTTAATTGATGTAAATGAAAAATGAAGGGAAATTCTTGGAGAGAAAGTGAGCACACTTAAAAGGAAAGTGTACTCACTAAAGGAAAGTCTACTTCTCCCACATTGGTGGGAGAAAGAAACTTTATTGTATTCTTATTAAGAAGAAATCCTTCAAGTGGATAGTGAGGCAAGAACCAAGAGGTACCTCGAACCGTTATCGTTGCTTGCTCAGCTTTGGCTTTGCTTCGGATTTGTTAAATGATCGATGAGATTAATTTTTTGGACAAAATTTATTTGAAACTTGGGAAAAACAAGTGATTCGAATATCCATGAAAAAACCAAAAATATTTTTTTCTCCATTAACGTACATGCAGAAACGTTGAAAGGTTGCTCGGAGGGGACACAACTCTTCGAGTGAAAGACACACTATTTTGGAAAAATGAATGACAATTCAGATAGTTGTGACTGTTTGAAAAAGACATACTATTTCAAATGGACAGACATGACTATTCCGAAATGATACACCTTTCCGATGAACCATTGTCTCCTTTCCGAAGGGGCACTTCATGGCTATATAAACCTGCATTTTTCCACAGGTTGAGTACAAAAATTTCTGCATTAAAACACTTTTTGTCTTTTAAAAAAACTTTATGTGATCATCTCCCGTTGAATGAGTTTGAAGAATCCGTTAGTTTGAGGTACCACTACTGTCAGATTGTGAGTCATTTTATCCTGGGAGAAAATTTTTTGTAACCTTGGGTACTTTAGGGGAATTAATTCCTTAAGGACACTCTGTGAAATCGAGAGACTTGGCTCAAATTATGCTTCATCTCTTTTCTTTAAAAATATTGATTAACATACTTCTATTGAAAGGTTATTTTTTATCTTATGTTGAAGGTGTTGAAACTTCTAGTTGTTCTTGACAAGTTTGTTCTTGAACTTAGTTGAAATTTATGCGAAGTAACATACAGATTGTGTACCCAAAACAACAGTAGTGACAATCGATATCCTAGCTATGTGTACGGTATTGTCCATGTATATGTTTTTTTGTCTCATTAGCCACATCTAGGACAGGAATCCCTCTCTTCTTGTCATACATCATCTGCTCATTCTTGGTGGGATTCTCTCATTTGCGACAAAAAATGGTTCTTCGGAGGATTAATCTCATTGAGTCATTATTTTCCTCAGATCCTACAACAAAGTATATTTCATATATTCCACCACAGCCTCTGATCAGTTTTACCCCCATACACCGATAAAGTACAAATTCTTACAGCGTGTTTCGTCGGGAAAAAAATATTTTTCATGAAATATATTTTGTTTTTTGTGCAAAACAAGAGGATTTCTGCTTATACATTATTGTGGGTTAGTAAGTAAAAATATGACCCTTAGAACACTTATATGTAATATAACTATAAACATTACGATGGGTAGGATGTGGTTGGAAGTAGGGGTTCGGAGGTGGGATGGCCAACAGTGGAGCTTGAAGACGTTGAGGGTTAAGGAGGAGACGTGAAATCAGAGGCGAACCCAGGATTTGAAGATAGGGGGTGCACCATTAACTTTAGCATAGTCATATTGATTATCAACTATACAATTTTTTTTTGGTTAACATCAACTACTTTTATTTATTTATAATCAAATCCCATGAACTTAAATAGAAGCAAGAAAAAAGAAATAAATAAATTTTACACACTAACTTTCAAGCAACAAGTAAATATTAAAAACAATTAACTTTACCCAAACTTGAATGAAAAAATAAAAAAATAAAAAAAGGAAGAAATGTGTACCTATTAGCATCAAATGGAAAATTGCTCCTTTCTCTTTGTTTGGGTACTATTAATTTGTAAATTGTAGTGTCCAGCAGTCCAGGGAGTTTGGAATTGGGGGATTTGGGGAAATATGAGTTGGAAATTGAAATTTAGGGGGAAATATGGGGCTTGGGATTGGGGAAAGTCCTTTTTAGTATATATTAATTAAGGATGGGTGGGGTCAGACGAGCTGGTTGCCTAGATGGTGGAATTTAAATGTATATAAAGGAGAAGTAAATTAAAAAAATTGAGTGACTCCATCAAGAATCGAAAACGCGACGTCGGGCCAGAAGGGTGTCAGCGTTTGAGTTCCAAACCAGTGCACCCACACAAGTTTTATTACTGAGGGTGTACAATAAATATATTAAAACTTTAGTAGGATATATATACGTATATATACAATTTTTTTAAAAAGTTACCGAGTGAACGTGCACCCTCGAGGAACCACGTGGGCCCGTCTCTTGAAATATCAAAACTTTGCTTCTCAACTTACATTACGGAGATCATTTTTAAATACTTATTTTTTGTTCCTTCTCTTGCTTTAAAAGGCGTTTCATCTCTGCGTCAATTTTAAACCTATTATAGATTTTCATTGATTGATTCAATTTTTGTTTAATTTTTTGGTTTAAACGTTTTCAAAAATCTGTTCTATTTGACTCCAGAGGAAAAATTAAGTTACATCTGTGTTTATATTAAACAACATAACTGTCTAATGAATTGGAGGGAGAAAAAAAAATATTTAAAATTTTCAGGCATGAACGAAAATCAAAGGTAAAAGTTATGGAAGAAAGAAAATAAAAGGAAGAAATTTATTGAATAAAGAAAAGGAGTAATAGTTACTTCTTTTTGTTGTTTTCTACAACCAATTCCAAACCACCATAGCAGTGAATTGAGTTGCTCATTCCTTAACCAAAACTCTCAGGTTCGAGCTCTGAATATGAAAAAGTTCTTAGTAGGAAGTGTTACCCCGAATAAGCCCTACCCGATGCGAATTATACTGAACATTGAATGGAAAATAAAAACAAAACAATACCAAAACGAAGACTCACACGATAACAAATGTTTTATAAAAAATTGAGATAGGAGTGCAACATAAGAATTTAAAATTTTGACATTTTTTTGTGAAAATTATGTAAGGGCTATTTGAAGAAAATTACAAGTCCCACTTTAGTGAGGAAAGGATATCTACCAAAGCATCACAGGATTCTTTCCTCATTCCTTTGTAGGAGAAGATAAATTATAAATAAATTTTTTTGTATATAATGTGTGTGTAACACAAGAAATTATTACCACCATAGGATGTGGTTCAGTGGATAGGATTGCACCTTTTAATCAGAGGTCTCGAGTTCGAGTCCTGAGTATGAAAAAATTCTTGGGATAAAGCGCTACCCTCGAATGGATCCTACTCAGTGCTAATCTGAATTAGTCGAGCTACAATGCGGGTACCAATCATCAAATGAAAAACATAAAAAAACACAAGAAATTCTTTATTGGAAACGAAAGCCAACAAAAATATGAGGTAGTTTAATGTTTGGATTGGGGCCCCCTGCCTCTAAAATATCACAAGCTACTAATAATAGTCAATTAGTGATGGGTTGCCTAAAGTTGACTTCGCAATGCCACCACAGCCTCTGACCAGTTTTACCCCCATACACCAATAAAGTATAAATTTTTACAGTGTGTTTCGTCGGAAAAAAAATATTTTTCATGAAATATATTTTTTTGCGCAAAACAAGAGGATTTCTACCTATACTTTATTGTGGGTTAGTAAGTAAGAATATGATCCTTAGAACACTTATATGTAATATACCTATAAACATTACGGTGGGTAGGATGTGGTTGGAAGTAGGGGTTCGGGGGTGGGATGGCCAACGGTGGAGCTTGAAGACGTTGAGGGTTAAGGAGGAGATGTGAAATTAGAGGCGAACCCAGAATTTGAAGATAGGGGGTGCACCATTAACTTTAACATAGTCATATTGATTATCAACTATACAATTTTTTTTTGGTCAACATCAACTACTTTATTTATTTTTAATCAAATCACATGAACTTAAATAGAAGCAAGAAAAAAGAAATAAATAAATTTTACACACTAACTTTCAAGCAACAAGTAAATATTAAAAACAATTAACATTACCCAAACTTGAATAAAAAAATAAAAAAAAATGAAAGGAAGAAATATGCACCTATTAGCATCAAATGGAAAATTGCTCCTTTCTCTTTGTTTGAGTACTATTAATTTGTAAATTGTAGTGTTCAGCCAGGGAGTTTGGAATTGGGGGGATTTGGGGAAATATGAGTTGGAAATTGAAATTTGGGGGGAAATATGGGGCTTGGGATTGGGGAAAGTCCTTTTTTAGTATATATTAATTAAGGATGGGTGGGGTCAGATGAGGTGGTTGCCTAGCTGGTGGCATTTAAATGTATATAAAGGAGAAGTAAATTAAAAAAATCGAGCGACTCCATCAAGAATCGAACACGCGACGTCGGGCCAAAAAGGTGTCAGCGTTTGAGTTCCAAACCAGTGCACCCACACAAGTTTTATTACTAAGGGTGCACAATTAAATATATTAACACTTTAGTAGGATATATATACGTATATATATAATTTTTTTTAAAAGTTACCGGGCACACGTGCACTCTCGAGGCACCACGTCGGCTCACCTTTTGAAATATCGAAACTTTGCTTCTCAACTTACATTACGGAGATCATTTTTAAATACTTATTTTTTATTCCTTCTCTTGCTTTAAAAGACGTTTCATCTTTGCATCAATTTTGAACCTATTATAGATTTTCATTGATTGATTCAATTTTTGTTTAATTTTTTGGTTTAAACGTTTTCAAAAATCTGTTCCATTTGACTCCAAAGGAAAAATTAAATTATATCTGTGTTTATATTAAACAACATAATTGTCTAATGAATTGGAGGGAGAAAAAAAATATTTAAAATTTTCTGCCACGAACGAAAATCAAAGGTAAAAGTTATGGAAGAAAGAAAATAAAAGGATGAAATTTATTGAATAAAGAAAAGGAGTACTAGTTACCTCTTTTTGTTGTTTTTTACAACCAATACCAAACCACCATAGCAGTGAATTGAGTTGCTCCTTCCTTAACCAAAGCTCTCGGTTTCGAGCTCTGAATATGAAAAAATCCTTAGTAGGAAGTGCTACTCCGAATAAGCCCTACCCGGTGCGAATCGTACTGAACACTGAATAAAAAATAAAAATAAAACAATACCAAAACGAAGACTAACACGATAACAAATGTTTCATAAAAATTGAGATAGGAGTGCAACATAAGAAATTTAAAATTTTGACATTTTTCTGTGAAAATTATGTAAGGGCTATTTGAAGAAAATTACAAGTCCCACTTTAGTGGGGAAAGGATATCTACCAAAGCATCATGGGATTCTTTCCTCATTCCTTTATAGGAGAAGATAAATTATAAATAAATATTTTTGCATATAATACGTGTGTAGCAAAAAAAATTACTACCACCATAGGATGTGGTGCAGTGGATTGGATTGCACCTCTTAATCAGAGATCTCGAGTTCGAGCCCTGAGTATGAAAAAATTCTTGGTATGAAGTGCTACCCTCGAATGGATCCTACTCAGCGCGAATCCGAATTAGTCGAGCTCCAATACCGGTACCAATCATCAAATGAAAAACATAAAAAAAAAAAAACAAGAAATTCTTTATTGGAAACGAAAGTCAACAAAAATATGAGGTAGTTTAATGTTTGGATTGGGACCCCTGCCTCTAAAATATCACAAGCTACTAATAATAGTCAATTAGTGATGGGTTTCCTAAAGTTGACTTCGCAATGCCACCACAGCCTCTGACCAGTTTTACCCCCATACACCAATAAAGTATAAATTCTTACAGTGTGTTTCGGCGAAAAAAAAAATATTTTTCATGAAATATATTTTTTCGTGCAAAACAAGTGGATTTCTACTTAGACTTTATTGTGGGTTAGTAAGTAAAAATATGATCTTTAGAACACTTATATGTAATATAACTATAAACATTACGGTGGGTAGGATGTGGTTGGAAGTAAGGGTTCGGGGGTGGGATGGCCAACGGTGGAGCTTGAAGACATTAAGGGTTAAGGAGGAGACGCGAAACTTGAAATATCGAAACTTTGCTTCTCAACTTACATTACGAAGATCATTTTTAAATACTTATTTTTTGTTCCTTCTCTTACTTTAAAAGATGTTTCATCTTTGCGTCAATTTTGAACCTATTATAGATTTTCTTTGGTTGATTCGATTTTTGTTTAAGTTTTTGGTTTAAACGTTTTCAAAAATCTGTTCCATTTGACTCCAGAGGAAAAATTAAGTTACATCGGTATTTATATTAAACAGCATAACTGTCTAATGAATTGGAGGGAGAACAAAAGAACATTTAAAATTTTCAGGCACGAACAAAAATCAAAGGTAAAAGTTATGGAAGAAAGAAAATAAAAGGATGAAATTTATTGAATAAAGAAAAGGAATAATAGTTACTCTCTCCGTTTCAAAAAGAATGACCTACTTTGACTTGACACAAAGTTTAAGAAAATTAAGAAGACTTTTGAATCTTGTGACCTTAAATTAAAGTAGTGTCAAATGTACCAAAATATCCTTTAATCTTGTGGTCATAAATATGTCATGTAGAAAGTTGAAATTAAAGTATTGTCAAAAAGAAAAGGAGTCATTCTTTTTTAAACGGACTAAAAAGAAAAGTAGGTCATTCTTTTTTAAACGGAAGGAGTACTTTTTGTTGTTTTTTACAACCAATACCAAACCACCATAGCAGTAAATTGAGTTGCTCCTCCTTTAACCAAAGCTCTCGAGTTCGAGCTCTGATTATGAAAAAGTCCTTAGTAGGAAGCGCTACCCCCAAATGAGCCCTATCCGGTGCGAATCGTACTGAACACTAAATGGAAAACAAAAACAAAACAATACCAAAACGAAGACACACACGATAACAAATGTTTCATAAAAATTTGAGATAGAAGTGCAACATCAGAATTTAAAATTTTGACATTTTTCAGTGAAAATTATATAAGGGCTATTTGAAGAGAATTACAAGTCCCACTTTAGTGGGGAAAGGATCTCTACCAAAGAATCACAAGATTCTTTCCTCATTCCTTTGTAGGAGAAGGATAAATTATAAATAACGAATTTTGGATAAAATGTGTGTATAGCACAAGAAATTATTACCACCATAGGATGTGGTGCAGTGGATAGGATTGCTCCTCTTAATCAGAATTCTCGAGTTTGATCTCTGATTATGAAAAAATCCTTGGTATGAAGCGCTACCCTCGAACGGACCCTACCCAGTGCAAATCTAAATTAATCGAGCTCCACTACGGGTACCAAACACCAAATGAAAAAACATAAAAAAAAAAAAAAAAAAAACACAAGAAATTCTTTATTGGAAACGAAAGCCAACAAAAATGTGAGGTAGTTTAATGTTTGGATTGGGGCCCCTGCCACTAAAATATCACAAGCTACTAATAATAGTCAATTAGTGGTGGGTTGCCTAAAGTTGACTTCGCAACTCTACAAGCAAATGATGTCAGCTATGTTTCGAGATCACATCAACCACTGCTCCACACCCTCCCCCTACTCCTTGTAACTACGGAACTATATCGTCTTTTTTCCAATTAAGGTAGCCTAAAGTTGCTGGGTTCTTTTACCCCTCCCTAAAGAGTTCCGATTCTTTTTGCTCACTCAAACTCACAACCTTAAAGTTGCTAGTAAAAGAGGCTACACTAAACTAATTTTGGCTTAAATTGTTGGTGCAAAGAAGCTAAAACAATCTCCTTTTCACATTCTTGGGCAGGTTCTCCCTCCTTAAACAACCAAAGGAGGTCAATGTTTTCCAAAGGTACCATCCCCTTAGACCAGCACTCCACCAGCCGAAACTCCCCAAAGATTGTCTAGTATTGTGGGAGAGAAAGAATTCCTTAGTTATATAATTCTCATAAACAACATATCTAGCTTCTGGTACCAAAAGAAATGGGACAAGCATCACACACATGGACAGGACAGTAGGAGGCAAATTCTGGTGAATAATAGGATGTGGAAAATAAATGAGTGGTATTTTCAGATATTAATGAGTCACAACATATCAATATATGTGCAAATATATATATATACATATATGTAAAACCTATTTATTATACAATGTGAATTGCAAGACACTACTCAAACTATGATCTTTGAGTTTCCCATCAGTTCTTGTAGGGAATCCGAAGTGTATGGTTTAACTCACTTAATTTCGGAATGTAATAGTGATGATGATTGCCTTTCGACATTCATCGCAGAAGCTGAAGATTGGAATCCTACAGTTTGGAATGATGATGATGAAGAGGGAGCTGGGGCCGAGGCTGCAAAGGTTGAGAGAGCGCTTGTGCTACTGGCGTTTAAGCTGGCTCCAGCAAAGGACCCTTCAGCAGCCCTAGGTGCTGGTGGCTGATCAATCTCAAAAATGCCTTCTAACATCTGAACCACTTTGCCCATTGTTGGCCTTTGAGATGGTTGCTCTTGGATGCACCAAAAGCTCACCTGAATTGCTCGGATCACTTGTTCCATATCTATCTCCTGATTGGAAAGCTTTTTGTCCATAATGGCCTCCATATTACCCCTTTCAAATTCTTCATATGCCCACAAAGAGCACTTTTTCCGGTTAGTATCTTCCGAGACTTCAAAATTCCTTTTTCCACTCACTATTTCTAGTAATACCATACCATAACTGTACACGTCAGATTTGGAAGTTATAGGAAGATTGGCCAGCCACTCTGGAGCCAAGTACCCTCTAGTCCCCCTCACATGACTTGTCAAGGTTCTATGCCTGTGGTCCTTTGGGTTAATGAGCTTGGCAAGGCCAAAATCTGATACTTTGGCAGTATAGTTCTCATCCAACAGTATGTTCTCAGGCTTTATGTCACAGTGAACTATACAATCTCGGCATTCCTCATGAAGATAGGTGATACCTCTTGCAGTACCCAAAGCAATGTTAAACCGTTGCTCCCAGTTCAAAAGCCTTCCCGACGAATGATCTTCTGAAAAGAGGAACTTATCAAGAGAACAATTTTTCATGAACTCATAGACCAGCAACCTGTGGCGCCCTTCAGAACAAAAACCAATTAATCTCACCAAATTCAAATGGTGTGTGCTACTAATAGTTGCAACCTCCATTCTGAATTGCTTCTCTCCTTGCTCAATTCCTTCCAGCTGCTTCACTGCAGCAACAGACTTATTAGCCAGAACTGCCCGATAAACAGCCCCAAATCCTCCTGCACCAAGCTTCTCCTTAAACCCCTTGGTTGCCCGCTGAAGCTCCTTGAACGTGAACTGCACAGGGGCACCAGAGGCATATTCAAGAAGTGCATATTGAGATGAGAGTGATGCAAATTTAGAATTGTTCCTACAGCACCAACACCACAAACCACCCTCCAACAGGATCAAACCCAAGAGACTAGCCACAACCACAAGTGCAACAACCCAGCCAGGAACCCTCCCTCTCTTCTTCTCCTGAACAGTTTCTGAAACTACACTGGGATTAGGCATTGAAGGCCCACATATCTTAAGAAATGAAGTACTAGGAAGGGTAGACGCTTGATAACCACTAACAAAATTGGGCTGTTTAATATAACACATCCCCGTTCCATCAGCTAAAGAAGTCGAAGCGACACAAGCACCATTAACAAGACAGTTAAACCTACACGCAGAAATACCAGCAGAAAATATCTGCTCAGATAATTCCGGAGGATAAGTCAAGAACTTAGCATGATCCAATTGCAACATAGTTGCATTGGAAGGACAATTACTAAGATCAACTTTCCTCTTACACCCTTTTCGACTATCATTCAAATCAGTAAGCTCAAAATTCAGAGAGGGACATCCACAAGCTGGACCAGTTTCATTATAACTACAAACCCCAAAATTCCCACAATATCCAAAAACCTGACACTGATCAGTCAAAGCAGCCCATCTCACAGATCGAGTCCCACTACCTTGTGTGGAACTATAAATCCTCAGATTTCCATCAGCATCCAATTTCAAAAACCTTAAAATATTCCCTTCATCAGCATAATCACTACTATAAACAACATTCAAAGGGTTCGAAAGGCTAGGACCAAAAAGTGAAAGAATCCCAATAGGCTGCATTCGCAAACTAGGAGAAGTCAAATTCACATTTGCAGAAGAATTCAACCCAGAATTATAATAAATTATTGAATTATTCCACAAAAGAGACAAGTTCCCATTATTCCTAAGCCTAAAAGAATACACCCCAGATCTCAAAACATGATCAATAGAGAAACTCTGAGAAGGAACAATAGTATCAGTTGGGTTATCGAACGAAGACCATAAGCTTGAACCTGACCCGTTTCTAAGAACAAGATTCCCATTATCATCAACCGAAGCTAATGAAACACCGCGATTAGCAGTTCTAGAACTCCAAACAACATCACTAGAATTACCATTTGTGAGCTGAAGGTCACCGTTGGTGAGGAACCGGAGTGTACCGGAGGAATCAACAGCTCCGCCGTTGATATCGGCGCCGGCAATCCACATGGGTATGTTGTTGTAAGATATAGCTGCGAAATACGTGTTTTGGATAGTGGGGTCCAGTTGTAGGAATGAAAGAGAGAAGGTGTTGTTTGGAGAGGACCATTTGGAGTTTGAGTTGGAAGGTGAAAGAGTAGAACCAGGGAGAATATCAGCGGCTTGTATGGTGATAACAATAACGGTGAAAATGATGATGGATATTAGTTTCATGTTTTGGGTGGAGAGGAAAGAGGTAATTTTTGGCGTTATTTATGAGTTTTGTGCCATTGGAGTTGGAGTTGGGGCAGTGAGATAAGAAGAGAAGAGAAGGTGGGAAGAAGAGGAGACGACTTTGACGTGGGTGTTTTACATTTCTATTTGGTGGATGGACTTTGAATTTTGTTATTTTGGAATTCGTATTTGGGTGGAAGAAAGTTTGGTGAACAATGTGTGTCATTTAACTTTTTGAATACTCCTTTCATTTATTTTTAATTATCATTTATTTCTAAAAAAGTTATTAGAAGTATTAATATCTTAATATTTTGACATACTACAAAAAATAAAAATAAAAATTCTCAAATACTTCCTTCGTTCTTAAATAAGTGTTATTTTTTTTTTATTTATAATATTTTCTGCATTCACTTTTACTTGTCACTATTTTTTTTGTATGAATTTTTATTTTTATTAGTCACTTTTAACATATCAAGAAAAGACAATTTTTTTTTCTATTTTATCCTTAGCATTGATTAATTATTCTTCAAATTATTTTCAAGACATATTACTCGAAACATTAATTAATAGGAAAAATAAGATAAATAATCATATCAATAAATATTTTTCTGATGGGTGTGCCATGTCAAAACGTGACAAATTAAAACAAACCGACGAAACAAATATATAAGATTTCAAGAATATTTTGCTCATAATCTTTCTAATATGTCCTTTTCCAAATTAACAAAATTATTAATGTCTAACTCTTCGTTTTAAATATAAGAGAGTCAACTTGGAAAGAGGTATAAACTATATTTAGAGATAAATTGGTAAAATTATCTTTTATTTTCTACGAGTCAGTAGTTTATTAAAAAGTGTGTCCAACCTAAACACGTATTTAGGAGCGGGGGAAGTAACCTTAACATTAATTACTCATTCTCTCAAATATTTTTTCAAGACTTAACTCATTAATTAATAGGGATAGTGAGTTGAATAGTTATATCAATTATTATTTTGTGGTATGCCAAGTCAAAATATGAGTAGTAAAAATGAATGAATGCAGTAGAACATTGTTAGTGATACATATTCCTAGTGTTACAAAAAGAGACAGAGCAACACAAGAAAATCTGAAGAATTGATATTTATGTACATACTTGAATACAAGAGACTATAATCATATTTATGCACAAGAAATTAAGAAGCAAATGAAAATAAAGTATCTATCACAAAGTAGATCTCTAGAATCTTTAAATATATATTCTACCATAATTAGAATATCTTTACAACATTTACCATATCTTAACACCCTTCCTCAAACTCAAGATGATTTAAAAGAAATCAGATTTAGTTTAGCCATCAAAACTTGAAAACATCTAGGATGATGAAGTTTGGTGAAAATGTCAGTTGATTGATCTAAAGACTCTATAAAAGCTAATTAAATAGCATCAAGACCAATTTGCTAACTAGTAAAATGAAAATCAATCTCAATATGCTTTGTATGCTCATGAAATACAAATTTATGAGCAATTTGAATAGCATTATGATTATCACAGTAAAAATAATGGCAGAAGATTGAGGAACACTCATCTCAACCAATAACCAACGAAACCTTATATCTTAGCAGTAGTATTGGTAAGTGTTTGATATTCTGATTCGAGGCTTGATTGGTAAGTTAAGATTTGTTTCTTGCTTCTCCATAATATAAGAGAATCTCCTAGAAAAATAAAATAACCAGTAGCAAAATATTTCTTAATGGAATCACATCCCCAATCAGCATCAATATATAATTTTAATTTAGCAGAAAAATCAACTGAAAAGTGAAGTCCATGAAACATAGTGCTTTCGACGTAACGAAGAATTCACATAACAAAAACAAAATGAGTAGAACGAGGTACAGTTATGAATTGACTAACAATGTGAACAACATAAGCAATATCTGAATTAGTAATTGTAAAATACATAAGATATCTACAAGTATCCAATAAAGAGTAGCATCACACAATAAAGTACCATTAGTAGAAGAAAACATCAAATTAATCTCAAGAGGGGCGCTCTCAGTTTTATTATTGCTAATACCTGATTTTGATAAAAAAAAATAAAAGCATACTTAATTTGAGATAGAGAAATCATATTATCAGATGTGAGAACTTCGAGGCCCAAGAAATAGTTGAGAGACCCCAAATCTTTATCTCAAAATTGGTACTCAAAAATTCTTTAACCTTTAAAATACTAGCAATATCATCGCAAGTAATAATAATATCATCCACATAAAGAATCAAAAGAGCAATACCTTGTGTTGTCTTGTGTAAAAATGAGCAGTATCATGTGGGCTAGAAGAGAATCCCAGTTTTCTCAATGTTGAAGTAAACTTGACATACCAAGCTTGTGGAATTTGTTTCAAATCATACAACGCATGGAGAAGGTGACATACTTTATTTGGAGGATGATTATATCCTAGTGGTGGTTTCATATAAACCTCAACTTTTAAATATCCATTAAGAAAAGCCTTTTTGACATTCATTTAAGAAAGTCCCCATCCATTAGTTGCTGCAATAGAAAAAAGGGCACGAACAACGGTAACACAAGCTACTGGAGCGAAGGTCTCCTCATAATCAATTTCATACTCTTAGATAAATCCTTGAGCAACCAATTGAGTCTTGTATCTTTCAATAAAACCATTAGATCGTGTCTTAATCTTGTGATTCGCAATCAACAAGAGTCTTATCTGAAGAAGGGTCAACTAAGTTCCAAGTATGAGTTTTATTCAAAGGCCTGCAATTCTTTTTTCATAGTTTGCTGCCATCAAGGATCACTTATTGCCTCTTTATATGTACCAAGCTTATATAAATTAAGCATGGTACAATAACATTAATGATCCCGAAGATAACTAGGAAGACCTTTTTCTATTTCTGTATATGAAGATGAGGTGTTATTAGGAAGAAGAAAAGATGAGGGTACCTGGGATCAATATTCGTATCAAGTGTGGAACTATTAATTGGAGATTCATCATAGGAACTGGACATTATACTATTGTCATGACTTGGACTATCAGATGGGCCTTCATTAAAGAAAAAGGTTATGGTGTGGGGTGAAATGTATGTCTCAGTAGATCATCCTGCTTCAAGATCACTTTGAAAAAGCTCAACAGAAGGATTAGAAAAGAATGAAACTTAGCTTGATGAAATAGACTCAAAATTTAACAGTGAGGCAAATTTAATATGTTCCCAAAAGACAACATGCCAAGAAATATGAATATAATTTGACACAGGATCCCAACAACAATAACCCTTTTGTTTTATCCCATATCCCAGAAAGAAATAAACTCACTGCAAAAAAATCTATCAAATTGTAGTAATTTTTTTGTGTTGATTGTGGCAGTTTTAAACTACCACTAAGTATATAATTTTAGTTTCTAGAAATGTCATAATTACGTATGCCACATAGTTATTATGACAGTTTTTCTGAAACTATTGTAATGGTATAAGTAATAGATGGCAGTTCATGCATGCAAATTGAGGCGGTTATAAACCGTTGAAATGTATACAATACCATACCAACAATGTCTCTACTAGCCTTTTCCAGATTGAGGTGATTATAAACTGTTGAAATGTATATAATACCACTCTACAATGTCTCTACTAGCCTTTTTCTTTCTACTTTGATACTCCATCAATGAATAAATTCAATTCGCTGGTTTACAATAATTTCAACATAAATAATAAAGAAAGATTAAATAGGTAAATAATTCATTATATGTAAAAACATATGCATTTTCAAATTACGTCTTAAAATATTTTAATATTTTATGTAATATTTTACATCCATTCAACATAGCAATGGCAATAACTACACTAAATTCAAAATATAATATTCAACAAGCATGTACTTACATGAATACGTGGTATTACTTTCATATGATATCCTTTTTGAGTTGTTAGGTGATTAGACATACTTCTTATATCTCGTGCTTATAAAAATAAAATAAAATCAAACAAGGAGGTACAAGTTATCAAAATTTCAATCACGATGGACAAGAAAGAGAGAGCTTTCTAATCTAACATATAAGCAAAGAGAAAGAACGCGAATAGGAATCATACTCGTTGTTTTATTTATGGAACAACTGATTTACAAATGCGCAATATGGCAATTTAGAAACCGTTGTATTATATTGTTGCAAGGCTAGAACACATATGACACTTCTTTTATTTCTTAGTATGAATCAAACAGGGCATTCAAACAACCACTAAAGAAAGTCAGACGATTACAAATTGCTTACCAGGTAAAATTCCACAATAAATTCTACATTTATCGATATGCTCAACTTTAAGATCAAATAACCACTCACCAAGTGACCATCTTCATATCTAAATTTATGCAGAATAGGCCTGGAATCACCTTATTTATTCATTATAGGATAATCAAATACAAGACTAGTTCTTAATTATTTAGATTAAATTGATAACAACCTTGTATCTGATCAATACTTGTCATCCACGTCAGTAACTCAAAAGAAGTTTTCCATCAATTTAAGAGAAATAAAAAATCAATCAACATAGAGCATTGCAAAAATATGTAACATGACTAGGTTCATGCACTAATGAAATAGATACCAACAATTTGTCTTACGATTTATTAGAAAAATATTTTTTTGAGGTCTCTTGAGATGACATATATTTGTCCAATTACACGCCAAAAGTACTTATTGCTCGCCTACCCAAATTTTCAGAACTTGGGTTCATAGTACTTAACATTCCCGCAAAGAAAATAAAAATTATTGACATAAGTTTTACGATCTGAGAAAATTTTGAAATTGAAAGTTTCAAAATTACTTTTGATAGAGAATTGATCCTGATTTCATCATCCTATGTACACCGTAGATTTCAAAAGATGCCTGCATAGATTCATAGTTAGAGTATCTACAATATCAAGGCAATCAGGTATACAATTTTCAAAGAGTTTAACTTCAATGCACTAACTGTTCTTTTAAAAAAATTACTTTATCAAGTCACTTAACGTGAACAACATCATTAAAAGAGAGTGAATATACCTACATTAATATGCATATCGTCATCAACCTTTACATATAAATTCGGTCTCCCATTATGAAACTGCAGTGGTAAATAAAGCTTTCATTTTTGCATACAATTCATGGTATCCTTCTATGTGATCCTGTAAAATAGTAATATGAGATCATGAGAATAAAATCACAAGCTAAAAAAAGTAAATACAAATCAAATTAAAGCTTGTTCTTACCACACAAAGAATATCATTGTGTTGAGCATCTTCAAGATAAATGACTCAATCTAAAATGCTATTAGATGTAGCAGTGTAAAAAAATAACACTCGAGCTTTAGTCCAAAATTTATGATCATGAAAAAAGAAAATATAAAAGAATCAAATAATAGTATGACCTCTCTAGTTAAGAAAAGGCTAAACAGAACAATTGTATCATTTCAATATGAAAACTTTAGAATACAACCAGTGGCAGAATCAAGATTTTCACTAAGGAAATTTAAAATATAAAGAAGTAAACACACGTGAAGTTAAGACTCTCAAGTAATTATTTACACATTTTCCATCTTTACAATCTCAAGTTCTATACCACATTAAATACAAAAGGCAAAGAAATAGGCATGCATGTGCCAGTGTTGTACGTGTTATCCTGTTATTTTTTTACCAGAACCATGTGAAACACCCTCGGTTGTGGCCTTGGAATTTTTTTTGAGTTTGTACTCTCTGGACATCATACGACTTGAGATTACAAGTCGTATGATGTGAGTATGATTTAGGAGCCTAAGTCATATGTTAAACAGTGTGTTCTAGGTCATTTTTTGTCCAAGGTACGACAAAACTCCATACGAGTCGTATGAAGATGGTACGAGAGAGTAGGGCCAATAGTATGTTAAACAGTGTGCATTCTTGATCATGTGCTGCCTAGGGTACAATTTAGGGGTACTACTCGTATGATTGAATACGGGTGAGGGGTCCAAACCGTACCCACCCGTGGAAATTTTTTCAGTTTAAGTTGGGAGTATTCTGGATATTTTTTCTCTTAACTTCTTCTAACCCCATGACTTAAAAAACTTTTGGGACTTCATTTACCCTATTATTCTCAATCAAACACACTCTAAAAATTCTCAAATCTCTCTCAAGCTTTTGGTTCAAGAAAGGGATAGGGTTTCCTCAAGGTGATTCAATTAGGGAATTTCAAGAATAAATATCTCTTTCTTCCTTGGTATCTAAGGCATATTACTCCTCCTTGATAACACTCAACTTACACATCAAATTAAGTGCAAGGCAGTAATCGTCAATAAATTTCCCAACTTAGGAATCGAGGGCGAATCCACGAGGAACAATGTGAGTGGCGATCAAATTAATTTGAAATGATAGATACAAGTTAAATTCAAAAAAATAACACAAAAAGATAAAATAGAGGACATAGGTTCCTACACTAGTATTTCTTTTTTTGAATTTTTCTAGTATAATTTTGGTGCTACGAATAATTAGAGTTTAACAATTAAGCATAAATCTTGGGATTATGCATTACTACGGGAGTAACATGTAGGAGTTAGTAATCAACATCAATTTAGTAAGTCAACTATGGATAGGCTTGGTTATATCTTTTGATGTTAGTTTTTCGACAAAACACCAAACTTTTACCCATTGATTCTTTCAAATACCTAATAGGTGTGTTCAATAATTTGTAACCACAACCTTAATCTACGCATCCCTATTTCTACGATGATACCCATGGTATAGTCAACCTCACATTCACCCTTATATCTAAGATAGTGAAAATTTAGCAAACTACACACATAACTGTCTATCATTGCTTTGGTTTCCATATCCCTCTTTTAATGATGATATGGATTCCTACATTTCACCCAAAACCCTTCTTTCAAAGATGTCCTTGAGCTTTCTAGAGCTTGGAGCTTTCACTCATCAAACCCATATGGGTATTTGGGGCTTTTACCCATCAAATCCCAACCAAATTGGCATAGCAATGATAAAACCCATAAACATGAATTACCAAATAGATGCTAACAATGACAATCCACACACACTTTAACCCCTATTCACAAATAAACCCAAGAGGGAGATTTGCTATACATAAGATAAATAAGCATAGATATACCCATAATCGCCATTGAGATGAATTGTTGAAGATTTAAGTGAATGTTACTTCAAACTTAGCTCTCCCATAATATCACTAATAGTAGTGAGCAAATCTTTTACTTAGAAAGTCTCTAATGTATTATAAACCCAAAATTTACACAATATTTTTTTCTCCAAAAATGGAGGCTATGGAGTTAATAGCTAAAACCTAAAAATAGGGGAAGACAGAATATGATGCATGAGGCTAGGGTTTGAGTCTTTTTGTTAAAATTGGTATCAACCACGTGTATTTCTAAATTTTCCCTTAGGCTGAAACTTTTGCTGAGCCGCGATCGCACCAACTTGGCCACCACCGCGGCTACCACGACTGCAACCGCGACAAACTCACCCGACCACAGTTGACTGACCATCTTTGACTACTGCGACTACGGTCAACGGACCGCGTCCATGGTCCCTAAGGCTCTTCTATTGTAAGTCTTTTGCTGTGCTTTTTCTTCACCCCTTTGATTATTTTAAGCTCCAATCCATATTTTTCTATCTTTTCAACTCTATACCTGCAAAGAGTGGATATTAGTGCATTTACTCACGAATATGTGTCATTTATTCATTCAAATCAAGGTAATGTACATGAAGGTTGAGTGAGAATTAGTGGTAAAATCACCTCTCATCAACACCCCCAACTTACAACATTTGCTTATCCTCAAGTAACACTACCTCTTACCATGAGACATCATTATTTATGCCCAGACTTTATGCCTTAAAGGTCATAGTGACTCAACTAACGTTGCAACCACCAGTAGTTCATTGCAAACGGGATAAACTATTCTCCACAACACCCCTCATAATAAGATGGAACATTCAAGGATGCACAAGACTCTTTAAGATCAATCGAGCAACAAAAGCCAATACTCTAGAAGTGGCTCATCTTTGACTAAAACTAAACTATACTCTACTTGCCTCATTATTCGGAAGGTGATAAAAATCACCCACCTCAACTCGTTCACATGCCAACCTTACAAGAAAATGAATTTCCACACACCAAACTACCAAACATGTAAGAAGGAATTTTAAGTGTAAAAATTCTCTCCCCCATGAAAGAAATCTCTATGCAATAAATGTCGTACCATAGGCTTTCCCCTATTTTCAATCGTTACTATGAAGAAAGTATATGGTTGGAGATCTCAAAGGACTTTCTAAGCTTGTAACGCAGGTTTGGGTTAGGATAGGATATCATTTGGGAACAACATGGCTACACCCTTCTTTGAACGTCTACATCACACTTTATAATCCTTCTCTTTGACTAAGGATCACTATCCTTGATTTTCTTTATTTTCTTATGCCTACTTTTCGCTTTCTTTGACCACCCATTTTTTTTTCATGTTTTTTTCTTACAACTTTTTGTGCAATAAATTCCTTTTGTTGGGTCCTTTCTTTTCTATTTCTTTCACTTTTAACACATAGGCAAATTTTGCATTTTACTGACACTTTGTGGCTACAAACTTTCTTCCATTAACTTTCACCACCTCCAACTTAGGCTTTAAGCCTCACATTTCATTTTCAAGTTCAAGGAGGGTATGGTTCAAAAGAAGGATAAAAAGAATGAAACACAACTTGTAATGAGTTTTCCAACGAAAGGTCCAAAGGCTCAAAGTGGGTAACTAGGGATTGCAATTATGCATAAGTAGGATTTTTAGGCTAGAGTGGGTTCCAAAATCATAAAGATGGCCTAAGATTATTTCTCCCACCACATAAAATCAAAATTAGTTTTGAAAGACTACCGGACAAATGTTAGATAATACAAGTACACAAGAGATGAAAGCTAATGGCTCACCACACATGGCATGTAAAATTTGCTAAGGGAGCTTAAATGCCCCTCTCATTGGAGACAAAAGTGGAGTATTTATCATTATTCACAAGACAAAAATTTGCGAAGCCACAAAAAGAGAATTTTTTTTGTTATAATATTGCTCACGTTCATGCCCTTGATTTTTCAAAAATTTTGGACCGGAGGGGAGGGGGTAGGGTTGTTCATTTTGCATTAGCCTCTCGCACATTTTTCTAAACTATGGCTGCAACCAAAGCCTTAGTCTCATATTTAGGCTCAAAATAGGCAAACTACCCATATGGCTACTCAGACTTCGCCAATGGTGTAAAAAGTGACCCCAACTTTACAAAATCCAATGACACAGGTACTCAGACTTCCCTTGTATATTTGATAGTTATTATATGAGTACTCATAATTAACCTACACCTATGTCTCAAAACTCAAACGCAACACTAGTCATGCATCACTAAAATCCACAATAAAATCTAAAGTACTAAGAGACAAACTAAAAATTTAAGAGAAAAGCATGATAATCCATAAAACGTGGGCACCAATCGGGTACCCCAAAATGTAGCATCCCAAAACACAATAAAAACCATATCCAAAAATCATCTAAAACAAACATCAAATTAAATATACGGGGGCACCCCCAACTATAAGAATGCAGTGTCCTTACTGCAAGTGAAATCAAGTGAAAGTAAAAGGATCTTCCTGAATATGCATCACGAGTCGCTCTCTCCTATTGAATCTGTATCCTCACCACCATCCTCAGTATTTAAACACTAAGCAGGTGCTTTATCATCACTGTCAATCCTAGAAGAAGAAAGTTTGGCATTAGGCTTCAGGGCCTTCCACACACCATTAACCCCTTTCTATATTTTGTTGAAAAATTTATCTTTTTTCTTCTCTCTCTTTAACATCTTCTCATGTGATGCCTGGTGGTCCCTGTGAGATGCATCCAAGGTTGAATAAGATCTCTCTATGTTGGCTACTGTAGCACCCTATGTCTTCTATTTTTTCTTGTAATTCTCATAATCTGTAATGGACACATATAAATGACGCCTAGTGGATGGATCCCCCAGTCCATGAGGAAAACCTGCTAAAAACTCTATAATGGCCCTAGAATTAACACCAAAGTCATCCAAAGGCCCAGTGGTGGATGGCCTACAAGATTCAGGCTCATCAGCTGCTAACTTGTTTAAGTCAGCTTTTCATTTCTTGTTGTGACCAGGTGCACCTTCTCCCTTTATTTTGAGTGGAGTGATGTAGGGACTTGGTTTTACCCAGGTATCTGTAGGATACTCTTCCACCCCTGTTTTTCTATACAGTTCAGTAATAAGAGAAAGGAAGGGAACAAGTCTACCACCTTGAATCTTGTATTGCCTCTATTCTTCAAGGATAATCTAGCCCACATTTAGATCAATGCCAGTCATCAGGAAGGCTACCATACGAGCTCGCAAATCAATGATAGACGTCATGTGGGTACATGGTGCGACTTTGTTACGAATAATGTGAAACCAAATTTTTGCCTCCGCTGATAATTTGTGCGTAGAGATCCCTCTTTTGGTACCAGCCCAGGAAACCTCTTTATTTGGGAAAAGAATGTTAGCCATCCAAGTTCCTGACTTGTGTCCCTTTTCTTAAAAGTCTTCCATGTCAGTATCCTGAAGCACATGCACTTTATTAACTTGTTGCACTCTAAAATGCATATTCCTTCCCCAAATCTTCATTACTAGGTTTGCAAGAGAGATAGCGCTCAGATTTACGTAAAACTCCCACACTAATTGCTCATTTTCCTCATAAGGATCTGGGACAAATAATATCCATCCGGAAGTATCAAGCCTTTCAAATAATCCTGGATACTATTCTGGGACCCTATTGATGCACACGTCTCTCTCCAATAATAATTTGGCTCTCAGGAGGTCATTATTGTACTGTTTGTGGCATTCTGGGACCATGAATTAGATGTGGTTGTAATCTACCATTATTAGGTTTAGAACCTATAATAAATGTCAACTCAATCCAATATTAATGTTATCATACCAACAACATGATAGAACCAACAACTAAACTCATGTTGTAGTGTTATGGGCGGTTTCGGGGGTGGTTAAGGATGTGTAGAAATTTCGACGTCTGCCAAAATCTACTCTCAGGTATGGAGATCGAGGAACATTGACCACGACATGGTTATCCGATTGCGGTCATAGGGACCGTGATTGCGGTCATCGGGACCGCGATTGCGGTCATCAGGACCGCGATTGCGGTCATCGGGACCGCGATTGCGGTACCTAAGACCAGGTATGACAGTTTATACACAGTGTTTGGAATATAATTTTAACCCCAATACCTTATTTTAACTAGGCATGGTAACATTATAATCAATGAATTTGAGCCTATAGTGTATGATTGTAGCCCCTAAACTTGAAAGAAATCAAACTAAACTCGTTGGTGAATTAAATCGAACATATGGAGTAAACGATTACTCTAACCTTTTAAAGCTTAAACTTGGGTACTCAAGACCTCCTCATTAGTGTGTACACCTATTATAATAGCCAACCACAACAAAAATTGCAACCAAGCATTTATTTAGCAATGAAAATACTATTTCGGGCCTTTTTTTACCCTATAAGTTCTAAACATGCAATTTTTATATCAAAATCAAAGAATGTACGACCACTTACCGGTGTAGAAGATGCAAACTAGTGAATTGATTCTTGGGTATGCAATGGAATACCAAAAATTAGAGAGGATTTTGAGAGAAAATGAGGAAGGATTGTGGGGTGAAATGGGCAGTCGGAGGGTCTTTTAAGATGAATTGAGTGCGATTGCGTTCCTAGTTCTGCAATCTCGGTCACACAACCTTTGCGATTGTGGTGGAACGGACCGCGGTCGTGGTAACTGAGACCAAATAATCAGGTTTTCTGCACTTTTGTTTAGTTCAGATTGCTAATTTCACCTGTTCCCTCTTCCATTTCCATCAAAATTCATCTGAGCACCAATATTTTAGGGATTATGAATGCACAAAAACAAGAATACAAATTAATTCTACTCTAACATGCATAAAGAAAAAGGATATGTTCCACTTTTTATGGCATGATGGGTTGCCTCCCATCGAGCGCTTAGTTTAACGTCGTGGAGCGATGCCTCCACTCCTTTCTTTTATGTTTCCACTTAGAAAATTTTAATCTTTTTCCCAGCTTTCATTCAATATGCAATAAGCGACAGAGGGACAGAAGATTTAATTTTTCCAAGATGAAAATTGGAAAATGTGAGGAAATGGAGAGTAAGCTTCGATCTCACCATTTTGAAGACTTAATCCTTTTACCCAACTTCACATCAGATTTTTGATTTGGCTCCTTGACTAAAAGTGAGTACATCAATAGGCCATTCCTTGTACATAGGAAATTGAACTCCTTAGCCTTTGATGGATGGGATTCTATGTGCTCCCTTGGAATGTCAAACTCCAAAATATAAGATTCAGACTCCGTCATCCCACAATCCTTTATTTGTTAAAAGAGATGGATCCTCATCACATCCTCTAAGAATAATGTTAAAAAGTGGGTTGAACGAGGTCCAACGCCTAATTTTGGGTTAACCTCCTCCGAAGCATCTTCACCCCAAAATGAACTAGAGTCATTATAAGAGATTTGCTTTAATTCTTCTCTTGACTCTAGTATCATTTCTTTTATTTTGGATTCTTCTTCCTCAAATGAGTCAGATGATTGGGAAGTCACCGAGGAGTCTTCTCTATCAAGATTGTTGTCATAGCTTGGTTTGTCTTCTTGGAAGATGGGCATGTTACGAATTATTTTAAGCTTTTTACTTTTTCCCATTACCTCCTTCTTAATAGTTGTCCATTCTTGATGCATGTATTCTATATTCTCTCCCATTGTATCTACCTAATCCAAAATAGCTAATAACCTTGGGCCATAACTATTGGACTTGGTTTGTTGCTCTTTTTTTTTCTTATCATAAGACCTATTAATCTCATAAGAAGAACTAGCAATTTGATTAGTATAATAGGGGGGAGGGGCATTTGGACAACCATCCCAATGTCCATTTCGACTACCACACAAAGGACAACCATACTCTCTATAGGATCGAGATGGTGATTCTGTCTCTCTCCGAGGAGCATAGTTACAATCTCTCCTGAAGTGTGGTCCATCACAATATGAACATGGGTTGTCAAGATAGGACTTCTAACTATCCAACTCATACTTGGTGGAAGATGCCATAGAGAAAGGTAAAAATAAAATAAAATCTACCTACAAAGAAAATCACAAACACATATATACAAGCTTGAATTCAAGCAAGCAAATTAAAATTTCAAACTAACTTAATACGCCAAATTATTCCTCGGCAATGACGCCATTTTGATAACTCTCAACTTACACATCAAATTTAGTGAAAGACGATCGTCGTCAATATATTTGCCCAACTTTGGAGTAAGGGTCGAATCCATGAGGAACAACGTGAGTGGCGACCAAATTAATTTGAAATGATAGATATAAGTTAAATTCAAACAAATGTTAAAAAAGATAAAATGAGGGAGATAGGTTCCAACACTAGTATTTCTTTTTTTGAATTTTTCTAGTATAAATTCGGGGCAACGAATAATTAGAGTTTAACAATTAAGAATGGATCTTGAGATTATGCATTACTAAGGGAGTGACATTTGGGAGTTAGTAATCAAAATCAATTTAGTAAGTCAAAAATGGATAGGCTTGGTTATAGATTTTGATGCTAGTCTTTTGACAAAACACCAAACTTTCACCCATTGATTCTTTCGAATACCTAATAGGTGTGTTCAACACTTTTTAACCACAACCTCAATCTAGGCATCCCTATTTCTAGGATGATACCCATGGTATAGTAAACCTTACATTCACACTATGTCTAAGACAGTAAAAATTTAGCAAACTATACACATAATTGTCTATCATTGTTTTGGTTTCCACATGTCTCTTTCAAGGATGATATGGACCTACATTTCACCCAAAAACCTTCTTTCAAAGATGGCCTTGAGATTTCTAGAGCTTTGAGCTTTCACTCATCAAACACATGTGGGTATTTGGGGCTTTCACCCATCAAATTCCAACAAAATTAGCATATCAATAATAAAACCCATAAACATAAATTACCAAATAGATGCTAACAATAAAAATCCACACACACTTTAACCCCTATTCACACATAACCCCAAGAGGGAGATTTAGCTAAACATAAGATAAATAAGCATAGATATACCCATAATCTCTATTGAAATGAATTGTTGAAGATTTAAGTGAATGTTACTTAAAATTTAGCTCTCCCACAATATCAACAATGGTAGTGAGCAAGTCTTCCACTTAGAAAGTATCCAATGTATTCGTCACCCAAAATTTACACAATATTTTCTTCTAAAAAAATGAAGGCTATGGAGTTAATAGCTAAAACCTAAAAATTGGGGAAGATGGAATATGATGTATGAGGTTAGGGTTTGAGTCTTTTTTTATCAAAACTGGGATCAACCACGTGAATTCCAATTTTTTTTCTTGGGTTGAATATTTTCGCTGAGCCGCGATCGCACTAACTTGGTCGCGATCGCGGTTGACTGACCATCTTTGACTACTACAACCGTGGTACCTGAGGCTCTTCTGTTGTAGGTCTTCAGCTGCACTTTTCCTTTTCCCTTTTGATAATTTTAAGCTCCAATCTATAGCTTTCTATATTTTCAACTCTATACCTGCAAAAAGTGGATATTAGTGCATTTACTCACAAATATGTTTCATTTATTCATTAAGTTAAGGTAATGTACATGAATATTGAGTGAGAATAAGTGGTAAAATCACCTCTCATCACTTCCTAATTGTTAGTTCAAACTAAGAGCATGTTTTACTTGATGGTTTTCATGGAATAATTATGTGTTTGTGTTAGTTTTGAAATATATGTTGGGGGTTTTGGTTATTAATGGTTGGATAAGGGTTTCACATGTTCTATATATGGGTTTTCATGTTATAATATTGATTTGAACATATGGTTGCATGGTAATAGTTAATTGGTTCTTGGTTTTAGTTTTGGAAACTATATGCCCTCAACATATTTGTTAAAATGCCTTTAAAAATATTTTTGTCACGTAGTTTGACTTTTATTAAAAACCTTGCATTGCATAATATTGAAATGGAACCCAAATTGGTTTGATTGAATTAAATGATTTGGAAAGGACTTGATGGCCACAGTTTTGATTAATTAAAAATCCTATGGGGTACATGGGAATCCCCTAAGTGTTGGTTTATGAAACTTCTTGCAAGTTATATTTGGTATGGCGATACTACTTCATAATGTCTCGATAATTAACTCGCGAAATTAGTGGTTTGGTTTTATGCTAAAGGTTTTAATTAGGCGATAATAGCGGATTATGATAGCTAATCGTGAAGGTGTGAGTCCAATGGACGGACACTAAAAACTCATATTTGCCAACATGGGGGTTGGTCATGGTGACCATAAACTTGTGGGGTATATAGGAATCCCCTAAGTTATACTTGTATATATGTATCATGGAGGGTGAATGGTACATGGGAATCCCTGACCCCTATGATACCTCCAGTTTGTGTGGCTATACGCACTGGGGTCCGTTCAGGGGGTAACACTGGACCCATATAGCTCGTGGGTGGTTTTAGGACGGTCAAGTTACACAAACCTAGGTTAAGATTTTAAATGCATGCTAAACTCGATTCTCTTTCCCGGTATGGTATATATGTATGTGATTGCATATGGTTATTTACTTTGGTTTTGAATGATGGCATTATATTATCCTTATTCCTAAGTACATGCTAGCTTTCACTCGCTAACCCATCTTCGGGTGTTTCATTCCCACGCGATGCAAGAATCGTCCATGCTACTCCTCCAGCTCAGTGATTGGATTTGGGGACAATTTTATGTTAGACTAAAGTGGTGAGCTTCCATTCTCTAAAAGACTCCATTTCATGCTATGGACTTTTATACATAGTTTTGTTTATTGCTTGGACTTTGGTTTTTGGCTATGATCGTGGGCATGTCCCTAGTGGATGTTCTTTGTTTTTGGTTAGAGGATTTGTATGACTACTATGGGCATGGGCAGTGTGCGTATTGGTGTTAACCTTGGCATTGGTATTGGTACTAGGGTTATCACCGGTTGGACGTTTGGTTGGTTATGGTTATGGATTTTACTATTGTCTTTCAATTATAATTCTTCTATCTTTTTATATATTCAGAATCATCCGACATGGGTTGCAAGGAGGTTATGGTTGGGTATTAGGAGTGGTGTTTGGTCCTGATTGGACTTGAGATACCTGACACGACTAAGCCCTGGTTTGGGTCGTGTCAGATTGGTATCAGAGCCCTAAGTTCATGGTC
The DNA here is from genome assembly GCA_030864215.1 of Capsicum pubescens. Taxonomy (NCBI): domain Eukaryota; kingdom Viridiplantae; phylum Streptophyta; class Magnoliopsida; order Solanales; family Solanaceae; genus Capsicum; species Capsicum pubescens. The sequence continues at coordinate 107,234,466 of CM061541.1, read as the reverse complement.
AATTGTGAGTCCACAAAACCATGTCGGGTAGAGTCTCTTTTAATGGTGTGTATCGTACTACACTCATAAAGGAGAGGCTATAAGCCATTTAGGAATGTTTCTCTTTCCATTTAGGAATGTTTCTCTTTCTTATGTTTTATTTTCGAGCTGTAGTGTCTAAGTTCCTAAATTCTTCTCTAGTTCTTATTTGTTCGCTTTTCAGATCATGCCTTGTAACACCCCGTATTTCCCTAGCTTAAATTAACTCTCAGTCTATGAGTTATCTTATATAAAATTTTAAAATACTCAGTTTTTTTCAGTATAGAGCTCACCAATACGTAGGAAATTCAGTTAGCTTTCCAACGATATAAAATTCACCCAAATCTGATACCCGAGCGAAGAGTTAGAGTCATTTTAGTGAAAGAATGTACCAACTGGCACTGCAGAGCATCGCGGAGTTGGACCAAATGACAATTATCAAATACAGAAAGGCATCGTGATCATGGCGCGTCGCACCACTAGCTAATATCATAATTGTCTGATTCCAGTATTCCAACACGATCCCACCGCGTCACGATGAGTCCAAAATTTAGAATCAAAGGGACTCCGCGATTCCACTGCGTTACGCCAAGCCCTCAGTTCCCAATTGTTGAATTCAAGTGACACGGAGAGATAGCGCCGTGTCACACCAAGTGCCTAAATTGTTTTTTCAGTGATGAAGATTGAAAAAACTTTTCATGGGTAATAGGGTCTTTCTCTATAACCCAGATTAGCTTAAACACGAAATTATGCCTTAAATACCCTATTATGTCATTATTTACTCACTTTCTCTCAAGAATAAAACATTCTCTCTCAAAGAGGCAAAAACCATAGTTCAAGAAATCAAGAACAAACTCATGAAATTCTTCAAGAACTTCAAGAATCCATAAGATTCAAGTATGTTAGGTGTTCATTCATGGGCTCCTTTCACCCATGAAGTCCAAGAACCATTTTTAAAATACAAAGATTGTGTATTTATGAATTTTCATGATTTAGTTGAATTGAATTCATGTTCATGTTATTGTTGGGTTTTAATCTATGAGTTAAAATTACAAGTTCCAAGAATTGATCCTAGTATGTGTTGATTTACATGATATTCATGATAAACCCTTCAATTTGTAAGTTGATTATTGAAACCATGTCAACCCTAAGTGTTTATGATTTAGTAATTCAGTTATGCCTTCCATGTGTTTGATAAATTATCCATGAGAGTGAAATAATGCCATTAAAGCATGCTAACTTTTCTTCCCCATTCATGTACAAGTTAATGCATTGCAAGTGTTTGATGAAATGCCTCTATGAATGAATTATGACCAAATGAATATTGTTATATTATTCAAGGTTATGCTATGCCTTTATTTTTATGCTATCGAGTTCTGGGGGTATTTAATACCCGACAATCTAGCTGTTTACCTAGAGCCAGCGTCAATTACATAATAGTATCAACCATGTCACGATCAATAGAATTCAGTCAGCTATAGAACTTAGGAAAACTCAATATCAATCCAGTCTAGTTCAGTATAATCAATTCAGTGTCTTTAAGTTGGGAGTAGGATTTAGCACTGAGCGAGTGCAGGGATGATAGCTTCCCCGTCAGAGTGGCAAAGTCATTAATAGTAGTCCCTGAACGCCAGAACTTCATAGCCAGTGCAGGATGAGAAGTCACCCATCAGACTAGGCTTGACTACCTCCCAGGGGTCACCTATTATATTAGGCTAGGCTCCGCCCAAGTGTCACCCATCAGTTAGGCTTGGCATCCTAGTTTTCCAGTGTTAGTACCCGTGGCACGATATTAGCACCCTTCCAACTGAGGTCACGGATTGGATCCCTATCAGCTCATTGGGGCATGTCGGTTAGATGATTACCTACCATAGTCTCAGTTTAGAATTCAGTTTAGTTCTACAGAATCAGGACTGTCAGACACAGTCAGTCAGTATCAGTAATTCAATTATCAGTAACTTCAGATATCATTTACTCGATTATCAGAACTCAGTACTTAGATTCAGAAAAGCTCAGATATAATATATATATATATACATATATATATATATATATGTATGTGTACAATATTACATAACAGTATTTATAACAGTTTCAGTTATGCATGTACTCGCAAACCTAGTTACTCTATATCATTTAGTCAGTTATTGTTCATGCATATGAACCCTTGCATTCAGCCTTTTCTTATCTAGCATACCAGTACATTCCACGTACTGACGCATACCTTTTCTTTGTGCTATAATGTCTCATATCATAGGTTTGGATGCTCAGGTTCCTGACCGCGCTTAGATAGATCCAGTTATGAGCAACAGATTTAGTAGTGAGTCCTTATCTATCAAGGATATACTTTTATTTTAGTATTTAAGTTTATCAATAGTTCAGTAGTTGGGGGCTTGTCTCATCAACTCCATATTCAGGCTGTTCAGTTAGAGGCTTTCCGACTAGACCAGTTCAGACAGTGTTTAGTTTTTAGATGTTTTTACCAGATGTTATTATTTATCACTATTTCGATTTTAAACCTTATGGAAATTCAACCTAATTCCGTATTTATTTCAGTATTATTATTCAGTGCTCATAGAAGATATCAGTCATGGGTTAGATTATGATCCTTCGGTGTTGTAAGCACCGTGTAGCGTCTAAGGTACAAACTCGGGGCATTACAAACCTGGTATCAGAGCCTAAGGTTAAATAGAGTCCTAGGTAATTTTAAAGATGCATCAAGTAGAGTCTTGTACATGGGTGTGTAGCGTGCCACACTTATGGACAGGAGGCTATGAGTTGTTTTAAGAAAAGTTTCCCTTCTTTCATTATTCATGTCGTGCGAGTGATCATAAGCTCAAGTTAAACTCTCAGTCTAATCCTTTTCTTCTTTTCGATTACAAAACATGCCTCTTAAAAAGACTAACATAAGAAGAACTGGAAATCAGTCAACCCTTCAGCTCATTCAGGCAGATCCCCTGGACGAGCATGTCTCCCATGCAGAATTCAAAGTTGTATTCACTACTTTAGCTAATTCTGTAACAACTCAGAATAAACGACCAACTATTGTTCAGGCCAACCCAGTGGAAAATACTACTGCAGCTAGGATTTGAGACTTCACCCGAATGAATCCTCCCCTGTTCTCAGGATCTAAGTTAGAAGAGGATCCACAGGAGTTCCTCAATCAAGTTCAGAAAGTTACAGATATTATATGAGTGCCTTCCAGTGAGAGTGCTAAGTTAGCTGCCTATCAGCTATAAGATATAGCTCATACATGGTTTAAGTAGTGGAAGTTAGATAGGGGTGCAGATGTAGAGCCCATAGAATGAAAAGAGTTTGCTACCTCTTTTCTAGATAGATTCTTTCCTTTAGAGATAAGAGAAGCCAAAGTGTTAGAGTTCATCAATCTCAGCTAGGGAAGTATGAGTGTAAAAGAGTATTCCCTTAAGTTTACTCAGTTAGCCAGGTATGCTCACCATGTAGTAGCAGACAATAGATCCAGAATGAGCAAGTTTGTATCTGGGGTATCAGATAGTATGGTTAAAGAGTGTAGAACTGCATTGTTTAATAAGGAGATGGACATATCTAGGTTTATGGAACATGCTCAACATATTAAGGAGCAGAAGCTTAAGAAGAAAGAGAGAGAGAACAAGAGAGCTAGAATAAGTAGTTTCAATTTCAATCAGCCAAATTCAGAGGGCGGTAACCATTCCCAGTTTCATCTAAAATCTTCAGTTCCATCTCTGTCCTTGGATATTGCACCAGTACCAAAGTTCAGGAACGAAATTCATGATGGGGTACAAGGCTCCAAAATCCAGGGTAGTGTGAGCAGTGGTTGTACCCATCCACTTTGCGAAGAATGTGGTAGATATCACCTAGCTGCGTGTAGAGCTGACAGTGATGTATGTTTTGGATATGGTAAGACAGGCCACAGGATATGAGAGTGTAGATTAATGGCTTACAGGGGAAAATATTTGCGCCAATAGGTTCAGTACAATCGTCCTTCAGCTCAGTCCGATCGCCCGAATTAGTAGGGTGCCACTTCCAGTGCCACCAATGGGTAATGCACAAATAGACTTTATGCACTTTAGTCCAGACAAGATCAGGAAAATTCTCCTGATGTGGTCATTGGTACGTTACAAATCTTCCATTTACATATTCATTCCTTATTAGATCCAGGAGCTTCTCTATCTTTTATAACTCCTTGCATAACAGTCAACTTGAAGTCAAACTAAAAATCTTAACAAAACCTTTCACAGTGCTTACCTCAGTATGTAAATCTATTCCATCCAGATGAGTATATAAAAATTGCTCGGTTACAGTATTTTAAAAAATCCCTTCAGTTAATTTTGGTAATGGAGTCATTCCATTTCAATTTCCTGATAGACCAATCATTGAATGAAGGGGTAGTATCGCAGTTTCAGTTGATTTAAGTTTGAATCTCTACATTAAACTAGTAGAAAGAGAAGTTGAGAATTCTAAGTTAGTCAGTGTTGAGGTTGCTATATGATGATTATTGGGGAAATAGAAAGCTAAGAATCATGTATCATAAGGAAGTACTAATAGTGGACCTTACATTATCAAGAGTAGTCCTTCAGAATGAGTTTAGTGTTTATGAGCATTGTTATATCTCAGGCTCTAGAGTAAAGTGGTTTTGGTTTGATTTAGAGTTTATTAAGTGGTTCATAGACTTAGAATAATGACTTTAAGCCAAAGGGGAGATAGTAGAACAAGTAACCAAGTCAAACTTTCAGATTTTAGTGGTAATGTCAGTATTTTATAGAAAAGCAGTGGGAGAGGTTGATGCCCAGCCTGTCCTTACCTCAGTGCAAAGTTTTTCACTTCAGCTATCACGATATCTACTCATGTAATACATGTTATCTCTATGATCATAGCTCCTATTCATGCACATTATCTAAAATTATGTACGCTTATAGTTCCTAGTATGAACAGTTCTAATTCACTCAGTGTTATGAATCGTGTTCCATGAATACAGAAACTCCAAACTCGGGTCATGCAGCTCATGACTCATTTACTCATGCTCTACAGTAAGCTCAGTTCCTATGACTTATGCTATACTCCTAATGATCGTCTAAATTCAAATTTCGTCATATATATCCTTAGTTTATATCTCTTGATAAAGTCTAGGATGTTGATATTCTATTCCTCAAGCTTCAGTTAAGTGTCAAGTTTGGTATAATGTCAATTCATGCTTCAGGTCCTCATGTTTTAACCTTCAGTGAACTCTCTTTATGAAATGATGTAGTGATGAGCAGTTACTTAGAAGGGTGAGAGTAAATTTTTCATGTTAAGAAAAGATTATTGCATGCTAGTTTTACACGAGGCTGTAGTTATGAAGATAGGCATGAATGTCATGATGATGTGTAAAGGGCTAATGCATTTTGGAGATTTGAGGAGGCTTGAATATAGTGGGAGTTCTAGATCATACCTTAGTAGGTAGAGTTATTGGTGCCCCGTGCATCGTCTTAGTTTTCCTCATAATCCCAGCCAAGTCAGCATTCTTCGAAGGACATAATATCCCAAGGGGGAGATCACTATAAGCCCCGAGATTTTATGTCCTAAACCTTTCAGTTTCTCTTCACGTAATGAATCCAGTTTGAAGTTACGGGTAATCATAAGTTGACTTTCTCATTCTAAATCTCAGCCATATGGCTATTCCATGGCATGACATGTGTTCAAGAAATTAGTTCAGTTCATGGTATTAGTTCATGTATCATGTTTCAGACTCATTCATATTCTCATGTTCCCATCCATACACGTTCAATAAATGATCTCAAGTTCATTAGTATTCTTAGCTTAAAGTGACGGTCTTTCTTAGATTTACTTAGTTCCATGATCCAGTTATAGTTATAATCTTAGTATCCATTATCGTAGCATATTCATTCATACATTCATAAATTAGTTTAATCATATATTCCATGCATCAGATATGCATGTTAAGTATGTAAATTCAGTCTATCAGTGTTCCTCAGCTTAATCAGTATCATTCGAGGATGAATGTTCCCAAGGGAGAGATATTGTAATACCCCATATTTCCCTAGCTTAAATTAACTCTCAGTCCATGAGTTATCCTATATAAAAATTTTGAATTACTCAGTATTTTTTAGTTTAGAGCTCACCACTGCGTAGGAAATTCAGTTAGCTTTCCAACGATATAAAATTTTCCCAAATTTGATACCCGGGTGAAGAGTTAGAGCAATTTTAGTGAAACAGTGTACCAACTAGCGCTGCAGCGCATTGCAGAGTTGGACCAAATGGAAATTGTCAAATCCAGTAAGGCATCGTAATCATGGCACATCGCGCCACCAGTTAATTTTATAGTTGTTCAGTTCCAGTGTTCCAACACAATCCCACCGCATCACGATGAGTCCAAACTTCAGAATTAAAGGGGCTCCATGATTCCACCGCGTCATGCCATGCCCTTAGTTCCCAATTGTTAAATTCTAGTGACACGACGCGATAGAACTGCGTCACGCCAGGTGTCCAAATCGGGTTTTCTGTGACAAAGATTTTAAAACTTTCTAGGGGTAATAGGGTCTTTTTCCATAATCCTGATTAGACTTAAACACAAAATTATGACCTAAATACCCTATTATGTCATTATTTCCTCACTTTCACTCAAGAATAAAACATTCTCTCTCAAAGAGGAAAAAACCCTAGTTTAAGAAATCAAGAACAAACTCAAGAAATCCTTCAAGAACTTCAAGAATCCAAAAGATTCAGGTATGTTAGGTGTTCATTCATGGGCGCTCCTTTCACCCATGAAGTCCAAGAACCCTTTTAAAATACAAAGATTGTGTATTTATGAATTTTCATGATTTAGTTGAATTGAATTCATGTTCATGTTATTGTTGGGTTTTAATCCATGAGTTAAATTACAAGTTCCAAGAATTAATCCTAGTATGCGTTGATTTACATGATATTCATGATAAACCCTTCAATTTGCAAGTTGATTGTTGAAACCATGTAAACCCTAAGTGTTTATGATTTAATGATTCATTGATTCCTCCCATGTGATTGATAAATTGTCCATGAGAATGAAATATTGCCATTACAGATGCTAACAAGTCCTCCCAATTCATGTACAAGTTAATGCATTGCAAGTGTTTGATGAAATGCCTCTATGAATGAATTATGACCAAGTGAACATTGCTATGTTATTCAAGGTTATCCTATGCCTTTCTTTTTTATGATATTAAGTCCTTGGGGTATTTAATACCCAACAATCTAGCTGTTTACCTAGAGCCAGTGGCAGTTATAGAATAGTATCAGCCATGTCACGATCAGTAAAATTCAGTTAACTACAGAACTCAGTAGAACTCAGTCAGTTACAAAACTCAGGAAAACTCAGTATCAATCCAGTCCAGTTTAGTGTCTTTAAGTTGGGAGTAGGATTTAGCACCGAATGAGTGCAGGGATGATGGCTTACCCGTTAGAGAGGCAGAGTCGTTAGTAGCAGTCCTTGTACTCTAGAATTGCGTAGCCAGCGCAGGATGAAGAGTCACCCATCAGACTAGTCTTGAATACCTCCCAGGGGTTACCCGTTAGATTAGGCTTGGATTTTCCCAGGTGTCACCCGTTATTTAGGCTTGGAATTCTAGTTTTCAAGTGTTAGCACCCGTGGCACGGTATTAGCATATTTCCAATTGGGGTCATAGGTTGGACCCCTATCAGCTCAGATTTGGGGTATGTCAGTTAGATGATTACCTCCCACATTCTCAGTTTCAGTCTTAGTTTAGAATTTAGTTCAGTTCTACAGAATTGGGACTTTCAGACATAGTCACTCAGTATCAGTAATTCAGTTATCAGTAGCTTCAGATGTCAATTACTCGGTTTTCAGAACTTAGTACTTAGCTTCAGAAAAGATCAAATACAATATATATATGTGAAGAGTATTACATATCCAGTATTTGCAGTAGTTTCAGTTATCCATGTACTCTCATACCCACTTACTCTATATTATTCAGTCAGTTATTATTCATGTATATAAACCCTTGCATTCAGCCTTTCCCCATCTAGCATACCAGTACATTCCACAAACTGACGCATACCTTTTCTTTGTGCTATGATGTCTTATATCATAGGTTTAGATGCTTAGGTTCCCGATCGTGCTTAGAAAAATCTAGTTATCAACAACAAATTTAGTAGTGAGTCCTCATCTATTGAGGATATACATTTATTTTTGTATTTCAGTTTATCAGCAATTTAGTAGTTGGAGTTAGTTGGGGGATTTTCCCATCAACTCCATATTCAGGTAGTTCAGTTAGAGGCTTGTAGACTAGACTAGTTTAGACAATGTTTTGTTTTCAGATGATTTTACTAGATGTTATTATTTATCAGTATTTAGATTTTGAACCTTATCACAATCTATCCTAATTCTTCATTTATTTTAGTATAATTATTCAGTGCTTACATTAGATATCAGTCATCGGTTAGGTTATGTTCCTTTGGGGTCATAAGCACCCTGTAGCGTCTGGGGTACTGACTCGGGGCGTTACATGCCTCGACAACATGAAGTTCACAAAAATTTATCTGTCCTAATTGTGGACAATATTGGTGGGATACACTCTACTCATGGGATCCATACCTAGTCTAGGGGTCTAGTTCCTCATTTTCCTAGAGTTCCATCAATTCCCTCTAGTCCATCTCAAACTCCTCAAGCTGAAGTGACGAACTTTGAGTTTTATCAATCCATTCATATGTTGGAATAATTGGTAGCTACACAATAGCAGTGTGGCATTCTTATTACTCTATCTTTTGAGGCCATAAGGGTTGGCTAGTTCATGAGGTTGAACCCTATGACGTTTATGGGGTTAGGGTTGAGGAGAATCTTCAAGTTTTTTTAGATCAGATGGAAAAGATCTTTTGTGTTATGTATTCCACTAATGTGTAGGGCGTGGAGTTTGCCACCTATCAGCTGAAGGATATTGCGTACCAATAGTATAAGGAATAGGAACAGTCAAGGGGTGACGATGCAGGGACATCTCTGTGGGATAATTTTTCTAATGTTTTTCTGGACCACTTCTTCCCTCTGGAGTTGAGGGAAGTGAAAGCAAAATAGTTTATTAATCTGAAGTAGGGTAAGATGTCAGTCAAGGAGTATACCTTGAAGTTCCACCAGTTATCTCGATATGCTCCAACGTTGGTTTCTAGCATGAGGGCTAGAATGGGGAAGTTTACTTTTGGTTTATCCCCTTCTGGTTTGTCACGAGAATTGATTTTAAGAAGTAAAACTGCCTTGTTAATTAAGGGCATGTATATCTCTATGTTGGTTGTGTACAAATAATAGATAGAGAAAGAAAAGAAGAAAAAGGTTAAGTTATGGAAGAGACAGGGAAAGAAGTTCAAATTCTCTGACTAGAGTGGTGGCCAACAGAAGAGTGGCAGGGACAGTGGCAAAAAAAGTGAGGAAATTTTGGGTCTTACTCGATGACTAGTGCCCTTTACTTAAAGCTTTTGGGTGATAGGTGTTTCTATAGTGGCGACAACTTTAGAGCACAGGGTACCCAATCTCAGGCTAGTGGGGCTCAGTTAACTCCAACATACCCCCTATAGTTTTATGGTAGCTTGCATCAAGGTTTTTTAATGAGAGAAGGGACAGGTGCTTCATCGGTGGTCATCCAATGCATATGCTTAGAAACTGTCCAGTTAGTAAGGTTGCTTTGGGGGCAAACAAGGTTCTTGTTGCCTCTTCTTCATCTCTAGAACCAAATGGTGCATCATCTAGATCTGGCACTGGTCAAAACTATCTCTATGCTCTCACTACTCACCAGCAGTCTAAGGCATCACCTGATGTCATGACTAGTATACTGAAACTCTTTTCCTGTGATGCAAATTGTTTACTCTATTTGAGGTCCACTCTCTATTATGTTACCCCATTTGTGTCTATACATTTTAGTGTTGGTCCGGAGTATATTTCAGACCCTTTTTTATTTCTTCCGTAGTATATGACTTTATGATTTTTAGAAGAGTCTATGGGGGGTGTGGTATCTGTTGGTAGTAATGAAACTGTGGTGGATCTGTTTGAATTTGATATGGTGGATTTTGATGTTATATTGGGGATGGATTGGTTGTACTCGTGCTATGTGTGTCTAGACTGTCAGACATGTATGGTTGTCTTTAAATTACCTAATGAGCTAGTTATTGAGTGGGAGGGTGGTTCCTTATCTCCTATGAGGAAATTCATATCATATTTTAGAGCTCAGAGATTAATCTCCAAGGAGTGTAACTATCATCTTGTTCGGGTTAAAGATTCTAACTCGAAAGGTCCTTCTTTGCATTCCATCCTAGTGATGAATGAATTTTCTAAGGTCTTCCCTAATGACCTTCCCAGTGTTCCTCCTGATAGGGATATTGAGTTTAGGATTGATCTTATTCTGGACACTCGTCCAATTTCTATTCCTCCATATAGAATGGCTCCGACTGAGTTGAAGGAGCTTAAGTAGCAACTAAAAGATCTTTTAGATATGGGTTTCATCCATCCTAGTGTGTCCCCATGGGGTGCACCGGTGTTATTCATGTGTAATAAGGATGGTTCATCCATCCTAGTGTGTCCCCATGGGGTGCACCAGTGTTATTCATGCATAATAAGGATGCTTCCATTCGGATGTGTATTGATTACCACCAATTTAATAAGTTGACGGTAAAAAATAAGTATTCCCTTCCAAGGATAGATGATTTATTTGATCAGTTGCTAGGTGCTAAGTTTTTCTCCAAGATTTATCTTCAATTCGAGTATCATCTGTTAAAGATTAGGGAGTTAGATATCCCTAAGACTACCTTTCAAACTTGGTATGGGCATTTTGAGTTCTTGGTGATGTCTTTTGGTTTGACCAATGCCTCGACAACATTCATGGATTTGATGAATACGTTCTTCTATTATTTTCTAGACTTGGTCATGATTGTGTTCATTGACAATATTCTGGTTTACTCTAAGAGTGAGGTAGATCATGCCGATCACCTTCGCATTGTGTTGTAGACCTTGAAGGAGCAACAATTGTATGCCAAGTTTTCAAAATATGTATTTTAGTTGAACACTATCACATTTTTGGGTTATATAATTTCTACTGAAGGGATCATGGTAGATCTATAGAAGGTTGCAGTGGTTAAGATGTGGCCTAGACCCATGACTCCAACCGATATTTGGAGCTTTTTGGGATTAGTTGGCTTCTACAGGAGGTTTGTGGAGGGGTTTTCAACTATAGATGCCCCATTGACTAAATTAACCCAGAATAAGTTAAAGCTCTTGTGATCTGATGCTTGTGAGGTTAGTTTCAAAAAGCTTAAGAATAAGTGTAAGACCCCGCAAAATCCTAAGCTTAACTCAGTCCCTAAAATCTAGCTAAGGGGTCCCAAACTTAGAAAACTCTAGCTAAGTATTCAGACTTACTATTATTTTGGGCGTCATAAGTTGGAAACACTATTTCACGACCTCTATGACTTTAAAATGTCAATCTTTAGGTTGATTCATGATCAGGAATATCAGTAGGTGTTCCCGAATGAGTTTTGGATTTTTTTGACCATGTTTGAACCACGTTTGGGAATCCAAAATAGTGTAGAGCGGTGCGTCAGCCATCGCATCGATCAATATTTTCCTTGGCTTCCAATGGCAATTTTCACAGAAACGACATGGACTTGATGCGGTGTATTGGTCATCGCATCGATGCCAACAACGCGGTGCGTTGTCCTGCGCATCGATAGTTCAACTTTCAGTCTTTTAAACGCGCGTCCAGAGGGGTAAATGGGTCTTTTTCCACCTTATATCAGCCCCCAAAACATATCATTAAGCCGTCCAAAAGGAAAAATATAATCATTCTCTCTAGAATTTATCAAGAACAAACCCTAGTTCATCACATTCAAGATCCAAGACTCAAGGTTTCCACCATTATTCTTTAAGAATTCGCCAACTAAGTTATGTGAAGTGTTCATCCAAGGGTTCCTTCCACCCTTGGAGTTCAAGAAACTCTTTTAAACTTCAAGCAGTTGGAATTTATGACTTCTATGATTGGAATTAAAGTGTATTCAGGATTATTATTTCAATTAGACTTCTATTTCATGATTTACTATACGTATCATGTGGAATTGGTTATTATGTGTGTAGATTCATATGAATCCATGTTAAACCCCTTAAAATTATGAAATTGGAAGTGAATCATGATGCCCTCTTATTATGTGCATATATTATGCTCACCAAGTACTTGATGAATTGTTTATGTGAACTAATAAGGGAAAGAAATCATGTCATGCTAGCTTATGTGCAAGTTATACCATGCAAGTGTTTGATAAAATGTCTCTATAGATACATTATGAACAAGTGTGCATTTTATGCTATACAAGATCATGTGATGCTTTACTTTTCATGCTATCAAGTCTTGGGGGCATTTAATACCCGATAATTTAGCTGTTTACCTAGTGCTAGTGTCAGATACAAAATAATTTTAGTTATGTCATCATCAATAGTACTCTCAGTCAGTTACAGGACTCAGGAAAACTCAGTAGACTCTATATCAGTCTAGTCCAGTTCAGTATTCAGTTTAAACAACAGTAAATTTAGTCAGTTAACTGAATTCAGTAGTATTTCGTCAATTAATGGAACTCAGTTCAGTTCAGTTAGATAGTATAATCAGTAACAGTCCAGTCAAGCCCAGTATGAACTAGGAAATCAATTTAGTGTCTATTAGAATGGGAGTAGAATTCAGCACTGATTTAAACCAGGGATGGGGGCATTTCTGCCATCAGAGGGTTTTACCCTTAGTAGCAAACCCCGTGTTACAGAACTACATAGCCAGCATAGGTTGAGATATCTTCCTGCCAGATATTATGAGGGTTAATACATCTCATTTGAGTTTTCCTACCAGCGAGGGTTGACGAAAGAGCTTCCTGTCAAAGAGGGTTAACTCACAACTTGTCTTCACCCGTGGCATGGTATTGACACCCTTCTAACTGAGGTTACAGGTTGGACCCCAATCTCTGTAGAAAGGGGTATGTTGGTTAGATGATTACCTCCCATAGTCTTATTTTTAGATTCAGTCTCATTATAGAACTAGTTCAGTTCTACAGATTCAGCACTATCAGACATAGTCACTTAACTCAGTATGAAGCTCAGTATAGTTCCACAGAATCAGGACTATTAGATATAGTCACTTAATTATCAGTAATTTAGTATCAGTATACTCAGATATCAGTTAATCAATATTTAGACATAGTATTCAGTGTTATCACAATCTCAGTTATAGTTACATATTCATACATGTACTCTCATCTAGTTATACTTATGTAATTCCGTCAGAATTGTTCATGCATATGAACCCATGCATTTCAGCCTACCTCAGTTAGCATATCAGTACATTCAAAGTACTGACGCATACTTTTCTCTTGTTCTATGATGTTTTATATCATAGATTTAGATGCACGAGCTCCCGAGAACCCTTAGCAGTTCAGATCTTCAGCAGTCAGAGTTAGAAGTGAGTCATCATAGTTCGAGGACATAATTATTATTTCAGCATTTTAGTTTATTTCAATAGTCAGAGTTTGTTAGGGACTTATCTCATCAACTCCACATTTCAGACAGTTTAAAGGCTTTTCAGACTTGAGTATTTTTAGACAGATGTATCAGTTTTGGTATTACTATACCATAATTAGTTTTATTTCAGTATTAAACCTTATGGCATGTTTTCTACCTAATTTTTGCATATTTCAGTATTATTATTATTATTCAGTTATTACTGCAGGTACCAGTCATGGGTTAGATTGTGGTCCTTCGGGATTACGAGCATCGTGTAGGAGTCGGGGTACAGACTCGAGGCGTTACTAACTTGCTATCAAAGCCTAAGGTTCAATAGAGTCCTAGAAAGTCTGAAAGTCGTATCTAGTAGAGTCATGTGCATGGGTGTGTAGCATGCCATACTTATGGACAAGAGGCTACAAGATGTTTTAGGAAAAGTTTCCCTTCTTTCAGTATTCATGTTGTGCAAGTGAGCATGATCTCCAGTTAAACTCTCTGTCTAATCTAAGTTTCTCTTTCATTTACAAAATATGCCTCCAAAGAGGATTAAGGGAAGAGGAACGGGAGTCCATCCAGAACCCCAGCCCATCCAGCCAGATCCTCTGGACAAATATGTATCCCACGCTGAGTTCAGAGTAGCTTTCACCACCCTAGCTCATTCTGTGGCAGCCCAGAATGAATGTCCAGCTACTGTTCGTGCCAACCCAATGGCCAATATTTCTACTTCTAGAGTTCGAGATTTCACCCGAATGAACCCTCCATCTTTTACTGGGTCCAAGTCAGATGAGGACCCTCCAAAGTTTCTTGATCAAGTGCAGAAAGTTACTGATATTATGGGGGTGATTGTGGTTGAAAGTGCTGAGTTGGCTGCATATCAATTACAAAATATGGCACACGCATGGTTTAAATAGTAGAAAGCGGAGAAGACCGCAGATTCATAGCCCATAGAATGGGAGGAGTTTGCAGTTTTATTTCAAGATAGGTTATTCCTACTAGAATTAAGAGAAGCAAAGGTTTTGGAGTTTATAAACCTGAATCATGGTAATATGACAGTATAAGAGTATTCTCTCAAGTTTACTCTGTTAGCCAGATATACCCCATATGTAGTAGCAGATAGCAGAGCGAAGATGAGTAAGTTTATGTTTGGGCTGGCTAACAATATGGTCAAAGAGTGTAGGAACGCAATGTTGATTAATGAGATTGACATATCCAGACTCATGGTCCATGCTCAGCAGATAGAAGTGGCCAAGAATAAAGAGAAAGAGAAGGAGAACAAGACAGCTAGAGTAGGTAGTTTTAGTTTTGATCAGCCTAAGTTAGAGGGTGGGAATCATTCTTAATTCATCCTAAAATCCTTAGTTCCCACTCTATCCTCAGCCAGTTCTCCTATGCCAAAATTCAGATATGACAAAAGAGATAGGGCATTAGTCCCTAAACCCCAAGGTAGTGTTAGCAGTACCCAAACTAATCTCCTTTGTTAAAAGTATGGCAGAAACTACCAGGGTATCTACAGAGCTGGCAGTGATGTGTGTTTTGGATGTGGAAAGCCAGGCCATAGAGTTAGATAGTATCCTCAGGTGGGTTCTCAGAGTCAGCATAACCGTCCCCCCAGCTCAGTCCGGTTACCCAAATCAGCAAGGTGCTGCATCCAGTACCACCAGTGGGTAGCACCCAAACAGACTCTATGCTCTTCAGTCCCAACAGGATCAGGAAAGTTCTCCTAATGTGGTCACTAGTACATTACAAGTTTTCCATTTATATGTCTATGCTTTGATAGATCCAGGAGCTTCTTTGTCCTTTGTTACTCCATATATGCAGTTGATTTTGGAGTCAGTCCCAAAATTCTAGCAGAGCCTTTCTCAGTCTTCACCCCAGTGAGTAAATCCATCATAGCTAGGCGGGTATACAAGAACTACCCGATATTGATATCTCAAAAAGTCACTTCAGCAGACTTAGTCAAATTAGAGATGACCAATTTCAATGTCATTCTTAATATGGATTGGCTTCATTCCTGCTCTGCCTCAGTCGACTACAAAAATAGAATTTTCCAGTTTTATTTTCCGAATGAACCCGTCCTAGAGTGGAGGGGTAGTACTTTAGCACTTAGGGTTCATCTTATTTCTTACCTTCGGGCAAGAAAGGTAATATCTAAGGGATGTGTTTACCATTTTGTTTGAGTCCAGGACTCTAGTTTAGAAACCCCTACTCTTGAATCAGTGTCAGTAGCATGTGAATTCCCAGATGTGTTTCCCGAAGATCTTTCCAAAGTTTCTCCCAAAAGGGAAATCAAATTTGGAATAGACCTTCTTCTAGATACTCAATGCATATCTATTCTGCCATACATAATAGCACGTACAGAACTCATAGGATTAAAAGAATAGTTGAAGGATCTCCTAGATAAGGGATTCATCAGACCCAGTATATCCTCGTAGGGCGCACTAGTTTTATTCATGTGTAAGAAAGACGGTTCTCTAAGAATGTGTATTGACTACCATTAGCTAAAAAAAGTCACGGTCAAGAATAAGTATCCACTTCCCAGAATTGATGACTTATTGACTAACTTTAGGGTACCAGTTACTTCTCCAAGATAGACCTCAGATCGGGATATCATCAACTCAGAGTCAGAGAATGTGACATCCTAAAAATAGCCTTTAGAACTCAGTATGGTCACTTCGAATTCTTAGTCATGTCCTTTGGTCTTACCAATTCCCCAATAGCCTTCGTGGACTTGATAAACAGTGTGTTCAAGCAGTACTTGGATATGTTCTTCATAGTCTTCATAGATGACATTTTTGTCTACTCCTGCAGTACGCATGATCACGTAGACCATCTCAGAATAGTATTACAGACTCTCAGAAACCATCAGCTATTCGCCAAATTCAGTAAGTGTAAATTTTGTCTAAGGTCAGTAGCTTTCCTTATCCATATCATTTCCGATGATAACATTAGAGTTGATCCCTAAAACACGAAATTAGTGAGAAACAGGCCTAGATCCATCTCTCCATCAGATATCAGGAGTTTCTTGGGCTTGGCGGGATATTACCAATGGTTTGTTGAGGGATTTTCATCTATTGCATCCCCTATGTCTAGATTGACTTAGAAGAAAGACAAATTCCAGTGGTCAGATTCTTATGAGAAGAGTTTTCAGGAGTTGAAGACTCGACTCACTACATCTCTAGTTTTGACCCTACCAGATGATTTAGATAGGTTTATGGTATATTGTGATGACTTTAGAGTCGGTTTGGGGTGTGTTTTGATGCATAGAGGTAAGGTCATAGCCTACGCCTCTAGACAACTTAAGCCCCATGAAAAGAACTATCCTACTTATGATCTTGAGTTAGCAGTAGTAGTTTTTGCCTTAAATATTTGGAGGCACTATTTGTATGGTGTGCACATTGATGTGTTCACAGACTATAAGAGCCTACAGTATGTGTTCTCTTAGAAAGATCTGAACCTCCATCAGAAATGGTGGATGGAGTTATTGAAGGACTACGGCATGAGTGTTCTGTATCATCCAGGTAAAGCCAATGTAGTGGCTGATGCTCTTAGTAGGATGTCTACGAGGAGTATTGCTCATGTCAAGAATAGTAAGAAGAAGTTAGCTCAGGAAGTTCATTAGCTTGCCCGACTAGGGGTTCACTTAGTCGATTCAACAGAAGGTAGTGTATGGGTACAGAGTAGTTCAGAATCATCCCTAGTTTCCAAAGTGAAGAAAAAGCAAAATAGGGATCCCAGTCTAGTGAAGTTGAAGGAATCAGTCAGAGATCAGAAGGTAGAGGTTTTCCCCCAAGGGGGAGATGGTGTGTTGCGCTGTCAGGGTCGGCTATGTGTTCTAAGTGTAGATGATTTGAGGCAGCAAATTCTTGCAAAGACGCATGGATTGCGCTACTCTATTCATCCAGGGGCTACTAAGATGTACCATAATTTGTGGGAGATCTACTGGTGGAGTGGGATGAAGAGAGATATTGTAGAGTTTATGGGTAAGTGCTCAATATGTCATCAGGTTAAATTTGAGCATCAGAATCCTAGTGGGTTAATACATGAGTTTAGTATTCCCACTTAGAAGTGGGAAGAAGTGAACATGGACTTTGTGATGGGTTTGCCTCTTACTCATTACCAGCATGATTCAGTTTGGGTCATCATAGATAAGATGACTAAATCAACTTATTTCCTACCAGTCCATACCACTTATTCAGCCGAGGATTACGCCAAACTCTATATCAGGGATTGGTCATATTGCATGGTGTTTCGCTGTCCATTATCTCAGATAGAGGTACCCAGTTCACCTCTCATTTATAAAAGGCATTCCAATAGAGTCTTGGTACTCGAGTTTAGCTTAGTACAACGTTTTATCCTCAGACAGATGGTCAAGCAGAAAAGACCATTCAGACTTTAGAAGATATATTGTGAGCATGCGTGATTAACTTTAAAGGTAGTTGGGATGACCACTTTCCTTTAATTGAATTTGTATATAACAAAAACTATCATTCCAGCATTCATATGGCTCTATTTGAGGAAATTTATGATAGGAGATACAGGTCTCCCATTGGTTGGTTTGAAGTGGGTGAGGCAGCAGTGGTAGGGACTGACTTGGTATTTGATAGCTTAGAGAAAGTTCAATTGATCAGGGAAAGATTTAAGACTACTCAGAGCTGATAAAAATCATACACAGATGTACGTAAAAAGGATCTCGAGTTCGAGATTGGTGATTTTATGTATTTGAAAATCTCTCTTATGAAAGGAGTGAAGAGGTTTGGCAAGAAGGGGAAACTCAATCCCAATATATCGGTCCTTACTGAATTCTCATCCATTTTGGAAAGGTATCTTACTTGCTTGAGTTGCCTTCAGACTTAGCTTCAGTGCACCCAGTGTTCCATGTATCCTTGCCAAAGAAATGCATAGGTGACCCAGTAGTTGTAGTCCCTATAGAGGGCATAAATATTCAGAGCAACCTCTCTTACGAAGAAATCCCAGTTGAAATCCTTGATTATTAGATTCGCAGACTAAGGAACAAAGAAGTCCCTCTAGTCAAAGTTCTTTGGTGGAATCAGTCCGCTGAGGGAGCTACTTAGGAAGCAGAAGCAGATATGCGAACCAAGTATCCTCACCTCTTCTCCGCAAACCTAGACTCAATCCAAGGTAATAGTTTTTCCTTAAACTTACTCAATCTCATATTCAGATATAGCTACCAACTTGGTATCAATTAATATTGCATACTCAGTCATGCATTCACAAATCAGTTCAGCCATGTACCCATGCATCAGATATGCATGTTTAGTATATAAAATCCGCTTATCAGTAATCCTAGTCATATATTCATGAATCATGTTTAGCTATGTACACATTCATCAGATATGCATGCTCAGTATGATAATTTAGTATATCAGTAATCTCAGTCAAGAAATCATGCTTCAGTTGTGTATGTCCAATGTCTAAATACAGTCTATTAGTATTCTCAGCTTAGTCAGTGTCATTCAAGGACGAATATTCCTAAGGGGGAGATATTGTAAGACCCCACAAAATCCTAAGCTTAACTCAGTCTCTAAAAGCATGCTAAGGGGTGCCAGACTTAGAAAATTCTAGCTAAGTATTTAGACTTAGTATTATTTTGGCCTTCATAAGTTGGTAACGCTATTTCACAAAATTTATGACCTTAAAATGTCAATATTTAGGTTGATTCATGATCAGGAATATCAGTAGGTGTTCCTGGATAAGTTTTAGATTTCTTAGACCTCGTTTAAACCACGTTTGGGGATCCAAAATAGTGTATCGACGCATTCTCGGCGTGGCGCAACGGCCATCGCATAGATCAATATTTTTCTTGGCTTCCAATGGATGCAAACTCGATGCGGTGTGTTGGTCATCGCATCAATGCCAACAACACAATGCGTCGGCCTGCGCGTTGATGGTTCAACTTTCAGTCTTTTAAACCCACAACCAAAGGGGTAAATGGTCTTTTCCCACCTTATTTCAGCCCCCAAAACATATCATTAAGATATCCAAGAGGAAAAATATACTCATTCTCTCTAGAATTTATCAAGAGAAAATCCTAGTTCATTACATTCAAAATCCAAGACTCAAGGTTTTCACCATTATTCTTCAAGAATTCGCCAACTAAGGTATGTGAAGTGTTCATCCAAGGGTTCCTTCCACCCTTGGAGTCTAAGAAACTCTTTTAAACTTCAAGTAGTTGGAATTTATGACTTCTATGGTTGGAATTAAAGTGTATTCATGATTATTATTTGAATTAGATTTCTATTTCATAATTTATTATATGTTTCATGTGGAATTGGTTATTATATATGTAGATTCATATGAATCTATGTTAAACCCCTTGAAATTATGAAATTAGAAGTGAATCATGATGCCTTCTTATTATGTGCATATATTATTCTCACCAAGTGCTTGATGAATTGTTCATATGAACTAATAAGGGAAATAAATCATGTCATGCTAGCTTATTTGCAAGTTATACCATGCATGTGTTTGATAAAATGTCTCTATAGATACATTATGAACAAGTGTGCATTTTATGCTATGCAAGATCATGTGATGCATTTACTTTTCATGATATTGAGTCCTAGGGTATTTAATACCCGACAATTTAGCAATTTACCTAGAGCCAGTGTCAGATATAAAATTATCTCAGTCATGTCATGATCAGTAGTTCTCTCAGTCAGTTATAAGACTCAGGAAAACTCAGTAAACTCTGTATCAGTCCAGTCCAATTCAGTATTCAGTTCATACATCAGTAAATTCTGTCAGTTAATAGAATTTAGTAGTATTCCATTAGTCAATGGAACTAAGTGAACTCAGTTCAGTTCAGTTAGATAATGTAATCAGTAATAGTCCAGTCAAGCCTAGTATGAACTAGGAAATCAGTTCAGTGTCTATTCAGATAGGAGTAGAATTTAGCTCTGAGTTAATCCAGGGATAGGGGCATTCCTTCCAGCAGAGGGTTTGACCCTTTATAGCAATCCCTCCATTACAGAACTACATAGCCAACGTAGGTTGAGATATCTTCCTGCCAGATATTATGAGGGTTGATACATATCATTTGAGTTTTTCTGCTAGCGAGGGTTGACGAAAGAGCTTCCTATCAGAGAGAGTTAAATCACAACTTATCTTTACCTATGACATGGTATTGATTCCCTTCCAACTGGGGTTACAGGTTGGACCTTAATCTATGTAGTCAGGGGCATATCGGTTAGATGATTACCTCCCACAGTCTCAGTTTCAAATTCAGTCTCAGTATAGAACTCAGTTTAGTTCTACAGATTCAGGATTCTCAGACATAGTCACTTAGCTCAGTATGGAACTCAGTATAGTTCCACAGAATTAGGATTGTCAAAAATAGTAATTCAGTTATCAGTAATTCAATATCAGTATACTCAGATATCAATTAATTAGTATTCAGACTCAGTATTCAGTGTTATCACGATCTTAGTTACTGTTATGCATTTATGCATGCACTCTCATCTAGTTATACTCATGTCATTCAGTCAGTATTGTTTATGCATATGAACCCATGCATTTCAACCTACCTCACTTAGTATACCAGTACATTCAAAGTACTGACGCATACTTTTCTCTTATGCTATGATGTTTTATATCATAGGTTCAGACACACGGGCTCCCAAGCACCCTTAGCAGTTCAGATCTTCAGCAGTCAGAGTTAGTGGTGAGTCCTCATAGTTTGAGGACATGATTATTATTTCAGCATTTTAGTTTATTTTAGTAGTCGGAGTTAGTTGGGTACTTGTCCCATCAACTCCACATTTCAGACAGTTTAGAGGCTTTTCAGAATAGAGTATTTTCAGACAGATGTATCAATTTTGGTATTACTATACCGCAATCAGATTTATTTAAGTATTGAACCTTATGGCATATTTTTTGCCTAATTTTTGCATATTTCAGGATTATTATTATTCAGTTATTACAGCAAGTACCAGTCATGAGTTAACTTGTTGTCCTTTGAGATTATGAGTATCGTGTAGTGTTTGGGGTACAGACTCGGGGCATTATAATAAGATAACTTCGGCTCCGATTTTAACTCTACCTGAAGGAACTAATAGTTTTGTGGTATATTTTGATACATCCCGTGTGGTTCTTGTTGTGTTCTGATGCAACATGGAAAGGTAATAGCTTATGCTTCTAGACAGTTGAAGGTGCATGAGAGAAATTATCCGACTCATAACTTGAAACTGTTTGTTGTGGTATTTGTGTTTAAAATTTGGTGTCACTATTTGTATAGAGTGCATGTGGATTTTTTTCTGATCATATCAGCCTGCATTATGTGTTTATATAGAAAGAGCTTAACCTCAGGCAAAACAGATAACTTGAGTTGCTCAAGGATTATGGCATGAGTCTTCACTACCATCCAGGTAAAGCTAATGTGGGTTCTAATGCTCTTAGCAGGTTATCCATGGGGAGTCTAGCTCATATATATAAAGAGAAGCGGGGGTTGGTGAAGGATATTCTCTATTTACCTAACCTTGGAGTTCATCTCTTAGACTTTGAGGATGGTGGTGTGGTCATTTAGAAGGTGGCACAATTTTCTCTAGGTGCTAAAACTAAGGAGAAAAAAGTGTGAGATCCCGTGTTGATGAGGATCAAGGGTGATGATGGTGGGCAGAAGATGATGGCCTTTGATATTAGTAGTGATGGAAATTTGCGGTACAAAGGGAGATTATGTGTTCTCGGTGTCAATGTTTGCGAAAGAGGATCTTGGCTGAAGCGCATGAGTCACACTATGTTGTTTATCCTGGTTCGATGAAAGTGAATCATGACCTCAAGGAGATATATTGGTGAAACTATATGAAGATGGATGTGGCTAGTTTTGTGGCCAAGTGCATAGTGTATCAACAAGTGAAAGTTGAGCATATGAGACCCAGAGGTTTGAATCAAGAAATTGAGTTGCCAGAGTGGAAGTGAAAAGTGATCAACATGGATTTCATTACTGTTCTTCCTCGTTCTTGGAGTCAGTTTGATTTTATTTGGGTCATCGTGGATAGAAAGATAAAGTCGGCTCACTTTTTGCCAGTGAGGATAAACTTCTCCACTGAGGATTATGTGAGGTTGAATCTCCATGAGACTATGAAGTTGCATGAAGTACCTATTTCTATCATCTTTGATCATGGTACATTGTATTTATCTCACTTTTAGCGGTCGATTTAGAAAGGTTTGGGGGACTAAGGTGAGTCTTAGAACTGCTTTTCACATACACTTGAATGGGCAAGTGGAGAGGACTATTCATATGTTGGTAGATATGCTTCGTGCTTGCATAATTGACTATAGTGGTAGTTAGGTTGAGCATTTTTCTCTTATAGAGTTGCCTGTAATAATAGCTACCACTCTAGCATTTAGATGACTCCATTTAAAGCCTTGTATGGTAGGAGGTGTAGATCTCTTATTGGTTGGTTCAAGGTTGGTGAGGCAGAGATGTCCACATTTGGTTTACCAAGTCATGAAGAAGGTGAAGGTGATCTGGTATAGGCTTAAGGCTGCCCAAAGTCACCAAAAGTCTTATGCAAATTTGAGGCGAAGGGATTTAGAGTTTGAGGTTGGGGATAGGGTTTTATTGAAGGTATCTCCCATGAAAGGAGTGATGAGTTTTGGTAAGAAGAGTAATCCCAGTCCTCGGTATGTTGGTCCGTACTTGATTTTGAGAAGGGTCAGTAATGTTGCGTATGAGTTGGAGTTTCTTCTATTTTGAGCTCCATTTATTGGGTGTCCCATGTTTCTATGTTGAAAAAGTGTATGGGTGATCCATCTCAAATTGTTCCTATCAAAGATATTGTATTTTGGATTCTTTGTCTTATAAGGAGGTCCCGATTGAGATATTAGATCAGCAGGTTCGTTGGTTGCGAACCAAAGATGTAGCTTCGATCAAGGTTCTATAAAGGAACATATGGTTGAAGAGGCTACTTGGGAAGCAGAAGAGGACATAAAGTCCAAGTATCCATTCCTATTTTCTACTCCAGAAATTCATTCAGAAGTATGTGTTTTTCATCACATCTTTGTTTTCTAACTTAGTCAAAGGAAAGATTGAATTCCTTGCATCCTTATTTTCTAACTTAGTTAAAGGTTAGAGTAGAGGTGTTGGGGTGTAATCGTGCTTGTACTTCCTTGTTCCATCATTCGAGGATAAATTATCCAAGTGGGGGAGAATTAAAATACCCTGGGTTGTGGGCTTGGAAATTTATCTGAGTTTGAACTGTCTGGACATCATACGACTTGATCTTACTAGTCATATGATTTGGGTATGATTTAGGAGCCCAAGTCATATGTTAAACAGTATATTCTAGGTCATTTTTGGTCCAAGGTACGATAAGACTCTATAGGAGTCATATGGAGATGGTACAATAGAGTAGGGCCAATCATATATTAAACACTGTGCATTCTTGATCATGTTCTACCTAGAGTACGAGTTATGGGTACTACTCGTATGATTGAATATGGGAGAGGGGTCTAAACAGTACCCACCTGCGGGAATTTTTACAGTTTAAGTTGAGGGTTTTCTGGACATTTTTTCTCTTAACTTATTTTGGCCCCATGACTTAAAACACTTTTGGGACTTTATTTACCCTATTAATCTCAATCAAACACACTCTAAGCACTCTCAAATCTGTCTCAAGCTTTTGGTTCAAGAAAGGGCTAAGGTTTCCTCAAGGTGATTTAATTAGGGGCTTTCAAGAGTAAATATCTCCATCTTCCTTGGTATCTAAGGCATGTTACTCCTACCTCATTGTTAGTTCAAACTAAAAGAATGTTTTACTTAATGGTTTTCATGGAATAATTGTGAGTTTGTGTTGGTTTTGAAATATATGTTCGGGGGTTTTATTATTAATGGTTGGATAAGGTTTTCCCATATTCTATTTATATTTTTTCATATTATAATGTTGGTTTGAACATGTGGTTGCATGGGAATAGTTAATTGGTTCTTGATTTTGGTTTTGGAAACTATACGCCCTCAGCATGTTTGTTAAAATGCCTATGAGAATGTTTTTGTCATATAGTTTGACTTTTATTGAAAACCTTGAATTGCATAACACTGAAATGGAACCCAAATCGATTTGATTGAATTAAATGATTTATAAAGGCCATGGTGACCATGGTTTTGATTGATTGGAAATCGTATGGGGTACATGGAAATCTCCTAAGTGTTGGTTAATGACATTGCTTGCAAGCTATAGACTGTATGACGATACCACTTCATAAAGTTTTGGTAATTAATTCATAGAATTGGTGGTTTGGTTATGGGCTAAAGATTTTAATTGGGAAATAATGGTGGGTTTTGATAGCTGGCAGTGAAGGTGTGAGTCTAATGGACGGACATTGAAAACTCATGTTTACAGACATGAGGGTTGGTCATGGTGACCATAAACTTGTGAGGTACACGAGAATCCCCTAAGTTATACTTGTATATATGTATCATGGAAGGCAAAGGGTACACGGGAATCCCCAACCCCTATGATATCTCTGGTTCATCGGTTACACGCATTAGGGCCCGTTGAGGGAGTAACACTGGACCCATATAGTGTATGGGTGGTTTTAGGATGATCAAGCTACACAATCCCAGGTTAAGATTTTAAATGCATGCTAAACCCGATTCCCTTTCCCGGCATGGTATATATGTATATATGTATGTGGTTGCATATGGTTATTTACTTTGGTTTTGAATGATGAAATTATTTTATCCTTATTCCTGAGTACATGCTAGAGTTCACCTACTAACCCTTCTTTGGGTGTTGTATCCCCATACGATGCAGGAACCAACCATACTACTCCTGCTTAGTGATTGGATTCAGCAACAGTCTTGTGTCAGACTGAAGTGGTTAGCTTCCATTCTATGGAATACTCCATTTCATGCTATGGACTTCTCTACATACTTTTGTTTATTTCTTGGACTTAGGTTTTGGCTATGATTGAGGGTTTGTCCTAACGTGATGTTCTTTGTTTTTGGTTAGAGGCTTTGTGTGATTACTATGAGCATGGGTGGTGTCAGTATTGGTGTCAATCTTGGTATTGATTTTTGTATTGGGGTTGACATCGGTTGGACATTTGATTTGATGTTTGGTTGGTTATGGTTAAGGATTTTACTATTGTCTTTCAATTATAATTGTTCTATCTTGTTATATGTTGGGAATTCATTCGACAAGGGTTGCAGGGAGGTTATGGTTGGATATTGGGGGTGGTCTGTGATCCTAGTTGGACTTGACGCACCCGAAATGACTAGGCCCTGGTTTGGGTCGTGTCACCATGATAGAGCAATATCACTTCAAATAATAATACCATAAGTTCCTTTAAGAAATCAAATCCTTCAATCAAAATAGTTTCAGAATTCCTGTACATGATATTGTAGTAGATGACCAAAAAGTTTCAATTACACACAAAGTCTTTCTTTAGGCAACCCAAATTTCAACATCAAATCAAACCGTCTTTTAGAGCATCATATATTATATTTTTAAAAGTATACAACACTTATATTGATAGATAATAAAAAATCCAACGATGAAATTTTAGATATATATAAATATGTAATCAAAACAACGAAGGAGGGGGGGGGGAGTAGAGAGACCTTACTAAACTTTGTTTAGAATAAGAATTTGACATTATTGAAAGTACAACATACTTTTATTTGATAATTATTTATGGTTGTTAGACAATAAGATATCCTTCTTGTATTCTATTCCTGAAGAATAAAATGATTCAAGAAGCAACAAGTAATTTGTAGCAAACTAAAAATTTGGATTGATAAATAATGAATCTTATAGTAAAATGTTCATTAACTAAAAAGAAAAATAGAAAAGGGAGTTTACAGGAAAAAATTTAGAAAACTAAACAAACAAAATAACACAACTCTTAGCATTGATCCTAATAGATTATTTCTCTCTTTTATGTATAGGAATCTTCTTGAAATCTCAAATGTAATTTGATATATTCTCACATGGATCCTCCACCTTGACTAGATTTGTAACATTATTGAAATTCAATATTGATGGATTCAAAAGAGAAATATGGTATTTTATGGAAAACAAGAACCAACAAGAAACCAAACACTAGAATGAATTTTGATAACTTTTACTGCTAGCATCAAACTACAATGTGGAGTTTTATGTACATTTAGAATCCTTAGTATTCAAGTGAAATTCTCTATTAAAATATTTAATTTGAAAATCTTATAAAAATGATTAAATATATAAAAAACACAAATCAGTAGAGAAAGTCTAGAGAATCTGATTGAGCATGACAAAAATATATTGTCATACATCTTTGATATCCTTAAGATCACACTTTATATAAGAATTGAATCACATCAAACTCTTGTCAACAAAGAACAAATTCATCCTGTTTCTTTTGCAAATCGAAGATTACCAATATGAAGAATGGAAGTCAATACTTTACAAATTGATTCCTAAAAAAGGATCAAGTAGTTTTTTCTTAAACTTTTAATCAAAATAAAAGTTGCAACACAAACTAAAAGGACCAAAGTGGTAACTGCTCTTTCTCACTATCCAACAATATCCATGATCTTCCTTGTTGATAAAATCAATCATGCAAAATGCATAAAAATCATGGTCAGCTCATTATCATGAGATGTCCTGAAAAAATTAATAATTAAAAGAGAAAGATCTAAAAAATATAGAGAAAGACTCATCCTGTTAATAACTATATTATAAAAGTAAAAGCTTGACTAGCAAAAAACCTATCATTCATTCATAAAAATCCAGTCAGCACACCAATATACATCACTACAACTTTACCAAATAGAAATATCAATAAACTTCAAGATTATATGTAACAATACACTAGCAATAAACACTCTAATTCAAAAGACACACATAAAAGGTCACTCTTAGTGTCCTTTATTTCTTTTTCATCTTTGAAGTGCTAATTCTTTCTTCTTCTTCTTCACTCGTGTATTATCTAGGAAAACATAATAATATCATTACCAGATTTTATAATACTTGAAAGATATTCCACTTCTTAACATAGCCTTTGAGGGATAACTAATTATATTTAGATTATTGATATATGTATAAAATTATTTACCATTGATGCCAATCCCCATAACTTCAGTGGTTGTTTTTCAGTGCACCACTATCTATCAAACACATATCTTTTAATAAAGTATAGAAGTACCTATATCCAGAACAAGAATCAACAACGTCAAATTCGATACATGTAATATGAGTACAATCCTATTACCGAAGAAAGAAGCAAAATTAAAAATAAAGATCACTCCGCTCGAACAAAAAAATAACGAAAGCTTCTAAATTATAATTTTTTATTGATTGTGAATTCATACCAGAGAAATCTAAATTATGACAAATCATGTACTGAGAAATACAAAATCATGAACCTTTCGTGTAAACACAAAGTTGATTTTACAATAAAACGACTTTTAGTATAAAAAACTATATCTAAAACATTTAATAGCCAAAACTCAACAGATCCGTTCATGTATGAACCATAACCATGGGGAAACTCAAAATCTAAGAACATAAAATTGAGAAATGTCCATTAACAAATAAGAAAAATAGAGAGATTTAAAATGTCATTCTTATATACCAAATCAATCAACTTTATGCATTTCACAGTCAACAAATTCATAGAAGTTGGTATTTTCAACTCTAATTATTCTATTAAATCTAAAATCAAAATAAAAATAAAGCTAAAAGCCTCCATTTTCAATTAAGATTTATTCATCAGTGTGCTGACCGGTCATTTATACACAAAAAGTGTGAGAGAAGAAGGTTCTAAAGTTAAAAAAATACATAAAAAAGAGTAATTTTTGAGATTCTTTGCCTCTTCATAGAAAAATGAGAAATTTTATGGAGAGTGAAGAGATATATGGAGTGAAGAGATGGAAATCTCTATTTTTTTGGTGCAAAAATCTAATGTTATTAAGGTAAAAGCTTAAAATAATAATAATACTGACGACTAAAATCGCTTAAATAATTAAACGTAATTATCAAAAAATTTAATATGACGCTCCGTAAAATAGACACATTACTTTTCATATTGTGGTGATTTTTTTAGAACTGTCGTACTAACAATGTGGTTATTACATAGTTTTTATGTAGTGACTCGAGCATGAGGTTATAATTTTGTGTATTTATATGATTGATGAAGAACAAAATAAGCAAAACCAAATACTTTAAGTAATGCGTAGTCAGGAGATGCCTTGTAAAATCGTTCATAAAGAGACATGTTTTCAAGAATAGAAAATGGGAGTCTGTTGATAGTAAATACTACAGTAAGGGTAACTTTACCCCGAAAACATTCAGGGCAAGATGAAGAAATAATTTTAGCCCAAACAAAATCAAGGATATGACTATACTTGCATTTCACTCGTTCATTTTGTTGGGAGGTATCGACGAAAGAGAATTTAGAAAGTATACCATTTATAAAAAAAATTCAAAAGTTTACAATCATGATATTATAGCATTGTCACAATAAAAAACATCGATAATTTTACCAAATTAAGTTTTAACAATATTGGCAAAATTAATATAAACTTGCGGTACTTTTGAACATTTTTTCATAAGATATATCTATGTGAATCTGGAAAAATCATCGATAAAAATGCTAAAGTATCGTGATCCAATCATGCTCGATATAGGAGAAGGCCCCTAAACATTAGAACAAATTAAATCAAAAGGAAATTTTGAAATAGATGAATTATTATTAAAAGGTAAAGTAGGTTGTTTGGCCTGTTTACAGGCAATACAATCCAAACTTTTCTTATTAACATGACCTAACTATTATTTCCAGGTACAAAATCTATATATAACAATAGAAACTTCAACACTAAGTTCTAGAACAATTTCAAGAACTATAATGAAGTTCAACAACTTCAAACACAAGTTCAAATGAATGATCAAATGAACTATCAAACTAAAGTTTCTACGATTTTATGAAAAAATAGTAAAATCAAGTTTAAAAAATGAAGATGAAGACAAAAAATTTTTATAGAATCAAGTCCACAAAATTCAAGGTGTGTCCTTAAGAAATTTATTCCCCTTAAGTACCCGAGGTTAATGAAATATACCCTTCCAAGATAAAATGATTCCCTTCAAACAATAGTAGTACCTCAAATTTTCTGAAACATGAACTTACTCAATGATTTGATGAACACACGAGAGTTTTTAGAAGAAGAAGAAGATCTTTTTCAACTAAAATTTGTACCTTTAAATGAGGAAAAAATTAGGTATTTATAGCCAAAAGATGTTGCTTCATAAAGAAAATAATGGTTTTCAAAGAGAGACAACTTTCTAGAATCATCACACAACCTGTGATGGTTCGGTGCTAGTTCTGTACCAGACCTACACCCGCAGGTGGCATTTGGCAATTTCCAGTATGGTCTACGCAGCACCTACGCTGGACCTGCACTACATAGATCGCCAGGTGAAGGCATAGGTCATATTTACGCCCTCAACCATTATGTCTCTTGCCTCGAAGGGTCATGTCCCTTCGAGGTGCATTATGACTATGTACGAAGTGCATCCACAAATGAAGAAAACTTTCCTATTAGATTTTTGGATTAAAACTTCACTTGGTTTTAAATTTTGACTAAACTTTATCCATAAAATTAATCTCTCGATCGATCATTTGACAAACACAAATCCAAATTCAAATCAAAATTTGAAGCCAAAGTTGAGCCGAGCAAGTAATGACAATGATGATGCAAGACATCTCTTTTTCTTGCCTCACTATCCACATAAAGGAATGTTTCTCAATATAAGCATAGGAAAGTTACTTTGTCCCACTAATGTGGGAGAACTTTACGTCCTTAAAGTAAAAATTTCACTTTACTTTTTCTCCATTTTTCATTCACATATTCACTTAGAATCCAGCAATCCCCTACATGAATGGGGAATAACTATTTTATCAAAAAAATTATGGAAAAGTGTGATCTACAAGCAAAGACTAATTGCATCTAAATAAGTAGGTTTTCCATTGAACTTTCCATAGTGAACTTGCATTGGATACACTCTGTTGATCGGTAGATGTGATATATTTGAACCATCAAACTTTAATATACACCTAAACAACACAAATCACATAATCATCCTTTAACCATTATGGTTCTCATGATTTTATTTGTTTTAACCATGAACATGACCTGGTTTTATGAGAGCTTAGCAAATAGGACTTTACTATCATTCTCTTTGACGCAGTTTTCACTTCACCCTCATATTGATAATTCCTAAACATTTAATTCTTAAGATCAAACTATTTGGTAAGATCTTACAAACTTAGAAACCATTAAAAAGTTTCAAACCATAAGCCTTATCATTATTTTCTAATCATTTTCTTTATCATGAGAGTGGATTCAGTATATTAGCAATGTTGAACCATTAATCTCTTTGAACCCAACTATTGGGATTTCCAGTATGCTCGGTAGAGTTACTACCATGATGACTTGTTATAGGATTTAAACCATTCACTTTAATGATCTCTTAATTCTTTTTCTAGATAGACCTTCTGTAAGTAGATCCGATATATTATCCTTTGACTTAACATAGTCAAGCATGATAATTCTACTAAGGAGAAGTTCTCTAATGGTATTATATCTTCTTCTTATAAAATGAGATTCACCATTATACATCATACTCCCTACCCTACCCATTGTCACTTGACTATCATAGTGTATGCATACTGGTGCCAAAGGTTTGGTCCAATAAGGAATATCTTCCAAGAAATTTCAAAGTCATTGAGCTTCTTCACCAGCTTTGTCTAACGCAATAAATTTAAATTCCATTGTAGACCGGGAAATCCATGTCTGGTTGAATGATTTCCAAGAGACTTCTCCTCTACCTAAAGTAAATACATATCCACTCGTGAATTTTATTTTATTTGATCCGGTGATCCAATTGCATCACTATATCCTTTAATTATGCTGGATATTTGTTATAAGTAAAACATAGTCTTGAGTATGTTTTAGATACCCCAAAAGTCTTTTCATTGTCATCCAATGAGTTTGATTTAAATTATCATGTATCGACTCAATTTACTAATAGCACATTCTATGTCTGATTGTATATAATTCATTATATACATCAAACTTCCTAATACTCTTTCATAGTTCAATTTTCAGTCACTTTCACCTTCATTCTGTTGAAGTGCAAAGCTCGTGTCTAATAGTCTTGGAAATATTAAAATCCATATACTTGAATGTCAAGTACCTTTTCAATGTAATGAGACTATGACAATGCCAACCGTTGTTGAGTTCTATAAATTCTTATTCCTAAAATCACATTCGAAACTCCAAGGTCTTTCATATCAAACTTACTCTCAAACGTTCATTTCATAGCATTTATGTCAGAAATGTCTCTACTTATAATCAACATATCATCAACATACAAATAAATAATGACTTTGTTATTTGGAATTTCTTTAATGAAACTAGATTTATCACATTCATTTATCTTGAAATTGTTTGCCAACATAGTTTGGTCAAACTTTGCATGCCACTATTTGGGTGTTTGTTTTAGTCCATAAAGTGACTTAACAAGTTTGCACACTTTTTTCATAAGGAACCACAAAACCCTCAGATTGTTCCATGTAAATTTCTTCTCCCAATTCTTCATTTAAAAATGTTGTTTTCACATCTATTTGATGGATTTCAAGACCATATATTGCATCTAATGCAACCAAAATCTGTAGCTAAATCAACCAACATCCCAATGAACATTATCCTTGTTATAGGTGAGTATATGTAGAAGTACTCAAGGCTTTCTTTTTGTCTGAAGCCTTTCATAATAAGTCTTGCCTTGTATTTGTCAATAGTACCATCAACTTTTATTTTTCTTTTGAAGATTGATTTAAAACCTAAAGTTTTATTTTCTAGAGAAAGATCAACCAACTCTCAAGTGTGGTTGCTTAAGAATGAATCAATTTCACTATTGACTGTCTCTTTCCAAGAGGATGAGTTCAAAGACGACATCACTTCTTTAAATGTTTTAAGGCTCATTTTCATGAAGAAATTTTACAAAATTTGATCCAAAGAAAGACAACATTATTTAACATTTACTACGACTTGGATTTTCATCATTAAGTACATTCTCTTTAGGTTCATCTCAAGATTGTTCAGACCGTCTACTAGACAGCCCATGTCACGTTTTATATGGATAAATGTGTTCAAAGAACTCAACATTATCTGATTCAATTATCATATTTTCATGGACAAACAAATGTTTGGATTTATGAACCAAAAATTGGCACCCTTTACTACTTTTAGCATATCTGATGAACACACAGTCCATAGTCTTAGGTCCTATTTTTACCCATAAGAGCATAATAACATGAACTTTGTATAGACACCCCCACACTTTGAAATAATTCAATTTGGATTTCCTTCATTTCCATTTTTCATATGGAATTGAATGTGTCTTACTATGAGGCACTCATTTTATTTGTTGTAAGGATAGTTTCGCCTACAAGTTTCACTAAAAAATCTAAACTTATGAGTAAGGTATTTATCATTTCCTTTAACATTCATTTTTTCTTTCCATAGTCTATTTTATTGAGGTGAATAAGGGGTAGTAGTTTGATGGACAGTTCTATTTTCTAAACATATCTCTGCAAAATAAGATTCATACTCTCCACCCCTATCACTTCTTGTCATTTTGATCTTTTAATCCAACTAATTTTTAACTTCAATTTTATATTACCTAAACGCATCTATTGCTTCATCCTTAACATTTAGAAAATAAAGATAACAATATCTAGCACATTTCTCAATAAAAGTTATGAAATATTTTTTTCCCACCACAAGATGGTGTTGATTTTATATCACAAATGTATGTATGGATTAAGTCTAAGGGATTTGGAATTTCTTTCAATAGAATTATATGGATGCTTAACATACTTTGATTCAAAATATGTTTGACACTTTGATTTATTTCACTTAAAGTTATGCAAAAAATTTAAATTAATCAGTTTTCATAATATTTTGTACTTGACATGTCCTAAATGTTCTTGTCATAATTCATTTGACTAAAGTAAGTAAGAAGAAATAAAACTTTTATTGATTTCAACATTCATTACATTGATCTTCCAAAGTCCCTCAGTAAGGTAACCTTTACCTAGATACACTTCTTTACTAATTACAACTTTTTCAGAAATAAATACACATTTGAATCCATTCTTAATTAGAAGTGAAGTTGAAACCAAGTTCTTTTGCAACTCCAGAACATGAAGGACGTTGTTGAGTGTCACCACCTTTATTGATGTAATCTTCAAGAAAATCTTGTATGTTCCTTCAACTCTTGCTTTAGAAGAGTTAGCCATAAATATCTTCTCATCACCTTGAGATGAAACGTATGATACAAATAATTCCTTGTTGGCACATACGTGGTGGGTGGCGCCTGAATAAATCTACCACTCTCTAGGATTTCCAACCAAGTTGTATTTTGAAAGTATAGTGCATAGATCATCCACTTAATCTTTGGATTTAGCCATATTGGCTTGATCCCTTTTCTTGCCTTTCTTGGGGACTCGACAGTCTTTCGACTTGTGGCCAACCTTGCCACAGTTAAAGCAATTTCCTTTGTATTTCTTATTAGGAGGATTCCTTTGTTTTCAAGACACTTTTTTATTTTCTTTGATTTAATTGGGTTATCCTCCATCATATTTGCCTCACTAATTATGGAATTCTATCTAGACCTCTTCTCGTCTACTTTGTTGTCCTCTTTAATTTGTAACCTCACAATGAGATCTTCAACTAACATCTTCTTTAACTTGTGCCTCAAGTAGTTTTTTTTAAGTCTTTCTACAAAGGTGGTAACTTCTCGACTATAGCCTCTACTTGAAAAACCTCATTCACAGTCAAACCTACATCAAAGGTTATGTGACTATCAATAAAAAACTAAATATTTTCAATAAAAGTATTTACTAAGTTTATACCTTTCTCTAGGATATCATGAATGATTACTTGCAGTTCTTGAACTTGGGAGACGATAGTCTTACTACCTATCATCTTAAAGTTAAGAAATATTGCAACAATGAACTTTTTCATTCCTTTATCCTCAGTTTTGTATTTATTTTTGGAAGTTGCCATATTTTTTCAGAGATTTTCATGTTGTTGTACACATTGTACAGATCATCTAGAAGGCCACTCAATATGTAGTTTGTACATAAGAAATTTGAGTGTTTCCAAGCTTCCATCAATATAAAGCGTTCTTTTATCGTTGTTTCTTCCAGTAACTCTTGAGCGCTTTCTGAGATGAATCTTTGAATACTTAATATAGTCAAGTAAAACAACATCTTTTGCCACCACCATTTAAAATCAACACCAGAAAACTTTCCAGGTTTCTCCGCCGGTGTCATGGCGGTTGCAATATTCAAAAGGATTGAAGAGGCAATACTTATTGCTATCACATTTGTCATTCCATTATTCGCATAATTTTTCATAGTCATTTTACTATTACAAAGAGACAACAAATTTAGTATGTCAGAATACTAACTATAATATTTTCAACTTTAAATAACAACTTATTTCTATTTTAACGATAATTTTTTTATGTTCTTCTAATCGTCAACCGAATGATATTTAACTCGTGATAAAGTTTTTGTATCTTTAAATCACTATTAAGTTCAAAAAGAGTAGAAATTCAAAAGCTTTAATCTCCAGAAACCTAAAATACAAATTATAATAAATTTCTTAAGTTTGTTATAGTCGGATACAAAATTTGTATTTAACAATATGAACTTCAACACTAAGTTCAAGAACAATTTTAAGAACGACAATAAAGTTCAACAACTTCAAACACAAGTTCAAATAAATTATCAAATGAACTATCAGAATGAAGTTTTTATTATTTTCTTCCAAAACAATAGAACCAACTTAAAGAAATAAAGATGAAGATAGAAAAAATAGTAGAATCAATTCCACCAAATTCATTGTGTGTCCTTAAAGAATTTATTACCCTCAAGTACCCCAGGTTAATGAAATTTTACCTTCCTGGATAAAATGATCCACTTTAGAAAATAGTGGTACCTCAAATTTTTGGAACCACAAACTCCTACAACGATTTGGTGATCACATGAGAGTTTTTTGAATGAGAAGAAGATATTTTTAAAATCAAAATTTGTACCTTTACCCAAGGTAAAATTCAAGTATTTCTAGCCAAAAGGTGTTTCTTTATAAAGGAAGCAATGGTTCATAAAGAGAGACAACTTTCAAGGATCATCACACGACCTGTGTTGGTTCTCCGCCAGACCTGAGCCTGTAGGTAGAGTTTGGTAATTTCCAGTATGGTCTGCGTGACACCTGCATTGGACCTGTTCCCATATATCGCCAGGTGCATGCACAAGTCATATTTACGCCCCCAACCATTGTGTCTCTTGCCTCAAAGGGTCGTGTCCCTTTAAGGTGCGTTGCGACTATACTCGCACTATGTCTGAAGTGCATCCACAAATGAGGAAACCTTTCCTATTGTATTTAAACTTCACTTGGTTTCACGTATCAAATATATTTTTTCCAAAAAATTAATCTCAATAATTTGACAAATCCATCCAAATCCAAAGTTGAAGCTGATATCGAAGTTTAGCTGAGTGAGTAACGAAAAAAATCACTTCACTTTCCCTCTATTTATTGCCTCCATTTTTCATTCACATATTCATTTAGAACCAAACACTAATAATCCACTAGAAACTAAAGCACAAAATTTATTCAAAGCATAATGACAAGGACAATGATGCCATAAAGATAGATGAAAACTAGAAGACACAACACATAATTGAAATATATGAGATTATTGATTGACGTGCAGATTGGTGCATTCAAGCATATGCCCAACTTTATGGCCTCTTCGATGATTCATGCCATCTGAAGTGATCTGAACTTTTTTTGCATGTAAATAGAGCTTAAAATAAGCACACAATACCCTTAAATCAAATATAAGCCACCTTAGGATGGGGTCCGACGGGTTGGGGTAAATTAGGTTGAAGAAATAACTCATGTGATGAAAGAGGGACCCCACATGATAGCCCCATACTACATAGGCCACCGAGAGAGGATACTTTTTCACTCGTGCGATGGCCCCGTACTGCTAGGGGGCTATCCCGATATAGGTATCGCGCTATAAGGCGACTACCCCACACTGGGGGTTGCACCATGTCCCCTCTCCTTTTCATTGGTATGACACCATTTTGAGTAGATTTTAAGGGTGTTTGGGTTATTGTACACCCCTAAGATGTTCCCTGTTCCCCATGTATGTGGTTAAGTCCTTAAGAACAACCTATTCATATAAAAAGTCATCTTGAAGAAATTGTTAGAACAAAAAAGGAGAAAACCATCTAGGGGTCAATAATTATAACTCCAAGGGTCAAATTACACCAGATTCTGTT
The DNA here is from genome assembly GCA_030864215.1 of Capsicum pubescens. Classification (NCBI taxonomy): domain Eukaryota; kingdom Viridiplantae; phylum Streptophyta; class Magnoliopsida; order Solanales; family Solanaceae; genus Capsicum; species Capsicum pubescens. Next base: position 107,197,583 of record CM061541.1, on the reverse strand, counting down.
AGTAAAAAGGTACGATGAATGATCCTAACACTCATTTACTAAACTATGGTATTTTTAAGAACTTTAAATTGTGTTTATGTACATATATGCTAAGTTAATTTTGAAATTTAGAGTATGAATTATGAACCTCCTCTTCTATAATGAAATTTATTTATTAGATATATTTTTGATTGCTTAAACAAATTCTTTAAGAGCATGGATTCAAATGTTTCTCTATGAACTAAGCATTGTTATTATTATGTTTCACAAAAAAATGGGCGATTTCTTGATTTTCTAATTTCTCTATTGTTCTTATGAAAAATTAAATATGATTTATGAAAGAGATGACCACCTAATGCTTAAAGACTTGAAAGAAGCATGTTTTTCTTTAGTTTCTATCTCCATTTTGAAATAAGAACCCTTATGTGATGTTTAAATCTTTTGGTGGTCATTATCATATTTTTGAATAAAGGGTTATGGACAAGATATGATATGATTTTTAAGTTTAGGTATGACGATAGCTTTTATGAAATGCCCTTAAGAGAAAAAGATGAAATTTTATAAGAAAATGAAGAATGATTTTTTAGAGGCTAAAATTAAGCTTAAAAAGGGTTGGATGGTTAACCGATAAGGCACGAGTTGAAAGACACATTTCTAGAAACCGTGTTTTGTTGATGTGAGATTTATGTTATTCCAAAATAGGGATTATAGTATACCTACTTTGTGATCTTATATACAATCATACAAAGACCCCAATCCTTATGGAAAACACGGATTGTGGGCTTGGCCAACGAGTTAATGTCGGACCCATATAGCTCATGGGTATAATGTAAGTCGGGATATCCCTAAACTAAAGAAAAGATTTTAGTCTATGTTTTGATAAGGTTAATTGCAATTTTTACTTTATTTATGCCTATGTATTTTGAATTCTACTTTTCCATATTGTTTTTCATAATGCTCTTATTATGTTGTATGAAATGTATACTATTTTTGGATAGTTATGCATACTAATATATTCCCAAGTATTGACCATCCTTGGGAGGATACAATGTCTCATAAGTCAGGTTTTGAGGCTTAATCTCGTGGTCCAACACAGTAATGGGATACTCCAATGTTAAGATTTAGTGAGCCCTTTATTTATTTGAAAGACGATTATTTATATGTTTAGTTTCTTTTGGTTTATGGTACGTTCAGGGGCCTTGTCCTTGGTTAGACAGATAATTATTACTAGAGTCTTCATATATATGATTTAGTTATTGTTTTGTTATGACTTTGTTGACATAGTTAAATTTTTAGGTTCCTTGAAATGCTTTACATTTTCTGTATTTAATATGAGCTACGTTTATAATAACATGCTAAGGGGTCTCTCGAGCCTTCATGGCTTGGGGTACCCATCACGGCTAGGGCCTAAGTTTGCATTGTGACAAGCTTATATCAGAGCATGATTTAGGGTTCCATCGTGTTTACAAGGCCATGTTGAGTAAATTCCCTTTTATGGGTGTGTAGCATGCCACACTTGTAAGAGAAAGTCTATAAGGCATTTAGGAATGTTTCCTTTTCTTTATGTTCAAGTTTTTGTTAAGGAGTTTAGTTACAAAGAAATTCCTCTAACTTTTGACTTTCTGTATTTTAGATCATGCCTCCACGAAGATTCAAAAATGCTGAATATATATATGAAGACTCTAGTAATAATTATCTGTCTAACCAAGGACATAGCCCGTATTCCAAAATTCACTGCTCCTCTTGGGGTTCTATATTTCATACTTATCCTCCTTGGGTTCCTCAGGCCGGTATCAATCATACTCAGTCTCTATAGAGAGAGGCCTCAAATGTTGAGTTTCATTATTCTATTCATATTCTCACTCAGATCATGGCATTGTAGTCCTAATAATTTGGAAATATTGGTTTTATCACTGGTTTATCTAAGGTCATTGGGTTGTCCAATTCATGAGGATGAATCCCTTTACATTTATGGGCACCAAGATTGAGGAGTATCCTCAAGAGTTTGTGGATAAGATTAAGAAAATGTATAGAGTTATATATATTAGTGATACAGAGAGGGCAGAGTATGCGACCTATCAGTTTAGAGGGGTAGCTTACCGGCAGTATGATGGGGGGAGTTAAGAGGTAAAAATAAGAGCATGTGGTATGGGAAAAGTTTTTTGATGCTTTTCTTGATCACTTCTTTCCTCGAGAGTTAAGGGAATATAAGGCTATAAAATTTGTAAATCTAAAAAGGGTAAGAGGAGTGTCAAAGAGTATGCATTAAATTTCATCCATCTGTCTTGTTATGCCCTAGAGTTGGTGTCTAATATAAGGTATTGTATGAGGAAGATCGTGTTCGATATTTCTAGTGACCTAGTGTTAGAATATAAAGGGGAAATGCTAAATCGTGATATGGATATCTCCAGGTTGGTAGTGTATAAATAATAGGTACAAAATAAGAAAAAGACACAGGAAGAGATAGAAAAGAGGCAGACTAAGAGGTCTAGGTCAGCAGACCAGGATGTCAATTAGTAAAAGGGTGGAAAATGGAGCAAGAAATTATCCAAGAAGAAATTTTATGTAATGTTCAGTCATCAGCTATTGCACCTATATCTAGAACTTCAGGTGAGCAATTTAAGACAAATAGTGGGTCGAAGATTTAGGGCACTCAGTCTCAAGGGAGCATAACTGAGTGCTCTAAGTCATACCCTCACTATAATATCTGTGGGAAAAAACACCTAGCGAAATGTTATTTTGGGAGTAGATCATACTTTAATTGCAATCAGCCAAGCCACTTTCAGAGAGATTATCCCACTACCAAAGAAAGTTTTGAAGAATCCAAGGCCCAAGCTACTTTATTAGATCCTCCACCTAAGAGCGCTTCTTCAGGTACTAGTGGTAGCTACAAACACTTGTATGCCTTAACTACTCACTATTACTCAGAAGCTTCACCTAATACTGTTATAGGTATGTTAGAGATCTTTTTACGCGATGTTTATATGCTACTTTACCTTGAGTCTACTATGTGTTATGTGACCCATTATATGGCAGTGAGTTTTACTTTTAAACCCAAAAATATTTCTGAACCCTTTTATGTTTCTACCCATATTGGTGATTCTGTGTTTGCTAAGAGATTTTATAAGAATTATGTGGTGTCTATTTTCCATTGGGATACTATGGTAGAACTAGTTGATCCTTACATGGTGAACTTTGATGCAATTTTAGGAATGGATTGGCTCCATTCATATTATGCTACATTAGATTACAGAACCATAAAGGCCACTTTCTATTTTCACAATGAACCAGTTATTAAATTAGAAAGATTCCTTTACACCCTAGGAGAAGTTCATATCTTATCTTAGAGCTTGTAAGCTAATATGCAAGGGTTGTTTATACCATCTAGTTTGGGTGAAAGATTCTAGAATCGAGAGTTCCTCTTCTCAGTTAGTGCAAGTAGTTAATGAGTTTCCTGAAGTCTTTCTTGATGACCTTCCTAGGGTTCACCAGATAGGGATATAAACTTTGGTATTGACCTATTGCATGGCGCTCAACCTATTTCCATTATCTCATATAGAATGTCTCCTACAGAACTAAAGGAATTAAAAGATCAGTTAAATAACCTTCTTGATAAGGGTTTCATTCATCCTAGTTTCTCTCCTCAGGGGCTCCCATACTCTTAGTATGGAAGAAAATGGTTCCCTCGTTATATGTATAGATTACCTCCAACTGAATAAGGACAGTGTTAAGAATAAGTACCCTCTTTCCAGAATTGATGAACTTTTTTACCATCTTTAGGGTGCTAAGTATTTCTCTAAAACAGACCTCAATTTGGGTAACGACCAGTTGAAAGCTAGGGAGGCTAATATACCCCAAATTGATTTTTGAACCTGATATGAACATTATGAATTCCTAGTCATGTCCTTCAGATTGACTAATGCACCTGCAACTTTCATGGATCTCATGAATAGGGTGTTCAGGTAGTTCTTTGACATATTCACCATAGTGTACACTGATCATATTTTGGTTTACTCCAAAAGAGAGGAGTATCATCATAATCACCGCCGAATTATACTTTAGACCCTTAAGGACCAAGAGCTATATACTAAGGTTGGTAAGTGTGAATTCTATCTTAATGTTATAGCTTTTCTCAGGCGTATTGTATCTAGTAAGGAGATTAAGGTTGATCCTCAAATGATTAAGGCAGTGAAGGAATGGCCTAGACCTACGACTCCAACCAACATTAGGATGTTGTTGTTTCTGGTGGGATACTATAATAGATTTTTGGAGAGTTTTTTGTCTATATCTTCCATACTCACCAAGTTGACTTAGAAGAAAGTGAAGTTCTTATGGTCCTAGGCTTGTAAAAGTAGTTTTGAGAGATTAAAGGACCAGTTGACTACTGCACTGGTTTTGACCCTTCTCAAAGGTACAGAGTTTTTTTTTGTATAATGTGATACATCTCGAGTAATACTTGGTTGTGTACTGATGCATCATGGTAAGATAGTAGCTTATATATCCAGATAATTAAAATTCCATGAGAGAAACTATCCCACCTATGATCTAGAGTTGGCGGTTGTGGTGTTTGCGCTTAAGATTTTGCATCACTATCTTTATGGAATGCATGTTGAAATTTTCACTAATCATAAGAGCTTTCAGTATGTGTTCACACAGAATGATTTGAATCACAGGCAAAGACGATTCCTTGAGCTATTAAAAGACTATGACATCATCTTGCACTATCACTCAAGTAAAGCTAATGTAGTTTCTAATTCTTTTAGAAGGTTATTTATGGGCAATCTTTCCTATGTTGAGAAGGTAGGATGAATCTAGTTAAGGATATTCACCGCCTAGCTAATTTGGTAGTCTGACTCTTAGACTCTGAGGATGGAGGGTTGATCGTTCGAGTGGTGGGTAAATCATCTTTTTTGCCAATTTAAGGAGAAATAAGTTAATGACCCCATATTGATGCAAATAAAAAAGGATGTTGGCCAACAAAAGTTTATGACTTTTGAAATCATGAGAGATGGTATTTTGAGGTATTAAGAAAGGTTATGTGTTTTAAATGTTGATGGATTGCAACAAAAGGATATTGACTAAAGCTCTTGTTTCTAGGTGTGTTGTTCATACCGATTCAACTAAGATATACCACAACCTTAAGGAGATATATTGGTGGAATAACATGAAGAGAGATATTTTTAACTTTGTACATAAGTGTTTAAATTGTCAACAAAATATGGTTGATGTAATGACTTAATATTTTGGTGATTTATGTGAAATATTTAATTCTATGTGATTTGACCATTTTACCCTTTTTGTAGTTACTTTGTGGTATTTCTAGGGTGTGGGGATGATTAGGATTATTCCCAATGTATTTTCAATGTGATCTATATGAAATTGTGATTTTTAGTAGTTATAAAGGATCTATATTTGACTTTGGTCAACATTTATTGATTCGTGCATCGGATGGAAAAATAAATTGTGCTAGCAAATCTGAAACGTTAATTTTAAGGTGGTAACATGGTTGGTGTGGTTTTATAGCTTTTAGATCTCATTTGACCCTCGGTTAAAAAGTAGTGAAATTGAGTTTCAGGGGTCAACTTTGTGAAAATGATTATTTTTCAAAAATATGGTATTGCCATTGAGTCTGGAGCATCGAATTTGATAGGGTAGCATAGTTCATTTGTATTCTTGGGATCCCAAATAAATCCTAAAGGGCTCGTGGATACTTGAAATTCTCCAAGTCTCTAGATGGTGAATCCGCTAAAACTCCACTTTGGTCGCTTTAGCGGTAGGCGCTAAATCGCTGATTGGTTGCTTTAGCAACCAGTTGCCAAATGGGTAAGGGCACTTTGGTGGCCTTTGTCCACTTTGATGAAGGGCGTTAAAGCGGCCCTTTCCCGCTTTAGCGGACTAGTTGCCTTAGAAGGTACCGCTAAAGCGACACTTAACCGCTTTAGCAGTGACCGCTAACGGCATCTATGGCGCTGAGTATAAATAATCCTGTTCGCATTTTTTTAATCATTTTTTAGACTTGGAGCCTTGGGTTTCATGTTTTTGAGAAATTTCATTCAATTCTAATCTTGGGTAAGCTCCAAATCCCTATTTCAATTACCTTTCTTCGATTATCAATCGTTAAACATTGTTAAAACTTAAATCCACAGGTGAAATTTGGGGATTTTGGCATGGAAGGTCCAAATTACCATTTCTTCAAATTAAACCCCAATTTCAACCAGTTTTTACTTGGAATTCTTTTATGAGTTCCTTTGATCATGGGAAATATGTTTTTGAAATAAAATCTCAATTTTACCCTTTATTTTTGAAAATCCATTTCGGAGATCCGTTTTGACCCCAACTCAAAAATAGGAAATATGGCTAACATTGAATTTTTTTTGACGTATAGATTCTATATTTGTATGTTTTAGTTGATTTCAAATCTGTTTGTGTGAGAGAGACTCCAGATTGAAGGCTTTTGAATTAGTTTTCGGTGTCTAGGTTATGGTTAATTTTCTTTAGGCCGGGTTGGGTAGTTAATATTGACAAAAAATTATGTTAAGGGTGTGGGAACTTACCATGAAAATTGATATATTAGAATGTTGTACTCGTGTGGGGGCCTATATTATTGCTAATTGGTGGTTTTGAGACATTATTTTCTATGTGTGACCGTGTGGGGTCTTTTATGATATTGTTTTCCTTGTGTATATGAAATTAGTTGTATCTTATTTGATGAAAAAAACTAATGTGGTATCAATGGTATATTTTTGTGTAATTTTACCATATTGGCATGCGGATTTATGTTGGATTTCATGGATGGTTGGAACATTGAGTGGATTTTGGCTCACTTGGTTGGTCTCTTGGTTGGATATACAAATTCTCATTCTGGTTGATTGTGAGAATTACATCTCATATCATATATATTCATGAAACATTGGTACCACCACAGAAATACTATTTTTTTCTGACATAAATATGACATCTTTAAAACCCTTTATTAATGGATATGCCAAAAGGAGATTTGGATATTGCTATTTAATATTGGTTGTATATGGGTTGAAGAACCTTCCATGGGTCCTACCTGGCAACAAATCTCGGTAGGTGTATGCATAAGTTGTGCGATGACCTCGTGGATCACATCATCATCATCATCATCACCCACATCATTTCATTCTTACATAACTTGTACTTTCTTTGGATATATCATTGTCCTTGATATGATACTTATCTATGTGTGCTACTTTATTCTACTTGAATGTGTGGTTTTCATATACTTGTGCTTCCTTGATATATCTATATGTTGTATATGTGAATATTATATAACTCTTAGTAGAGACTGTGTGTGCTATTGTTTGGGACATTTTCTTATTACAGGTGATGTGCCCCTAGACTATATTTTTTATACTTTGTTTTCTACTTTGCTAAGTCATCATATGATACCTATTTAGTACAAGTGGATCGTACTCACCCCTACTTCTCCTTTTTGGTATAGATCCTGGTTCGAATATGCCTCATGGAAGTTGATATTAGGCAATACTTGGAGCCCATTTTGAGGTAGCAGTTGATCCTTGCATCTGGAGATAGCTACTATCTTTTCTGATCTAGACTATGTCTTTATTTGTATTCAGAGACAGAGTTGTTCATTTTCTTGGATATCCTATGTATTTTGACTTTGTCTTATATTAGTTAGTTCTTACACTGTGCCACCAAGTTTTGGGATTATTGTATGGTATTCTTTATTATATGTAAATCTCTACTTTTATCATATTTGGGTGGTTTGGCTTCACTTTAAAAGCCTTACATTGGGTATTGGTGTTATTTCCCTTTTCATATCAGTTTGGGTAATAGGTTTACTTGTTCAGGCTTGTCATGATAAGTTCCATCATGAACTTTTGTTTTGGAGCCGTGAAAAATTGGTATTAGAGCAGCCTAATTCATTGGTTTAATAGTGTAAGAATGGGATATCTAATAGAGACTCACAAATCGGTATTTAGATGTCTGTATTTATCTTTGAGAGGTTATAGGTAGTCCTTAGGAAATTTCTCTTATTTTGTTCCTTATCATATAGGTTTCCTTTTTACTTTGTGTTCTAAGTCATATTTTAATCTTTTTTGCACAGATGGTGATGACTATATCTTGTAAGGTTAGAGATGTGGAACCTTTATCCAAGGAGAGAGCCCAATCTAGAGGGCGGCTGGTGAGTCATGGATGGGCTTGAGGTAGAGGACGGGCACGTGGATCTTCCCCATCTAGAGGTTGTACTAGGTGACTTTCCTCTTGAGCCTCAGATCAAGCTTGTTGGAGATATGGGTCCTACTTCTATTCCATCGAGTTCTTTTACCCCAGTCTTGTAGGGATTACTAGTTTGCATGTTGACCCATTTATAGGGTGCTCCTTTGAGTGTTCTTGATGTTCCCCCAGCTCTGAGTATTGTGCCTCCATCGGTGCCAGAGTCTGCTTATGGTGTTCTTACGGTTTCGAGTAGGGATCCTCCAGTAGTACCTACTTCTACTTTTGGTACTCCAACTCCAAGTGTTGTTCCTCTTCAGCACCTATATCTGAGTACGGTATTTTGAGATCAAGAGTTCAGCCTTCATTTATGTTACCAACTCAGATAAGATCTCAGCCAACCAGATTCACCATGTCTCCTCTTATTACGAGTTTTGTTATGTCTTCTGAGAATCAAATGAGTTTTGAGATATTCACTCATTTAGCCCCCCTAAGTTCTATGCTGTAGTGGGTGAGCACACCTATGAGTTCTTGATTGAGTACCGTGAGAAGTTGAATAAATTAGGTTTTCATGAGACACATGGTGGTGTGTATACCACTTACCAGTTGTGGGATGTCGTTATAGATTGGTGAAGGTCACTTATTAGTTATAGACCTCTCGATGCTCCTGAGATGACATGGGATCAGTTAACTGAGGACTTTTCAAAGAGTTTCATGCCTTACTATCTAAGATATCGCGTGAGAGATGAGTTTGATCACCTGGAGCAGAGCTTCATGACTATGGCAGAGTATGAGGCACGCTTCCATGCCTTATGTATATATTCTTATGACAATATTACCACCGAATCTAAGAAGATTTAGAAGTTCATAAAGAGGTTGGATGTTTCTCTTCATCTAGCTACGACTCAAATGGTAGTGTATGGAACAACATTTTAGAGTATAGTATAATGGATCATACTAAGATGACTGAATCAATTCTTCAAGCATCTCATGGAGGAACCAAGAAGGTGCGTTGTCAGGGTAAGTTCAGAGGTCATATTTCTTAAGGTAAGATTTTAGAGGTTTTCGCATATATGATGGTATACCTATGCAGGTAGCTTTGTAGATTTCAGGTAGTTTGTCTTCTAGTTCAATAGCTATGGGTGGATTTTTGGGCCCAATCATACCTCTTCCTATAGAGTCAAGTTATAGGACGTGTTTTATAAGTGATAAGATTGGTTGTGTGGATAAAAAGTGTCCCCGTCGTGTGTTCAGGGTTACTTCTATTTCAGTTGTGAGACGTAGAGGTTCTACTAGAGATGTAGAAAGGTAGAGGTGGTGGTCGTAGGGCAACTCTATTGGTTGGTGGTTGTGAATAGTATTATGATATACCCGCAATACTAGAGGTAGAGGCTTTAAAAGCTGCAATCACAAGTATTATCCTTATTTTTTTCAAATTTACATCTGTGTAGTTGGTCTTCTAGTTCAATATCTTTGGGTGGCCTTTTGGGCCCAATCATACCTCTTCCTATAGAGTCAAGTTATAAGATATTTTTTGTGAGTGATGAGATTGGACATATGGATAAAAAGTGTCCCCATCGTGTGTTCAGGGTTACTTCTATTTTAGCAGTGAGAGGTAGAGGTTCTACTAGAGATATAGAAAGGTAGAGGTAGTGGTATCCTCGATGGTGGTCATAGGTCTACTCAATTTGTTGGTGGTTGTGAATAGTGTTATGATATACCTGTTATACTAGAGGCAGAGGCTTTAGAAGCTGCAATCACAAGTATCGTCCTTATTTGTTTCATATTTGCATCTATGTTATTTAATCCAAGATCAACTCAGATTCGCATCTATGTTATTTGATCAAAGATCGACTTTTTCTTATGTGTCTGCATATTTTGCTTGGAGTTTTGATTCTGCTAGTTCGATTCTTACCATGCCTATTCATGTATCTACCTCAGTAGGAGACTCTTTCGTGGTGGATCGGGTGTAACAATCCCGTGTTATGACTTTTGCAAGGCGTGAGACTTAGGTATATTTACTTGTTTAAGATATGGTGACTTTGATGTTAATTTGGATATGGATTGGTTGGCTTCTTACTATGTTATCCTAGATTATTATGTTAAGACTATGACTTTAGCTTCTATATGTGTACCAAGGATAGCTTCAAAGGGTGTACTTCATTCGGGTCGCAAGAGAGCTATATCTTATGTTCAGGATTGTCACTTGGTCAAGAGGGAATGTTTGTCTTATTTGGCCTATATTTGTGATACTAGTGTTGCTTCAACTCTTTTTTTAGATTCTGTTTGTGTTGTGTATAAGTTCATGGATGTGTTCCCTATGGCTTTTCCTAGTATACCTCTAGATCGTGATGTTGACTTTGCCATTGATGTTGAGCTGGACACCAAGTTCATTTCTATTCCTCCTTATAGGATGGCCCCAACTGAGTTGAAAAGAATGAAGGATCAGTGGCAGGAGTTATTGGATAAGGGATTTAGCCGACCTAGTATTTCACCATGGGGTGTGCTTGTCATGTTTGTGAAAAAGAAGGATGGGTCTATGCATAAGTGTATTGATTACCAACATTTAAACAAGGTGATGGTTAAGAATAAATATCCTCTTCCTCGTTTTGATGATTTTTTACATCATCTTCAGGGTGCTTTGGTGTTTTAAAAGATTAATTTGAGATCTGGGTCTCACCAATTGAGTATTAGAGCTTTAACTATTCCTAAGACAGCTTTTCAAACTCGATACGGTCATTATGAGTTGTTGGTCATGTCATTTAGTTTTACTAATGTCTCAGTGAATTGAGTATTTTGATCGTGTCTTAACTCCTTGTTATTTTATTTATAGATGATATCTTACTTTATTCCAAGAGTGAGGATAATCATGAGGAGCATTTACGGATTGTACTTCAGAGATTGAGGGTTGAGAAATTATATGTTAAGTTCTATAAGTATGAGTTCTAGTTGTAGTCTATCTCTTTCTTGGGTTATGTAGTGAACAAGGATGGTATTATGGTTGATTTAGCTAAGATTATGGCGATGTGTGATTGGGCTAGACCCACTTCTCCTATCAAGATTAGAAGTATGTTTGGTTTAGTAGGTTACAATTGATGTTTTGTTGAGGGTTTTTCATCTATCGTAGCTCCATTGACAAAGTTGGCTCAAAAGAAAGTTTTTTTTCAGTGGTTCGATACTTGTGAGGCAAGCTTTCAAAAGCTCAAGGATTTGTTAACTTCAGCTCCTAGCTATACTTTTCCAATGGAAGGTATGGGTTTTATCGTCTTTTGTGACGCTTCTAGTATTGGGATAGGTGCTGTGTTGATGCATAAGATGATTTCTTATGCTTCTCATCATTTGAAGCCCCATGAGATGATTTACCATACCTATAATTTAGAGTTGTGCACAGTTGTTTTTACTTTGAAGTTGTGGAGACACTACTTATACGGAGTTTGATATGAGATTTTCTCAAATCATCATAGCCTTTAGTATTTCTTTTACCAGTGAGATCTTAATATGAGGTAGCGTTAATAGCTTTAGTTTCTTAAGGATTATGATTTTACTATTCTTTATCATCCGGGTAAGGCTAATGGGGTTTCAGATGCCTTGAGCCTCAAGTCGACTAGGATGGGTAGCTTGGCGCATCTTTTGATCCAAGAGAGGACTTTGACCCAAGAGGTTCGGTATTTAGCTAACTAGATGGTAATACTTGATATTTTGACACCTGGGTGTGTATTGGCCTTCGTGGAGGTTGGGTCTTCTTTTATGGAATAGATTCAGGCTTATTAGTTTGACGAAGTTGGGTTGAGGAAGATTCGAGATAAGGTGTAGAGTGGTGAGTCCAAGAAATCCTCATTTGATTTAGATGGTATTTTGAGGATTGGAGGCCGAGTTTGTGTACCGAGAGTGGGTGACTGAATTAGATTAATTTTGGAGGAGGCTCATTGTTCCAGGTATTCTATCCATCAGGGAGTGACTAAGATGTATCGTGATTTGAGACAACACTACTGGTGGGGTGGTATAAGGAAGGACATAGTGGATTTTGTAGCTCGTTGCCTATATTGCCATCAAGTGAAGGCCGAACACTTGAGACCTGGTGGCTTACTTCAGAGATTACCCATTTTCAGGTGGAAATGGGAACGGAGTACCATGGACTTCGTGATTGGGTTGCCTCAAGTACCATTAACTTCGTGACTGGGTTGCCTCAAACTTCTCATAGTTCTGATAGTGTTTGGATCATCATGGATCGATTGACAAAATTTGCTCATTTTATTTTGATTTAGGTTTTTTTTAGCATGGAGACGTTGGCCTGTATATATATTCATGAGATAGTGCGTCTTAATGGAGTGCCAATGTTTATTATCTTTGATCAAGGTTCAGTATTCAAATCTCACTTTTGGAAGACTTTTCAGGAGGAGTTGGGTACTCGGGTTGATCTTAGTACAACATTTCACCCCAGAATGACGGTTAGTCAGAGCAAACTATTCAGGTTTTAGAGGATATGCTTTGTGCTTGTGTGATGGACTTTGGTGGTCAGTGGGAGAAATATCTAGCCTTGGCGATTTTGCTTATAATAATAACTACCATTTCAGTATTAATATGGCTCATTTTGAGGCTTTGTATGGTAGGTGTTGTCGCTCTCCGGTTGGTTGGTTTGAGGTTTCTGAGATTAGACCTCGAGGTACAAAGTTGTTTTATGAGTCACTAGATAGAGTTCGGATCATTTAGGATAGAATTCGAGCGGATCAGCAGAAGTGCAATGCAGATCATAGACTTCGTGCCTTTTGATTTAGTGTTGGTGACCATGTTTTCATTTGAGTTTCTGTCATGAAGGGTGTGATGAGGTTTCGGAAGAGGGAAAAGCTTAGCCCCAGTTATATTGACCCATTTGAGATCCTTCAAATTATTGGGGATGTGCCTTATGAGTTGGCTTTTTCTCCAGATTTATCATCTGTTCATCTAGTTTTTCATATTTTTATTTTTGGTGATACATTTCGGATGAGTCTCATATCATTCATTGGGATTAGGTTCAGTTAGATAAGACGTTGTGGTTTATTGAGGAGCCAGTCTCCATCTTTGCTAGGGATATTAGACAGTTGCCTTCTAGAGATATTCTAGTAGAGGCATAAACCTATAGATGAGGCTACTCAAGAGGTCAAGTCTGATAAGCATAGTTCTTATCCCCATCTTTTCGCCGATTCATGTACTTCCTTTGAATTTATTTCGAGGGAAAACTAGATTTTTAGCGGTGGTTAATGTAACAACTTGATTTTTTGGTGAGTTATGTGAATATTTATTATTTGACCATTTTACCCCTCTTTATGGTTGCTTTATGGTATTTCTGGGGTGTGGGGATAATTGGCACAGTCCGAATGTATTTATGGTGCGATTAATTTGAAATTATGGTTTTTGGTGGTTATAAAGTCTTTATAGTGGTCTTTGGTCAACATTTATTGATCCGTGCATCAGATGGCAAAACGGACAGCGCCAACAGATCTGAAATGTCGATTTTACGATGGTAATATGGTTAGTCTAGTTTTATGGATTTTAGTTATCATTTCGACCCTCGGTTTGGAAAGTAGTGAAATTGAATTTCGGGGGTCAACTTTGTGGAACGTTTAATTTTAAGTTCAAGAAGTTTGTGCTCTGATTTCCAAGACAAATATTCACTTTAAGTTTTAAGATTGCTTATTTTTAGATTTCTTCATATGATATCCATCCCAGTTACGTGAATTTTGAACCGAAAAGATATCATGGGTTAGCTTGGGGTTATTTGTAGACATGAGCACCATGTGACGTTGGGGGGGGGGGGTGCTCTTAGGGTGTTACACAAGCTTCCCATGGACAACCTGCTAAGAGCATCAAAAACCACGTTAGCTTTACCTAGATGATAGTGAAGACTCATGTCATAGTCCTTAAGAAACTTTATTTGGGAGGCCACAAATTGAGTAGGAAAATGAATCGACTGGTGAAATTCAGCATTAGACACTATAGCCTGGGGTACCTGAGGAGGTATAGGGGAATTGGTGGAGCTCCCTTAGGGCAATCAGAAGCAGTGACCCTAGATCGGGTCTAAACTCTTGGAGTAGGACGAGCTTCGTCCTTATTATCCTCAGATAGGACAGAAGAGTTTCCATGAACATCAAATCTTCTGGGAGGCATGATCTGAAAAGCGAACATACAAAAATTAGAAGAGATTCAAGACCTTAGACTCTATAGCTTGAAATAGAACAACAAGAAAGAAAAACATTCCTAAATGTATCATAGCCTCTCCCTTATAAGTGTGGCGTGCTATACACCCATAAACGAGCTCTATTTGATACGGCTTTGTTGGAACCCAACGACACCAAACCTAGGCTCTGATACCATCTTTTTCATGACTAGAACTAGCGCTTGGACGTGATGGGTATCTCAAGTCCCACATCGGAGATCACTCCCAGCACCTAACCAAACTAAACACAACATCCCCCAATGTTAGATTAATTTCGAACATATAAAAAGATAGTATGCAACAAGCTTAAAGAAAATCAAAACATGTCTATAACCGATGACTAGTGATAGGCCAAACAACCTACTAAAATCACCCAGTATCTACAGTAATTCAAACAAAGCCTTCTAAACAAAGAACCAAGACCAGCCTTTGTCAGGACATATCCCCGACTCTAACAGATGACAATGAGAATGAAAATGATAATGTTAATAATAATGAAAGTAACTATCAACTCAAATCTAAGGATGAAAGGTGGTGAAATTCTTAAGCCTTCCAGGGAATGAAATCTTACCACTTCACTACAATACCACAAACCAATGGACCGAGCCGATCGACCTAAATATGTGTAGGAAAAATAGAGGTAGCTCCGTTGTCTTCATCACATGGGGATACAATGTTCGAAGATAATTAGTAGGGTAAACACTAGCATGTGTCTCAAGGATAAGGATAGAATAATTCCATGATCAATAGTTCAAAATCATTCAAAACTAATGCACATAATCAAATGCATATACATATAGATATATCACATACTGGGATAGGGAACAAGACTTAACATACTCTTTAAAATTTTAACCTAGGTTGTGTATCTTAACCATCATAACATATAAAGGCACCCACGAGCTATATGGTCCATCTCTTCCCCAGCTGGTAGGGCCTTAGTATGTGTGTCCACACGAACTAGAGGGTAAATACATATGCACTCTTGGGGGACTCGAACCTCCCTACATATAAAGGTGACAAGAGTACCAAATCGTGTAATATAATATGGTGGACTCAAACCTCCCAATAAAATGATGGTAATAAGGGGGACTCAAATCACCCGATCATATAGACCCCCGCATCGGCAACCGCGATTTCTAGTATGGGTCCCTCAGGGCCACCACTTTCACAACTCAGCTACGCATCTCTCATTAAAGCCCAATTAATAATATTTATCACATAATCCCATTCATTGAACCACAATACACATTTAGGTACACATTGTTTGTATTGTTATACCAATTACACTTGCAAGGTAACATCAACATGCCATAACAATTATCTTCACTTGGGGGAATTCACAACTCCCTTGGTTCAATTTTACAAATTCCCATATTTCTCATAGTTAAAAACTAATTTCACAATATGGGGTTGGGGTCATAAGCACTTCGAAAGCCATAATTTTGGTAAAATCACAATTCCCTAGTTCATTCTCCATACCCATGCACCCACAAGTTCAAAACCATAATTAAAGTATGATTAATCACATGTAAACCATGAGAAACATTGTTCAATCTATAAATATTCAAAAACCTAAACCCTTATTTCAAACCAACCATCAATATCTCATGAACAATACTTTAAAATATATGATTTTAATAAATAAATTATGGGGAAAGAGTAACATGCCTGAAATAACAAGTTTCACGGATGAAATTCAACCCTTAAGCCCTTGGATAACCTACTTCTTGAAAACCCTAAGTATGGTTGCTTGAGAGAATTTAAAAGAGGTTTTTAAAAGTGTTTTAGTGAGTTAACAATGCTAATGGGGTTAACAATAGGGTTTTAGGTCATGGTTTGCAATTGGGGTAGAGGGGAAATATCCAAAGTGCCTTTAATAAAAAGACAAAAAATTGGCACAAGTGACTATGGGTTACTATACGACTCATATAGACACATTATGACTTATCACAAGGAGTCATAGTCAAGAATAAACCTCCAAGACCCCATATTGGTCTATCTATAATTCATACCACCAACTCATAACCATACTTAACAACTCATAACCACTTTTCGTACTTAAGACAACAATTTAGGATGAAAAACTAGACACCTTACGATTGGGACATAACGACTTATCGTGAGTCTTTATGACTCGTGGCTTCAAGTTGTAATGAAGATAGTATATTGGACCAAACTTTCTGGACACCTTATGACTTTGTCCTTATGACCTATAAAAAGTCTTGACAACTATTTGAGAGCCACTCATACTCAGAGTAGAATACTAAGCCACTTATTTTGATTAAGTTATGACTGAGTCCCTATGACCCGTCATGACTTTCTACGACTCGTTAGAGGAGTCGTAGCCAAGACAGTAAGGATAAAATTTAAAAAATTTACAAGGACCAAAACCCTGGGGCATTATACCTTGTAGAGTTCGGGTAGTGGGTCTTATGGTCCAGTAGTTTAGGGTGGCTTTTGGGCCTAGTGGTACCTTTTCTCATTGAATCGAGCTATAGAGGTTGCTTTATGTATGATGAGATTTCCTATTTGACCAAAGACTAGCCCTGTTATGTGATTAGTGTTACGCCTATTTTAGTTGTAAGAGGTAAAGACCCTACTAGAGGTGCGAGAGGAAAAGGTAGTGGTGGTCATGATGGCGGTAGCAGGGCTACTCAGCCAAATATTGGTCATGGATAATTCTATAATATACCCGCCAGACCATAGCAGAGGCTTTTGATGTTGTAATCACAGGTATTATCCCCATTTGTTTCAAATCTGCATCTATGTTATTTGACTTGGGATCAACTTTGTCCTATCTCTTCATATTTTTCTTTAGTTTTTTACTCTGTTAGTGAGCCTTTTTCCATGCCTATTCGTGTATCTACCTTGGTAGGAGATTCTTTAGTGGTGGATTGAGTATACCAATCTTGTATTATGACATTTATTGGGTGTGAGACTTGGGTAAACTTGCTTGTGTTAGATAAGGTTGATTTCAACTTCATTTTAGGTATAGATTGGTTGGCTTCTTGAAATATTGTCCTAGATTATTTTGCTAAGGCAATGACTTTAGCTTCACCGAGTGTGTCGAGGATAGCTTGGAAGGGTGCATTTCATTTAGGTCCTAAGAGGGTTATATCTTATTTTAAGGCTCGTTGATTGGCTGTCAGGGGATGTTTGTCTTGCTTGGATCATATTCGTGATACTTGTATGCTTCACCTCCTTCTTTAGATTTTGTTCGTATTATTTGCGAGTTCATGGATGTGTACCCTACAAATTTACCTTGTATACCTCTAAATCATGGTATTGGTTTTGCCATTGATGTTGAGATGGGAACAAAGCCTATTTCTATTCCTCCTTATAGGATAGCCCCAACAGAGTTGAAGAAACTAAAGGATTAGTCACGAGAGTTATTAGATAAGGGATTTATTCGACCTAGTATATCACCTTAGGGTGTGACTAGTTCATTTGTGAAGAAGAAGGATGGGTCTATGCATATGTATATTAATTATCAAGTAGTTGAACAAGGTTACAATTAAGAATAAGTATTCTCTTCCTCGTATTGATGATTTATTTGATCAGCTTCAGGGTGTCGTAGTGTTTTTAAAGATTGATTTGAGATTCGGGTATTACCAGTAGAGGATTAGAGCTTTATATTCTAAGAATAGCTTTTAGGACTCGATATGGTCATTATGAGTTCTTGGTCATGTCCTTTGGGTTGACCAATGAACATCATGGAGTTGATAAATCAGGTGTTTTGACCATATTTTGACTCTCTTATTATTGTATTTAAAGATGATATCTTAGTTTATTCTAAGAGTGAGGATGAGCATGAGGAGTATTTGTGAATTGTGCTTCATAGATTGAGGGATGAGAAATTATATGCTAAGTTCTCCAAGTGTGAGTTTTTGTTGGAGTCTATTTCTTTCTTGGTCTATGTGGTGAATAAGGAGGGTATTATGGTTGATCTAACCAAGATTAAAATGGTTTATAATTGGGTTAGACCTACTTTGTCCATCGAGATTCAGAGTTTTATTGGCTTGGCAGGTTATTATCAGCATTTTGTTGACGTTTTTATCCATTGCAGCTTCGTTGATCAAGTTGACTCAGAAGAAGATTTCGTTTCAATAGTCTGATGCTTGTGAGGAGAGCTTCCGAAAGCTTAAGGATTTATTGACTTCAGCTCCTATCATGACTTTGCCCAAGGAGGACGTGGATTTTTACCTTCTTTTGTGATGATTCAGCTGTTGGGTAAGATGTCGTGTTGATGCAATAGGGTAAGGTGACTACTTATGCTTTTCATCAGTTGAAGCCCCATGAGAGGAATTATCCTACCCATGATTTGGAGTTGTGCGCAATTGTTTTTGCTTTGAAGTTGTGGAGACACTACTTGTATACAGTCCGTTGTGAGATTATATCGGATCATCATAGCCTTCAGTACTTCTTCACCCAACAAGATCTTAATATGAGGTACCGTCATTGGCTGCTTAAGGATATGACTTGACAATTTTCTATCACCCGAGCAAGGCTAATATGGTTGCAGATTCCTTGAGACAAAAGTCGACTAGCATAGGTAGTTTGGCACATCTTTTCACCTAAGAGAGGCCTTTATCCCTAGAGGTTAAATCTTTAGCTAACCAGATAATTAGGCTTGATATTCAACACCTGGGTATGTTTGGGCATTTTTGCATGCTGGGTCTTCTTTGATGGAGCAGATTCAAGGTCATCAGTTTAATGATGCTGGGCTGAAATTGATCTAGGATAAAGTGTTGAGTGGTAAGTCTAAGGAGGCCTCTCTTGATTTTGATGGTGTTTTAAGGATTTAGGGCTGAGTTTGTGTGTCGAGAGTGGGTAATTTAGATTGATTTTGGAAAAGTTTCATTGTTCCAGGTATTCTATCCATTTAGGAATGACTAAGATGTATCATGATTTGAGGCAGCATTACTGGTAGGGTGGTATGAGGAAGGATATAGTGAATTTTGTAGCTCAGTGCCTATATTGACAGAAGGTAAAGCCGAGCATTTGAGACCTGGTGTATTGCTTTAGAGGTTACCCATTCCCGAGTGAGAGTGTAAACAAATCACTATGGACTGTATGACCGGGTTGCCTCGCATTTCTCATGTATCTAATAGTGTTTTGGTCATCGTGGATCAATTGACTAAGTACGTATTTCATTCTTGTGCAAGTCTTTTTTTATGCCGAGAGGCTGGCTCGTATCTATATTCTTGAGATTATGTGACTATATGGTGTACCGGTGTTTATCATTTTAGATGAGGTTTATCATTTTAGATGAGGTTCTGTGTTCACTTCTCACTTTTAGAAGACTTTTCAGGATGATTTGGGTACATGGATTGACCTTAGCACAACATTTCACCCTCAGACTAACGGCCAATCAGAGCGGACTATTCAAGATTTAGAGGATATGCTCTGCGCTTGTGTGATGGATTTTGGTGACCAGTGGGAGAAAAATTTGACTTTAGCAGAGTTTGCATATAATAATAGATAGCATTCCAGTATCGATATGGCTTCTTTTAAGGCTTTGTTTGGTAGGCATTCTCACTCTCCAATGGGTTGGTTTGATGCTTCTTAGGTTACTCATTGAGGTACGAACTTGCTTCATGAGTCTTTGAATAGAGTTTGGATCATTCAAGATAGACTTCAAGCGAATCTGAGTAGGAAGAAGTGCTATACTGATCGTAGACTTCGTGCATTGAGATTTGGTGTTGGTGATTGTGTTTTCCTTTAAGTTTCACCCATGAAGGGTGTGATGAGGTTTCACAAGAGGGGCAAGCTTATCCCCAAGTATATTTGCACATTTGAGATTCTTCAAAATATTGGTGAAGTAATGACTTGAATTTTGATGAAATATATGAATATATGTTTATTTTATATTTGACTATTTTACCCCTCCCCATAGTTGCATGATGGTATTTCTAGGGTATAGGGTGATTGATATATTTTTTGATGCATTTTGGTGTCATTTGTGTGATTTTCTGGTTTTTGGCAACTTTGAGACCCTTATAGTTTATTTCAATTGATATCTTCTGGTCCATGAGATGGACGGCAAAAAAGACTGCACCAACAGATCCGGAACATCGATTTTAGGGTGGTAATTGGTTAGTGTGGTTTTATGGCTTTTAAAACTCATTTCGATGCTTGGTTTTGAAAGCTGTGATTTTGGGTTTCGTAGGTCATCTTTGTGAAAACATTATTTTTTCTAAAATCTTATACTATCATTGAGTCTGAAGTGTTGAATTTGATAGGATAACATAGTTCGTTTGCATTCATGGGATTTCAGATGAATTTTAAGGGGCGTGCAGAGACTTGAAAATTTACCAAGTCCCAAACTGGTGCACCAATTATCTAGTGCACCCGCGATCACGTTCCTTATGCTTCTATTGCAATTGGGCAGAAGACAGAGTGTCTCGATTGTGACACCTCTTTCGTAATCGTGATACCTCTGTCAGGCAAGATTCCGCAATCACGATCTTGTTCCGCAATCACGATAGTTGGGTATATATATACCCGTGTTTTTGCCATTTTTCACCATTTTTAAGACTTGGAGCTTAAGGTTTTGTGGTTTTTAACTCCATTTCTAAGTTTGGGTAAGCTCCATTACACTCATTTCAACTAATTTCTCTCATCTTTAACATTAGTTTCTTGTTTTAAACACGAATTAAATTATGAAATTTGGGGATTTTGGCTCGTAAGTCCTAAAAATGATATTCCTCCAATTTAAACCCCAATTTCACTCTTTTTTCCATTTGAGTGAGTTTCTAATTCTATAATTATCCATTTTTCCTCAATTTCACATTTAAAGAAACTTCGATTCTCGAATTTTAAATGAATTTAGAAGATTTTTCTCGATAAAGTTTTAAAATGTTTTTCTTCAATTTGGACCTCATTTTCACTTGGGTTTTAAGCTGTAGACTCTTAAAAATATTGAGAGCATATTTTTGAAACAAAGTTACAAATTTGCCTCTTTTTTTCAAAAACTCATTCCAGGGGTCCATTTTGACCCCGGGTAAAAATAGGCAATATGGATGTCGTTGGCTTTCTTTTGACGCATAGATTCTATATTTTGATATTTTAGTTGATTTCAGGTCCATTCTTGAAGCAAGGAACTTGGGAATTAAAGTGTTGCAGATCAATTTTTGACCTTCAACGTAGGTTATGGCTTAATGCTTTCAAACTGAGCTGGGTAGTTAATTTGTATGCAAAAGTATGTTAAGGGTGTGGGAACTAATCATGAAAATGGCTATCTTGTGGTGTTATGCCCGTGTAGGGGGCTATGTGTGATATTATGTGGTGATTTTGAAAACTTTATGTGTTATGTGTGAGCGTGTGAGGTCCTATGTGATATTAATAGTCTTGTATACTTGATGATAATTGTATCTTGTTTGATAAAAAAGTGTGTTGTGGTACCAATTGTGCGTGTTGTGATGTATTCATACTCTATTGACATATAAATCATATTGGATTTCACAAATGGTTGGAAATAAAGAGTGGATATTTTGCTCACATGATAGTATATTGATTGGTTATGAAAATACTCATTGTGGTTGGTTGTGGAAATAATCTTTGTGGTTGGTTATGAGTATCGCATCCTCATGCTCATTAATGAAACAATGGTACCACCGTAGAAATATTAAGAAACACTAGCAAGACCTTTTTATGATAGAAAATGTGACATCTTATAAAACCCTTCCTGAGGGATATGCTGGGGAGGAGATATAGATATATGGATTGTATATGGGTTGACGAACCCTATGAGTCCTACGTCTAGTAGTTTTAGCTCCGTAGGTGTATACAAAGGATGTGCAATCGTCTCAGTGGTTGTGCGACGGCTTCGAGGTTGTACGACAACCTTGTGCATTACATCATAATCATCATCATTATTCTTATTGTGTCTACTTTATTATGCTCGTGATGTGGTTATATTTTTTTTAACTTGTTTCCTATGCATTGTTCTAACCTCCCTTACTTGTACTTTGTGGTCTCGTATATGTTGTTTCCCTTCCTTTTTCTTATATGTTGTATAAATGTCTACTTGTATTCTTTTCTGGTGCTTTACTGTATTATATGAGGATATTATAGAACTGTTAGTGCAAGAATTGTGGGCTACCATTGTGAGACATTTATTTATTGCATGTGACGTGCCATTAGTGTACATTTTGTATGCTTTATTTTCTACTTTGATCGGTCGGTCTATGATACCTACTGAGTACAAGTAAGCCATACTCATTCCTACTATGTCTTTTTAGTGCAGATTCTGGTGCGGGTGTATCTCATGTGGCTTGATTTCGGGTGATTTCAGAGTTGTTCAAGGTAGCGGTTGGACTTTCATGCGTCTGGGATTAACTTCTATCTTTCTGTATAAGTTTAGGTTCTTACTAGTGTTCGGAGACAGATATTGTTCCTGTTGGATATTCTGATGTATCTAACTCATGGACTGTATTAGTTGTTCTTACACTTTTGACATCGGGTTTTTAAGAGTTATGGTATTGTTATTAGATATGTTTCTTTCCGTATTTATATACTGGTATGGTTTGGCTTCGTTCTAGAAGCCTTACCTTGGGATTTAAGTATCATTTCTCTTGTGTAACAGTTTGTGTGATAGATGTACTTATCAAGGTTTGTTGCAACAAGTGTCATCAAGACTCTTTGATTTTTGGGTCATGACAATATGACTTTTTTCTTACATTTATTGCATTCAATAACTTGGCAATCATGAAAAGTGTGACCAATTTGATGAAAAATTGAATTATCCACTAGCCGCATAAGATCTAAATGAGTTTCTTCAGAGTTAAGGCAAGAAAAAGCATCTTTAAGAGTTTTCAAAGGTTGTTGGTTGAGCAATACAACCTGGACTGGTTAATAATTGTTACTAAGAGCCATCAAGAATTTAATCAGTTTGTCACTATTATAGTAAGCTAAAAATCTGACAGCATCATCAGAGAGATGGTTTGGTCAAGGCTAATTAATTTCAAATGAATTTCATCTTAGGGAGACATTTATCGACAGGTTCCCCCCTTTTTTTGTTTTAAGCTAGCTATCTTCTTCATCATTAAAAATGATGAAAAGATCAGAATAGTATACCACTGAGAGAGATAATCTGATACCTCTTTTGCATTGTCAAACTGTCCAAATTAGAGATGTGTACTTGGAATAAAGTATTCTGAAGTCATGTAATGATCTAATGACTTTGGATATCTCAATCTTCCAAACAACTAACAAACTTTTCATTTGTTTCAGTCTCTCTTTGCTTTGGACAAGTTAAATCACCAGTAATATATCACCACAACTTTCTTTCCATCAGAAAATTGTGTATTACCTCACACCAATGATGATAGTTAGATTCATTAAGAACAACAAAAATAGCTTGAGAAATATCAATATTCTTGTCCATGACATTCACTCAATAAATTGACATCAATAAAAAATTAAAAGACAAAAGAGACCCAACAAAGTGATGAAGTAGTAATTACTATCAACAAAATTTCAGGAGAAAAAATAGAAGAGTACATATTGATTTTAATAATACAACAAGGCTTTGATACCATGTCACAAAAATAGATAGAGAAACACAAAAAATATGGAGAATCGATATTTCTATGTATACTTGAATAAAAGAGACTATAGTTCTATTTATACACAATAAATTAAGAAGCAAAAGGAAATAAAATACCTATCATAAAAGTAGATCCTCTAGAATATCTAAATATATATTCTACCGTATTTATAATATCTCTACAATATTTAAGATATCTTAATAACTAGTATATTAAAAAATAAATTAAATAATGAAATTCGTAACGGTGTGCAAAATTTTATTAAATAAATTAAATCAGAAAATATTATTAATTTATTGGTATTAGGTTAATAGATTTTAAATAATTTTATAAAATATTTGTTGGGTTATAGGTTTGGTTTTCTTTTATAAGGTTTTAGTTACTCTGTATGCCCATCTGTACTTGTCCATGTTATTAAAAATAGCGGTTCAACAACGCTTGTTCAGTTTGAACAATCGATAGATCATTTATTTATTTATACCTATTTTATCCTTGATATTAAATATTACTTATTGTTCAATGAATTTCATAGAACATAAATTTTATTATATTTAAAGAGTTATATATAGTATAATTACCCATATTTTTTATTATTGCTTAAGTTGTGTGTCAGGTCAACAGTGAACACGTATTCTCGAACAAAGGAAGTAATGGTTAAACTAATAATTCAAATATTATACTAAAGTTACTTTTATACCTATTTATATAATATAGTAGCCTTAGATTTTAAATTCAAATTCTATTTTCTTTTGCATTTTATAGTTGTTATCGATGTTGTATTATTTCTTTTTGAAGTAGTTGTCTTTATGGAGTTCCACCCATCAATGTAAACGAAGTATTTGGCTTTGTGGAGTTCCACTCATCAATGTAAACTATGTACTAAATTTTATTTTTATTTTTGAGAGATTGTCATAGTGCTACCGCATCTAAATTTGCTATTTAACGAGAAAAAATAATTTTATTTTAGCAATAAATTATTCTAAATTTTTTTCTTGTAATTCATGTAGACTTTTATGTATGCAAATAATATATTTATGAACAATGAAAGATAACATTAAACAAAAAATGAGGAATATTTTTTTTATTAGTTAAATCAAAAATCAAATATCAAGGAACTAAAATTGATAATGAATGTCTTACTAGTTTGGTTATCGTTTTGATGTGTTTACAAATAAAAATCAACAGCTCAAATCAATAATATATAAAATCAGACTAAGCCAACTTATAAGGGGAAAATCCCACATTAGGGGAGGGGGACAAAAGCTCATCCTAACAAAGATGACTCCATACCCATGAGGATTCAAACTAGAGACTTCTAGTTAAGCATGAAGGAGTACTTACCACTCTACTACTTGTTGATCCCTCGCCTGCTTATTATTGAAATAAATCATATTTTTAAGTCGTTATCCGTACTTTATTGTATATAAATAATTTTAAGTTAGATTACTTTTATTTAATAAATAATTGTATGTTATATTACTTTTATGTCTTTTTTCTTAAATTCAATCAACTATTTTATACTATATAGAAGAGTGAGCAAGAAAATGATCAAGAATATATTTGTCATTTCACATTAAATATCAATTCTAGAATTCTACTCTCTTCACCTCTACCGACAAATCCAACGTTCTTTTGTGTTAACGTAATTTCTTACACACTTTCCAATTACAATTCTTTTAGTTCTCCTCATCTTCAACAAGGTTTTCTAGTTTTTGTTAAGGTTTTCTAACAATTTTTGCTTTAATCTTCTCCCCACTTTTTTTTTTTTCAAATTTTTCAATAGACTATTAAATCTATTTTATGTATCTATCAAGTTTAGAAAAGAAAAACGAGAAGCTTTTTTGGCATCCACAAACTCATATATTCGTAAAACGTCTGATCAATCTGCATATGATCGATTTAGATTTAGTCAATTCAATCTGAATTATTATCAAAATACAATCAAATTAGTCGTATTAGAATTTATCACTAATTTAGTCATCAAGCCTACTTTCCCGGATCCAAATCTCTTCCACAACTCTCTTTTCATTCATATCTTTTCAGAATTTTTTAATTTTGAACTTCCCTTTTATTCTTTTCAATTGTCAATATCAATATAATATTTGCTTCCTGGTTCTCTACTTTATGTTAGCCGAGTAAGTCGGCTCTTGACACTGTGTTTTGTAATGCTCCATTTAAAGAATGTAGCTTAATGACAATTATCATCCAGGATTTGATGCTTATTTGTTATCTAGAATTGATATAAGAGTTGCATGTCAGTGTACCAAATAAATTCTCTCATTACTTTGTATATCTTTCATAATTTTTACTCACATCTTTTTCAATTAAAAAAAGTGAAAGCATAAAGAATGCCAAGTGTTATTTGTTTCAATAAAATTTTTCTACAATTTTATAAATTGAATGACATTTCTTCGAAAAACATGTAAGTAAAGACCCCCCCCCTCCCCCCACTCATTTTTTCATAGAGGAAATGAAGATATCAAAGTAATTAAAATGTTGATTCCACATCTTTACAATTATATTTTTTAGGTCAAATTACTACTCTAAAAAAAGAATTCATGATTCCTTTGTCATGTTTTTCAAGATATTCAGAGATGTTTTATTATATAGTTGAATTTTCACTGACAGTCGTCTGGCTTAGAACACGTACATTGCTTGTGTTTTTTCTTTTATTATGCTATCAAATTTTCTGAAATCAAATTCAATGCAGCGCGATAGTTTTGCTTCAACATCCTTTATAGCAAGTCATATGTTACAAGTAGGTTACAAGTAACTCATCAAGGTAATACTTACAAGTAACTCATCAACGTAATGATTGTTAATATGATTTATTTTAAAAAGAAAAGCAGAGATCATTACAATTGCTAATGAAATATTTTTAGTAAAGGTGTTATAGAACATGTATCTATATATGGTTAGTCTCATTTATGTTGTGAGTTCACTGTTTTTCTTAAAATCAATCTGAGTCTATGTTATCTGATGTACATTGAGTCGTTGTTTACATGCCTCTTAAGATGTTGTACAGATCAATGTAGAAAGTTATTACTATTTATGTCCAATTCTTTATCTAAATGCTATATTTAAACTTATTTTATTTTTTTGTACTTTTTGACAGTTAATGTATAATGTGTGACATGTTATTTAACTATATTGTGATGAAGCAACTTTATTAGTTAAGGTATTTTAATGGATCTTTATCTGAGGTTAGACTCTGATTGTTTTGGTTCTCTATAGTGACACCCTGGTTCTTGACATGACTCTCAGTTAACATTAATTGCATTTTAAATATTCTATCTCATAGCTAAAGTAGATTAGTTTTACTTGTGCAGTTTTAATCTGTAATATGCAACATCTCACTTGTATATATTTAAGCACTTTGTTGACGAGGAAAATAGTTGTCTCTCCTGATAATTGGTGTTGATATTGTCGGTTGAAGCTAAAAAGTTGCTTGTCGATTGTCTCCAGCATCCTCCTATCTCCTTTAGTTCCGTTGAACTTCTGATCTGGAGTAGTATATTCATTGATCTTTACCCTTGAATATTAACACATTTCAATTAGTGTCTCTGCCATTTTTTTCCACTATGTTTTCATGCTCTGTTTGCTATTCTCTTTTATTATATTTACTTTATGTTGTAGATTTTTCTTTTTTGTATTACATATTTCTTGTCTTCCTATGCAGAATATGCAAATATCTATTAATATGCTTGTTGTTTTAATTAGTGATCTAATATATTGATTTAGTTTTTCATTTAAATTTAATTTGTAATCATTTTTGTTTGCATTTCTTGCCTTATCTTTTTGCCTCTTCTTGGTAGAAAGACACTATTAATGAAACTGTATTTTACATGGTACATGTGAGTTGCATATGAAATTGTTGTAAGTTAAAAAGATGTATATATTTTTGTTATAGTGGTTCATAATGTTGCATGCTATTACTTGAAGCTATCATTTGTTTTACTCAAATTGTGTCTAAAGTGAAATAATTTTTTGGACAAGAGTTGAGTATCTTTATATTTTTAGGTAAAGTTTTATGTGGATTTTCTTAAGATAAAACTATTTGTGGCAGAGATATTTGATGAATTTCTTTTCATTAGATTATGGTTATACATTTTGAAATAAAAATTGAATTAATGTTATGTCAGTCATAACCCTACCAAATTCCTGCTTGATATTTAAGATGTGTAAAAATCCTCATTGGAGTTTAGGCATTAACTATATGAGCGTGTTTTTATGGTGAGTAGCTGATGAAAAGATTGCAGTACCTTTCTAAATTCAAATCTTGTCATCATCTGTTGCAGTTCATCATTACCTATTTTAAGGCCTCATAGGTTTTGTTCTTTTATTTTTGTGTCCTTCAAGAATTTCAATGAATATACCACTATCTAATATAAGAATGTTAAATCACTCATATATAGACCAGAAAAAACATATTAACGGGATAGTGGCATAATATGTTCATTTAGCTTATAGCCAAAGAATCTGATTAAACAAAAGTAACATGAAAGGAAAAAAATAAATACCTAGAGGCTCAATGTGCTTAATCTGTTTAGACCGTAAGTCATGGTCATAGGATGCTAATGGGGTGGTATCATATGGGATATATACTAAAATTTGAATTAGGATGTAAATTGTTACTGAGGGTGTTGAATTTCAAAGATTAATAAGGAAT
This sequence comes from Capsicum pubescens, assembly GCA_030864215.1. Taxonomy (NCBI): domain Eukaryota; kingdom Viridiplantae; phylum Streptophyta; class Magnoliopsida; order Solanales; family Solanaceae; genus Capsicum; species Capsicum pubescens. The sequence continues at coordinate 107,168,983 of CM061541.1, read as the reverse complement.
GTATTTGCCTATAAATCTTCTAGAAAAAATTTGGACAAGGAGGGGCCAAATAAGAGCGTTAAATATGGCTTTAGATGACACTATTTGTATTTTCTTTCTTTTCCTTAATAACTACACCATTCAATTTGAAAAAATAAATCTTGTTTATTCTACTCTTGATTTTATTTTTATTTGCATGCTTCACTCCTAAAAAAGCAAGCTTTAATACTTTTAAATAAATAATGAGAATTTTCATTTGAATGGGATTAAGCTTGTCGCTTTATCCATAGAACTAAGATCTAAGGTATTGTTTCAGAAATGTGACACTAGAAATGAAAATGCAGGACCGTACATTTGTAATGCTCCAAGATTAGAGAACTTTTAGATTTAGTTCATCAATTTAAGATGTAGAAACCTAATGATAGAAACTAGAAACGAAAGAGGTGAATGCAAGGAGTGCAAGTGAGATCACTGTGAGATTTTATCCTGAAGGTTTTCCTTTAAAAATTACTAGGCCATCATTGTCTTTACATATAGATAGATACCACTAGAGATGTCAAGACATTATTTGAGTCTTAACTTACTCTCCTATGTTAGGCTTTAATGTTGCTAAACAAATCTAGAAGAGATCTCTATGTACTGTTACTTGTAACATTGTTAAATTTGAAAAAGAAAATTCAACATAAGAAAATCTTGTTGCTTCATATGGTGAAGACTAAAGAACAATATTGTAAGATTTATGGTTTTTATCTATTTTTGTCACTATTGCTTCTTACAAATTATAATCAACATAATGATCCTACTTTCCTCTAATGCACTCAGCATGATACTGATAGTCACAGGTCATTGATAACCTCAGTTGGCTAGAAGCACCTCCTCCCGAGTCAAGTTTCAGTTAGAAGATTTTAACAAAAACCTACTTGATTGCCTCCTTTGTTACGACACACCTCAAGACTATTACACTTAAACAAAAGATTTAATGTCTGCTTTCAACTATGTTTTTCTAAAAATGTGGTGATTTTGTTCTATGCTAAACAACATTTAGAGAATCAAAGTAGTATAAAACATAGATGTTGGGCCTGTAGAAAATAGTAGAAGAAAGATGTAGTTGGAGAGATCTTCTGCTAGTTCAAGATTGTTAACTAAGATCAGAATATTCAAGTAAAGAAGACGAAGCTATGAAAGTAGAAGAAAGATATCAGATAAGAGAGCTTGGATACAGTAGAAGACTACTTGAATTGATTTGATTTTTTGTTATGTTCTTTGTTGGTTACAAATGCACAATGTTACTCCTATTTATACTTGACTAAGGATAATTGTAGATATTCTTCTAGATACACCATAAGAAAATTCTAGTGACTTTATCTTCAACTCTAGATATTTTCAAAAGGCTCTTATCCAAGTGACTACACTAGATTATTCTAGAAACTTAACTAAAAAAAACTATGATATTGATTCACTAGCTATTCTAGAAATTTAACTAGAAAACTATGATATTTATTCTTTCAAAAATTTACTTTAAATATTTTTCATACTCTCCCTTAAAGTAATTTTTTGGAAGCTATCTCAAACTTGTTGCAGAAGAACTCAAATGATGCTTTGAACCATCTCTTGGTGAAACTCTTAGCAACTTTTTCTCATCTTTTCTTTCTTCTTCCAATGATGAAGATTTTTCGTCAGCAATTTGTCTTTGCTAAGTTTATGATGTTAAGTTCTTGAGCTCCCTCTTTTTCGAAATTCCTTCACAACTTCATTATCTGAAGACACACATGTGATGAAAAAATTTGGAGATCTAGCATTCAAGATTTTAAAACTTACTCTTTCTGAAGAAACTCCAAAACACAAGGATATTTCATCTTTATAAGAATCCTCATTTGATTTGATGATGATCTTATCATCAATTTTTTGTGAAGCCTCAGCCTCATAATAGGATCTACCATAAGATTTCATTTCTATCTATTCAATCATAGTGTATGTATCTCCATCTAAAATTGGGGCTTTACTTTCAACTTCATCATTCATTGGATCTTAAAATTCTTCATCAACTTTCAGTATTTGCTCTGAGCAAGTGATTGACCTTGATATGATAGATGATTGATCAGAGAACTTAACTTTCTCTACATCTCCCTTAATGCTTTCTCTGATAATATCATCATTGGAATATAGAATTTCAACATTATCTTCTCAGAAGCGACTATAATATCCTCCATATCTAGACTTTTATTGTCATTTTTGGGATATACTTCTTTGATTACCTTGATAGCAGCTGCCATGTCATTTGTCTGGATGTCTTCAAAATTTTCTTGATTCTTATTAGTGTCTTTCTTCTCCATATTATAGATCATATTATATCTGAGTCAATCTCTTTCCAAATATATAAAAGTCAAGGTATCTATTGCTCGACTCTCAGTTGTTAAATATTTTTCAGCCTTCTTCTTCTTTAATAACTTTTTTAGTTTAAGTCATGATGCTCTCTGTGGATCGATAATATCTTTTTATGTGTCCTACTTTGCTACACCAATAACATCTAAGAGGGTTTTTATAATTTTTAAAAGACTCTTCTTTCTTTTCAGGTGAGTTTGAACCACTTGATAATCGAAGGTGAGGCATATCTTTTGTTTTTTCTTTAACGTTCCTCTTGTCAGCCACAAGAGCATTTCCTTCCCTTTTTTTGACAAATTCTCCAGCCAATTTTTTTACTATTAACTCATGTGATGACAACAAGTTCTCAAATTTCCCCAAGGATGGTTGTTAAGCTCATACTTGAATCGATGTCACAAAGGAAATATATTATGGCTTCAAACTACGAATGATAATTCTTATCATTCGTGCTTCAGAGACAACCTCAACTGCATTCAATAAAGAAATCTCAAAACATATGTTCTTAATGCTTAAAAAGTACTCGACAATGAAAAGATTACCTTAAGTAGTGTTCGCCAATTCATTCTCCAATATTTATAACCAAGCTTCATTTTTTTTGTTGAATAACTGATCAAGGGTCCTCTATATTTCATGAGTTGATTTACACCTTATGATGTGGTCAAATAAATTAGAGGAGATAGACCTTTTTAAATATGAACTTCGCCTTCGCATTAATCTACTTTCACTTCTTGTATACAGTATTATTGTCCGGTCCGTCATTAGGGAGACTTGTGTTACTCTCGTTAGCAATACCCCATAAATTTTTGCCCACAAGATATGATTTCATATATGTCTTCCATACCTTATATTTGGACTTATGTAACCACCCCATTTCCAATCCATTAACGCGACCACGTAAATTCATTCGCACAAATTAGTTGAATCTTTCATTAACTCAATCTTGTAATATACTCCAAAACCAACCTGTGGTTATGGCTCTGATACCATATAGAGAATAACAGAAAAAAAGTATAATTGTGGAGATCTTATGCTAGTCCAAGAAGGTTAAGTAAGATCGAAATATTCAACTAAAGAAGAGGAAACTATGAAAGTAGAAGGGGGAAGATATTGGATAAGAGAGTTTGTGTACAAAAGAAGACTACTTGAATTGATTTAATTCTTGATTATGTTTTTGGTTGGTTACAAATGCACAGTGTCACTCCTATTTATACTTGTCTATGGATGATTCCAAATATTCTTCTAGATACACCACAAGAAAATTCTAGTGACTTTATATTCAACTCTAGATATTTCCACTAAGTATTTATCCATGTGACTACGCTAGATTATTCTAGAATCTTAACTAGAAAATTATGATATTCATTCACTAGATTATTCTAAAAATTTAACTAGAAAACTATCGTATTTATTCTTCCAAAAATCTACTTTAGATATTTTTCATAGGGCCGTGCTGGCACAGACAATAACTATCTAGTAATTGTTAGATGACAAACTCAATTTCTTATTATTGCATTTGAAATTCAAATCATGATTAGAGTATTATTTAATTTATAAAACTTGAGTTACGAAAAAAACATATTAGAAAGCTAATTTATTAATGCTCAACAAGCTTGAAAAAATGGATTAGAAAGTTAGATTTAATTTTTATGAGAAGTACAAAGTAGGTGCTATTTATTTTTGTTGGAAATAGTCTAAGGAGATGTCTACAAAATTTGAATTCATATAAATTGATTTTGAACAAGGATTGGAACTAAAAATTACTGGCCAGCGACATGTTATAACTTGTAGCTATTAAACTTCTATTCAAGGTAGATATTCTTTTTATACTACTATACATCTTTATACAAGAAAAATATATTATTTGTATAAATATATAATATCATATAATATAATGTACTGTATAAAAATATGTAAATACTGTTGCAAAGAAATTGAATGTGTGAATGTAAACTAAAAATATGTTTATGCGGATGTAAATAGTTGCATTGTGCTATTTATTTTTTTAATAAAATTAAAGTTGAGATTTTTACACCTAGTGAATCATAATTGTGCTTAACGTTATTTTTAACCACACAATTGCTCGTCATTTAACGTATGAAATATGTGATCGTTTCAATTGACATATGTGTGCTCATTCTCAATCGAATAAAAAGGAGAACTGCGATAAAATGATTAGTAAATTCAAAACTAATCTTGCTATAATGTTGATTTTTTGAGAACACAATGGACTCATATAATGATCTCAAATAATTTGTGATTGCGACCTATTTGATTGAGGGAGATTCGATTTTATATTCTGATATACAAATATTATTTTAATTATATAACGTTTTTCATATGAGTCGTTAAATAAACGCAAGTAATCCATAGATAAAAGGTACCGTACAAAATCTTTGTAAAAACATAATCTTATTTTAGATTGTAAATTAAAAAGTTAAGAACGCATAAAAAAACTACTAAATGAGAAGTCCAAGTCTACCATTTTTCAGAATTCAGATAGGACTGATATGTTCAAACAATGACAAAGTCAAATATGAATAGAGCGAGTTTGGTTCTTGGATAATTTTCTTCTAAGCTTAAACTTCTCCTCCAATTGGTAAACAATTTCATTTATTCTCGAACAGGCAAAGACTCATTCCTGTACTCTTCTTTTTCGATTTACATGGTAGTGTTTGATTTAACAGACACAAAAAAACTTTTAATTTTAAAAATGTCACCACATAAAATTTAATTTAATCACAACTGGACCTTTATTTTGTCTTACACAAATAATGCAATTATCGTCTTCCTCATTTATAATAGGAAAAATAGTGAAGACTTTGACATATAATAGAGCCAGTGATTACTCCGATGGTGTATGAAGTTGATTGTTTACATGGTATTGAAAAAACAGAATAGCTAAATCAATTCCTGATTTATGAGAAGCCAAGTCCCCCAACTTCACGGAGTGTCCTTAATGAATAATTCCTCTCACTGTACCCCAAGTTTTGGAATCTTCCTCCCAGGATAAAATGGTTTTCAATCCAACTATAGTGGTACCTCAAATAATTAGATTCGTCGAACTCACTCAACGATTTGATTGATCACAAAGAATGTTTTGAAGACAAGAAGAGTTTTTATTTCAGAAATTTTTTACATTCATTTCTAAACCTGTGGATGAAAGCAGGTTTATATAGCCATCAGATGCCTCTTCTAAAAGGTGGCAATGGTTCACTTAAAAGGTGTATCCTTTGGAAGAGTCATGTCTGTTGATTCAAAATATTGTGTCTTTTTCTGAACAGACACAACTATCTGAACAGTCATACCTTTTCTAAAACAATATGTCTTTTGCTCAAAGGTTGTGTCCCTCCATTTTTTATTCACACCAATTAAACTCAACAATCCCCCACATGAATGGGGAATGACTATTCTTTGTAAAACTTTATGGACAAGTATGTGATCATCAAGCAAAGACTGATTGCATCTGGATAAGAGGGTTTCCCTTTGAACTTTCCGTAGTGAACATACATCGGATGCACTCGGTCAATCGGTAGATTTGATCTCTTTGAACCTTCGAGCTTTAGTGTACACCTAGACAACACATGTCACATAATCAGCCTTTTACCGTTTATGATTCTCACGGTTTTATTCTTTTCAGCCATGAACACGTCTCAATTTCATGAGAGCTTAGAGAATAGGACTTTACTAACATTCTCCTTAAAGTGGCTTTCACTTCTCCCTCACATAGGTGATTTCTAAATGTTCAATCCTATAGATTAAACTATTTGGTCAAATTTTCTAAATTTAGATAATCATTAAAAGACTTTTCACCTTAAGTCTTATCCTTGTTTACTAAACATTGTCTACATCATGAGAATGGGTTGAGTAATTGACAATGTTGAACCTGTTAGACACAACTTTGTTTGATCTCCTTGAACCTAGATCTTGGGATCTCCAGTCTGCTAGGTAGAGTTACCACCATGTTGATTTTTCCTAGGCCTTAAACCCATTTCCTTGGATGTCCTTTCCACTTCTTCTCTAGATAGGCCTTTTATAAGTGAATCCGATGCATTATCCTTTGACTTTACATAGTCAACAGTGATAATTCCACTAGAGAGAAGTTCCCTAATGGTATTATGTCTCCATCGTATGTGACAAGATTTACCGTTATACATCATGCTCCCTGCCCTACCTATTACCGCTTGGCTATCATAGTGTATACATACTGGTGCCACTGGTTTGGGACAATAAGGAATATCTTCCAAGAAATTTCAGAGTCATTCTGCTTATTCACCGGCTTTATCCAATGCGATAAATTCAGATTCCATTGTAGAGCGAGCAATATAAGTCTGTTTGGATGATTTCCAAGAGACTGCTCCTCCACCGATAGTAAATACATATCCACTTGTGGATTTTACTTTGTTTGATCTGGTGATCCAATTTGCATCACTATATCCTTCAAGTACCGTAAAATATTTATTATAATGCAAGGCATAGTCTTGAGTGTATTTAAGATACCCCAAAACTCTTTTCATTGCCATCCAATGAGTTTTGTTGGGAATACTTGTGTACCGACTCAATTTACTAATAGCGCATGCTATATCTGGTCTTGTACAGTTCATTATATACATTAAATATCCTAATACTCTTGTGTACTCCAATTGTGAGTAACTTTCACCTTCATTCTTTCAAAGTGCAAAGCTCACATCCAAAGAAGTCATGACAATACTGAATTCTATATACTTGAATTTGTCAAGTACCTTTTCGATATAATGAGACTGTGACAATTCCAACCCTTGTGGAGTTCTATGGATTTTTATACCTAAGAGCAAATCCGCAACTCCAAGGTTTTTCATATCAAACTTGCTCTCGAGCATTCGTTTCATTCCATTTATGTCAGAAATGTCTCTACTGATGATAAACATATCACCCACATATAAATAAACAATGACTTGGTGATTCAGAGTGTCTTTAATGTAAACACATTTATCACATTCATTTATCTTGAACCCGTTTTCCAACATGATTTGGTCAAACTTCGCATGCCATTGTTTAGGTGCTTACTTTAGTCCATACAATGACTTAATAAGTTCACACACCTTATTCTCCTTTCCTGGAACCACAAAACCCTCAGTTTGTTCCATGTAAATTTCTTTCTTCAATTATCCATTTAGGAATGCGGTTTTCACATTCATTTAATGGATTTCAAGACCATATACTACCACCAAGGCAATTAACATTTGAATCGATGTTATCCTTGTTACTGGCGAGTATGTATCAAAGTAATCAAGGCCTTTTTTTTTTGAAGCCTTTTACTATAATTCTTGCCTTGTATTTGTCAATAGTACCATCCGCTTTTATTTTCCTTCTGAAGATCCATTTAGAACCTAATGTTTTATTTCCCGGAAGAAGATCAACCAATTCCTACGTATGGTTGCTTAAGATTGAATCAATCTCACTATTGACTGCCTCTTTCCAAAAGGATGAGTCCGAAGATGACATCGCTTCTTTAAATGTTTGAGGCTTATTTTTTAAGAGAAATATTACAAAATCTGATCCAAACGTAGTAGACGTTCTTTGACGTGTACTACATCTTAGATTCTCGTCATTATGTTCATTCTCACTTGGTTCATCTCGAGGTCATTTAGATCCTTCACTAGACTGTTCATGTCTAGTTTTATACGGGTAAATGTTTTCAAAGAATTTAGCATTATATGATTCAATTATCGTATTTTCATTTATATCCGGATGTTTGAATTTATGAACCAAAAACCGACATGCTTTTCTACTTTTAGCGTATCCTATGAACACACAGTCCACAGTCTTAGGTCCTATCTTAACCCTTTTAGGCATAGAAACTTGGACCTTTGCTAGACACCCCCACACTTTGAAATATTTCAAGTTGGGTTTCCTTTCTTTCCATTTCTCATAAGGAATTGATTATGTCTTACTGTGGGGAACTCTATTGAGTATACGATTGGCTGTAAGGATATCCTCCCCCCACAAGTTTTGTGGTAAACTGGAACTTATAGGTAAGACATTCATCATTTCCTTCAAAGTTCGATTTTTCCTTTCCACAATTCCATTAGATTGAGTTGAATACGGGGCCATAGTTTGATGGACAATTCCATTCTCTACACATACTTCGGCGAAAGGAGATTCATATTCTCTGCCCCTATCACTTCTTATCATTTTTAGTTTTTTCTCTAACTGATTTTCTACTTTAGTTTTGTATTGCCTAAACGCATCTATTGCTTCATCCTTACTATTTAGCAAGTAGACATAACAATATCTAGTGCAATCGTCAGTAAAAGTTATAAAATATTTTTTCCAACCACGTGATGGTGTTGACTTCATATCACAAATGTCAGTATGTACTAAGTCTAAAGGATTGGAATTCCTTTCAACGGAATTATAAGGATGCTTTGAATACTTTGATTCCACACATATTTGACACTTTAATTTATTGCACTCAAAGTTTGGCAAAACCTCTAAGTTAATCAGTTTTCGTAAAGTTTTGTAATTAACATGGCCGAAACGTTTATTCCACAAATTATAAGACTCAAGAAAGTAAGAAGAATTTGAACTTTTATTGATTTCAACATTCATTACATTCATCTTATAAAGGCCCTCGGTGAGATAGTCTTTTCCTACATACACTTCTCATTTGCTAATTATAATTTTTTCAGAAATGGTAACACATTTAAATTCGTTCTTGTCTAGAAGTGAAACAGAAATCAAGTTCCTACATAACTCCGGAACATACAATACATTGTTAAGTGTCAATATATTTCCTGAAGTCATTTTCAATCCCACTTTTCCTATTCCTTCTACCTTAGCCGTAGCAGAGTTAGCCATGTAGATCATTTCTTCTACTTGAGCCAGAGCGAAGGACGAAAACAACTCTTTGTTGGCACACATATGGCGGGTGGTACCAGAATCCATCCACCATTCGCGAGGATTCGCCACCAAGTTGCATTCTGAGAACATAGCACAAAGATCATCACATTCTTTGTTGGACTCAACCATATTATCTTGGTTCTTTTTCTTGCCTTTCTTAGGGGCACGACAATCCGTGGACTTATGGCCAATTTATCCACAGTTGAAGCACTTTCCCTTGAATTTCTTGTTGGGTTGATTTCTTCCTTGTTCAACTTTCTTCCTTTTCTTAAAATTGTTTTGGTCATCTTCTACAATATGTGCTCCATTAATTGTAGAATTCCCTTTTGACCTTCTCTCAGCAGCCTTATTATCCTCTTCAATATGCAGTCGGACAATAAGATCTTCGACGGTCATCTCCTTGCAGTTGTGCTTTAAGTAGTTTTTGAAGTTTTTTCACATACGTGGTAGCTTTTCAATGATCGTTTATACTTGAAATGCATCATTCACAATCAAACCTACAAAACAGTTTATGTGAGTACTAAGAAAATTTTTAATTTGTTCAACTAAGAAATTTTTCAAAGATATACCTTCTGCTAAGAGATCATGGATGATTACTTGCAATTCCTGAACTTGATAGACAACCAATTTGCTAGCTATTATTTTAAAGTCCAGAAATCTTGCAACAAGGAATTTCTTAATTTTTGCATCCTCTGTCTTATATTTTCGTTCTAGTACCCCCCACAATTCCTTCGATGTCTTAGTTCCACTGTAAATATTGCAGAGGTCGTCTTGGAGACCACTTAAGATATAATTCCTGTGAAGGAAGTCTGAGTGCTTCCAATCCTCTAAAATCATGAAATGCTCTTTGTCCGAGGTTCCCTCGGGCACCTCAGGAGCATCCTCACTAGTGAACCTTTGAAGGAATAGAGTGGTGAGGTAAAAGAACATCTTTTGCTGCCATCACTTAAAGTCAATGCCCATAAATTTTCTAGGATTTTCCACAGGTTCCATTGGTTGCGGAACATTTGCTTGACTTATTGAGGTAATACTAGTTGCCCCCACAGTCGTAGCCGCATCTTGCATTTGACTTTCGTTAGTCATTTTTCCTGTCACTACAAGACAATAAAATTTAGTATTTTCAGAATACTATTTATAAAGTTAAGCAACTTTAATCTCTTCTTCTTGGTTCTAGTTAACGATGAAGTACTTATAACTTCCAATCGTCAACCGAATGATCTTTAAATTGTGATGAAGATTTTATGTCTTCGAATCACTAGTTAAGTTTAAACGGAGTAGGAAGCTTAAAGCTTTAATCTCAAAAAACAAGCAATACAGAATCTGCAAGGGTTATTCCTTAAGATTGTTATTTTATGGTGTTTTCAGGTATAAGAATTTGTATTTAGGCACAACAATTTCAACACTAGTTCAAGTTTAAAACAAGAACACTATGAAGTACAAAAACACCCTCAACAAGAGATCAAAGTGATCTTTCTAAGAAGTGTGTTTTATTTTTTTAGAAATTAAGATGAAACAGAAATATAAAGCCAAGTCCCCCAACTTTACGGGGTGTCCTTAAGGAATAATTACCCTCACTGTACCCGAGGTTTTGGAATCTTTCTCCCTGGATAAAATGGCTTTCAATCCAACTATAGCGGTACCTCAAATAATTGGATTCATCGAACTCACACAACGATTCGATTGATCACAAAGAATGTTTTGAAGACAAGAAGAGTTTTTATTTTAGAAAATTTTTCCATTCATTTATAAACCTATGGATGAAAACAAGTTTATATAGCCATCAGGTGCCTCTTCTAAAAGGTGGCAATGGTTCACTTAAAATTTGTATCCTTTGGAAGAGTCATGTTTGTTCATTCGAAACATTGTGTCTTTTTCTGAAAAGATACAACTATCTGAACAGTCACCCCTTTTCTAAAACAATATGTCTTTTGCTCAAAGGTTGTGTCCCTCCATTTTCCATTCACACCAATTAAACTCAACAATTAAAAAGTAGAAATATTTTTAGTAACTTACCTATAATAGGATTCAAAGTCATCCAACCATTTAAAAAATATTTACACCATCGATGCATAGTAGTCAAACTCATGCTTATTTAACTTATATTCACCGTTAGTGAAAATTTTATTTTACACAAGCAATAATTTCAAAAGGTAATAGCTAATTACCACATTATTTTCTTAATTACTTAGACCTCATTTGTTTGCACTTACTAAAGGTTTGAACGTGAATAGTTTAATCCTCATACCATTAAGTGCATTAGTTTTCATTAAGATTTTAGTTATGAATAGGTCTTAATCATTAAGATATCGAACCAAGTCTTAGGCTTCATTTGTTTGCACTTAATGGAGGTCTGAATCTGAATAATTCAGAATTCGGACAATTAAGTGCATTTGTTTATCATTAAGATTTTGGCTCTTAATAGGTCTGAATAGGTCTTAATCATTCACATCTAGAATCAAGTCTTAATAGGTCTGAAGAAGTGTTCTAGTGTTGAATAATATTCACCGCCACTCTATTCATAATTATCAGTTACCATCTCTGCCACCACCACCCACCACCACCAACCACCTCCACCATCGGTAACAAATATCGCTACCAACCACTATTGTCAACCGCTACCACACCTACTACCTCTATTACTCAAATTATATTTACCGTCAGCACCACCGTCAACACCACCACCATCATCAACCACAACCAGCCAATCCCTACTATCGACCAACTATCTATCACAACTACCACCACCGCTAACTACCAATAATACATCACAACCTCCAAATATTCTTCGGCGACCACCACCATTGTCACTAGTAACGCCACCTCTGCCACCACTTCAATCACTATCATTGCTACAATTTATCTCTACTAATAATTATCTCTACCATTACAACTAACAATATCTCCAATTAGCATCAACACAACATCAACCATCATGCATTCATTTTTCATCCATCACAATCAACCCCTCCAACTACTAACATCAAGCAACATCACATCACAACCACCACCACCACTATCAACAACCACTATCATAACAGTCACTACAATATCCGCTGTCACAACTATCACCACTAATATTACTAATCACTAACATCAATAATTGAACCGCAACCACCATTATAAACCATCTGCACTATCACTAAGAAAAATAAAAAAATTTCAATCAAATAATATTTTTTGTTGTATTAATTACATACTTTTATGATATATAATTAGTTTTTTATTTGAATTGTATTTTTTATTTTATTATATATGCAAATAAATTTGTTTTGCACATTCAGGTGTTGAAAAACAAACAGTCTTAATCATTCAATTTTTAGATCTAGAGATAACATTTTAATTATTCAGATTTGCATTCAGATTCAGACGTCTAAATATTAAAAAAAACAAATGCAGCTTTAATATCATTAAGAGTTATTATTGTGTTGGATGATATTACCCACCACTCTATCCACAAGCATTAGTCACCACTACTAACCACCTCTACCACCACCACCATCAATCACCACCAACTACCTCTACTATCACAACCACCATTGACAACCAATATCGCTACCAACCACTATTATCAATCGCTACCACAACTAACACCTCCATTATTTTAGTTATATCTACCACCACCAATGGCAATGCCACCACCACCATCAATCACTACCAATCAATCTCTACTACTAACCAACTCATCTATCACAATTAGAACCACCTCTAACTATCACTAACACATCATCAACCTCCATACATTCTTTGATCGCTACCACTACCATTGTCACTATTTTTTCCACCTTTACTACCAATATTAACCACTACCATTGCTACAGTCTATTTTTACTAATAACCATCTCATCTCTAACTACCACCAATACATTATCAATCATCATGCATCTATTTTTCATCCACCACGATCAACAACTCTAAGTACTAACATCAACCAACATCACTTCACAACCACCAGTACCAATCACCACTACCTACTTTAGACCAGTCTTAGTAGGTAAGCTGATTTTCTTACAAGAAAAAAAATTGAAAATATTAAAGAAAATTCTTAAATACGAGACTTATAGAACAAAGTCAGAACTTAATATGTAAATAACATAAATCCAAACAAAATATATAAATCCCCAAGATACAGGAGTCACAAGTGGAAAGAGCATCTAATACAAAATTTGAAATATGAAACTTTAAGAGTCTGTCTTTGAAAATAAATAAAGACAATATAAAGGGACAGGAGGTTAAGAATCAGCTCCAAACATTGGAGTGCACCAATACCTTGAATATTCAGTTACCATAGTACGAGATTAGCCCGCGAGTCATACTTGCATTAGAATTTACACTGAAAGAGCACAAAAGTAGGAGTGAGTATGATCCACTTGTACTTAATAGGTATCATAGTCCGACTGAGAAAAATAAAAGAAAAAACAAGTAAAATATACTATAAACATCCCACCTGCAAATAAAAAAATTCAAACTGTAGCTCATGCCATATCCACTAATAATTCTATAATATATAGTAAAAGAGAAAAAGGAACAACTACACACAAAATATATATAAGGAAATTAAGAACATATCAATGAATACATAAAAAAAACACAAAAGATGCAAATATGATGAAATGCAATGATGTTGATCCTTTTGTATACTCTTGTCAAGCCTCAGCATTTCAAGACAGGAACCATAGGAGTTTCACAACTCATATATGTTTATAATCTCAATCTAATATCTCAATCATTCTTACGGATACCTCCCTTGGTATGGGCATTTTATAAAGTATTTCATTTTCTTACAAAATCAGTATTTCTCAATCAACCTTACTGGTACATTTCTAGATATAGGCCTCTCATAAAGTGTCTCATTTTTTGTCAAAAATAAGTGTTTCTTAGTGGTACCAGTCTCATGAATATGTATTGATGAAATAAGGATGTAATACTCACAACTAATCAGTATCAAAATAATGATCAATTCAATACAAATATGAATGAGCTAAGAATCAACTTAAAATGATAGTATTTCATGAAAAAAGTCATCACACGACACCACATGTATAATAGTAATGTACGACAATAATAATATCATTCTAAACCCCTCACTTGGGTATATTATAATAATAAAGATAAATAATGCTCAAGTAAAGCCTATATTAATAAGTCAAGTCCCCACTTGGGCGACACAATAATAACTAAGGTAATTTAATGCACAAATAAGGTGTAGAATATCTTATAAAGTCATCACTCGGGCATCACAACAATTATATTCTCTCGAGTCAGCAAAAATATATCAATAATCCTGTAATACACTGTACTTTTTCTAGCTCAATTTGGATCCTCGAAAGTTAAGGGACTAGCTTCAAAAAATGAACAACCTTTGTTACATGAAGAACTTTCCAATTCTAGACACTCCAATGTGTAGGGGATTTACTCAGCTTTCCAACGATACCAATTTTATCTTAATCCGATACTCAGTTGAGAAGTTATAGCATTTTTAGTAAAGTAGTGTGGCATTTAGACAGTCACCGCATTGCGGTGGATTCCAAAATGGCAATCTTGCAATTCCAGTGGACCTCTATGATAAGCCTGTATCACGTTGAATCCCTATTTCCCAATTGTCAATTTCAAGTGGCTCACCGCGATGGTGGCGCATCGCGGTGATGGACAAAATGGCATTTCAGTAGCGCATCGTGATAGCTCCGTGTCGCGTTGATTTTCCAGTTCCCACTCATCCCTTTTCTAGTGAGCCACCGCAATAGTGGTGCATCGCGGTGGGTGGTCAAATAAAATTTTTAATCTTTTTCCAATTCCGATTAAAAATTTAAAAGGCGTAGTTTGGTCAATTTCTAAGCCCCCCAATTCATCATAAACAAGGAATTACGCTCATTCTGAGAACTTTATGCATATTATTCATCAGTTCTCTCTCAAAGAAAACCCTAGAGCTCAAAACTTACTCTCCAAGAAATCCAATTTCCTCCATTATTTCTTTAAGAAAACCCAAATTTAAAGATTTCCAAAATTAAGATAATCAAGAGTTCATCTTCAAAAGCTCAAATAGGAATCCAAAGTTCAAGTTTCTTCATCCAATCATCAATTAAGGTATGTGGGGTTTATAAACAAGGATATTCGTTCATCCTTATGCCCAAAACTAGTTTTAAATTACAAATTTACATAATTTTGTATGAATATACAGGAGTTTAAAATTAGGGTGTATACCCATTATTTTTATTTGCAAGTTTATGAGATTTCAAGTGATTTAGAAGTTGAATTGCATGTCTATTTTTATATTTTCATCTATATTGCAGTAAATTCCAGATTTTGAGTTGAATTATCAATATTTACATTATCAAGCATGAACATTATGATGTTTTAATATAAATTTAATGCATTGGTCACTAACCCCTAATTGGATATTATTATTCCAAGAAAGATTATGCTTTAAGCACCATATGATCAGTATAATTTCAGAATTTCAAAAAAGATTTGATCTTTGACCCTAAGATAAGATTTTGAATCCACTTTGCAGAATTTCAATAGTTTACAGAAAATAGATTAGCTTTATTTAAAGATTGAATTAGAAAAATACATAATTGATTTCATAATAAACCCTTATGCTTTTTTTTAAAGTGGATTTCCAACAAAATGAGCATACAAATTAAAAGGGTTAGTATTTAGCACCGAACGGGAAGGGTGGGTTTAGCGCATCCTACTTCCATAGAACTACGAGCCAATATAGGTACAAATTCAGATTATTCCCATTTCTACATGGATGATAGTTACAGATGTGATCACTTAGATTAGGTTATAATCCTTGGAAAGAGTATGACACCTCTCCCCATCGTGAGGTTTTAACCATTGGGGAACAAGACATTGGACTCCATGATAGCTTATATAATTTATGTCGGTTAGAAGAACCTCCCTACAGAAAGAGTAATCCTAATAGAAAAGAATAACAAAAAAGCTTTTAAAAACTAAGCGTAAAGGCTCACCACTTTACTAAGATATTGTTTACAGAAAGACTTTAGCTACAGACTTCAACTTTCATATTTCAGCTATAAAAGTAAGTCTTTTCTACTCTTAGACAACATGATTTACAGATAAAACACTAGTACAAATTTTAGAACAAAATATTACTGACTCACTAGATTTATAAAGTATGATTTACTACACATGATTTTGATTCTCAACTTTCAGATATTTCAGCTTATGTGAGTCATTTACATTTAGCATGCATTATTTTTATAAATTATGATGATGTTTAGAAATTGCTTTACTTATGCATTTATCCCCATATACTCAGTACATTCTCAAAGTACTGATCCACATATACGTCTATGTGCTATATTGTCTCATAATATAGGTTCAGGTGCTCATTTTCAACAGCGTGAGTGATTCCAAGCATCTCCATCTACATCCCAACAGTTAGTGAGTCCTCATAGTTTGGAGACTTAGCCTTTTAGTTTTTCTGCTTATTAGTATAGATGATTCAGACAGTTTGAGTCAGCGGGAGGTTTTTCCTAGTGACTCTCTAGTTATTAGTAGTAGAGGCTTGTCAGACTGCTTGATATGATTTAGATTATTTAGTACTGATTGCTCAGACTCATAAGTCTATTATTTCAGATATTATGATTTAGATAATCTCAATTTAGATCAAATAGAATCCTGTATTTCAGTCTTGATTATACCTCTATATTCCCTTATTATGTGATTCAGACTGGCAGACAATGTTAGCTTAAGGCTACTCATAGTCTTTAGCACCGTGTGATATCTCAGGACCCATTGTTGGTGTGTTATAAACTTGTTCTCAAAGCCTAAGGTTTATAAGAGTCCTAGGGAGTTAGACAATCTACGTTACATAGAGTATTGATCATGGGTGTAAAGTGAGCCATATTTATGAGCAAGAGGCTATGGGACATTTTTAGGAAATCATCTCTTTTTTCATGATCTATTGTGCTTACAATATCTCTATTTATTTTTAAATCATGCTCTTACGTGATAGTTGAATATTCCTCTTCATCGAGCTAATGCTCACAGAAATGATAACCAGCCACCCCAGTCTATTGATCTTCTGAATGAGAAAGTATCCCATGTTGAGTTTCGAACTGCCTTTCAAGTATTGGCCCAGGTAGTGATTGCCAATGTTCAGGGTAACCATTAGGCTTCAGTCCCACTTCAGTAGAATGGTGATTTAGAAGAAGCCAGAATCAGAGTCTTTATGAGAATGAATCCGCTAGAGTTCTTTGGGTCAAAAATAGGTGAGGACCCACAACTTTATTTAGATGAGGTGAAGAAAATCACTCAGATTATTTATGTTTCGGAAGAGTAGAGTGTAGAGTTAGCTCCTATAGATTGAAGGATGGCGTATAATTAGGTAGTTATATGAAAGAATGGTTGAGGTGAGAATACAGCTCCTATGAGTTGGCAGGTGGTTCAGAATGTATTTCTAGATAGAATCTTTCCATGTGAAATGAGAGAAGATAAGCTAAAGGATTTTATGAACCTGAGGCAGGTCTCGATGATAGTGAGGGAGTACTACCTTAAGTTCAATTAGTTGTCTAAGTATGCCCCTGATACAATGGATGATCCTAGGACGAGTATGAGTAACTTTGCTACTAGAGTATCTGGTTTGGTGGTGAAGAAGTGTAGGACTTCCATACTTATTAGAGATATGGATCTTGCTAGATTGATGATTCATGCTCAGTAGATTGAGATAGAGAAGTTAAAGGGAAGAGAGAGGGGAAATAAGAAGACTAGAACTGAGCAGTTTAAGTATGGCCAGACTAAGTTTGGAGGGGGAAATCATTCACAGTTTTAGAATCATTGATCTATGCCAGCACCATCTCCAGCTAGTGCTCCCACTCCCAGAGCTAGGCAAGAGCAGGGTGGTAAGTCTTTTATTCCCAGATCTCAAAATAATGTGAGTGGAAGACCCAGTTATCCTCCATGTTCTAAATGTGGTAAGAATAATCCTGGTGAGTACGTGTTGGGACAGAAAGGTTGTTATAGTTGTGGTAAGTTGGGTCATGGAATTAGAGAGTGTCATCATGCTAAGCAGGGAAACAGAGATGTTCGTCCCCAGACTCAGGCTACTAGTGCACCAGCTCCTCTAGGTCGCCTAGTTACTCATGAGGGTGCATTATCCAATACTAGTGGCGGTCATTGCCAGAATCATTTTTATGTTTTTCCATCCTATCAGGAGCAGGAGGATTCACCAGATGTTATTACTGGTATGATTCGTGTCTTTCATCTTGATGTTTATGTGTTGTTAGACCCCAGGTCGAGTTTTTCTTATGTGACCCCATTATTTGTAGTGAATTTTGAAATAGGTCCTGAAAAGATCTCTGAGCCCTTCTTGGTTTCTACCTAGTGGGTGACTCAGTTGTTGCTGAATGAATCTATAGAAAGTATCTTATCACTGTCCTTCATAAAATCATGTTAGTAGACCTAATAGAGTTGGATATGGTTGACTTTGACCTTATTCTTAGCATGGATTGACTCCATTCTTGTTATTTATCTATAGATTGTCACACCTGAGTGGTGAATTTTCAGTTTCCAGATGAGCCAGTCCTTAAGTAGGAAGGAAATTCAGTGTCTCCTAAGAGTCAATTTTATGCCTTATCTTAATGCCAAAAAGTTAATCTCCAAAGGGTGTATCTATCATCTTGTTCGAGTCAAAGACACTAAGTTTGAGACACCAACAGTTCGGTCATTCTGTGTAGTCAATGAGTTTCCTAATATTTTTCCTGAAGATTTGCCAGAGGTACCTCCCAATAAGGAAATAAAATTCGGTATTAACCTTTTCCTAGATACCCAACCTATCTCTATTCCTCCATATTGTATGGACCTAGCCGAGCTTAAAGAGTTAAAAGAGAAGCTCAAAGATCTTTTAGATAAAGGTTTCATAAGTCCTAGTGTTTCTCCATGGGGCGCTCTTGTCCTATTCTTGCAAAAGAAAGATGGCTCTTTGTGAATGTACATTGACTATCGTCAGCTGAATAAAGTCATAGTAAAAAAAAATATCCTCTTCCTGGAATTGATGACTTATTTGACCAACTCCAAGGTACAAGTTATTTCTCCAAGATAGACCTTAGATCCGGCTATCATTAGCTTAGGGTAAGGGAATATGATATTCCAAAGACAACTTTCAGAACACATTATGGTTATTTTGAGTTTCTAGTCATGTCATTTGGTCTTAGCAATTCCTCCTCAACCTTCATGGACTTGATAAACCAAGTATTCAAATAGTATCTGGATATGTTTGTCATAGTCTTTATAGATGATATTCTTGTCTATTATCGTAGTGAGGATGATTATGCAGACCACCTTAGAATTGTGTTGCAAACTCATAGAGATCATCAGTTGTTCACCAAATTCTGCAAGTGTGAATTTTGGCTAAGATCAGTAGCTTTCCTTGGTCATATTGTATCCAGTGAGGGTATTAGAGTTGATCCTCAAAAGACAGAAGCAGTAAGAAACTGGCCTAGACCTATTTCTCCGTTAGACATTAGAAGTTTATAGGGTTTAGCTGGCTATTATAGATGTCTTATTGAGGGTTTCTCATCTATTGTGTCCCCTATCTGTAGATTAACTCAGAACAAAGTTAAGTTTTAGTGGTCAGATTCCTGTGAGAAGATTTTTCAAGAGTTGAAGACTCGACTCACTTCAGCCCCCAGTTTAGCATTACCTGATGGTAAAGATGGTTTTTTTGTTTATTATGATGCCTTTAGAATCGGTCTGGGTTGTGTTTTGATGCAGAGAGGTAAGGTTATAGCTTATGCCTCTACACAACTTAATCCTCAAGAAAAGAATTACCCTAACCATGATCTTGAGTTAGCTGATGTTGTGTTTGCTTTAAAAATCTGGAGGCACTATCTTTATGGGGTGCATGTTGATGTATTCATGGATCACAAAAATTTGC
Source organism: Capsicum pubescens (assembly GCA_030864215.1). Taxonomy (NCBI): domain Eukaryota; kingdom Viridiplantae; phylum Streptophyta; class Magnoliopsida; order Solanales; family Solanaceae; genus Capsicum; species Capsicum pubescens. Next base: position 107,148,843 of record CM061541.1, on the reverse strand, counting down.
AATATGTACTTACTCAGAGGGAGTTAAATCTTCATCAGATAAGGTAGTTCAAATTGTTGAAGGATTATGATATGAGTGTGTTATATCATTCGGGCAAGACCAATGTAGTAGTAGACGCCCTTAGTAGGTTATTTATGGGCAGTGTTGTTCATGTGGAGATTGATAATAGGGAGTTAGTTAAAGAAGTTCACCGCTTTGCTAGATTGGGTGTGAGACTGGTTAATTCAGCTGAAGGAAATGCTTGGGTTCAAAGTAGTTTTGAATCTTCTATAGTTTTTGATGTGAAAGAGAAGCAAGATAAGGATTCTAGTTTGGTCAAACTGAAGGAGTCAGTTAAAGACCAAAAGGTAGAGGTTTTCTCTCAAGGGAGAGATGGTGTGTTGAGATACCAGAATAGATAGTGTGTGCCATATATTGATGATTTGAGGCTATGGATTATGGAAGAAGCACATGGTGTGCATTATTCCATTCACCCAGGAGCCACCAAGATGTACCGCAACTTATGGGAAGTATATTGGTAGAGTGGTATGAAAAGGGACATAGCAGAGTTTGTAGAAAAGTGTGCAACTTGTCAACAGGTTAAGGTAGAGCACCAAAGACCTAGTGGTACATTACAGGAGTTTGGTATCCCCACTTGGAGGTGGGAAGAGGTAAATATGAACTTTGTTACTGGATTACCTTATTCGTGTCGTCAGCATGATTCGATATGGGTTATTGTAGACAGATTGACTAAGTAAGCGCATTTGTTGCCAGCTCATATGTCTTACATAGCTAAATATTATGCTAAGTTGTATATCAAAGAGTTATTTAGATTGCATGGATTTCTTTTGTCCATCATCTCAGATAGGGGTACTCAGTTTACCTCTCATTTTTGGAAAGATTTTTAGAAGATTCTTGGTACCCAAGTTCATTTTAGTTCAGCTTTTCATCCGCAGACATATGATCAGGCAGAAAGGACCATTCAGACTCTAGAGGATATGTTGAGGGCATGTGTTCTTGATTTCAAAGGCAGTTGGGATGACCATTTTCCATTGATTGAGTTCTCTTTTAATAACAGTTAGCATGCTAGTATTCAGATAGCCCCGTTTGAGTATCTTTATGGGTGGAGATGTAGATCACCAGTCGGTTGGTTCAAAGTAGGTGAGGGAACTTTGATTAGGCCAGATATGGTGTTTGAAGTTATGAAGAAAGTTCAGTTGATTTGAGAGAGATGGAAAGCATCTCAGAGTCGTCAGAAATCATATGCAGACGTAAGAAGAAGAGATCCTTAGTTTAAGGTTGATGACCTTGTGTATTTGAAAGTTTCACCCATAAAGAGGGTGAAGAGATTTGGCAAAAATAGGAATCTTAGTCTCCGATATATAGAACCATACCGTATTTTGAGTCACGTTGGAAAGACAGCGTATGAGCTTTAGCTACCCGTAGAATTGTCCTCAGTTCATCCAGTGTTTCATGTGTCCTTATTGTAGAGGTACATGGATGATTCAGCTATTGCAGTGCCTTTAGAAAGTACTGATATTCAGAATAGCCACTCATATGAAGAAGTTCCAGTAGAGATTTTTGATCATCAGATCCATAGACTAAGGAACAAAGAAGTTTCCTTGGTCAAAGTTCTATGGCAGTCCGTTGAGGGTGCTATTGGGAAACAGAAGAAGACATGCGTGCCAAGTATCCTCATATCTTCTCCACGAACTCAAATTCAGTCGAACAGTCTTCCTTCATTCAGTTCTTTTTCCAGTCTCAAATTCAACTATATTATAGTCCTCATGTATATTCACACACTCACAGATTAGCTTAGTCGCTCAGTATGTTCTAGATTAAGTCATACAATTTGTTTTAGTTATGCATGTGAGCATATAGCCTCAGACTCCTCATTACTTTCAGTTTAATTAGCCACATTCGAGGACGAAATTTTCCAAACGGGAGATAATGTAATACCTCGTACTTTTCCTAGCTCAATCTGGCTCATAGAAAGTCAAGGGGTTAGCTTCAAAAAATGAATAACCTTTGTTACATGTAGAATTTTCCAATTCTAGACCCTCTAATGTGTAGAAGATTTGCTCATCTTTCCAACGATACCAATTTTGCCTCAATCCGATACTCGATTGAGAAGTTATGGCATTTTTAGTAAAGCAGTGTGGTATTTAGAAAGTCACCGCATCACGGTGGATGCCAAAATGACAATTGTCCGATTCCAGTAGACCTTCGCGATAATCCCACATCACGTTGAAGCCCCATTTCCCAATTTTCAATTTCTAGTGGCTCGATGCGATGGTGGCGCGTCGCGTTGATGGCCAAAATGGCATTTCAGTAGCACACCTCAATAGCTCCGCATCGCGTTGATTTTATATTTCCCATTCATCCCTTTTCCAATGAGCCACCGCGATAGTGGCGCGTCGCGGTGGGTGGTCAAATAAAATTTATTTTCTTTTTCCAGTTTCGATTAAAAATTTAAAATGGGTAGTATGGTCAATTCCCAAACCCCCAATTCGTCATAAACAAGGAATTAAGCTCATTCTAAGCACTTCATGCATAATATTCATCAATTCTCTCTCAAAGAAAACCCTAGAGATCAAAACTTACTATCCAAGAAATCCAATTTCCTCCAATATTTCTTAAAGAAAACCCAAAATTGAGGATTCCTAAAATCAAGATAATCAAGAGTTCATCTTCAAAAGCTCAAATAGGAATCCAAAATTCAAGTTTGTTCATCCAATCATCAATTAACGTACGTGGGGTTTATGAACAAGGATAATCTTTCATCCTTGTGCCCAAAACTAGTTTTAAATTACAAATTTACATAATTTTGTATGAATATACATGAGTTTCAAATTAGGGTGCATACCCATTATTGTTATTTGTAAGTTTATCAGATTTCAAGTGATTTAGAAGTTGAATTGCATGTCTATTTTCATATTTTCATATGTATTGTAGTAAATTCTAGATTTTGAGATGAACTATCAATATTTACATTATCAAGCATGAACATTAACATGAATTTGATGCATGGGTCACTAAGCCCTAATAGGATATAACTATTCCAAGAAAGATTATGCTTTAAGCACCATATGATCAGTATAATTTTAGAATTTCAATAAAGATTTGATCTTTGACCTTCAGATAAGATTTGGAATCCACTTTGCAGAATTTCTACAGTTTACAGAAAATAGATTAGCTCTATTTATAGATTGAATCAAGTAAATGCATAATTGGTTTCATAATAAACCCTTATGCTAGCTTTTTTCAAAGTGAATTTCCAACAGAATGAGCATACAAATTAAAGGGAGTAGTATTTAGCACCGAGAGGGAAGTGTGGGTTTAGCCCATCCTACTTTCACAGAACTATGAGCCAACGTAGGTACAGATTTAGATTATTCCCATTTCTACATGGATGACAGTTATAGATGTGATCACTTAGATTAGGTTATACTCCTTGGCAAGAGTGTGACTCTTCTCCCCATCATAAGGTTTTCCCCATAAGGGAACAAGACGTTGGACTCCATGATAGCTCACATGATTTATGTCGGTTAGAAGAACCTCCCTACAGAAAGAGTAATCCTAAGAGAAAAGAATAATATAAAAGCTTTTAGCAACTAAGTGTAAAGCCTAACAACTTTACTAAGATATTGTTTACAAAAAGACTTTACCTACAGACTTCAGCTTTCAGATTTTAGATATAAAAGTGAGTCCTTTCTACACATAGACAACATGATTTACGGACAGAACACTAGTACAGATTTTAGAACTAAATGTTATTGACTCACTAGATTTATAACGTATAATTTACTACTTAGGATTTTGATTCTCAGTTTTCAGATATTCCAACTTATGTGAGTCATTTACATTTAGCATGCATTATTTTTACAAATTATGATGATGTTGAGACATTGCTTTACTTATGCATTCACCTCCATATAATCAGTACATTCTTAAAGTACTGATCCACATATACACCTATGTGCAACATTGTCTCATAATGTAGGTTCGAATGCCTAGTTCCAGTAGCGTGCGTGATTTCGAGCATCTCCATCTACATCCCGATAGTTGGTGAGTTCTCATAGTTCGGGGACTTAGTATTTCAATTTTTCATCTTATTAGTATAGATGATTCAGACAGTTCGAGTTAGCTGGGGGTTTGTCCCCGTGACTCTCTAGTTATTAGTAGTAGAGGCTTGTCAGACTGCTAGATATAATTCAGTTTATTCAATATTGATTATTTTGACTCTTAAGACTATTATTTCAGATATTATGATTCAGATAATCGCAATTTATCTCAGATAGAATTCTGCATTTCAGTCTTGATTATACCTCTATATTCCCTCGTTATGAGATTCAGACTTAGTAGAAGGCAGACAGGATTAGCTTAAGGCTACTGGCAGTCTTAAGTGTGATGTCTCGGGACCTATTTTTGGGGTATTACAAAGACTCTACATGGACACACGATAATAATCATTATTCTGAAATACAACCTCCACGATTAAATTTTCTAAGCCATAGAATACTTTACATGATCATTAACTACCTAACCCAGTCTGAAGGAGGTCATAACCTATCTTGAAATGTCGAATTCAAGCCTAGACCCTTAAACATGGAGCCTTTCCTTCATGAATGTTCTTGAATTGAGTTGAATCTATCAAATATGAAATCTACGCATCAAAAGAAAACTAATGCACCATATCAACTATATATCAACTATATTTAAATAGAGCCGAAAAATGGTTCAAAAAATAAGTTCAAAATCAAAAGGGCGAAAATCAAAATTCTATTGTAGAAACATGAACTCTATATCAATAGGAGTCTAAATATAAAAAATCAAATAAAAATGAGTTGAAATCGATGCTCAAATTGAAGAAAAAACAGTTTTAATATTTACCAGCAAAAACTTCAAAATTTAATTTGAAATCAAGATTTGAAGGAATTTTGAAGATAAAATCAATTGAAATTAATGTAAATAAAAGTTTAGAGGTTACCCACAAAAGATTGATGAAGAAACCGTAATGAAATTGCCTTTTTCAAAACTCCTAAGTTAAAAAATGGTGAAAATCATAAAAATAGGGCTTTACACTGTTCAGATGAACAATACCTTGCTATCACAAGGGTTAAAGTTAACTGGCCATTTAATTGGTCGTCGCATTTGCAGTTAGCCCTTCGCGTTTGTGAAGGCTAATGAGTCGGAACGATCGCATTCATGATAGTCTGGTAGCATTCGCAATGAAGCAAAAACCCAATCCGATCTCGATAACCCTTCACGGTCGCATCCTCCATCTTAAGATATCTATGAAGAATATTTTTCTTCTCCTTATTCACGAAGAAGGCTGGGTGCACCATATATCAGTTGTTCATCAGCTGAATCCAAGACTTTAAAGTTTTCAAACAAACCCTCAAGATTCGTTCGCCACAGGACTAAACCATATATGCTGCTGGGCTATTTTCGATATTTTAAACTTAATGGCACCATCAAATTTTTGAAAAGAGGTCTTTTACAATAAATTAGCCTCCGAGATCTCTAAAAACTTATTTTAACTATTTTTTGTCAAAAGGGTCAAAATGCAAATTAAAGGCTCCGAGCCCAAACTAACCACATTTCTAACCCAAAAATGATATTTTGGATATAATGAACCAAATCACCATTTGTCGCTCGAAACATAAAATAGGTACTCGTTTTTCCCCTTATTCTCTTCTCTCCCCCAAACTTTTCATTTCAGTCCAAAAAATATTTATTGTACCAATCGTTGTCTTAAAAATTTCTACAGTATTCTCCAAAGAATTAGAATCATACTCAATAATGATGTTTGAGTTTTGAGAGTAAATCGAGTTAACTTCTTATCACAACTTTCTTATATGTCAACTAAATATTTAAATTATTAATTATAAAAATAAATTCTAGTATTTTTCATAATTTTCAAATATGTAAATTTTATTTTGAAAAATTAAAAGATTCAATGACATCCAATAATACGATTAAAACTAAAAATCTTGAATTTCAAAAAAGTGAAAAGTATCATATACATTGAGACATATAGAGTATTGTATTATAGAATAATGATAGTGATTGCTTAGGTTTATTTTGTTCATTGCTTTGAAGATGCTGCTAACTGATCTTAAGATTTAGCTATTTAAAATGTTAAAATAAAACCTACAATAGGAATAAACAAAAAAATTTCCACTACAAAATCTTGAAAAAATAGGGAAGGCTTTCAATATATAATAGAGCTCGCGATATATTATTCCGATGATGTAGGAACTTGATTGTTTACATGGTATTTAAGAAATAGAATAGCTAAATCAATTAATGATGATGAGAATGAAGACAACCCTCTATATTTTTAGTAAGCAAGATCATTGTTTGTGCAGAATAAACGTAAAGTTCAATTATTTTTTTTATTTTCTTTTTTATAATTTAGATATTAAAAAGTAAAAATATTTAAAAACTTACTTAGGATTCAAAGCCATTCGAATGTGTAAAATATGTTTATATTGTTAGTCAATATTAGTTAAACCATTTACTTATTTCATTTGGGTAATTTTTTTTTTTTCAAGAAAACACTTGTTTGACCAACACGTGACTTCAATGCCCATGTGATTGATCATGAACAAGGATATTATAACATTTCTGTGTACACACTATAAATTACTCCCTCCGTTTAAAAGAGAATGACCTACTTTCCTTTTTAGTTCGTTTAAAAAAAAATGACCCGTTTCCTTTTCTTTTTTGGCAATACTTTAATTTTAACTTTCCACGTGGCATGTTTAGGACCACAAGATTAAAGGGTATTTTGGTACATTTGACACAACTTTAATTTAAGGCCACAAGATTCAAAAGTCTTCTTAGTTTCTTAAACTTTATGCCAAGTCAAAGTAGGTTATTCTTTTTGAAATGAAGGGAGTAATATAAACCTCTATCATTCTCGAAACGATGAAATTCAGGGCCTAGTATCATTCTTGTATCATTCTATAAACCAGGGCCTAGTCGTGACGGGTATCTCAAGCCCACCATGGGTCGGAGACCACCCCCTTAGCCTAACCTCCAGAGCACAATAAATAAATACAGTAAAAGCCAACCAAAATAGTAATAAGGATAGATGAACCAAATGAAATCGAAGAGTCTCAAATAAACAAGCAATTATCCTAATGCTGTCCACAAAAGCCTCTAAAGCCAGAAGTACCAACTAAGTTGGGACATGCCCCCGATTATGGCTAAAAGAATTCAAAATAAAATACTAAGACAATAATGAAACCAATAAAATGACCATACCTTCTGAAATATGGAGGCTTACCAATTCACTGCTGATCAATAGAAGTACCACACTACCTAACGCTGTACATGGGTAATAGAAAAGCCCTCGAACCCTACAATAGAATCTAGAGATAGTTAGAGGGGCGAGCATTGGCATGTAACTCAGGACAAAAGGATAAAATAATGTCATTTACCAAAACTAGTCAAAAACCATATGAACAATATTTATAGATACATATATAGGATGTCGGGATAGGGATATGTGTCATGAACATAAGAGTTTAAACCATTATCCTGAACTGTGTAGCTAGTTCTGTCCTAAAGGCACCCAAAGGGCCTCAATAAATGTTAGTTGCACGTACCGAGGAAATCGATGAAAGGATAAAGACACCAAGGCGATAGCCATCCAAAATATAAAATGTGCACCAAGCACAAGGTCACATAGACCTCCACGTCATCAAATGTGGTTTCCCGTGTTGGTCTAACCTGGACTACACCTTCATGGTGAGCTACACGATTCTCTTTAAGCTCAAATTAAAATAGTTTGCACATAAACCCAAACATTAACCAAGGAGTCGTTGTTAAGACTTTTTCCAACATGGTATCGTCATGCCAATATGCTTGCAAGCGAATTCAATTTTGTTAAACCAATCTATTTAACCATTCAACTCTCAAGTTTCATTTAAAATCCAAACCATTGCCACCAAGAGCATTTCAAAACCATTTTTTATCATCCATCATCCTTTAATGCAACACAATATTCCAAAAGTAAGTTAAATTATGCAAATTCCTAATTCAAAATCAAAGTTATAAAGGTGGGTTGGGGTTAATGTAATTAACAATCCAAACAAAAATCCATCAATTTGGGGAAACTCATGTTACCCATTCTAATCATTATAATAATGCACACATTCAGTCCCAAAACAGTCAATTAACAAATAAACATCACCTTTAAATCATGAGAAAAATAATTCAAGTAATGATCATCAAAATCCCTCAATCCAATTTTAGACCCAATAATTAAAATCACATCAATAATGATTAAAAATATACCATAATGTAAAATTCAAGTTAAGGATGAGAAACATGCCTGAAATACACAAGAAATTGAAGACAAATCAAAGTTTGGAGCTCAGAGTAGTGATTTCTTAGAAAACCATTGAGTTTTCTTGGGTTGTGATCTTAAGAAGAAAATAATAGTGTTTGATCTTTGAAAACTAGAGGAAAGGAATTTATTTAGTGTTTAAAAGTGGTGCAAGGGATAAAAGGACCAAAAGCCTCTCACCCCATGTAAAAAAAACTAAACTGGATAATTTTTACTTAACGGAGTGGCACGCTGCTATCACAAAGTTTAGCCTTCATTCCACGCCCTTATCTCGGAGGCCACACCACTATCACAGATGCTTACTGCCTTTGGGTCCCAAAATAACCCCGAACCCCTTTCAAAAATTTTAAAACTTTCCCAAACCACCCTTTTAACACTTCTAAATATAATTCAAGTAAAAAATTAACATTGTACATGTGGGAGGATCAAAAATAAAATGGTTGAAATTTTATAGGGTCTTACATTGAAGGATAAACTCTACTGTATGTATGAAGCATGGTAGATCAATTGATTCTAAGAGAAATAATTCTTGAAAAAAGAAAAGGATCAAATGATCATAATAAGAAGGTAATGTGATCTTAAAGATCCTATGACAGAACACTTCACGAAACCTTATGAAAGGTTCAGGTACCTGAAAATAATGAAGTGATGATATCTCAAAATGTTATGTCACATTGTAAACCGATACAAAATGATATATCATTGATAATATCCTTGATACAATATTGGCACAATATTATAAAAGATTACGAGGATCTGAATTCTACGTTTATTTTAGCATGCTCACATAGAAATATTTATCAAGTGACATGAAAGGATTCATCTTGGTAAGCATAACACTTATTTCATTTGCATTCTAGACACTTGAATATGCCACATATGAAATGATGAATATTGTCACCTAACAATATTTATATGAAAACTTCTTTTAAGGATTCAAAATGTTTGAAACATATTAAAGTTTCTGGGAAACTTATTTATAATCCTTATATCGCATAAATTTATAACTTGAATGTTATTGAAACTCTTGGAGAGGTTTCAAAAGTGACAAATTATCTATTGAAAGTAGTTAAGAAGAGAAACATACAAAATTGGATTGGATCTTGAAGTATCATATCTTGTGCAAATGCATTTACACATCTTGTTGTATCTATGAGCATGATATAGTTTTACTTCCACATGGAGATAGTGATGTACAACACTTTCATATTTTAATTGGAAGTCTTTGTATGAATGTGTTTATGATAACACATATTGTCAAATTTTTAAATACACATGACATTCATATAATCGACATAATGGTTTGATACAAATATATTACCTATTGTCATGAAGGGTTAGTATCATATCATGTATACATGACATTTATATTATGCTAAGACGATAACTATTCATAAATCAAGTTGAGAATGTACATGGCTGAGGTCAATGATACATCTCATTCGAGAAAATGTGGTTTGAAATGTGGCCAAGTACCCATAATTTTATATGAAGATAATGCAGCATGCATAGAACAACTTAAGAGAGGATTCATAAAAGGAGATATAATAAAACACATTTCATTAAATCTCTTCTATAGACATGAGCTCCAAAAAAATGGTGATATTAATGTGCAACAGATTCGTTCAAGAGACGATGTGGGTGATTTAATCACCAAGTCTCTTCCAACTATAACTTTTAAGAAGATGGTGCGTAAGATCGGGATTCAAAGGTTCTGTCACGTCCCAAACCCAAGCCTAGTCATGACAGGTCATCTCAAGCCCATCATAGGATAGAGGCAACCCCCTTAGCCTTACCTCAAGAGCACATAATTGTAAACAACGAAAGATAAACAAGTCTAAAAGGATAAATGAATCCAAAGAAAGCTACGAGTCAAAATAAGACATCCATGTTATCCCCAAAACTATCTACAAAAGCCTCTAAGCTAGAAATACCAATTAAGTTGGGGCATGTTCCCAACTATGAAAAAGAGAATCCAAAAAGAAATACTAAAACAATATTGAAACCAATGAAATTACCAAGACTTCAAAAATATGGAGGCTCACCACTTTATAACAGACCAAAAACCGTATTGAATGACCTAACGCTGCATAGGAAAAATAAAAAATTCCTTCAAACCTACATTATGAAATTATTCAGCGTTCGGGGATGGCCAATATAGCGAGCACTGGCATGTAACTCAAGGGAAAGGGATAAAATAGTACAATTATCAAAACCCAGTAAAAATCACATGCACAATATTTATATGTACATGATAGTTTAAATCATTAGTGAACTATGTAAATTGCTCCATCCTAAAGGCACCCATGGGCTATATGACCTTATTCCCCCTGCCGAAAGGGCCCCAGTATATGTTAGCCGCATGTACCGAGTAAAGGCTAAAAAGATAAAGGTGATAGCCATCCAAAATATAATGGGTATCCGATACATGGTCATATAAACCCCCAACATCGGCAAACGTTGTTTCTAATATTGGTCCCCCCAAAACTATACCTTCACGGTGAGATACATAATTCTCTTTAAGACCAAATTAAAATAATTTTCACTTAAACCAACTATTTAACCAAGGAGTCATTTATTTAAGCATTTACCAACTTTGTATTTTCATACCAATATGCTTGCAAGCTAATTTAGTAATGCCAAACCAGTCCATTTAACCATTTGACTCTCAAGTTCTATTTAAAATCCAAAACTATTGCCACCAAGAGCATTCCAAATCCATTTATCCATTAATGCAATGCAATACTTTTCAAAAGATAAATATAATTATGTAAAAAAAATCCATATTCAAAATAAAATTTACAATATGGGTTGAGGTTAATGCCATTAGCAAGCCAAACATTCATCAATTTTGGTGAAACCCATGTCACCCATTTTAACCATAATCACAATGTACTAATTTAGTCCCAAAATCATCAATTAAAGCATGAACAATCCATTTAAAATATGAAAAAGTAATTCAAGTAATAACAACCAAAACTCCTCAATCTAATTTCCAACCCATCAATTTAAATGACATGAATAACCAATAAATTGATGCCACAATGTAAACTTCAAGTTAAGAAAAGAGTAACCTGCCCAAAATACCAAAGAATTTGAAGAGAAATTGAAGTTTGGAGACTGGAGTAGTGATTTCTTGTAGAACCCTTGAGCTTTCTTGGGTTAGGAGTTAAAGGGAGAAAAGAATGATGTTTGATCTTGATAACTGAAGGGAAAAGATCAATTTGATGTTTTAAAGTCATTTGAGGGGTAAAGGACCAAAAATCCCCTGACCCCAAGTGAAAAAAAGAAAACTAGATAAAATTAACATAGCAGTGTGGCATGCCACTATCACAGAGGGTAGCCTGCGTGCCGTGCTCTTATCATAAAAGCAATGTGGTGTGGCATGCCACTATCGCAAATCCTCACTACCTTGGATTCCCAAAATAACCCCAAACCCCTTCTAAAAATTTTGAAACTCTCTCAAAATACTCCTTTAACATCCCTTGACATAATTCAAATAAAAAATTTATGTTACATAAATGGAAGGGTCAAAAATAAAAAGATTGAATTTTTTAAGGGATCTTACATTATCCCCTTTGGATCATTCATCCCAGAATGAGGAGTTAGGACAATTTGAGCATGATAATAGAAGAATATAATAGAAACAAGGAAAAATTTGAAATGTGATAAGAGGGAAATAAAATTCATACCTTAAGCACTTTCATCCAACACGGGGAACAAGAACGAATATTTGGCTTTCATGTCTTTTTAAAATTCGTAAGTAGCCTCTTCTACCTTTTGATTTCTCCAAAGAACCTTCACCGAATCTATATCCTTTGTCCTTATTCTACGAACTTGTATATCCAATATGTTAATCGAGATTTCTTCATAAGACAACAAATCTACAACACCAACATCTTCAACAGGTACTATCAAGAAAGGTCACCCACACACTTCTTAAGCATGGACACATAAAAGATGGAGTGAATCGAAGCCAAACTCGCAGGTAAATCTAATTCATAAGTGACATTCCCAATTCTACTTAAAATCTGATAAGGACCAATATGATGAGGACTAAGCTTCCTTTTTTTTCCAAATCTTAAGTTTCTTTCATAGGAGAAACCTTCAAGAATACCCAATCACTCACTTCAAACTCCAACACTCTTTACCTCACACCGCATAAGACTTTTGGAGACTTTGAGCAATCAAGTCTCTCTCTAATCACCTTAAACTTCTTCATGGCTTGGTGAACTAAGTTATGTTTAAATAACCCAATATTACCTAACTCAAACTATCTAATAGTGGGACCTGTCCTTTATACCATATAGTGTCTTAAAAGGAGCCATTTATATGCTAGAATGATAAGAAAACTCAATAAGAGGCAAATGGTCAACCAGACAACCCTTCAAATAAATCACACAGGACCTTAGCATATTCTCCAAAGTCTAAATAGTGTGCTCCACTTTTCCATATATTTGAGAGTGAAAATAAGTGCTAAGGTTCACCTAAGTACCCAAACCTTTCTAAAACAAATACCAGAAGTGAGAAGAAGACTGCATATATTAGTCTAAAATGTTGGACAACAATGCCCCATGCAACTTAACTATCTCTTGAATGAACAACTTGGCATAATCCTCTCCTGAGTAGTTAGTTCTCACAAGAAATAAGTGAGTAGACTTAGTCATCCTATCCATAATGATCAAAATATAATCATACTAATTGTGAGACCACGAAGATCCATAACTAAATCAATATTAATCATCTATAATGACCTTTTTAGTCATTTTCATATTTCCACTTATATTTGTTGTTACGTCTTCTCTATAGCTTCCCCAAGTCATTTATGACTTATTGGGACTGATAGTTTGGTTACTGAATAATTTATTAAAACTAGTTTCCTGTTAAGAAGTCTTTGCTGGTTCCAAATGGCCACCGATTGAAAACTTCATTAATACAATCACAGATGCAAATTTCAAATGTGATAATAGATATAAAATATCAATATTAGGATAGGTATCTTTTGGTTCAGGTCCCAATGCACCCGAGCTCATTTTGACCTATTGGTCAGAAAGTGGGAAAATCAGAAGATATGGATGTGGGGACCATAATTGGTCTAAACGACCTTGGATGGAAAATATGAATTTACCAATGCATCCAAAAAATTGAATTTAGTGGGGTTACATAGTTCATTTGCAAAAATCAGAGTCCAAATGAGTTTTGAGGGTCAAAAATAAGTTTTTACTTTGCTCGTACTGGTGCCATGACGATCATGGTAAGGCCTATGGAGATTGTGGCATGACAATAACGGTCCATTTTATGGATATTTTGGCATCTCCATGATTGAAGGGCTATAAAAAGGCTCCCAAGTTGCGATTTGGCCATTTTCTCTTCATCTTTGAGACCTAAAAGCCCTAAAAGGGTGAGATAACTCTAAATTGAGTCTTGTGGGTGAATTAGCAACTTGATTAACATCTTTTAATGGGAATATCTTCGGATTTAAGGTAATAATACTTCAAATCCATGTTTTAATATCTTGAATCATTGACCAAAATTCCAAATAGCTTAAGGGCTTAATTTTAGCACTAAATAAGCTTAGTTTTCACTTATTTTTTGGGGGTTATGATTTCTTGATGGTGTATGAATATTGATTTTATCTCCAAAATGGGATTTCCTTATGTGGGACCCACTTGGGATTTCAGTGTTGTTTTAAGAACCAAATCATAATAGTGCAATATAGGTATCATTAGGCTTGTATTGATGAGTAGATTACTATTTTGATACTATGACAATATTTTGGAGATTGTGAAGTGAAGATGGTCATGTGGTGAATGATGTGAGGTTTTGTGGTTCAGCTTTGAGGTAGCTTCTACCTACTCTTCTTCAAAGATGATATGTGTTATATGTGGCATGTGAATGTGAATGATAGGATTGATAATGAGTAGAATAACTTAGTCTTGATTATTAATATTTGTGGATTAGATAAGGATTTTGAACCCGTAAGGTGGTATATTTATGACCCTTTTTGAATTCTATTGCCTTCTCCCTAGATTGAACTAAGTCGTGGCATGGATATGTATAATACCCCGGGAAATATTTCGTAGAAATTTTGTGCGTAAACATGTTGGGTTCTATCTTCTAGAATGAATTATAAATTTTTCGTGCAAAATGTCTTAGATTATGACCCACCATTGCGTAGAGTATCGAATAAGCATTCTAACAATATATGTATCATCCAAAATGGACACCCGAGCGATGAGTTATGAACATTCCGATCGAACCGTGAATAGTAGTGAACAGTAAAACGTGCAGGGAAAAAAAGTACTGAGGCCTGACGTATTTTTTCTCAAACTTTAAATAACCATAACTCCTTGTACATAATAATATGAGTAATCTACGATATATCAACGGAAAGCTCTGCGAGTCCTCTTTCCAATGAAATTGGTTTCATCTAATTTGAATATCGGAGAAAAAAGTTATGGTCGATCTACTTCAGCCTATCAAAAGTGAATTTTTGGGTCAACTTCAACCAATCATAACTTCTTGTACATAATGATCTGGGTGAGATACTATATATCAACAGAAATATATGAGAGTCCTCTTTCTAATGAAATTAGTTTCATCCAATTTAAATATTGGAGTAAAAAGTTATGGTTGATCTACTTCAGACTATACAAACAGTCCACCAAAGGACAGATTAGAGAATTATTTGATTTTTAGGGGCGTTTTGGTCATTCCCCCTCACCCAAAATCCGTCCAAACCCTATATTAGAAACATTATATGTTATATTTCATTAAATTCCCTAAAAATGAAAACCCTAAGCTCCTACATCCAACTTCAAGAACCTCCAAAGTTCACCATTAATTCTGCAAATTTATTCAAGAATCCAAGTTCCTAGTTCAAGAACTCCAAGAACCATCATTCAAAGGCACGATTAACATCTGAAAAATGAGTATCGATCTAAAGTTCAACATTCAAGGTATGTGGGGTTTTTCAACAAGAACTCTCTTTCGTTCTTGTGTCCAAAAGTAATTTTCTTTACGAAGATATTATTTTTATATGTTTATTATGATTTTGGAGCATGAACTTATATTCTATCTTGGTTATCTTGAGATTATGATATTTATGACTTTGAAAATTCAAATTATATGAAATTATGACTTAAAGCATGATGCTTGAAAGAAATTTACTATGATTTTAATATTTGGGTCTTGAACCCCATTAGAAATTATGTCTTTGAGAAAATGTGTGCTATATGCACGTTGATGTTGAATATTTGAGATGTTTTGAATGATTTGACCTTTTGGTCATGAATGAGTTATTTTGAACTCGACTGTTAAAGAAATCCATGTTTTTATTGATTATGATAAAGGGGTAGCAAATTGGCTCCCGATGAAAATTGTTGAAATGTTTATTGTGGATTTTCTTTAATGTGAGCTTGAGGCTGATTTAAATTTCTGAGAAAAGTTCGGGAGTAATCTTTAGCACTGAGTGAGAGGTATAAAGTGACCTTACTTCCCTAGAACTACGTTCCCCCGTAGGACGTGAGCCTGAGGGTGATTTATATAGTGATCACTAGTGTTTTTGGATTGATATTGGGAGTCCTACTCCGATGGCAAGGATAGGACGGCTCTCCCCAAAGTGGGTTGTACGTTGTACTCCATGTAGTTCACATGGTTTATGTCGGTTATAGGATCTCCCAAAGTGTGTGTGTGTTTCCTTGTGTCTATGGTGAACGGTGAAGTGATTTGAAAGTGGAATTGTGAAAGTTATTCTTTCGAAAGATTTAAATGATATTTACATTATGAGAATTGATATTCTTGATGAACTGAAAGTGATTGACAAATTATATGATGACTCACATGTGTTATTATACTTATTTCATCCTCTCATGATTATGATGATTTTCTTCGGGCTATGTGAGTCTTACATACATCCTGCATATTTCATATAAATATTTATGATGATGATGTTTATACAACTGCATACACCCCCATATGCTCGGTATTTTTCCATGGTACTGACCCACATATTCATATGTGGGCTACATTTTCTCGGAATGTAGGTACAAGGTATAGTTGAACCTTCAGATCCAGTCAGTTCCTAGTATCCAGTCAGCAGGTGATGAGTTCTTTTGATTCAAGGGCTTGAGTTAGTTATGCAGAGTCTATAGTGTTGTATTTTCTTTATTCAGTCGTATTGAGTTGGGGTAGTTGGTAGTCATGACCCGGCTACCTACAATCAGTACTAGTAGAGGCTTCATAGATAGTAAGTAGAAGTTGATCTATTTTGTTTCAATTTTGGTTGTAAAGGCAGAATTGTAATCCTGTAAAATTCCATTTCTGTATCGATCAGATTCAGAAAAGAGTTAATTTCTGCTGATTTGTATGAATTTGTATTTTTATTCAGTTGCTTATGAGTTATGCCAGTAGAAGGGTTAGCTTGAGGTCACTTGTGACCCCAAGCACCGTGTGACGTCTTGGGACCCAATTTCGGGGCGTTACAAACTTGATATTAGAGCACAGAGTTCAAGGATCCTAGGGTGTCTATGAAGTCGTGTCTAGTAGATTCTTGCGGAACGGTACGGAGACGTCTTTACTTTTCTTCGAGAGGCTACAGGGCATTTAGGAAATGTTTCCCTTCTTTCAAGTCTAAGATCCTACTATAAAAAGGTTCTCCAAGAAGATTATATAGATTTTCATCTTACTCTATTCTGGCCAACTCTGCCTTATTTTCAAGGTATCAGAAAAAGTTAAGCTTAATTCTCCGTAGATAGTTATGGGATTGTAAGAGAGCTATGAACTATGTTAAGTTATGTATGAAGATAGATAGTAGTGACGGGTGAAAGAAGGATGTGTTAATGGATTCTGAATAAGATATGCTATTTGATTAGGACCAATTATTATTGTTATGAAGTTTAAGAGGGCTAGTGTTCATGGATGTGTTGTTTTATAATCTTCATGTGGGAGTTATGCGTGAGATGGAGTTGTAAATTATGTGAAGTGTGAGACCTTAAGTTTGAACGATTGGTGATCATGAAGCCGAATGTGACGGTTTCCGTATTAATGGTATTAGTTGCCGGAAGTGACCTAATGGGCTTGAACAGTGTACACAAGAGTTTAAGTGTAGTTGACTTGTAATTAAGTTTAATATTATATTATGATGAGAAAGTTCACCCAAGATATTATGGAACTTCTTTAATTTCGAGGATTAGTGTATGTGGTGTAGTGAGTCGTGCCATGGGATGGTTAGATGGATAAATACTAGTTAGGCGATGGATGATGTTTTGATGGCTGAGTTAAGGCGAGGCGTATGATTGGAAATGTTGAGCCTCTTAAGTGTGATTTTTATTCTTATGGGTTAGAAACATAAGGTCATAGGCATGGTATTAGAGGGAGAAGACAGAAGTAGCATGGTCTATCAAAAGGTTAGAATGTATTCAAGTTGAGCTAATAGAAATAAGAGTTGAAGCACTAGATGGTGTACATTCTGGCGATAAATATGTACGTGGAGATTCGAAATTAGTAAGCATTTGAGAATTTGAGTGGTGGCTTAAAGCTAAGGGGGAGATGATAGAACAAATAGTCAAGTTAAGCTTTTAAATTTTAGTAGAAGTACCAGTAAGTTGTAAATTTGCTGTGAGAAAGATCGGTGCTTGACCCAATGTTATTTTATTATTTTCAGCTGTCCCAAAACCTACTCATGCTTTACATTTCAGTTCCATGATCTTAATTCATGTTCATACACGTGATGGAGAATTACATACTCTTCTAGTTTCCAAAAATGAGAAATTCCAGTTCTTCTAGCAGTTGGAATCACATTCCATAAGTTATGAGCTCTAAATTTAGGGCATGCCGCCCATGACTCATATACTCAAGTTTTACAGTATGTTCAGTTCCAGTACTCAGGCAATACTCTTATTGATCAGTGAGATTCAATTTCCGTTATGGGTGTCTTCAGTTTTGATACCTTAATGAACCCATTTTGTTTGATATTTTATTCCTAAGGCCTCTATAGAGAGAGTCAAGTTACTTACATTATCCCATCACGTTTCAGGTCTTCATGTTTTAAAGTTTTGTGACCTTTTCATTGAGTCAAGCTAATGGTGTTGAGCAGTTGTCTAGAAGGGAGAGAAGATACTTCCTTATCTATGATAGAAGGTGGTGTGCTCATGGCGGTGAAGTGATGTTTGATTGAGGCTAAGTCCTTGATACATGCCGTGGTTAGTTGAAGTTTTAAATGTTTATTTGGAAAGATTGTAGTGCATTGGTTTTATGCACTTCTATGAGGTTGTAGGAATAGTAATATAGAGTTTTTGTGTATAGTTCAATTGGTTGATAAAATGTTATGTGTGTCGTTTAAAGAATTGACCAATATGTGTGAATGATGTAGTTGATGGTATATTAGAAAAAGCGAGGAAGATTCTTTATGAGTGTTCGTTTAGAGGTGCATGTGCGAAGTGCGTATGTGGTTATGAGTATAGGCTTGAATGTTATGGTTGTTTATCTAAAAGAATGCACCGCAAGTTAGCGGATCACTAGTATAAGATTGTATGTGGTTGTTGGAGTAGCAATAAGAGTTATGTTTGAAGTGAGGAGTTGTGAGGCTCAGTGTGTATTGAGGTTCATGATATAGATTAATATTATAGTGTTATGTGGCGTATCTCATGGGTACTTGGAGTTAGGCTTGAACATAGTCGAGGGAGTAGTTGGGAAGTGTTGCTAAGTTTGGAAGCAAGGAGTTATTTTTCCCAAGACCTAGAAATTCCTATCTTAATTTATGCCATATGGGTCCTTGTTCCCATACGATAAGTTTGTATCAAATTATGGTTCATTTTCTCCCCGAACAATGTCATTTGAATCTTTTGGAGGGAGTGTTGAGGGACGTTTCATTTGGGCACAAGTGGTCCTTCTTTTGATGAGATCCCCTTCGAGACCTTTGAGTCTTAGTCTCTAAATAAACCAAAGATATCGATTCCTTAAAATAAGTCTCCTTTGTTTAAGATCCAACTATGTGACCATTCTCATTATGAATCGCATGTTCTATGAAGTATTCAAAAGTTTGGATTGAAGTAAGTGGATTGATTTCATTATCCCAGCCTTTTGTCCTCATTTACATGGTATTCTTTACTTATTCATCGACATTCGAGGACGAATGTTTCCAAGGGGGAGATGATGTAATACCCCGGGAAATTTTTCGTTGAAATTTTATGCGTAAACGTGTTGGGTTCTATCTTCTAGAATGAATTATAAATTTTTTGTGCGGAATGACTTAGTTTATAACCCACCATTTCGTAGAGTATCGAATAATATTTCCAACAATATGTGGATCATCCAAAACGGACACCCGAGCGACGAGTTATGAACATTCTGATCGAACTGTGAATAGTAGTGAATAGTAAAACGTGCAGGAAAAAAAAGTACTGAGGCCTGGCGTATTTTTGCTCCAACTTTAAACGATCATAACTCCTAGTACATAATGATCTGGATGATCTACTATATATCAACGGAAAGCTCTGCGAGTCCTCTTTCCGATGAAATTAGTTTCATCCAATTTGTCTATCGGAGAAAAACGTTATGGTCGATGTACTTCAACCTATAAAAAGTGATTTTTTGGGTCAACTTCAACTGATCATAATTCCTCGTACACAATGATCTGGGTGAGAAACTACATATCAACGGAAATATATGAGAGTCCTCTTTCTAATGAAATTGATTTCATCCAATTTGTATATCGTAGTAAAACGTTATGGTTGATCTACTTCAGGCTATCAAAACAGTCCACCAAAGGATAGATTCGAGAATTATTTAATTTTTAGGGGCGTTTTGGTCATTCCCCCTCACCCTAAATCCATCCAAACCCTATATTAAAACCTATTAAAATCATTATATGTTATATTTAATCAAATTCCCTCAAAAAGAAAACCCTAAGCTCCTACATCCAACTTCAAGAACCTCCAAAGTTCACCATTAATTCTGCAAATTTATTCAAGATTCCAAGTTCCTAGTTCAAGAACTCCAAGAACAATCATTCAAAGGCACGATTAACATCTCAAAAATGAGTATCGATCTAAAGTTCATCATTCAAGGAATGTGGGTTTTTTCAACAAGAACTCTATTTCGTTCTTGTGCCCAAAAGTAATTTTCTTTACGAAGATATGATTTTTATATGTTTATTATGATTTTGGAGCATGAACTTATATTTTATCTTGGTTATCTTGAGATTATGATGTTTATTACTTTGAAAAGTCAAATTTATATGAAATTATGACTTAAAGCATGATGCTTGAAAGAAATTTACTATGATTTTGATATTTAGGTCTTGAACCCCATTTGAAATTTTGTCTTTGAGAAAATGTGTGCTATATGCATGTTGATGTTGAATATTTGAGATGTTTTTAATGATTTGACCTTTTGGTCGTGAATGAGTTATTTTAAACTCGACTATGAAAGAAATTCAAGTTTTTATTGATTATGATAAAGGGGTAGCAAATTGGCTCCCGATGAAAATTGTTGAAGTGTTTAGTGTGGATTTTCTTTAATGTGAGCCTGAGGCTGATTTAAATTTTTGAGCTAAGTCCGGAAGTAATCTTTAGCACCGAGTGGGAGGTATAAAGTGACCTTACTTCCCTAGAACTATGTGCCCCCGTAGGACGTGAACCTGAGGCTGATTTATATAGTGATCACTAATGTTTTTAGATTGATATTGGAAGTCCTAGTCCGATGGAAAGGATAGGACGGCTCTCCCCAATGTGGGTTGTACGTTGGACTCCATGTAGCTCACATGGTTTATGTCGGTTCTAGGATCTCTCAAAGTGTGTGTGTGTTTCCTTGTGTGTATGGTGAACGGTGAAGTGATTTGAAAGTGGAATTGTGAAAGCTATTCTTTCGAAAGATTTAAATGATATTTACATTATGAGAATTGATATTCTTGATGAACTGAAAGTGATTGACAAATTATATGATGACTCACATGTGTTATTATACTTATTTCATCCTCTCATGATTATGATGATTTTCTTCGGGCTATGTGAGTCTTTCATACATCTTGCATATTTCTTATAAATATTTATGATGATGATGTTTATACAACTGCATACACCCCCATATGCTCGGTATTTTTCCATGGTACTGACCCACATATTCGTATGTAGGCTACATTTTCTCGAAATATAGGTACAAGGTATAGTTACACATTTGGATCCAGTCAGTTCGTAGTATCCAGTCAGCAGGTGATGAGTTCTTTTGATTCAAGGGCTTGGGTAAGTTATGCAGAGTCTATAGTGTTGTATTTTCTTTATTCAGTCGTACTGAATTGGGGTAGTCGGTAGTCATGACCCGGCTACCTACAGTCAGTACTAGTAGAGGCTTCATAGACAGTCAGTAGAAAATGATGTATTTTGTTTCAATTTTGGTTGTAAAGGCAGAATTGTAATCCTGTAAAATTCCATATTTGTATCGATCAGATTCAGAAAAGAGTTAATTTCTGTTGATTTGTATGGATTTGTATTTTTTTCAGTTGCTTATGAGTTATGCCAGTAGAACGGTTAGCTTGGGGTCACTTGTGACCACAAGCACCGTGTGACGTCTCGAGACCCATTTCGGGGAGTTACAAACTTGGTATCAGAGCACAGAGTTCAAGTGTCCTAGGGTGTCTATGAAGTCGTGTCTAGTAGATTCTTACGGAATGGTACGGAGACGTCTGTACTTTTCTTCGACATGCTACAGGGCATTTAGGAATTTTTTCCCTTCTTTCAAGTCTAAGATCGTTCTATAAAAAGGTTCTCCAAGAAGCTTATATAGATTCTCATCTTACTCTATTCTGGCCAACTCTGCCTCATTTTCAAGGTATCAGAAACAGTTAAGATTAATTCTCCATAGATAGTTATGGGATTGTAAGAGAGCTATGAACTATGTTAAGTTGTGTATGAAGGATAGATAGTAGTGATGGGTGAAAGAAGGATGTGTTAATGGATTGTGAATAAGATAGGCTATACGATTAGGACCAATTATTATTGTTATGAAGTTTAAGTGAGCTAGTGTTCATGGATGTGTTGTTTTATAATCTTCATGTGGGAGTTATGCGTGAGATAGAGTTGTAAATTATGTGAAGTGTGAGACCTTTAGTTTGAACGATTGGTGATCATGAAGCCGAATGTGATGGTTTCCGGATTAATGGTATTAGTTACCGGAAGTGACCTAATAGGCTTGAACAGTGTACACAAGAGTTTAAGTGTAGTTGACTTGTAATTAAGTTTAATATTATATTATGATGGGAAAGTTCACCCAAGATATTATGGGACTTCTTTAATTTCGAGGATTAGTGTATGTGGTGTAGTGAGTCGTGCCATGGAATTGTTAGATGGATAAATACTAGTTAGACGATGGATGATATTTTGATAGCTAAGTTAAGGCGTGTCGTATGATTTGAAATGTTGAGCCTCTTAAGTGTGATTTTGATTCTTATGGGTTAGAAATATAAGTTCATAGGCATGGAGTTAGAGGGAGAAGACAGAAGTTAAAGCATTCAATAGGTTAGAAAGTATTCAAGTTGAGCTAATAGAAATAAGAGTTGAAGCACTAGATGGTGTACATTCTGGCGATAAATATGTACGTGGAGATTCAAAATTAGTAAGCATTTGAGAATTTGAGTGGTGGCTTAAAGCTAAGGGGGAGATGATAGAACAAGTAGTCAAGTCAAGTTTTTAAATTTTAGTAGAAGTACCAGTAAGTTGTAAATTTGTTGTGAGAAAGATCGGTGCTTGACCCAATGTTATTTCAGTATTTTTAGCTGTCCCAAAACCTACTCATCCTTTACATTTAAGTTCTATGCTCTTAATTCATTTTCATACACGTGATGGAGAATTACATACTCTTCTTGATTCCAAAAATGAGAAATTCCAGTTCTTCTAGTAGTTGGAATCACATTCCATAAGTTATGATCTATAAATTCAGGGCATGCCACCCATGACTCATATACTCAAGTTTTACAGTATGTTTAGTTCCAGTACTCAGGCAATACTCTTATTGATCAGAGAGATTTAGTTTTCGTTATGTGTGTCTTCAGTTTTGATACCTTCATGAACCCATTGTATTTGATAATTTATTCCTAAGGCCTCAATAAAGAGAGTCAAGTTATTTATATTCTCCCTTCATGTTTCAGGTCTTCATGTTTTATAATTTTATGACATTTTCATTTAGTCAAGCTAATGGTGTTGAGCAGTTGTCTAGAATGGAGAGAAGATACTTCCTTATCTATGATAGAAGGTGGTGTGCTCACGGCGGTGAAGTAAAGTTAGATTAAGGCTAAGTCCTTGATACATGACTTGGTTCGTTGAAGTTTTAAATGTTTATTTTGAAAGATTATTGTGCGTAGGTTTTATGCACTTCTATGAGGTTGTAGGAATAGTAATACATATTTTTTGTGTATAGTTCAATTGGTTGAGAAAATGTTATGTGTGTCATTTAAAAAATTGACCAGTATGTGTGAATGATGTAGTTGATGGAATCTTAGAGAAAGCGAGGAATATGCTTTATGAGTGTTCGTTTAGAGGTGCATATGCAAAGTGCGTATGTGGTTATGAGTATAGGCTTGAATGTTATGGTTGGATATCTAAAAGAATGCACCGCAAGTTAGCGGATTCCTAGTATAAGATTGTATGTGGTTGTTGGAGTAGCAATAAGAGTTATGTTTGAAGTGAGGAGTTGTGAGGCTCAGTGTGTATTGAGGTTCATGATATAGATTAATATTATAGTGTTATGTGGCGTATCTCATAGGTACTTGGAGTTAGGATTGAACATAGTCGAGGGAGTAGTTGGGAAGTGTTGCTATGTTTGGAAGCAAGGAGTTATGTTTCCCAAGACCTAGAAATTCCTATCTTAATTTATTCCATATGGGTCCTTGTTCCCATATGATAGGATTGTATCAAATTATGGTTAATATTCTCCCCAAACAATGTCATTTGAATCTTTTGGAGGGAGTGTTGAGGGACGTTTCATTTGGGCGCAAGTGGTCCTTCTTTTGATGATATCCCCTTCGAGACTTTTGATTCTCAGTCTCTGAATAAACCAAAGATATCGATTCCTTAAAATCAGTCTCCTATGTTTAAGATCCAACTATGTGACCATTCCCATTATGAATCGCATGTTCTATGAAGTATTCGAAAGTTTGGAGTGAAGTAAGTGGATTGATTTTGTTATCCCAGCCTTTTGTCCTCATTTCCATGGTATTCTATACTTATTCATCAACATTCGAAGATGGATGTTTCCAAGGGGGAGATGATGTATTACCCCGAGAAATTTTTCGTTGAAATTTTATGCGTAAACGTGTTGGGTTCTATCTTCTAGAATCAATTATAAATTTTCCATTTGGAATGTATTAGATTATGACCCACCATTTCTTAGAGTATCGAATAAGATTTCCAACGATATGTGGATCATCCAAAACGGACACCTGAGCGACAATTTATGATCATTCCGATCGAACCGTGAATTGTAGTGAACAGTAAAAGGTGCAGGAAAAAAAAGTATTGAGGCTTGGCGTATTTTTGCTCCAACTTTAAACGATCATAACTCCTTTTACATAATGATATGGGTGATATACTATGTATCAATGGAAATCTCTGCGAGTCCTCATTCTGATGAAATTGATTTCATCCAATTTGTCTATCGGACCAAAAAGTTATGGTCGATCTACTTCAGCCTATCAAAAGTAAATTTTTGGATCAACTTCAACCGATCATAACTCCTCGTACACAATGATCTGGATGAGATAATATATATCAACAAAAAGATATGAGAGTCCTCTTTCTAATGAAATTGGTTTCATCCAATTTGGATATCGGAGTAAAACATTATGATTGATCTACTTCAGACTATCAAAACTGTCCACCAAAGGACAGATTCAAGAATTTTTTGATTTTTAGGGGCGTTTTGGTCATTCCCCCCACCCAAAATCCGTCCAAACCATATATTAATGCCTATTAGAAGCATTATATGCTATATTTCATCAAATTTCCTCAAAAAGAAAACCCTAAGCTCCTACATCTAACTTCAAGAACCGTTAAAGTTCACTATTAATTCTGCAAATTTATTCTAGATTCCAAGTTCCTAGTTCAAGAACTCCAAGAACCATCATTCAAAGGCAGGATTAACATCTCAAAATTGAGTATCGATCTAAAGTTCATCATTCAAGGTATGTTGGGGTTTTCAACAAGAACTCTCTTTCGTTCTTGTGCCCAAAAGTAATTTTCTTTACGAAGATATGATTTTTATATGTTTATTATGATTTTGGAGCATGAACTTATATTCTATCTTGGTTATCTTGAGATTATGATGTTTATGACTTTGAAAAGTCAAATTTATATGAAATTATGACTTAAAGCATGATGCTTGAAATAAATTTACTATGATTTTGATATTTGGGTCTTGAACCCCATTTGAAATTGTGTCTTTGAGAAAATGTGTGCTATATACACGTTGATGTTGAATATTTGAGATGTTTTGAATGATTTGACCTTTTGGACGTGAATGAGTTATTTTAAACTCGACTGTGAAAGAAATCCACGTTTTTCTTAATTATGATAAATGGGTAGAAAATTGGCTCCCGATGAAAATTGTTGAAGTGTTTATTGTGGATTTTCTTTAATGTGAGCTTGAGGTTGATTTAAATTTTTGAGCTAAGTCTGGGAGTAATCTTTAGCACCGAGTGAGAGGTATAAAGTGACATTACTTTCCTAGAACTACGTGCCCCCGTAGGACGTGAGCTTGAGGCTGATTTATATAGTGATGACTAGTGTTTTTGGATTGATATTGGAAGTCCTACTCCGATGGCAAGGATAGGATGGCTCTCCCCAACGTGGGTTGTACGTTGGACTCCATGTAGCTCACATGGTTTATGTCGGTTATAGGATATCTCAAAGTTTGTGTGTGTTTCCTTGTGTCTATGGTGAACGACGAAGTAATTTTAAAGTGGAATTGTGAAAGTAATTCTTTCGAAAGATTTAAATGATATTTACATTATGAGAATTGATATTCTTGATGAACTGAAAGTGATTGACAAATTATATGATGACTCACATGTGTTATTATACTTATTTCATCCTCTCATGATTATGATGATTTTCTTCGGGCTATGTGAGTCTTTCATACATCCTGCATATTTCTTATAAATATTTATGATGATGATGTTTATACAACTGCATACACCCCCATATGCTCGGTATTATTCAATGGTACTGACCGACATATTCGTATGTGGGCAACATTTTCTTGGAATATAGTTACAAGGTATAGTTGCACCTTTGGATCCAGTCAGTTCGTGGTATCCAGTGAGCATGTGATGAGTCCTTTTAATTCAAGGGCTTGGATTAGTTATGCAGAGTCTATAGTGTTGTATTTTCTTTATTCAGTCGTATTGAGTTGGGGTAGTCGGGAGTCATGACCCGACTACCTATAATCATTACTAGTAGAGGCTTCATTGACATTCAGTAGAAGTTGATGTATTTTATTTCAATTTTGGTTGTAAAGGCAGAATTGTAATCCTGTAAAATTCCATTTTTGTATCTATCAGATTCAGAAAAAAGTTAATTTCTGCTGATTTGCATGGATTTGTATTTTTATTCAGTTGCTTATGAGTTATTCCAGTAGAAGGGTGAGCTTGGGGTCACTTATGACCCTAAGCACCGTGTGACATCTCGGGACCTGATTTCGTGGCGTTACAATATGATGCAATATCAGGTTTGGGATATGGTTTTGGCATTGGAAGTATGATTAGTATATTTGACCTTAGTTGTGCTAGCCTAGTGATCTTAAAACTATAATTTGGGTTGCATTGACATAAATGCACATGTTTCTAGATGAAGCTCCTATCTTAGGATTTATTGTAACTTACTTGACATCTAAAAGTTTACTAGATACCTTAGACTAGTTTGGGGTATCAGTGTCTAAATATGGAAATTGAGGATTAGAAGTGGGATCGTCTGGCCCACCTTAGGCCAAGACTTCTATTATCCTTTGTGGACTTATTTACTGGTGTTAGGCATAGATGAGGCTAGTAAACCTTAGTATAAGGTTACTTGGTAGTTTGACAATTAGTGATGGTATTTTTCCTCGGATAATAGCTAATGGCTTATGGCTCTGATATTTCTCTTAGATGTGATATTGGGCCATTAGAGATGCTATTTCTTCTTATATGTGATATTGGTGATTTAGAGATGTTATTCCTCTTAGATATGATAATTTTCCTATAGACATGGTATTCCTTATAGTCATAAGATATCTCATAGATGTGATATGCCTCATAGTTATGAGATATGCTTAGTGATGTATTATGCCTCCTAGAAGTAAGATGCCTCATATATGTGATATGATTATAGATATGCTTCATAGCTTGTAAAGATGTTATTCCTCGTGAATATGCTATGGCCTATAGTTATAAGATGATTTATATATATGGGATTACTGATATGAGTTCCATATATGTATGTGGGCCTAAGGTCGTGATTCTGATATTATGATTATTCCAGACACATTATTGGGCCTAAGGCTATGCTATGATATGAGTTGACTATTCGGGAAGTGCCTATCCTTGTAAAGGATGTGATTGTAGTTTATTGATATATTAATGCTTATGGTTCCATTGTATGAATACTGATGATGGCATGCATAGATTTGGTACATTCATGATCGTTGCATTGATGATTGATGCAATTTCTACTAGATTATACTATTATTATTGTTGTCACTAACTAAGGGTTTAAGCCCACTTTCTACCTTAAAATGGATGTCTTCATAATAATAATTACATCTTTTAATGGGTAATTTATATGTAAAAGAGGTTTAATAATGATGTTTTAAAGACTTGACCGAGACAAATATCATTCTATGATTTGATTTACTAGTTAATTCGATCATGAGAGATTCCAACCTATTCTACACTTTTATAATAATTTATTCCCGAAGTTCACTCTGAGTAACAAACTTATAGATTTACACCCTTTTATCAAGGGCTTGATCTCATGCACCTATCATATCCAGATAAACATCTCTTCGATATGGGATAAAGGAAGATGCTGGATTGATAATATAAATTCTAGGTAAACCCCAATAAAAGTTATAACATTTATTTTATTTGTAATTTCCAATTGTTAATGTGATATTGATGATGAATGATGAATGATGAATTATGAAAATATACTCTACCTTGTTTCTCTTTTCATGTCTATTTACTTTAGCCCTCGTGGCGCTTGTTCTTTACGTTAGACATCGTAGGGCTTGTACTTTACTTTAGCCCTCATACGGCTCGCTCTCTATTACTGACATTGATATAGATATAATAATGATGTAATAATGTCCGGCAAAGATGGAGGATATGATGATGAAATGATGATACCCAATAAGGCCAGAGGATATTATGATGATGTGATGATACCCAACAAGGCCAGAAGAGATGATGATGATATTGATACCTGGCATGGCTGGAGGATGATTATGATGAGGTTGATTATGATAAAGATGGTTATGATGATTCAATTTTAATATTGATTGTGTACCTTATATTCATTCTTATATATGCATCACCTATAACTAGTACATGCCTATGTATATTAGCTGGTATAGGACGATTGCATAGTATAGGTGATGACTATGCTTTGTGTTATTGTATGCTAATTGAACCTTCCAAGCCTGGGGCGGTGGGGACACACATAGTCTTAGTTGGTTGTGTGATTTTCCTGAATAGCCGGATACTCGCACTGTTATTGATATTGTTATTATCACAGTTATGATTATTGTTATGTCTAGCCCATGATAGATTGGTCATTGATTCGATATCAAGATTCGAGGTATGTTTCCAGCCACTTCTATCTTACGATTGCATTATCATGTATATTTTTTTCATATTTAGTCATACGGAATAGAAACCCTGAGTATGATAATACCAAAGCCTAACGAGATTATAATGAGGCCTTAAAATAAAGATACGATGATCTAAGTGGTACTTTGAGTTGACCTTATATCTATATATACGTCTATCAAGCTATATGTGGCTATGATATTTTCATATATCCCTTTCTTTATTTGTTCATATTGTATATCCACTTATTAGACTTGGATATTTATATATATATATATAATTTTTCTTCGTCCTTTATTCGTACATTGGCTAGGTATATACAATATAGTTTGAGATTTCTGAGTATGGCTAGAATAGGATAGTTCATCCTTGATACCGTCTTAGCCTTATTATATTAGTCTCTTAGACATGAATAGGATAGGTTATCCTTATTACCTCATTGGCTTGTTATATAACTACTGAAGTCTTGGGTGTAGTTTTCTCTTTTGTTTATATGCTATGAATATTTGCTTTATCTTTAGAGCTTAGTTGTCAGTTTCCTACTAATTACCATTCATTGGTACTCATACTACACTTCCGTAGCCTTTATATCATAGTATGGGTTATTGTCATTGAGGTATATGTCGTGCGGAGCATCCATGGTTCAGAGACTTAGAGTGAGCTCCTGACATTTGGAGTAATACTTATCTCCTTCTTATGTACTAGATTTGTCTTCATCTTGTATTCGGAGATAAGTTGTAATAGTATAGTTCCCTTTATATTTCATTCTTTGTACTTGTGTATTATTAGTAGCTCTTGTACTGATACTACTAGGTTTTTGGACAATATTATGTAATTAATCTTTAATTTCATCTTTTTTGCATTTTTTCCCTTATCTAATTGGGCAGTCCATTACTAGCCATTCCGAACTATGGTTTTTGGCTTACTTACTGGTTGGTTATTGTAGGCACCATCATGATCTATGAAATTGGTTCATGACAAATTGGTATCATAGCCTAGGCTTCACCGGTGTATTAGGACAAGAGAAAAGTGTTAGTAGAGTCCTGTGGATTAGTGCAGAGACATCCATAACCTATCTTTGGGAGGCTATAGGGACATTTTAAAAATTTACTTCTTGACTCCTTATCGTATGTTCGTATTGCTATGAACCTTGAACACATTCTTTGATTCTATTCTATCCTTAATGAATGATGCGAGATGGTCAACATTATCGACGGATGTGGATGAGACTTTAGCACACCTTTCTAGAATTTCAGCGCAATGTTAGACTAGAGAGTTAGAGATGGATATTGAAGATTTTTAGCGTCAGCCAAAAAGGATTTGGGGCCAGCTTAGGCTCCAGTTGATCTTGTGACTACTTCATCCCTTTGAGGTTCAACATTGGGGATCCGACTCATGTTGCAAATCTCTCACAGGTATGGATGACATTCAAGTAATTGAACAGTTTTCAAGCTAGAGTTGGATTGGTTGGTGTTCATCATCGTTCCTGACCAGTTTCTAAGTACGAGATTGGGTTTACTGGGAGGTCCTGGAGTATTTCTATGTTATATATTTCTAAGTAGGACATAATGTATGTATTTATTAGAGGACCAACATTGCTACTCTACCTGGCATTGGATCATATGATAGTAGTTAGATCTTTTTCTCTTAGATTTTTTATTATGCGGGGGCCAGAAAGAGAGAATATGTTGAGACTTATAGAGGTGGCGACAAGAGGCCATGCCATCAGTATAGTGCTAATGGTATTCTATTCGAGAGCTTGTTTTGGTTGTGACGAGATGAAACTTGGGTGAAGAGAGTGCCCCGGATGTGAGTTTGTTAATCAGGTAGAGTCAACATGTGTTTTCACTAGCGTAGAGTTCTTGAGGAGCTCTATAATTGAGGGAAGGGTGACCATTATAGTAGAGATTTCTCTATAGGTTAGTTGGCCATCCATTTTGGCTTAGTCCGTGTTGCTCGCCAGATTTGAGCTTCAAAAGTGTTGCTATTGCAGAAAGATCGATTATTGGTCCAGAGAGTGTCCCCGACAGGGGATTTCAAGCCATTCAGCTTATTCATATTAGCCCCCGGATGTTGTGACATCTTTAGTTAGAGATAGTGCGCTTGATACTTCAGTGATGATTTAGTCGATCGGTCCGAGTTCGGACCAGTTCAGATTTATTCTGCCTATATTTATCAAGCATGTGATTGTGGATTTTGCCATGATAGGTGTGCTTTTGTTTATCATATTTATCTTTTATTATGATTACTGGATTTCTATACCCATTGATGATTATATGTCTTGATGAGATGATATTGGTTATTATATGCCTTATTATTGAATCCATGAGTATGTTACTATGCCAGTGGTTTCATTTTTAGTAGTGGGTGTAGTAGATCTATGTTGATATTTCTCATTATGAGTATAATATTTTGGTTTGAGTCCCATTTATATTGGCATATTTGCCTTGTTACTGCCCGCAAGCGGTACATGATATTGATTTTTCTTTGGTACCTCTTATTCATTATATTGATGTTGATATTGTTATTACTATTGCTATCACTACTTGAGGTTATTGATATTATTACTTGATGTAATTGATCCTCACTCGATAGTTATTTAAACTAGTAATATCTTGATAGAATTTCATTCTTTGTGATCCTATTCGATGGATTAATGTAACCACCCGAGACTACCCCCTAGTTATCACATGGTGCTTACGACCTCGAAGGACCACAAGCTAACCCATGAATGATATCTGCTGTGACCACTGAATAATAATACTATAATTAATGAGAAAAATGGGCTAAAATGCCATAAGGTTCAAAATATCTGAAATACTAATAAATAACTACATCTAGAAAAAACTGAACACTGTCTGAAAACTAGTGTGAAAAGCCTCTAACTGAATCTGTCTGAAAGTGGAGTTGATGGTACAATCCCCCAACTAACTTCATCTACTGAACTAATACATCTACTGAAAATATGAAATAGTATAATATCCTCGAATGATGAGGATTCACTGCTAAATCTATTACTGTTGGTTGATCCTAAATCTACTATGCGTGATCGGGAACCTGAGCGTCCAAACCTATGATATAAAACATCAGAGCAAAGAAAAGTATGTGTTAGTACGTGGGAATGTATTGGTATGCTAGATGAGGTAAGGCTGAATGCAAGGGTTCATATACATGAGGATATAACTGACTGAATGAGAATAACTGAACATGAGAGTACGTGGAGAATCTGAGAATACTGTAAATACTGAGAATATAATCTGTGTATATATATATATATAAAATGTAGATGAGCTTTTATTATTCTAAGTATTGAATTCTAATAGCTGATTAACTGATACTGATTAACTATATCTGCAGTCTTGATTCGGTAAAACTGAGCTGAGTTCTAAACTGAAGACTGAAACTGAGACTAAAACTATGGGAGGTAATTATCTAACCGACATGCCCCTCTCTGAACTGATTGGGGTCCAAATTGTAACCCCAGTTGGAAGGGTGCTAATACCGTGCCATGGGTACTAACACTACAAAACCAGGACGCCAAGCCTAACTGACGAGTGACACCTGGGCGGAGCCAAGTCTAATTTGACGGGTGACCCCTGGTAGGTAGTCAAGCCTAGTCTGATGGGTGAATCCTCATCCTATGCTGGCTATGTGTTTCTAGAGTACATGGATTGCTACTAATGACTCTGCCTATCAGATAGGAAAGCCATCACCTATGCTCTAGCTTGGTACTGAATCCTACTCCCAACTGAAAGACACCAAAATGAGTATACTGGACTGGACTAGACTGAGACTGAGATTACTGAGTTTTCCTAAGTTCTGTAATTGGATAAGCTCTACTGAGTTTTGTAAAGGACTAAGAGTACTGATCGTGACATGACTGATACTATTTTGTAACTGATACTGGCTCTAGGTAACCAACTAACTTGTCGGGTATTAAATACCCCCAGGACTCGATAGCATGTGAAGTAAAGCAAAGAATAATCTTGAATAATATAACAATGTTCACTTGGTCATAATTCATTCATAGAGACATTTCATCAAACACTTGTAATGCATTAACTTGTACATGAATGGGATCTCATAATAACATGTCAGGCTTTCACTAGTCAATTCACATAAGCATTTTATCACACACTTGTAGGGCATAAGCTTGTACATGATTAAGATCTCATAATAACATCTCATGATTCCTCTATCTACTTCACATAGGCATTTTAGAAAATACTTGGGGAGCATGAGTATTTCATATGATAATGGTCATCACATAAACATTATGAATACAATACTCAATTGCAAATTCAAGGGTTTAAAACGTAATTCATATAATTCCCCCTAAATACTATTCTATTTTTCATGAATCTTATCCTAATCATGGATTGAAAGATAAATCCACATCATAGATATATTAATCACTTTATAAATTTAAGGATCTATCAAGATAACCACATATTTATTATACATGCTATTTAATTTCATGAAACTTGCACTTAAATCATGGATTGAAACCCAACTACTATCATGAACATGAATTCATTCTAGTTCAAACATGGAAACCATAAATCTAAGATCTTGTATATTTGAAAAAGGATTCTTGAACTTCATGGGTGAAAGGAACCCATGAATCAACATTTAACGTACCTTAATTTGTGAGATTCTTACAGTTCTTGAAGGATTTCTTGGGCTTTACCTTGATTTCTTAAACTAGGGTTTTGCCCTTTAAGAGAGAATGGCTTGCTTCTTGAGAAAAAAATAGTGAATTAACAAGCAATTTGTGTTTTTTAGGGTTTGATTGCGTGTTTAGGCTGACTGGAGGGTGAGAAAAAAAGACCTTAGTGCCCTCAAAATTAAAACTCAAAACTGACTGAAAATCTTGATTTTGTACGTTGGCACGACGCGGTGCTATCATGCCATGTCACTGGAAACTGATGATTGGAAACTGGGCTAATGGCGCAAAGCGACGCCATCGCGGTGCCTCACTGGTTGTGAATTTTTCCTTTGGCGCGACGCACCATGATCACAGAGTCATACTGGAAAGTGACAATTGGGAAAAAAACTAGTGGCGCGATACGCTGGTATCACGTTGCCTCACTAGAAAATGACAAATGCCATTTGGACTGTCTCCGCGATGCGCTGGAGTACTAGGTGGTACACTGTCTTACTAAAATGGCTCTAACTCTTCGTTCGAGTGTTGGATTTGGGCAAATTTGGTATTGATGGAAATCTTATTCAATTTTCCACGTAATGAAAAGTTAAAATATTGAAAATTCCATATGTATAAAAGTGTATTCATCTTTAAAGAAAGTCCTTAACATTCTAGGGGCAAATTTTAAGCTAAGAAAAAGCACGGGGTGTTACAATTGAATAGATACAACCCTATTGGATACATTTTTTTCTATAACAGGGCAAGGTTGATTGTTTTACCTCTTGGTTAGATATATCAGATTCATTCGAGGATGTCTTGGGTGTCGAAGGTAAGTTGACCTTTCAAGGTTCTGTATGACCCTAGAGTTGGAAATTTAGTTATATAGCATGTTATTGAGTTTGATATTCTTAGACTTACCTCTTGGGTTATAAAGGCTTTTATGTTAGATATCCCTTTTTATTTAGCCCATTTGTGAGATTAACTAGTTTGAGGTCCATTCTTAATTCATGGTTATTTCATTGCCCGATAGCGGTTTGATATAGATATCGAGATGCCATGGATTTATCTCTTAGAATTATTGGATTCATCTTATTATGATGGTTTTCCATTTTTATAAGTGTGGTGTTGTACGCTTCATTCTCACCGTGATATGATTCTTGTCTTTCGTAATGTTAGGGAGATAGAGGCAAGTGAACTTTCCCTTGATTGCTTCTTAAGTTGGCATTTTTCTTCTTCGATGATGTGATCCACGGATGAATCGAGTGATGATTTCCCTACTTAAGAGAATTCAAGAAATCCCCATTTCATAGTTTTTGGCCTAATGACTCTTGGTGGAGTGTTTCTCCTCAATAATATGTGCCTATGGCTCGGGGGTAGCGGTATGGACTGCGTATATTTTACCCTCCCCAGACCCCACTGTGTGGGAATACACTAGGCTTGTTGATGTTGTTGTTGATATGTGCCTATGGCTATTCTTTACCGAGATAGAGTATTGAATGGATTAGTTCTGACTAAAGTTGCATTTCTTGAGTTGCTAGAGTTCGTATACTTACTTGACTGAATTTTCTTTGTTTTTATCAGGTGATTTATCCTTTGTTATGACTTTGTTCTTCCCCTATGATTTGATTTTAGCTCGACATGATATGGTATAGATATACTTGATTCAGACAGTATGGTTGATGTGAGTATTGGACCTTGGTTTGGATTTGTTGGCTCAAATTTGGATTTGACACCATGGGATGGAGATCTGAAAGTCATATCAGATTTAGAGTATTAATGCCTACCTATCGTCAGGTTTGGTTTAGGTAGTTAAGATCAAGCAGTTCAACTTTTATGTTGAGATTTCATCTTGGAGTTGTAAAGCTTGAGTGCAGCGTTTATTTTAGATTTTTCTCAGTACGAATTTCATGTATAGGTTGGATGAGCCTACTTCGTGGTTACCTATTTGATCTTCTCGACTTTGGATGGATTATAGTTGCAAAGTGTTAAGATGATGGCCCATGGACTCGGTATTGGTTCCTTTAGGTTTGGCCTAGAGTTTTTAGTTTTCTTTGGGAATTTTTGAATATATGCTCAGTAGGGAGTAATACACTCAAGTTAGATTTAGTATGGTTCTAGTCTTAATTAATAGGACATCCCAAAGTGGATCGTTCAATGATAGTTAGTATGCCTTGATCTTCTGGATTTCAGTTTGATTACCATTTTAATTAGTTATAGGATGGAGTAGATTGTATTCCTTGATTATCTCCATCTATGTTCCCAAACAGTGACTTATGATCTTATTTTAATATTGGTCATATGGACTTTCAACATTTTAGCTACAATTCTTTGAGTCCCCTGTGATGAGACTGCATGGATCAAACTCATATGATTTTTCTCCTAGCTTGGAGTAGATAGTAGGTATGGAATGGTAAACAAAAGTTATATATAGATTTGGAGTGGGAGGTATGACTCATGTCTCGGGTTAGTTTTGGCTCAGATGGGCCTTTGTTGATTTGTGTGAGTATAGAGATGATATTAGTGTGTTGTGGTTCAGATATAAGTGCATCATCCTTTTTGGTTCAGTTGGAGTCCAGTTAGTGGTTAAAGTTAAGTTTTGGCTATTTGGAAGTAAAGTGAGAGTATTGGTTGAAAAGGGGATACCTATGGAGAAATCCCTTAGAAGTTTTCCCTCTTCGTGGAGATTATTTACGAAGTCATACTCGAAGCATGCAGGCCCAACACCTCATCCCTTCGAGATTTTGAGATTCTTTGTAACCGTTGACTTTTAGGGATGAAAATTCTTTTAGTAGTGGATATTGTACTGACACTTCTGGTCATTTTTCATATTTTTTCTTATCTTTACTGTTAGGGATTTTCCATAGTTGTACCAAGTCATTTATGACTTGGTGGGTCTGACAGTTTAGTTACCGGGCAGTTCGTTTGGTTTTTAGAATCAATTTCTTATTTAGAAGTCTTTGCTGTCTCCAAATGGACACCGGGAAAAATCTTTAGTAATATGATCTCGTATGGAAATTCTGACCATACAAGAAGTTCCAGAATATCAATTTTAGTCTAGGTAGACCTTTGGTTGGGGTCCCAATGTACCTAAGCTCATTTCGACCTATTGGTCGGAAAGTAGGAAAATTAAAAGATATGGGTGTTCCTAAAATTGATCTAAACGTCCTTGGATGGAAAATCGGACTTCTCTAACGCGTCCAGAACATCAAATTTAGTGGGGTTACATAGTTTATTTACAAAAGTTAGAGTTTGAATGTGTTTTGAGGATCAAAAATAAGTCTTGACTTTGTTGGTACTAGTGCCATGGCGATCGTGGAAAGTCCTATGGAGATCGCGGCATGGAGATTGCGGTCCATTTGATGGTGATCTCGTCATCTCCATGCCTGAAGGGGCTATAAATAGGCCCCCAAGTCACGATTTGTCCATTTTCTCTTCATCTTTGAGACCAAGAGGCCCTAAAAGGGTGAGATAACTCTAAATTGAGTCTTGTGGGAGACTTGGGAGCTTGATTAACATATTTTAACATGAATATCTTTGTATTTGAGGTAAGAATCCTTCGAATCCATGCGTGAATTTCTTAATTTTTTTTACCAAAACCCCAAATAGCTTGAGGGTTTGATTTTACCCCCAAATAAGCTCAGTTTTCACCTATTTCTTAAGGGTTATGATACCTTGATAGTGTATGAACATTGGGTTGACCTTAGAAATACAATTTCCATACATGGGACTCAAAGCACAATAGTGCAATATGGGTATCATTAGACTCTTATTGATGAGTAGATTACTATTTTTATAGTTTGATGACATTTTGGGGATTATGAAGTGAAAATGGGTACGTGGTGAATGATGTGAGTTTGAAACACCTTGAACTTTTGCCCTTGCAAAATTCCCTAAATCTTGAACCTTCTGTTCATCATATGACTTACACCATACCACTCGTATGGTATGGATATGGTTCTATGACCCTAGTCATATATTAGTAAGTGTTACATTGGCCAAGTTTTATTCTTGATACGAGAAGACTCCATACAAGTCATATGTACATGATACGAGAAGTATAGTGCCAAACCGTATACTTTTTAGTGTCTAGCCTTGATGTTTCTACTTAGGTTATGACTTAAAGCATACTAGTCGTATGGTTAGGGTATGAGTTAGGCAACGAATCGTATGTTGGACAGAGTGTGATGTCTAAATTTTTTATCAAGGTATGAGTGGAGGGGTCCAACCATACCCTCCTGCAAGTCTTCTATAGCTTTTAAGCTAGGGGTATTTTAGACTTTACCCATCCCAAGCCCACACCACGTCTTATAATACTATTTGGTCCCTTAGTTTTCACTTTAGAAGATCAAAACACTCTAAAAACTCTCTAAAAAAACTCTCAAAAATATTGGGCTGGGGCTTCATCAAGGTGGCCATCTAGAGGATTAAGGATCAAAATCTCTTCGAGAATCTTCATAACTCAGGAATGTGACTGTTCCTTCATTGTTGGTTCATAAAAAATATGTGATTTAAACATCGTTCTTGAATCATAAATGGTGGTTTTGAAAGCCATGGTTAAGGGTTTGAATGTATAATATTGAGTAGTGTTCTCTCATGATTTCTCTTATGTTCATACATATTTTTCATATTGGTTTTTCACATGTGGGTTCATGGGGATTGTGGTTTAATGAATGGGTCATGATTAACCCTAACATAATGGTTTTGACTTGAATAATGGTTTTATAATGGTATGCCCTCAACCTGTTTGTGAAAATGCCTATGAGAAGAATCTTGTCACGTGATGAATTGTGTTTTGATCTAATGCTTGGCATAAGAATGAATATGAAGGATGAATAGTTTTGTAAAGGTCTTGATGGCTATAAAATTAATTAAATTATGATTTGAACTAAGGCATTGGCCAAATAATGTAAATAGTTGGTAAATGGTTTCATGAAGGCCTTGTTGGCCATAAGTAGATTTGAATTGTAACCTTGGTGGTTTAAATGACTAAATAGGTTCGAGTCCATAAATGTTATATTGAATTGATGTCTTTGTATATATAATAGGTGTGAGTCACAATGTTGAATGATAATGGTTATGGCATGTTGTACGCTTGCAAGTGGGGTTGGTATGATGATACCAACGGGATGCCGTTGGTAAGTAATTGGAAAAAAGGTTGTGTGTATGTTTAAAGAATATTTTCGATAGGCTTTAAAGCGATATGTGTAGTCGAGCCGTGAAAGTGGAGTTCGAAGGACTAACACTGCAAACCGTGCTAGCCGGTGCGGGTGTCTATTTGACCAGGAGGTTTCAGTCCCCCGAATGAATATATGAATAGGAAGTTCGAGTCCCCCATATTGTATACATTGGTGCTAAGTCACTTTGATTATGCCGGAAAGTTTGAGTCCCCTATAAAGGCATATATGGTTATGGATATTTTTTGGTTCGTGCAGCTACACGCACTGGGGCACTTTTATTTAGGGAAGAACTGGCCCATATATCCCTTGGGTGACTTATTATATGAAGATTATGCTACACATCCCAGGTTAATTATTTTCAAAGCTCATACTAAGCCTTGTCCCATATCCCGTCATGATATACATATATACTTATGTATACATGTGATTTCATATAATGGTTTAACTTGGTTTGAATGATGGCATTATTTTATTCCTCTATCCCTGAGTTACATGCTAGAGCTTCAACCGCTAACCGTCTCTAGATGTTGTATCCCCACGCGATACAGGGATCAAAATTTCTTCTTTTTTTCCTACGCAGTGACCAGGTGTTCATGTGGTTCGTGAGTTGACATTGAAGTCGTGATCTTTCATACTTCTGAAGGCATTCATTGCATGGTCTTTATATTCTATTTCTTAGACTTTGTTAGACTTGGTTTCTAGCTATTGTCGGGGGCATGTCCCGACATTTTATTGACTTCGGATTATAGAGGATTTGTGGATTACTGTGAACTTGGGTGTGCTATTTGGTGGATTGGTTTAAACTCATGAGATAACATTAGTTTTATTTTTCTCTATCTTATTATATGTTCAAAATTCATTTGACACCTGTGGTTGTTATGCGGGTTACGTTAGGTGAAGGGGGGATCTCTGGTCCATGTGGGACTTGAGATACCCATCATGGATAGGCCCTAGTTTGGTTCATGATAGAGGTTTTGTGGTTTGGCTTTGAGGTAGGCTTCTACCTACTCTTCTTAAAAGATAATATGTGTTATATGTGGCATGTGAATGTGAATGATAGACTTGATTATGATGGAGATGGTTATGATGATGATACTTTGATATTGATTGTGTACCTTACCTTTATTCTAGCATGCACATCGCCTATCACCAATATGCGCCTATGTCTATCAACTCGTGTGGGATGGCTCTATAGATATGGGTGATGACTATGACGTGTTGTTGTAAGCTGATTGAACCTTCCAAGCCTGGGGCGGTAGGGGCATGTAAAGGCTTGGCTGGGTGTTTGGTTGTCCGGAATAGCCGATTACTCATATTGTTATTGATATTTTTACTATCATGGTTATGCTCATTGTTATGTCTAGCCTATGATATATTGGTCATTGATTTGGTATCAAGATTTGAGGTATGTTTCCGGACTCTTCTATCTTACGATTGCATTATCATGTATGTTTATTTCATGTTTAGTCATACGGATTGGAAACACTGAGTATAATAGATCCAAAACCTGACAGGATTATAATGAGGCCTTAAAATGAAAATATGATGATCTAGGTGGTGCTTCGAGTTGACCTTATATCTATATATAAGTATATCTAGCTATATGTGTCTATGATATTACCGTATATACCTTCCTTCATTTATTCATATTGTGTATCCACTTCTTGGCCTTGTATATTCATATATATAATCGTTCTTCGTCCTGTATTTTTATATTGGCCAGGTATATACGGTATAATATTGAGATTTCTGAGTATGGTTGGAATAGAATAGTCTATCCTTAATACCATCTTAAACTTATTATGTTAGTCTCTTAGACATGAATAGGATAAGTTATCCTTATTACCTCATTAGCTTGTTTTATGATTACTGGACTCTTGGGTGTATTTTTCTATTCTATTGATATGCTATGTATATTTGATTTATCTTTAGAGCTCAGTTGGTAGTTTCCTACTGAGTACCATTCGTTGGTACTTATACTACACTTTTGCATCCTGCAGATCATAGTACAGGTTATCATCGTTGAGGTGTATTACTTATCTCCTTCTTATATACTACATTTATCTTTATGTTGTATTCGGAGATAAGGTGTGACAGTGTAATTCCCTTTATATTTCATTCTTTGTACTCTTGTATTATTAGCAGCTCTTGAACTGATACCACCAGGTTTTGGGACAATATTATGTAATTGATTTTTTATTTCATCTTTTCCACATAGTTTCCTATATCTAATTAGGTAGTCTGTTACTAGCCGTTCTGGACTACGGAGTTTGGCATGCCTGCTGGTGGGTTATAGTAGGCACCATCATGACCTAAGAAATTGGGTCGTGACATCATCTCCCATTTCCATATAGGAAATTCTATCTCTTAGGACATTCCACCAGGCCTCAAATGTTCTGCCTTGACTTGCTGACATACCATACACTTAGCAACAAATTTGTCATATCCCTCTTCATATTATTCTACCTGTAGATTTCCTTCCAGTCATGACACATCTTGGTTGAATCTGGATGAACTATATATCAGGACTCATGAGCTCCGATCAAAATCCATTCTCGTAGCCCATTGTAATTCCCTGGAAGTACACCCTAGATACCACACGGTGCTTATGGTCCCATGAGACCACAAGCTAACCCATGATCTGGTACCGCTGTGAGTACTGAATAAATTGATAAATGACATATGCAGATTTTCAACTGAAATGCCATAAGGTTTTAATAACTGAAAACAATCATGAAATATGGTTTAAAACATATGGAAACATACTGATAAAACAACTAAAAACTTAGTAGACTGTTTATACTAGTCTGAAAGCCTTTAAACTGTCTGATTGTTGAATTGATGGGACAAGCTCCCACCTAACTCTGATCGACTAAATAAGTGAACTACTGACATAACTGAATAGAAGGTAACTCATCCTCGAAGGAAAAGGACTTACCACAGTTGTTGTTGCTGATGCACTGGAAAGTCTAAGTATGATCAGGAATCCGAGCATCTGAACCTATGATATAAGACATCATTGCGCAAGAAAATGAGTATGCAGTTAGTACTTTTGAATGTACTTGTATTCTAAATAAGATTAGGCTGATATGCATAGGTTCATGTTCATGAGTAATATCTGACTAAATGTATAACATAAGATACTGAGTAATGATGTATGAAAACTATAAAGACTTAGAATGCATGACCATGCATAAAACAAGTATTGAAGTAGTCTGTAAACTAAGATACTAAAATTTGATAGTTAAATAACTGGTAAACTATATGCTATGGTCAAGCAAGACAGAACTGAATTCTGAACTGAGTACTGAAAATAAAACTGTGGGAGCTTTAATCTAACCGACATACCCCAATATAGACTGATTAGGGTCCAACCTGTGATCCCAGTTAGAAGGGTGTTAGTACCGTGCCATAGATCACTAACAAAGGCTGGGTCAACCCTAATCTAGCAGGAAGACTCATGAAATATATATATATATGTCAACCCTAAATTGGCAGGAAGACATAACAACCTACGCTGGCTACATAGTTTTGTAACTCAGGGACTGCTACTAAAGGTCACACTCTAAGCTGGCAGGAATGCCCCCATCCCTGGGTTCGCTCGGTTCTGAATCCTTATCCCAACTGAAACGACACTGATCACTAGATTGGGCTAAGCTTGACTGAACTATCATTGACCATGTTAACTGACTGAGTGTTACTGCTTATGATACAATTGGGACACTTCTATAACTACTGAAAACTAAGTAAAAAACTAAATTTCGGGTATTATAACCCCCAGGACTCGATATCATTGACAATAGAACCATACCATAAATTTAAAGGCATAAAAAATAGTTGCAATTCAACTCTCACTCATCTAGACATTTTATCAAACACTTAAAAGGCATAACCTTGTACATGGGAATGAAGAATATGCTAACATATCATGATTTCAACATTCAATTCACAATTTAGTGGGTTCAACATGATACCTAATCAACCAACATACGTATTAGTTTATTTCACATGAAATTCATATATTGATAACTAGACACTCAAAATTCAACACATACACGAACATATTATGATCTAAATCATGTGATCTCATAACTTAAGCTTTGAAAAGGATTCTTGGGCTCCAAGATTTGGAAAGTACCATTGGATGAACACTTAAAATACCTCAATTGATGAATTCTTGGAAGTTGTTAAGGGATTTCTATAGAGTTGAACTCGGATCTTGAAGGGCTATGGTTTGTGTTATTGAGAGAGAATGTTTTGGATTTTAGTGAAATATGAATTTAGGGGTAAAAATGTTGTTTTTGGACTCCAATCCCGTGTTAAAGTAAGGTAAAAAGACTAAAATACCCTCCTGGGCTCAGGATATAAAAGGCTGAAAACATTTCAAGTGACGGAATGACCAACCCATTGCGTCACCCATCGACACGATGGCCTTCGCACCGCATTGCAGAGGCCAATGCGGTACGCGACACGATGCGACCTAATTGCGTTGGGTGGTTAGGCCATCCAAACTTGCTTCAAACGTCGTCCAAAAAAATCTGAAACTCACCTGAAATGAACTATAGACAACCCTGACCATGAATTAACTTAGAAACCAACTTTTTGAGGCCGAGAAAGTTAATAACAAAATCATCAAAGTTTAGTGGACAAAAAAATGAGATTAAGTCTTCAACAATTAGCTAAATTTTGAGGTCCTAGGCCTCTCATGTACACTTTATGAGATGAATTAGACTAAGAAGCATACGGGGTATTACACCCATATACATCAGGAAGACACAAACTTTCTAGATATCTCAAGATGCCATCTCCCCCAATCTTGAAATCTATAACCTTTTGCTGACCCACATCATCCTTAATTTGCATAAGTATGGGATCCAAAACTTGTTTCTCCTTGACCTCAGCACCAAGAGCTGATTTAACCACTTCCTGAAAAATCACTCTTACATCCTCAAAGTCCAAAAGGCAAACTCCCAAGTTAGCCAACCAATGAAATCCTTCACCAACTCTCTTTTCTCCTCCCTAATATAAGATAAGCTCCCCATTGACAACCTACTAAGAGCATCGGCAACAACATTAGCTTTACCTAGGTAGCAGTGCAAACTCATGTTGTAATCCTTAAGTAACTCGAGAGACCCTCTCTATTTGAGATTTAATTCCTTCTGCGTGAACACATAATGCAAGCTCATATGATCTAAATAAATATCCATGTGCACGTCATACAAATAATGACGCCAAATTTTCAAAGCAAAAATCACAGCCTCTAACTCTAGATCGTGAGTTGGGTAATTTCTATCATGAACTTTAAGTTTCCTAGAAGCATAG
The DNA here is from genome assembly GCA_030864215.1 of Capsicum pubescens. Lineage (NCBI taxonomy): Eukaryota > Viridiplantae > Streptophyta > Magnoliopsida > Solanales > Solanaceae > Capsicum > Capsicum pubescens. Next base: position 107,104,525 of record CM061541.1, on the reverse strand, counting down.
GCTACCGCCTTACTATGTTGCATCAATACACAACCCAGTTCAACATGAGATGCATCACAATACACAACAAATACCTCAATACCCTCGGTAGGGTCAAAATAGGAACAGAAGTCAACTTATCCTTTAACTTTTCAAAGCTACTCGTATAAGCATCAGACCATAAAAACATAACCTTTTTGAGTTAGCTTAGCTAGTGCAGCAGCAGTTGATGAGAAACTCTCCACAAACCTCATGCAATACCCAGCCAGGCCCAAGAAACACTTAATGTCGTTCGAAGTCGTGGTTCTAGGCCATTTTTTATCTGCCTCAACTTTCTATGGATCTACCTTGATCCCCTCACTAGAAATAACATGCTTGAGGAAAGTCACAACACTTAGCAAAAATTAACACTTAGAAAATTTTAGATGTAATTCTTGGTCCTTAAGAGTTTGTACAACATAATTTGGAGGTGATTGGCATGGTCCTCCTCACTTTTGAAGTACACAAAGATGTCATCAATGAAGACTATAACAAATAAATCCATAAACTTCTGAACACTCTATTCATAAGATCCATAAAAGCAATCGAAGCATTATTCAACCTAAACAGCATAACCAAAAACTCACAATGGCCATACCAGGTCTAGAAAATGGTCTTGGGTATATCAACCTACCTAATTTGCAAGTGGTGATAACCCTAACGAAGGTGAATCTTAGATAAATACCTAGCACCCTAAAGTTGATTAAATAGGTCATCAATCCTAGGAAGAAGGTACTTATTTTTTGTTGTAACCTTATTCTATTGGCAATAGCCTATACATATCTAGAAAGACCCATCTTTATTTTGCACGAAGAGTACGGGAGCACCCTACGGAGAAACACTAGATTGGATTTAACTTTTATCAAGAAGATCCTTTAACTGCTCTTTTAGTTTTTTTAGTTCATCCAGAACTATTCTATAAGGAGGAGTGGAAATGGGATGGGTATCTGGTAGAAGGTCAATGACAAAACCTATTTCCCTATCAGGAGGAATTCCAGGAATATCATCGGAAAAACTTAAGGAAATTCATTAACCATAGTGACAAATTGCAAATAGGGACTCTCAGAATTTGAATCCTTAACCTGAACTAGATGATGCAGACACCCCTTGGAAATCAACTTCTGAGCTTTAAGATAGGAAATAAATCTCCCTTTGGATATTAAGGAACTCCTCTCCCATTCAATCACCGGTGTATTAGCAAAATGAAAACTGATCTTTTGACTCCTACAATCCAGATAAACATAGCATGAATGGAGCCAATCCATTCCTAAGATCACATCAAAATCTACCATGTAAAATTTTATCAAATCTACAGGTGTATCCCTATGATGAATGGATACCCCACAACCCCTATAGATTTTCTTAGCAACAATACACTCACCCACAGGAGTATAAATAGAAAAAAGGACAAAAATAATTTTAGGACCATACCCAAAGTGTATAGAAACATAAGGGATCACATAAAATAGGGTGGAACCCAGATCAAGCAAAAAAATATACCATTAACAACATCTGGGGATGCCTCAGAATCCTGACGAGTAGCAAGTGTATAGACACAATTTTGGCCATTGCCGATACCTGAAGTGGTGCCATTAGGTGCAGGAGCCAAAGAAGTGGTGATCGAGACTTTATTACCTTAGTGGAAATGTTAGCTATAGGAAAATTCTATCGCAGATACCTGGTTGACCATAATTAAAACACAAGTTCCTCCCCTCCTCACAATAACCACGGTAAAGTTGTCCACAAAATCAACAAAGAGGATAGGGTAGGGTAGGGATGACTGGGCTCCATTGACTTAAGAATGAGCACCCTGTTCCTTGGGACCTCTGATAACCTGAAAAAGATGATAACATGAAGGTTTAGGATAAGGAGCACTAGCTGGCAAATAAGAGTTTCCCTAATTCTTTTTCTCCGTCTACTGCCTACCCTCTCTTTAATTGTATTGTCGACTTTCAGTTTGCTTCACATATCTAAATCGTATTATTCTACCTTTCTTCCATCTCCACCTATTTTTTTCTCATCCTTCACCTACTGCTTATAAATCACTAGTCTAGATATGTCCATATCATTATTAAGCATAGTAGCCTTATATTTTAACACCAAATTATTGGACAAACCAGAAGTAAACTTTCTCATTCTGGACCTTATTTTTGACACCAATTTTAGAGAATAATGGGACATTAGTTGTAACTTTAGGGAATACTTTTTAACAGTTATCTTACCATAATTCGAGTTCACAACCTCTTCTGCCTTAGCCTCCCTCATATCTTGAGAAAAGTGTCACAACCTGAGTCGGAACCCTAGCTGCGATGGACATCCTAAACTATCAAGGTGCGAGAGACCCCTATAATGGCCCAACCCAGTAGTGATATTATTCACTTTAGGCCCAGGCCCGCACAGCTTTAAAATGCGACACTAGGGAGTAAAGCTTTCTTAATTATATACCCAGCATCCCTCCTATGTTTTGTCGATGTGGGACGTCTTATCCTAAGTTGCGATATTACATACACCTCCCCTTTATAAACTCAGCATCTTGCTGAGGCTTGCCCCACCGAATGGGATTTGCCTAGATTTAGGACTGAGGTTTTTCCTACCTTATCGGGATTTGCCTAAACTCATTTTGAACTTTGGCCCACATTGATAGGCCTAACACAGGAGCAACTCTAATACCATTCTTGTCACGACCCGAGTCTGAGCCTTGCCTGCGATAGGAATCCCAAACCATTAAGGCTCATAAGACCACTGTAACAGCCTAACCAACTAGTGATATTATTTGTTTTAAGACCAGGCCAGCAAGACTTTAAAATGCATCACTAGGAAGTAAGGCTATCTTACTTATATACCTAGATCCCTCCTATGTTTTTGTCGATATTGGACTCTTTATCCTAAGTTGGGGTGTTACAGAAAGTGATCAAGAAAAGCACTTGAAAACTTTTCCCACATCGCCAGCTCAGCACCATCACCCCTTATCTCATTTAACTCCTCATACAACTAAAGAGCCATCTCTTTTAAATGATAAGCAGCAAACTCCACACCTTCTGAATCAGTAACATGCATCACCCTAAAGATCTTCTCTATCTCATCAATAAGACCTTAAGGTTCCTTCTCAACCTTAGAGCCTATAAAGGTTGGGGGATTCAACCTCATAAACTAGCCAACCTGGGTAACCTCAGATGAATTTGCAACAGGACCAACATGATCAAATCGACGAGACTATGATGCCACCAGTTGGGCAAGCAGAAGGAGAGACTGATGGAACTCCACGTTAGAGATGTCTCCCTAAGGCAACTGAGCATAAGAATTACTAGATTGAGAAGCCTAAGGCGGACTAGTAGGGACCAATGGAACACCAGGTAGAGCAGCATGATTAAGATCGGGGACTCTAGACTAGGTCTACACTCCGTAAGTAGGGTGAATTCCCTTTATATTTTCTTCAGGTGGAACAGAGGTTCTAACAAAATTTCTATGATCATTAGATCTTTGGGGAGACATGATCTAATACGAGTAAGCCAAGAGTTAGAGAAGTTTCATAAAAACTAGACTCTATAGCCCAAAATAGAACACAAGAAAGAAAGGCATTCCTAAATGCCTTGTAGCCTCGCCCTTATAAGTATGGAGTGTTACACACTCATAAAAGGGACTCTACTCAATATGGCTTTGCGGACACCCAACGACCCTAAACCGTGCTCTGATACTAAGTTTGTCACGACCTAAACCTGGGCCTGGACGTGATAGGTAATCTCAAGCCCACAATGGGTCGGAGATGATCCCTTTAGCCTTACCTCAAGGGCACATAATTGTAAACAGAAAAATCCAAATAAGTCTATAAAAGATATATGAATACTAAGAAAGCTAAGAGTCAAAATAAGACATCCATGTTATTCCCGAAACTATCCATAAAAGCCTCTAAATAAGAAATACCAACTAAATGGGGGCATGCCCCCGACTATGACAAAGAGAATCAAAAAAAGAATTCTAAGACAATAATAAAACCAATAAAATGACTAAGCCTACCGAAAGATAGAAGCTCACCACTTCACAGCAGACCAACAGACGCACCAAACCACTTAACGCTGCATAGGAGCAACAGAAAAGTCCTTCGAACCTACATAACAAAATGATGTAGCGTCCGGAGATGGTCAGTAGGGCAAGCTCTAGCATGTAACTCGAGAGAAAGGGATACAATAGTGCATTTATAAAAAATAAGATAAAACCACATGCACAATATTTATTACATATATAAGATGTCAGGAAAGTGACAGGGGTCCATTAACAAGATAGTTTAAACCATTAGCCTAAACTATATAGCTCACTCCATCTTAAAGGCACCCCGGGCTATATGGGTCTGACTACCCCGACCGAAAGGCCCTTAGTCCATTTTAGCCACATGTACCGAGGAAAGGCTAAGGAAACCAAGGTGATATCCATCCAAAATATAATGTGTATCCAGACACATGGTTATATTGAACCCCAACATCGGTAAATATTATTTTCAGTGTTGGTCTTCTTGAGACTACACCTTCACGGAGAGCTACACAATTCCCTTTAACACCAAATTAAAATAATTTGAACATAAATTAATAATTTAACCAAGGAATCATTTATTTAGGCATTTACCAACTTGATATTGTCATACCAATATGCTTGCAAGCTAATTCAATCATGCCAAACCAGTCCATTTAACCATTTAACCCCATGTTCCATATTTTAAAATCCAAAACTAAGGACACTAAGGACATTCCAAATCAATTTATCCATTAATGCAATGCAATACTTTTCAAAAGATAAATTTAACTATGTAAAATAATTCATACTCAAAACCAAATTTAAAATATGGGTTGAGGTTAATGCCATTAACAAGCCAAAAATTCATCAATTTTGTTGAAATCCATGTCACCTATTTTAACCATAATCACAATGCACCAATTTAGTCCTAAAATTATCAATTAAAGAATGAATAATCCATTTATAATATGAGAAAAGTAATTCAAGTAATAACAACCAAAAACTCTCAAACCAATTTCAAACCCATCAATTCAAACCACATGAATAACCAATAAATTAATGCCACACTGTAAAATTCAAGCTAAGAAAAGAGTATAATGCTTGAAATACCAAAGAATTTTAAAATAAATAGATGTTTGGATCCTGGAGTAGTGATTTCTTGTAAAACCCTTGAACTTTCTTGGGTTGAGAGTTATAGGGAGAAAAGAATGATGTTTGATCTTGATAACTGAAGGGAAAAGGATCAATTGGTGTTTTAAAGTCATTTAAGGGGTAAATGTAACACCCCGCATTTCGGGCTAGAATAAAAAATATGACTCTGATGCGTTGATAATCCCAGAGCGTTAAATCGTATACCAATTTGGCATGTTAATCAATTTTGTAGTATGTGAATCCATTTGAGAATGAATTTAGACCATAGAAGTCCTTCAACTCAAGGACGAGTTAAAACCATTTTGATCGATTAAGTTTTAGTGGATGTTGTAATTTGTGTCAAATTCTATTGACCATAACTCATTGTATATGATGAAATGGGTGTCCTACTATATACCAAATTGTAGATAATTGAATAAGCTTTCCAACGATACCAAATTTGCCTAAAACGGACACCCGGTAAAGAAGTTATGGCCTTTCAAAGTTGAATGTGTCGCCTATGCACATATAGGCGATGCATAGGGCGGCGCCTATGCAAATATAGGCGATGCATAGGGAGGAGCCTATGTAATTTGAGGCAATGCAAAGGGCGGCCCATAGTTATGGTTTCAGGTGACAAAAACACTCCGTTTTGAGTTACTTTAAGTGCAAGTTAGTCCTTACAAAACCAAAAATCGTCCTTACCCACTCCTAAACGGATTTGGGCCTATTAACAACATTGAAGCCTCCTATAAAATCCCAAAATCTAATCCTTCAAGAACTTAAGAGAAGGAGCAACTAGGGTTTGAGAAAATAAGCTTGAAGGACCGATCATTCTGAAACTTCTTCGTGAAACAAATTACAGATTCGGAATCCTCTCGACGTAGGATTCGATAGACACAAAAAATTCATGGAGAATAAGGTACGCGGGTTTTTCCTAAAATCTCATGGGCATAGAAATCATGTTTTAAGAATTGGGTTTTCGAATTCATGTACATACTCATGTTTCAGAAGCTTTAATGATATTGTTTTGGCCTTTTGGCTTTCCCCCAAAGTGATTTGAAAGTTATATGTATATATATATGCGTTTGTCCTGAAATATGAATTTAGAGCATGACTTTCATGAAACCTCTCTCTTAATGTAAATTTTTGCATGTTTCACGTAATATACAATGTTTTGAACACAAAAGAGAGGGTTGTGAATGTTGAATATGCATGTAATGAAAGAATGCATGGTTTTTCCAAAAATGCACATGACCATCATATGTTTGATGAAAGTTTTGCATGAATTTGACTTGAGTTTCAGAACATGACATCTTTAATGCAAATTACATGTTTTGGTGGTCTAAACTATGTTTTGAATGAAAGATCTTTCTTAATACATTATGGCTCAGAAATAGGACTTGCAAGTCTTGGTATGACGATACCAACTCAGACAAATGCCATAACAGACACAGACTAGTTCAGAAATCAGTTTTTTATCAGACTCTCATGATTTAGAAATTTTAGAATGATACATGTTCAGAAAAGACTAAAATAGGGCATAAAGAGAGCTTAGGTGGTTCCCTGAAGAAGGCGGGAGTTTCAGACAACTCTTTGCCTAAAACCGTGGTTTGCCGACCCGGGTATATTATTATGCGCTGACTTAAATGTCCTGTGGCGTATCAGACTCAGACACTCCAACCCTTGCGGCACACTTGGGTTGGGGGCTTCCCCGCTGAGTCAATGGCGGATTCCATACAGCTCGTGGAATATTCAGACTTGTAGGGGAATACCACCTAACTCAGAAGTAAAACACAGATCATGATTTGAAATGAACAGACAGGTTGCATGTTTTAAGAAAGTGCCCATGTGTTTTTCAGAAACAGTTTTATACATGATGTCTTGATGAAAAATTGCTTTCCCTTAATATATATATATATGTATGTTACATTATACTACTTTTGGATTGCTTCGTCTGCTAGTACTTTTGTGCTGACCCCCCTCCTTCCAGGTCCTGAGGCACAGTCTAGGGGTCCAGCTACTCAGTAGACATTCTCGGGTTTGCATACTTGATCACACAGTGGTGAGCCTTCTATTATTCGGAAGGCCTAATTATGTCAGACACTATCTTATTTATTATGTTTTTGGTTTACTGGGGGCCTTGTCCCAGCTTCTTTTCAGACAAATGTTTATGTTCCTAGTAGAGATTTTGCAGACTGATGTCAGATAGTATTATTCAGAAATATTGCAGGACTTGACCATGTTTTCCGTACTCAGTTTCAATTCCATATTTTATTATGATTATGAATGTTGTGCATGATAACCAGATAGAGAATGGGTGTTCCAGGCCTTCATGGTTCGGGATGCTCGTCACGGCTAGGGCCTAGGCTCAGGTCGTGACAAACTTGGTATCAAAGCATGGTTCATGGTCCCAGGGTGTCTACGAAATCGCGTCGGGTAGAGTCTTATTTATGGGTGTGTAGCGCGCCACACTTTTAAGCAGGAGGCTACTAGGCGTTTAGGAATGTCTCTTTTTCTTCACGTTCTAGTTCGTGCAATAGAGTCAGAATGTTCCTCTTTTATACTCTAATTCGTGCTATGGTGTCGCCCATACGAAAGTAAAATGTCATCCCACATTCTTTCCTTACTCTAATGTCCTCAGATATGTCCCATTATTAAGGTGATTCAAGTACAGAAGTTTAGAATCTAAATGGTACGGTACTTTCTGATTGAACCATATAAGAGTTAAAATTTGTGCAAGGACTAAGAATCCGTTAGTGCTTCAATGTGTATTGATTCCGATGTAAACATTGATCCTGATGGAATCGTGCTTTTCAGCTTGAGGTATTAATTGCATTTAGTCCCCTTCAAATTTATGTTACAAATGTCTTGCTTAAGGGGGGATGATGTGTAGTAGAATGTTGGAACTGTATTTCCACCCAAATAGTAGTATGAGTCAAAGTTTTGTTTTCATGACCTATTGGTAATGAAATTAGACCAAGAAGTTGGTGATGTAAAGTCACAAAGTTAGAAGTGAGAGTGACGGTGATTTACCCCTTATGGTGATAGACTAATGTGGTAGCTAGTAGTATGTGTGGATTGTATGGTAGTCTGTGAGGAAAGCGTTTAACTCAGATTTTTATTCTTACGGAGTAAGATGTGTATCCTTAGATTATGGAATATTGTGTGACAAACTTCTATCTCTTGAAAATATTTTATCATCGTGTTGGTGAAACTAAAAAGTCTAGTGAAGCCGTGTGGGGCTCTTTCGATTCACTAACAATTTGTCACTCAACGTGTGGTTCTTGTGTTGGTTGAATATATGTATAGACTCATGGTTGTTGTGGATTTTGAAGGTAGTGTAAATGTACGCTTGGGTAAGTAATTGTGATGTGAGAAAGAAGTATAAGTAGATACGATTGTCCGGGGTTATAATATAAGGATAAGGTTGACCATGTCTATTATGAGGCTTTAACCCCCTTGACCCTCTTTTCATTGGTAGTTGTAAACTAGTGCTACTTGTGAGAAGGTATGTAGTAGATTTTTGAGATATTTGGGTAGAATATCCCAATATGATGGATTAGTATATTTATATTATGTTTCATTCTCCATTGGTGGTAAATGATTGATACTAAACTATAGGCTTGAATTGAAATGGTGTGGTGGTAAATAGTGGCACGAGTTTGATGATGCATGTTTTGTGGGATTAAATTAATAGGCTTGATGTGTTGAAATAGTACATGCAGATGGATTATGATAAGGAAAACCGTTAGGTCATGATCGATTATTGTGGATATGAAGTTCTAGTGCACTAGTGTTTCGTGATGTTTATTGCATAGTTTCCAAGTGAAAATTTCGTGTAAGGTTGGGTTGTAAATCATGCATAGCACTATATTAAGTTTGAACAGTTGATGGCCATGAAGGTGAAAGTGAAGGTTTCTTGACTAATGATACTAGTTATTGGGAAGTGATCTATAGGCTTGAAACAGTCTATCCGAGTGCCTATGTTTATTTGATTTCATAATGAAGTATGACGGTGTATGTATGATGTAGAAGTATGCCCAGGGTGGTTTAAAACAACGGTATTTATTCTAATGCTACTACATGTTGTGTGTGACTAGTGGTACCGTTGAGTTGATGTGTGGCGAGTGCCTTGAAAGTTGTGCTAATAGAAATAAAAGTAGAGGTACTAGAGGGTGTGCGCTTCAACTTTGGGGATGCTCATGAAGATTCAAAGTTAGTAAGTGTTCGAGTAATAGATGATGACTATTGGGGTTACAGAATGATAGAGTTTGTCTCATAAGGCGGTATTTGTATTAGGTTTTTCCACTTCCAGATATAGTCATTAGGGTCAATTTATATTGATTACGTGTATTGTCGTTTTTCATACCCCAGAGTGCAGTTAAGTTTAAAGTCTAATACGGTATCTCCCACAACTTAAGATGATGGTTTGAAGCTAAGGGGGAGATGATAGAATGAATAACCAAGTCAGGTCCTCAGATTCTAGTAGTGATGTCATAACGACAGAGAACGTCATAAAGTGAGAGTGAGACTCAACCCATTCTTATCTTAGTATTTTTGAGTGATCCCAATGCCTACTCAATCCTTACGTTTTAGTTCTGTGATCATAGTTCGTGATTCCTGTATATGATAGAAAGTCACGTACTCTTCCAGTTCCAAGATAATGAGTTCTACTTCATTCAAGTAGTCGGAATTACATTCCTTATGTTAGGAACTCTAGTTGAGGTCATGCAACTCATAACGCATGTACTCACTCTTTATAGTGTGTTCAGTCCCATATAAAAATCTTCTCATGCTTCAGGGTCTTATGTTTTAACCTTTTAGTGACCTTCCTATGCAATGATAGTGGTGATGATGTAAATGTTCTTGTTGATGGAAGATCATAGTACGTTTGTTTAGATAAGGCCATAAGTATGAAGTGAGATTTTGGGCCAATCTTTGATACATGTGATGTTTAGTGGAAAAGTTTGTGTGTGTATGTTTTTAGGATAGAGCGTGGGAGTTATATTGATAATAGTTTAGAAACTATGTGAAGTATGTATTTATGGGTGTTTGCCTTGAAGTTAACATGCGGTTATAAATTAGGCTTGAATGACGTTTTGGGATTGTAGTGGAAGGTCGCAATATGCATTAGCGACTTCATATTAAGAGTTCAGAGTAGTCATTGAAGTGGTAAGACATGTTATGCTTAGGATGCGATCTATAAAAGAGATATAGAAGGTGGTGTCATATGGTTTAGAATAATAGCGTAGTGTAGCATGTTGTATGTTTGTGACATAGAGTTAGGCTTGATCGCAGTGTAAGGATGAAGCTATTTTAGACATTAGTAGAAAAAAAATTGTCAATGCTCATATGAGAATTTTAAGCTGAATTGAATGAATATGATATTTATAGGGAATAGTATAGTTAAGGGATACTCGAGAAGTGTGCTAAGCTTGAAAGTAAGAAGTCGCATTGACTAAGGCCTGAAAATTCTACCCTAGTTTATGAGATATATGTCTATGTTCCATACTATAGAACAGTGTCAATGTTGGGATCCTATAGTCGGATGTCTAGTGTGACTCATGCCCAAATATTTTTCTATATAATGCTACCAGGACTTCGTAAGGAAGAGTGTTGATAAGATACTCCAGATTGAGTATAAGCCTCTAGTGTAGTTCAGTCTATGTGGCCAGCAAATCAGTTTAGCCGTCAGATTCGCATGACTTGTTTTCTCGTCTTTTCATTCAATCATGCTACCCAAAATCTCAGATATGTTACTATTCCAAGATAGAGTATACTAATATTTGCGAGTATAGGTTAATTCATGCATCATGTGCTCGTTTTGAGATTCCAGATGTTCAGATATGATTAAATTTGTAGGTGCCTAGTGCATTGCCTCAGTTTTCTGAGCATCTTCGTGAATTGAGCATTCATAGAGGGACATAGGGTCCCAAGGGGTATATACCCCATTCAGTTGCATGCATAGATTTTTATTACAAGCTCCACACCAGTTATCATTTTGTATTCGGTCATACGTTCACACGTCAGTTCAGTCAGATATGCATTAGAAATGCATGTCCCATAGAAAAAACTCAGCTTATCTATGTATTCAGTTCTGCGTTCATGAGAACAACTCAATAACAAATCCATACATTAGGTATGCATGTTCATTATGAGAACTCAGCTTATGAGTAGCTCCAGTCGTGTATTCCATGCATCAGATATGCATGTCCGATATAAGAATTCAGAATATCAGTAGTTCCATCCATATGGTTATGTTTCAGATCAGTGTATTCTTTATTAGAAGACATGTCGTGCCTGCTTTATTCCATACCTTTAAGGCTTCAACAAGTTCCTACCCATCATTCGAGGACGAATGATCCCAAGGGGGAGATAATGTAACACCCCGCATTTCGGGCTAGAATAAAAAATATGACGCTAATGCGTTGATAATCCCAGAGCCTTAAATCCTATACCAATTTGGCATGTTAATCAATTTTGTAGTATGTGAATCCATTTGAGCATGAATTTAGACCATATAAGTCCTTCAACTCAAGGACGAGTTAAAACCATTTCGACCGATTAAGTTTTAGTGGACGTTGTAATTTGTGTCAAATTCTATTGAACATAACTCATTGTATATGATGAACTGGGTGTCCTACTATATACCAAATTGTAGATAATTGAATAAGATTTCCAAAGATACCAAATTCTCCTAAAACGGACACCCGGTGAAGAAGTTATGGCCTTTCAAAGTTGAATGTGTTGCCTATGCACATATAGGCGATGCATAGGGCGGCGCCTATGCAAATATAGGCGATGCATAGGGAGGAGCCTATGTAAATTTAGGCAATGCAAAGGGCGGCGCATAGTTATGGTTTCAGGTGACGAAAACACTCCGTTTTGAGTTACTTTAAGTGCAAGTTAGTCCTTACAAAACCCAAAATCGTCCTTACCCACTCCTAAACGGATTTGGGCCTATTAACAACATTGAAGCCTCCTATAAAATCCCAAAATCTAATCCTTCAAGAACTTAAGAGAAGGAGCAACTAGGGTTTGAGAAAATAAGCTTGAAGGACCGATCATTCCGAAACTTCTTCGTGAAACAAATTACAGATTCGGAATCCTCTCGACGTAGGATTCGATAGACACAAAAAATTCGTGGAGAATAAGGTACGCGGGTTTTTCCTAAAATCTCATGGGCATAGAAATCATGTTTTAAGAATTGGGTTTTCGAATTCATGTACATACTCATGTTTCAGAAGCTTTAATGATATTGTTTTGTCCTTTTGGCTTTCCCCCAAAGTGATTTGAAAGTTATATGTATATATATATGCGTTTGTCCTGAAATATGAATTTAGAGCATGATTTTCATGAAACCTCTCTCTTAATGTAAATTTTTCCATGTTTTACGTAATATACAATGTTTTGAACACAAAAGAGAGGGTTGTGAATGTTGAATATGCATGTAATGAAAGAATGCATGGTTTTGCCAAAAATGCACATGACCACCATATGTTTGATAAAAGTTTTGCATGGATTTGACTTGAGTTTCGGAACATGACATCTTTAATGCAAATTACATGTTTTGGTGGTCTAAACTATGTTTTGAATGAAAGCACTTGCTTAATACATTATGGCTCAGAAATAGGACTTGCAAGTCTTGGTATGACGATACCAACTCAGAAAAATGCCATAACAGACACAGACTAGTTCAGAAATCAGATTTTTATCAGACTCTCATGATTTAGAAATTTCAGAATGGTACATGTTTAGAAAAGACTAAAATAGGGCATAAAGAGAGCTTAGGTGGTTCCCTGAAGAAGGCGGGAGTTTCAGACAACTCTTTGCCTAAAACCGTGGTTTGCCGACCCGGGTATATTATTATGCGCTGACTTAAATGTCCTGTGGCATATCAGACTCAGACACTCCAACCCTTGCGGCACACTTGGGTTAGGGGCTTCCCCGCCGAGTCAATGGCGGATTCCATACAGCCCGTGGAATATTCAGACTTGTAGGGGAATACCACCTAACTCAGAAGTAAAACACAGATCATGATTTGAAATGAACAGAAAGGTTGCATGTTTTCAGAAAGTGCCCATGTGTTTTTCAGAAACAGTTTTATACATGATGTCTTGATGAAAAATTGCTTTCCCTAAATATATATATATATATATATATATATATATGTATGTTCCATTATACTAATTTTGGATTGCTTCGCGTGCCAGTACTTTTGTGCTGACCCCCCTCCTTCCAGGTCCTGAGGCACAGTCTAGGGGTCCAGCAACTCAGTAGACATTCTCGGGTTTGTAGACTTGATCTCACAGTGGTGAGCCTTCTATTATTCGGAAGGCCTAATTATGTCAGACACTATCTTATTTATTATGTTTTTGGTTTACTGGGGGCCTTATCCCAGCTTCTTTTCAGACAAATGTTTATGTTCCTAGTAGAGATTTCACAGACTGATGTCAGATAGTATTATTCAGAAATATTGCAGGACTTGACCATGTTTTCCGTACTCAGTTTAAATTCCGCATTTTATTATGATTATGAATGTTGTGCATGATAACCAGATAGAGAATGGGTGTTCCGGGCCTTCATGGTTCGGGATACTCATCACGGCTAGGGCCTAGGCTCGGGTCGTGACAGTAAAGGACTAATCCCCCCCTCATCCCAAGTGAAAAAATAAAAAATGGACGAAATTAACACAGTAGTGTGGCATGCTGCTAGCGTGGAGGGTAGCCGGCGTGCCACGCTCTTATCACGGAAGCTAAGTGGCGTGGCATGCCACTATCACAGACCCTCACTTCTTCGAGGTCCCAAAATGATCCCGAACCCCTTCAGAGAATTCCAAAAATTTCTCAAAACACACCTTTAATATTCCTTAACATAATTCAAGTAAAAAATTTATGTTACGCACATGGAAGGGTCAAAAATAAAATGATTAAATTTTTTTACGAGGTCTTACAGGTTCAAATATATTCTCATTAGGGAGAGTTAATATGCATTGTAATTTTTTTTTTTAATGAGGTTTTGTTTCATTGGGTTTTCCTTATAAGATTTTTAGCGAGGTGGCATATATGCGTACTATTACAGATGTGTACTCTTTTTTCTTCTCTAGATTTTTTTTCACGAAATTTTTTCTAGTAAAATTTAACGAGGCACATTATCTATCAATTAGACATTCAAGGGAGATTGTTATAGATGTATTACCATATATAGTGAATGTCTATTTATGAAAAAGTTAGAAACCCCAACTTTTGAGACAGTTTTTTTCTATAAATAAAGAAATTTTCCTTCATTGTAATTGACCCCTCAAGAATTACTCAAGAGAAATAAAGAACTACTCTCTCTACTCTCTCCATTCTTCTGGTTCTTACTTTATATTTCACAACATGTTCTCTATTTTATGAGTAAATTTCATGCATGGTCATTCAATTTTGGTTTCATTAAATGGAAGTCATATTTTATTTTATTTTTTATTATAGAAAAGTCATTTTACTTTGCCGGAATCATTAAGAAAATCACTATGCCTCTTACTGGAAAAGTGAGGTGAGGATCTTAATAAGTGTACTTTGCTTAATTAATATATTTTCTTAATTTAAAAAGTGACGTGTCAATCACCTGAAATAGTTGTTGCTTGGTGATTCTAAGTGAGCCAAGAGTGTAAGCATAAAAATATTAGTTGTTGTTGTTTCTAGTGTTGCTTAATTGCCAGCATTTTTCAGATATTAGAATACAATATTATGAAATGGTCTCGTTTTCCGTTTGAGTTAGTTTAGTTATCTTCCTTTCTTCTTTTTTAGTTATCTTCCTTTTTCTTTTACTTTATTTTTTAGAAAAAGGCTTAAATACATCATCGAACTATTAGAAATGACTCACTTATATCATTTATTATAATTTGGCTCATCTATTCCACCGCCTTTAAAAGTTTGGCTCATCTATGCCACCACCATTGAAGAAAGATATATTCATGCTTTTATTTTGTAATAGTAATTTTGCAAATTGTTTTTGCCACATGATCGGTTATTAGAGGCTCACTTCACCAAATCCAAATCAATCAAGATTACTTATTAAAATTAAAAATTGGACTATTAAAAAAATTTGATCACATCATAAAAATAAAAATTGGGCTCATTAAAATTTAAAATCAGACTCATTAAAAATAAAACCCAAACTCATTAATTGTGTAGGGTTTTAGTTTAATAGATTTGATCTTTTATATTAATTTTAATTAATATTAGTTGATTTAAATTTGGTGACGCAGACTTCTAATAAGAGGTCATGCGGTAAAAATGATTTTGCAAAACCACCATTGCAAAATAATGACATGGATGAACCTTTTTATAATGGTAGTGACATAGATGAGCCAAAATTTTCAAGACAGTGACATAGGTGAGCCATTTCTAATAGTTTGATGACATATTTGAGCTTTTTTCCTTCTTTAGTTTAAACCCTTCATAAGAGCTTCTGTTCTTTTGGCTCTCTTAGTGACTCGAACCCGCAATCTTAGAGTGGATGTGAGGGGTGCTTGCAGCCGATCAGCTTTATTTATTATTACTCTCATTATCTTATTCTATATTTCCTTATTTTTTATAAGTCAAGGGTCAAAAACACTCCTAATGAATCTCAATTTTTTTAGTTTCATCCTTAAACTATCAGGAATGTGCATTTTCTAACATAATTATCATCAAATATTTATTGAAACACACCTTAACTAGTTGTTTGCGTGCCCCTGAAATATCACCATTGTTTATATAGGAAAAGTGAAAAACTGATAATTAAAGTATTCTTCAATAAACCTTTGGTGATAGTTCAGGTACGAAACTTGATCGAATAAAAAGGATATAGGTGTATCTTTTACTCTTACTATATTTTTATTGATCGTAATTTCATAAGAATAACTATCATAATTTTAATGAAAACAATCACACTAGGCGTCCTAATCCATTACACCAGGTGTCCTAATCCATTACACCAGGTGTCCTAATCCATTATTAGTTAAGAAAAGAGCATGCAAGCATTCTCCTATAATTTAATACATTTGTGCAACTGGGCCAAGATAAGATATGAGTTAACATTTAAATTTTTTAAAATCAAAATCAAGCATTAATTAAGTTTGTCACATCACTTTAAGGTGAGAGTTTCAAAAAATTAGGCCAACATAATTTGAGAAGATTTAGTATCATACCCATTTTGAAAACTTAATTAAGGTCATACCAACATAATTTATTTATTTATTTATTTATTTTATAGGGTTAAGGTGTTAAAAAAGAAAAATGTGGGGTAGGATTGTGGGGTCATGGATCTCTTTAACATTTTTAAAAGTTAGGGATCAAATACAAGTTTGTAAAAATACAACAAGGTTCCTTTTTATATTTATCAAATATTTAATTCTTTTTTAAATTCATTTAATAAATCTAACAACTTTCCTCCCTCATTAAATATTTCTTCTTCCCAATTTTTGTTGAAACCACAAAAGCATTCAAATGTTTCTCCATTCTTCCTCCCCAAGACGAAATATTTCATCTTCTCTTGTTCAGGTAAGTCTGATCTTCTTCCCCAGTTAGTTTTAGATTTATTTTACTACATTTTTTTATTGTGTTTTGTGTAGTGATTCTTGGGTTTTACAAAAATAGCATTGTTCTTTATTGAAAGTTAATATGAGAGTTTTTAGTTTATGTTCTTGATTCTGCATATTTAATTGTGTTTTTCTTTGGATAATGGCTAAAAAAATTTAATTTTTTATGTTTATATGGCCTATTGATTTTGAATTTTTTTTACCAAATTAGATCGATTTTGATGGTGTTCTTTTTACTGTCGATTACATTATTGATTTCTAGAATAGTTGCTACTTAATTTGCATGTTTGATTTGAGACATTTCTCTATTTATGTTAATAGACCATGGTTGATAGATTCACCAGTACAGATTTGTTTTTTTTTTTATATCATAAATGGGTAAACTTCATAGAGTATTTAAAAGGGCTTCTTTGACTACTTCTAACAGTAGGAAGCAAAAAGCCAAAGAAGTTTTCAAAACTTCAAAAAGAAAAAAGTTATAATAAAAAAACCCAAGTCGGAAAGTGAATCAAAATCCATTATCAAGATTGAGGAATATGAGGACAGTAGTATATATGAGAGTGATGACGTTCAGGATAGTAAAGAAAAAGGTGATGGAAAAAATAAAGGAAAAAGTGAAAGTGATAGCGGTGATAATGAGAACAGAAGAGATAGTGGAGCTGGAAGGATAATGATCTCCTATTCTTGTCAGTTCATGAAAGAGATATCTCCGTTAAGTTGTACGACCTATCTAAGTGGATGGATAAGTTAGGTTCTTCTCCAGCAAAGATTTCTGTAAGAGCAAGGATGGCAGTTTATCGGGAGTTTAGAAACATTCTAATTGAACAAAATTTCTATGATGACTTTAAGAAAACCTGTTTTGGACACCTAAGACATTTGTAAACATTCTAAATTCAATGAACAGATGATCCATTATATGTTTCTACGATGTATCAAAAATAAGAAAAAATTGCATGAAATTTGATTTCGTATGAATGTTAAGTTATCTTGTTTTGACGTAAAGAAATTTACTTTGATTATGGGGCTTGATTGTTCAGCATAATCCCGTGAATCAAAAATGAACAAAGTCCTTCAAAATGGTGAAAGTTTTTAGTTTAAGGTGATGAAGAACAAGAACATTACCGTTGCAGGGTTGATTAGCTTGATCAAAGGTAATTAGTTGAGTAAGCAACAAAAGTTAAAGTGCTCTTTAGATTGGTTCGTGCACTCGACGCTGCTAGCAAAGAACCTGTTAAAGAAGGTGGATTTAGAACATATCAAGATGGTAGTTGATTAGATTTCTTTGAGAGTTATCCATGGGGGAAAAAGTCATTTGGGTTGACGTTGAGCTATTTGAATAAGAAAATTGACTTGAGCAAGAAGAAAGAAACATTTGTCAAGAGAAATAATGCACCATATGCTCCATATGACATTTTTGGGGCATTCTTGATACTTAGTGTCTACCACCTTATCGATTTATTATAGACTTTTACCTATTTATATAGTAATACATAGATGTTATATTTATTTATACTTCTATTGATTGGAGATTTGGATATATGAGATTTTTTCTCATCTTGAAAAATATGTAGGAAAGTCACTGAATTCTCCTTCTCTCATTTTCCATCTACTTAGATGGTACACATCGAAGAGCAACAACATAATGAAAGGCGACCCATTTAAGCACAAAGGGAACAACACAAAGATAAAATTTTACTTATTATAATACAATAATAATATTTTAAAACTAGTGAATGTCATATGATTTTTATATATATTTATTTATAGATTGTGCACTAATACCTTATTTCTACTATTCGTGAGATGAAACAAACCTACATGAAATCATTTAAGCCATACAGGGATGAAGTTAAGGACTCGTCCATTGATGCCTTGAAGGTAGAGTTAAAAAGTGTGACTGTCCTCACTTCATCGGTGGAGGACATGGACGAAGACGAAGATTTAGATGGTCGTATTCATGTCCATAGTCTAGTGTGTGCTTGTGATCATACTGGTTATAGCGGACAAAAATTCATACTAGACACTAATGATAATAGAGATCTGCATGAGAATGATGCTTTCCTCAAAAATCGATGTTGGATATTGCTTCTTATGTTAGAGATGAGAGGTTGACCAGAATTGAGAAGAACAAGAAGAAGCAACAAGACCAAGGTAAGCAAGTTTATTTTTTATTCTTTCTAATTGATTTAGTTGCATAATTTGTGTAATATTTTCAAAACTATACAACGCACGTCGATAGTTACCCTTGTATCTAACGTCAAGTAAGCCTTAAAAGACTAACAATCATAGTGACTAACCCTGCAGCAGCAGATGAAAAAATAGAAGAAGAGAAGAAATAAGAGAAAACAGAAGAGGAGAAAGTAGCATATGAATAAGATAAGGAAGAAGAAGAAGAAAAATAAAAAAAGGGTAAGGAGATGACAGCTGATGAAGAAGAAAAAAAAGTGAGGAGAAATCAGAAGAAGATGGTGAGAAAAAATTAGAAGAATAAGAAGAAGAGAAAATAGTGAAGGAGGATAATGAAGAAAAAGTGAATGAACAGGAGGAGGGGGAGATAGAATAAATATGAAGAAGAAAAGGAGAAAAATGAGAAAAAAGAAGTAGAAGAAGAGGGAAAGAAAAGGAAGTGGATTTGATAGACATTGTTAAGAAACTCAATGATGAGAATGGTGTCAGGTAAAATAATTGGTAACATGTAGTTTAGTAGCTTGAAACAAACAATTTTTTAGTGATTTGTTATTTATAATGGTTTGATTTTTTATGGATAACTGTATAACATATATTTTGCAACTCAATGATAACAAACAAGTTTGCTCTTTATTGTGTCACATCTTCACTGATGAAACTATGTTTAGTTATTTCATTGTCTTGTAGATAATACAGTTGATGGCATTGGGTTACCAATTCAGTTATTGTCATAATTTATAAAGGTCAATGGTAAATACTATAGAAGTCATTCTCTATTATTTGTATACTGCACCCACAATTGACTTAAGAAATCATACATCTATTTATTCTGTCCCCCTACATTCCTATATAATAATAAAAAAAAGTTTATTTTTTATTGTGTCAATTTTTACTGATAGAATTATGTTTAGTTATTGCATTGTCTTATAGATGATATAGTTGATGAATTTTATTATAGAAGACCTACTTAATTATTTATAGACTACTATCATTGGAAACTATCAACTTGAAGTTGTTGTTTACTGTTATATGTTGCATTGTGTCACCAATTTAATTATTGTCATTGTTTATAGAGGTCGATGATAAATACAGTAAAAGTCATTTTCGATTAATTATAGACTGCACCCTTGATTTATTTAAGAAATCATACATCTATTTATTCAATCTCCTTACATTCCTAATACACCATTCCAATAAACTACCACCAACAAATCATACAATAAATTTTTTAGGCCATTCTTTTTTTCTTTGGTCAAAATCAATTTTTATTTTTTGTTGATTCCTCTTCATTTCAATTTCTTTTTGCAATACTTTCAAGTGATTCCTTTTCTCTACGATTTCTTTTAACAATATCATTGGCAGATCTTTATTTTTATGAATTTTTAAAATCTTTGTAGTATTTGAAACTTGGCAATGCCTTGAAAATTTGATTTCGATGGGCTGCTCATCGGTGAGTCTTCCATAAGCCACTTGAAAAAGACATCTGGCATTATTCTAGACCAAAAAAATAAATAATCAAATAAATTTATTTACTTTAAATTAGGAGTGGGCATAAATATCGAAAAATCAATATACCGAATCAAAAATTATTTCAGTTTTCAATTTCGGTGTTTTGATTTTCGATTTGATTTTTTTTATAAATGTAGTATTTTGGTTCGGGTTTTGACTTTTAGGTTGACGTAATTCATTTTTTTATTTAAATCAAAATAAACCAAAATTTTTAATATATTTTTAAAAATTATTATATATATATATATATTGATATATATAATATATATTGATATATATAATATATATTGATATATATAATATATATTTATTATTTAATATTTATACTAACTAATCTCATTAGCTATTTAGGCTTTAGCTACAATCCATTACTGCCTACAGCCCAAAGTCTCAAAATTCAAATACATTCAGCAACCAAAATTGAAAGTTACTTTTTGCATTGATTTTGACAACCGAAAGTTAATATATAGTCCTCCATCTGCTTTTTGCATTGGACGTGATTATTCTCATTTGTCACCTAGAAGACTTTATAAGTTTATATTGTTTTTTTTTAACGTAAGAAAGTTAAACTAGTCCGATTTATAAATATAATTTAGCCCATTACACAAGTCCAAAATCGAAAAACCAAAATTATTAAAATGAAATAGAACCAAACCAAAATTTACATAAATAGAACTGAATCGAACTAATTCGATTCGGTTTTCGGCACATCTAATTTCATAATCAAAAATCAAAAAAATTGAAATAAAAAAATCAAACTCGAACCGAAGTACCGAACTCCCACCCCTACTTTGAATAATATAAATCACATATTCATATATTCACTCACCTTTCCAACTGCACAGTTAAAGAATTTTTGACCTAGATTTGAATCGGTGCGTGACGTACTCAAGACAGTTGGATTACCACAATGACATAAGTAAGATTTTTTTACATTGAATGTTTGAGATGCTTGAGGCGTTGTAGTTGTTTAAAAATGAATAAAAATAGAGTCAAGAAAATAAGAGAGATAAAATAAGGATTGTCTTCCTTTTTATACATAAAAGGAAGTCAGATATTACCATTGGGTATGATTTGACTTGTACTTTATTGTCGTTATAAAAAATTGATATTTAAATTTTTTTACTACTGGACCTCATTAATAAACCATCAATATAATCAATTACTTCTCATGCAGTGGGTAGATGATGGATCGTATAAATAGACAATCCTCCATTTGGAAGGTATATGCGGGATGGTAAAACGGTTAAGAAAATATTATTACATAGCCAAAAATGTAAATAATTAAATAAATCAAATTGAATTGAGGATCATCAATTGTTTTCAGTGTAAATCATAGACTTCACACTTTGTCAATAATATACCATATTACTTTATTGCCCTTACTAGCATACTGTGAAAAAAATTTAACTAATTAATAAAGAAATAAATTATTGAATTTTATGAAATTAAATGAGTTTAAAATAGTCATGTGATCATATAAGAGTCCACATAAATTGAAGACGGTAATCAAAGATATGTGAGGATAGTCGTAATTGTACAATCAACACCGTCAGGGTAATGTTTACCAAAGCACAAATTTGTTGTGAGGAATTCATTTATTCAACCACAACTCATTCTCTTACATAGTTGATCACCGTTCTCAATTTATCTAGACTTTAACATGATCACAAGACTTATTAAATTAATTTATGCATGTAAATTCCAATGATTTATTTTCTTATTTATTAATTATTGACATAATACATAAGTATGACCCTAAACTTGACAACAAATTATAACTTTGACCTTAAACTTTGATAGTGCACAAATATGACCTTTAACTATTCACAACTGCACAAATATGACCTCCGATCCTATGTGACAAAACGTGTGTTGTACACGTAAAACTAGGCACATCGGGCTAAAAATTTGAGCGTTCAAATAGTAAAAGAAGGGTAAAATGACTATTATGCCCTTACTAATTCTTTTTTATATATTTAAATGACTTTTCACTATTATTTTTTTATTATTTTCAGCTCAAAGATGAAACTATACTAATAATAAATAAGAAAATTATAGTTTTAATAAAACGTTATTAAATTAAAGTTATTAAATTAACGTTATTAATACATTATTAAATTAATATTATTAAAATATTATTAAATTAACATTACTAAAACATTATTAAGGGAAGCAGTAGTAGTGTACTAAATTAATGTTATTAAAACGTTATTAATAAAAGGTTGTTAAGGAAAGTAGTAGTAGTATATTAAATTAACGTTATTAAAATGTTATTATATTAACGTTATTAAAATATTATTAAGAAAACGTTATTAGGGGCAGTAGTAGTAGTATATTAAATTAACATTATTAATAAAACTTTATTACGATAAAAAATTTATTAAAATATTGTTAATAGTAATAATAATAATTAGTCGTAGTAGTAGTAGTGGTATATTGATAGAAGCAATAATAGTACGTAATATGTAGAAATAGTAGTAGTAGAATAATAATAATAATAAAATGAAGTCGTTTTATGTTCTAGATCAAAAGTCCTCCCAGTCAACCCTTTTAATGATGTGGAGCCGTATGATTGGATTACATATTCACGTAAGTGCAAGTGAAACTCACGCATGGAGGTTGTAAAATCGGAGGTCATATTTGTTCAGGTTTTGAATAGTTAAAGTTCCTATTTGTGCACTATCAAAGTTTAAGGTCAAAGTTATAATTTGGTGTCAAGTTTAGGATCATATTTATGTATTATGTCTTAATTATTCTCTTTTTAAAATCCTACTAGTTATGGTTTATAAATATGTATCATATTCTAGTGAATTTATTATGATTGGTTATTTGCTCGACCTGATATAGTCTAGCTTATAATATGACTTTCATACATTATAAACTCACTAGAATAGAGTACATGTTTATAGACCATAACTAGTAGAATTTCAAAAAGAGAATAATTAATTAATGAAAAAATAAATCAATAGTATTTACACCTACAAATGAGTTTAAACAAGTCTTGTTATCATGTAAGAGTCAACATAAATTGAAAATGGTGATCAAAGATGTGAGAGGATGAGTTTTGGATGAACACATGAATTCCTCACAACATACTTGTGCTTTGATAAACATTACCTCAAGGATCTTGATTGTACAACCACTATCCATTTTCATACATCTTTGATCACCATCTCCAATTTACGTGGACTCTTATAGGATCACGTGACTTATTTAAGCTCGTTTAATTGCATAAAATTTAATAATTAACTTTTTTATTAATTAATCATTCTGTTTTTACACAATATGCTAGTAAGGGCAGTATACTAATCCAGATTATTATTGACAAAGCGTGTAGTCTATTATTTACACTGCACACAATCAGTGATCCTCAATTAAATATAATTTATTTAATTATTTGCATTTTTGGCTATGTACTAATATTTTTTCTACCATTGCACTAATCCACATAATGAAATCCATTGATTAAATAAACAGTCTAGCATACATAATAATCTCAGTCAATCATAGACCCTATCGATCTTGCAATCAATTTAATTTTTGTATATATATACATATATATATATATATAGAGAGAGAGAGATACCCTAATAGAATTGCAAAATTTATGCAATAATAAAATTTTAAAATTCAAGTAAAAACATGCCATGCACCGAACCAGGGACTGGTCGTGACAAGTATCTCAATCCCACAATGAGCTGGAGACCACCTCCTTAGCCCAACAACCAAAACACAATAAATGAATACAGTGAAAGCCAACCAAATATAATGATAAGATGAATAGATAACTCAAATGAAAACTAAGAGTCAAAATAACAACCAACCCATACTTGCCCATAAAAGCCTCTGAAAATAGAATACAAAACTAGGTTGACATGCCCCCAACCATGACGAAAGAAAACTCACAATTCCCAAAATCTAAAAAGAAACCTAAGGAAATAGCAGGGCTTTCCAAAAGATGGAGGCTCACCACTTCAAAGCAAATCAACCAATGAACCACACCACCTAACGTTGCATAAGAGTAACAGAAAAACCCTTGAAATCTACATCATGAAATGATTTAGCATCCAGGGATGGTCAGTGGGATAAGTACTGGCATGTAACATAGGAAAAGTGATTAAGTAATGCCAATGCCAAGATCCAGTCAAACCATATGCACAAAACTCATATAGACATATATAGGATGCCGGGATAGGGACAAGGGTCATGAAAATGAGAGTTTAAAATATTAGCCTAAACTATGTATCTTGCTCCGTTCTAAGGGAACCCATAAGCTATATGGGTTTGACTCTCCCTACTGAAAAGGACCCAGTGTGTGTTAGCCACATGAATCAAGAAAACTTAAGGAAAGTCCAAACATACCAAGACAATAGCCATTTCAAGATGTGTAAGTAGCGTGTACCATACACATATCATGTAGTCCTCCACGCAGGCAAACATGATTTCCAGTGTTGGTCCTCCCGGGACCTATGCCTTCACGGTGAGCTATACAATTCTCTTAAGCCCAAAATAAAATTATTTGCCCATACTCCAACCATTTACCAAGGAGTCTTTATTAAGGCATTTTTACAAACTGGTATCATTGTAGCAATATGCTTACAAGCTTATATAATTATGCCAAACCAATCTATGTAGCCATTAGACTCATAAGTTCCGTTTAAAAATCCAATCCATTGCCACCAAGGCATTCTAAAATTATTTTTCATTATATTTTTATCTAATAATGCAATGCAAAGTCCAAAAGTAGTCTAAATTATGCAAGTTCCATATTCAAAACCAAAGTTATAAAGGTGGGTTGAGGTTAATGCTATTACTAATCCAAACATACATCAATTTGGGGAAATCCATGTTCCTCATTCTATTCATGTTAACCATGAACCCATTCAGCCCTAAAACTATCAATTTAAGCATGAATATCATATTTAAATCATATGAAAAGCAATTCAAGTATTCATCATCAAAATAACTCAACCTAATTTCAAACCCATTAATAAAATCACTGAATATTAACCCAATGTATGCCATAATGATAAATACAAGTTTAGGGATGAGAGACATACCTGAAATACGCAAGAAATTGAAAGGAATTCGAAGGTTGGAACTTGAATATTGAATCCCTTGTAAAACCCTAGTATACTCTGTCACACCCTTTTTTTTACCAAAAAGATTCATTTTAAGGTTTGAAAGGGTTTTAATTATTAAGTGACAAGAAGATTAAAATTTTATTTCGAAAAGGATCTTTTACAATTAAATTCATAGTCGCCACTTAACATAAATCGGGTGTGCCAAGTCACCTTTGGAAATCCTTTTCAAAATAGTTTGACTCTAGAAAACTAGTCCACTAATAGATATTCCAGTTAAGAAATTCTGTTAACCGAGGGGAAGATGTTAGGCATCCCTCGGTCCCGTGGTTCAACCACGGACGCTTCGTAGAGTATATCGGCTAGGATGACATTATGAGATGTATAAATAAAAAAAAAACACAATGAGAAAACACACGATCAAATAAACAAATCAAAATAGTATCCAGTCCAATTTATTATGGACCCAAAATTGAGAGGTACTAAAATGTAAACCTACGCTAACCTACACTAATCCTAAACTATGCTCTACCTGATGCCTCGGATCTTGATCAAGAACCTCGTTTGCGTACATGATACTTCAGGGCATTCCTCGACGAATAAGTATAATCCTTGGGGCATTCCCCGGTCAAATGAATACATTTTCCAAATGCGAGAAAACCAAACCATTCAACAAAATTTTAAACATTCAACAAACCACGAGTCCTAAACTTTCCCTATCAATTGTCGGCCTAACACATGATACTATCGAGTTAAATAACATTAATATTCATTTCAAATCCAACCACAATAAATGAATCCAAACCCAATAATATTTACTTCATCAGCTTTTAATTCCCGTTTCACTTATTCTTAATTGGGTTTAAATCATACAACCATTCAATTTAAATAATCAAACCATCAATATTGAGAATCACTTATGATGATCCAAACACATCAAAAATCAATAAAAGCAAAATTGACACACCAATAAATTTATTAGACAAAGTATCCAACAATTAAGATGAATCGAGAAGGAGATGAGGAATGGACCTTAATGTCAATTTTCATTCATACCTGAGAATGGAACCGCAACCAACACCTCAGAAAAAATACTCACCAACTTCCAAATGCAATTGAATCAATCCAAAAACCAAGGTAGACCAACCCGAAACCTCGAATTAGCTCAACAAAGAAATTTGAAACTGACCTTAGCTATTTTCATTACCTTTTGAGTATTGAGCCGTAATGGTTTTTGCCGATAGGAATGATTTTGATGGATTTTGGTCATCAATAGAGAGGTGACAAAGAGAATGGATTTTGATGGTGGTTTGGTCAGCTGAGATGATTTATTTTTTTATGGTGATTCAGTGGGGGTTTGGTCGATAGGGAGCCCGTCGATTGTTTTTGGATCGTCGATGCTCCATTGGTGGATGAACCAGCTGGTTTAGGCGTGTCTCACTGGAGCTGGCGGCTTTTATGGCATCTTCTGACAAAAATTTCACCAGAGAAACTGTGTTCTTTATTTCTCCCACCATTTTCCTTCTCTTTTCTAACTGTTTACCTCCCTCACCTATGAAATCTCTATCTGTGTATGTGTGTTAATGAACTGTAATTGTTTTTTCAGCAAGAGATATGCGAATTCTGATATGTGAGTATGTGCACATATTTCTGATGTGTGTATGAGTTTTTTGGCATGTGTGTGCGAGTGGAATTTAGGTGAATTATGAATGAGAATATGTGAGTGATTTTTTTGTATTGTGTATAATTGTGAATCAATTGTGTTGTTGTGATGTGTTTATGTATTGGGTGTATTTTTGTGAGATGAATGTGTTGTGTGTATATAGCATACTGTGTATGTGTGTGCCATTAGTGGAGGAAAATATAGGGGGCATCCTAGGGGTATAGGGGTATGTGGGGGTAGGGGATTGGGTGGTGATGTGTTAAAATTTGATAGGAAGGGTTGTTAGTTTGTTCAAAGTGAGATTATATGGGAATTTAGGGATAAAATTTGTTTAGAGTTGGTTATTGTTTTGTCATTTTGTGGAAAAATTATGGAATGGGTTTGGGGTGCGTGGTAAGATGGAATAAATAATTTTTGAAAGGACAAAATTACGTGTCTACATCATGCCCCCTTTTGATGTAAACACAAAGTGCTTCCACCAAAGAAGTAGACAATGATACAGAATTTTATCCCGACTATTATTCAAAAGAAGGAAATACAAGGAAAGAGGGAAATCAAGTTGATTTTGAGCATCCTACTAATCCCAAGTTATGTGGAATTCAAGTCGCAGATGGTTCCAGGATAGACAAGGAGGGACTATACCAAGTTGGAGAGTTGAGTGAGGTCCTGTCGAGGCTCTGGTCTGCGGCTCTGTCATTACATCAAAAATGAAAATTACAAGTTAAAAAGATAAATGAAATTACAAAAATCCTATTAATGTAGCTTCTTTATGACTCTTGACTTGAGTTTATGATGGTTTCAAAATTGAAAAAAGATCTAATTTCTTTTGGATTGAACTTAAGAATAAATTCTTTCTCCATACAAAATTTTATTTTGGAGATAAACTCACAAACTGACCATGTTCTGTCGGTGGTACTTTTGAACCTTGATCCTGAATTTGAAAATCTTCACCCTATTCTTCAGGCGGGCTCCTGACTTATAATTTCTTCACCTTATTTCTTGACTTTCAATTTCATCACCCTGTTCTCCAAGCGAGCTCCTGACTTGCTATTTTTGATCTTTTGATTTTCAATTTCACTGTCCTATTTTTTGGGCGGGCTCCCGACTTGTAATTTTCTTACTTTATTGCCTTTAAATTGCTTCACCTTGTTGCTTGACTTTCAATCTCTTAACCTTTTCACTTGACTTTCAATTTCACCACCTTGTTCTTCAGGCGGGCTCCTGACTTACAATTTCCTCACTCTGTTCTCCGGGCAAGCTCTCAACTTGTAATTTCATCACCCTGTTCTTCAAGCGGGTTCCTGACTTGCAATTTTCTCACTTTGTTCTCCAGACGAGCTCCCCACTTTCAATTTCATCACCCTATTCTTCAGGAGGGCTCTCGAGTTGTAATTTCTTTACTATGTTCTCTGGGAGAGATCTCGACTTTTAAAATCATCACCCTATTCTTCGAGCAGGCTCACGAGTTGCAATTTCTTCACTCTATTCTTCGAGCGAGCTCCCGATTTGCAATTTCATCACCCTATTCTTCAGGTGGGATCTTGTCTTGCAATTTCTTCACTTTATTATTCGGCCGAGCTCCCGACTTTTAATTTCATCACCCTATTTTTTGGGTGGGCTCCCAAGTTGCAATTTCTTCACTCTGTTCTCTGGGCAAGCTCCCAACTTTCAATGTCACCACCCTATTCTTCGGATGGGCTCCCGAGTTGTAATTTCTTCACTCTGTTCTTCGGGAGAGCTCCCGACTTGCAAATTCATCACCCTGTTCTTCAGGATGGGTCCTCACTTGTAATTTCCTCACCCTATTCTCTAGGCGGGCTCCTGACTCTCAAAATCAAAACTAGAACAAAAATTATCCCCACACAAAGATTATGATAAAGAAAGATTACATGTTTTAGTAAAATAAAGTCTCATTTCGAGGAGGGTACTAAAGTGAAGTTCCAAATAATAGGAATTAAATTTTCTGTTTGCCCCAGTTTATAATCAAAAGCTTTTGCGGGTGTCAAACTCAACCATAACTACTTACAACAATGCATAATGCAAAGATGAATTAAGATTCTGATCAACAAATGCACTTTTTGAGGGTAGAATTGAATGGCTGAGACCAATAAGTCCCTCTCTTAAGAGTGAAAGTGAAAGTTTCTTACTAAAAGTGCATCTTTCAGAATTAACTGTTCAAATTAGGAAGGGCACCTCCTAGCCATGCCACATGAAAGACCCAAACTGGAGAATGTGTTTCTTAGGGGTATAAGATGTTGAGTTTTACCATAAATATGATTACCAAACCTGTACAATAACACTGCTTTTGCATTTTCATAAATGAGGAATTTTACCTATGGATATTTGGGCTTTGAAGTCTTTGATTTGAAGGTATCAACTGTTCCTGTTTCATACAAAGAAAACTTGTGAGTTTAAAATATGGTGGCTGGTTTGTGGCTTTGGCTTTCCAGGAAATTTCTCTTATGCTGGTCACATTCAATCTTACTTTCAACCATTAGCATGTGTCATTGACTTATTGCATCATTGACCCAAAATCAGGTTATTAAGAGTGACTCTGAAATAAACACAGTATCTCTGCTTTGCCATGCTTCTCAGATAAACCCTTTGAACCTTGTTATTTCCATGAGTTCCCAGACTTGTCTGTTGGCAAAACTTTTTGCATGCCTTATTTCAACTCACAATCATGTATCTTTCATGTGCTGGCCTTTTTGTGTTGCTTTGTGCAATTGTGAAAGCGGTAGCTAGTTTTGAAATCTTTTCTCACTTGTTTTGACATGAACTTGACTCAAAGACTAGAGAAAAATTGCAATAATTTTTTTATTTGGACAACTAACCCAAGAAAATAAAATAAAAATAAATAGAAGAAAGAAAAGACAATGAATGTCCCCATTTGAAACAAAGAAATGAAAATTTTATCTAAAAATGACAGTCAACTCTAATGATTATGCTATGCATTTTGGATTAAGCTGCTTGATCTTTTCATCCAAACTTTCCACCGATTGTTGTTGAGTTAACGACCCTAAAATGGAGTTACTTTCTTGGGCCAATTACATTTGGAGACCTTATTCGGATAGTGGAACCTTGAAGGATTTTTGCCAACAAGCCTCTCTCATTTTCTTTTTTCTCAGCTCACCATTGCCTTATGGTGTCCATGAGGGTTTTTCACCAATGAGACTCTTATTTTCATTTCTCCTAACTCACAGTTGTCTTACAGTGACCATGAGGGTTTTCACCAATAAGATTCTCTCATTTTCATTTCTCTCAACTTACCATTGCCTTACGGCGCCTGTGAGGGTTTTCACCAATAAGACTCTCTCATTTTTATTTCTCTCCTGATTCCTTATGCTGAGAAAGAAAAATAGTTCCCAAAATGCATCATCATATCCATTGCATGCTTAGCCTTAACATTCTCAGAGATTGATATGAAGGTTTTTCTTTGGTTGTAACTTGACTTTTGGATAAGGTTAGAAAGAAAGGTTGACATAAGACCCAAATGACACTTGAAGTGGGGTAGGACTTATAACTTTTGGAATCGACTCAAACAATGAGGATTAACTCATGCCCCAGTTTTTTTACTGGGCAATTCTAAATTGTTTATTTGGTTGGACCGATTCTTGAGTAGGGCAACCTATGTATCTCACCTCTGAGAGAGGAGAATCGGGTCATATGTAATTCCGACAACTCATTTTTTTCTTGATTTTGATTTCTTCTTTTTTTCTTTTTTTTTCCTTTTAATGACTCTTTTCTCTTTGGTATTTTTGTGACTCTATTTTTCTTGGCACTCTTCTCTTTTCTTTATTTTTGACACATTTTTTTCTCTCTTTCTTTGAAATTTTGTCTCTATTCTTTTGTTTGACACTTTTCTTTTGATCTTTACTGACTCTATCTTGATTCCAAAGAGGGGTATGAAAGAAAATAGGATTAAATCTCAAATGGGATAAACAAAGGGTGACACAAAGTTTGGATAGCAGGATGAAATGCCTCCATCATATCAATCCTTGAAAATGAAAGAATATATCATGCAATGTGAAAGTGAAAGATGAAGATCATTTGTGACAGCATCCACTGTTTGACCTAATTGATGTATGCCTTTCAATTTATGACCAAGTTATTCTTTTGATTGTCAAAATAATTGCCTTGATTTTTCAAGAAGACTTCAACTTGATCACCAAATGCCTCAACACTCCATCTATTTTCTCAGATGGTCTCTTTTTCTATCTTTAACCCTCTGATTCAATATTTCATGATTAAACTGGATTTTAAAATCTGGCAGAAAATTCCGCTAGCATGTCATATCACCAGAATCAACATAAAATGTACTATGTAAAGAAAAAAAACAAACAACACATATTTAAAATACAAAGGGAAAGGGACACTTTATTTCATTAAAATAAAAGATAGAAGGGTTTAAACATGAACGACAAAGAAACAAAACAAGATAGATTCCGAATTACAATCCTAAAATAATTCAAAAAATAGAAAGGAAAACAAAACAAACTACCAACAAACCTTTCAAGTACGGAGATGAGCGACTTCTCAATTGCCGAGCTTAACATCTTAGCCACTGATTTGCACATTATGACTAGAGCTTTCATCACCATCAAACACATTTCCCTCAACAAATAAGTTCTGGATCCTCATGCTCAACTCATTGTTTCTCACTTATTGTGCATCACCATGTGTTTGTGAAGAATTATGTGTGATGCTCGAGGTATCAATGTTTTGCACTATGATCACTTTTTCTTGAATTATCTTTTCTATTTCTCTCTTCAAAGTACGACAATCTTCAGTACTGTAACCCTGAATATCAGAATGATATGCACACCGTACATTAGGATCAAAATTTCTTAAATATAGGTTAGGTGTATAACCATGGAGAAGAGTAATCATGTTCGGTTGTCTCAATCTCTGGAACAAACTGGCATAGGATTCCCCAATAGAAGTGAAATTATCCTTGTGGCCTTGGTTAAAACTTGGATTTAGAGGTGCCTTGGAAAATATGTGGGGGCCGAGGATACTGTTGAGGGATCGGTGCTTGTCATTATGGATAAGATGATGGACGAGTATACAATTGTGCATTGTTCAAAGGATATTGAGGAAGTGGAATGGAATATCTTGGATTTTGGAATGAGGAACCTTATTGTAGGTGAGTATGTGGATCTAATATGTAAACTAGGGATTGAGGCTGACAGTATTGGTAAGTTGGACCTCTCGAGCTTTACTTTGGCCCTGGCATGACGATAGGAACATTTTCCTTCTTTCTCGATTCAGTTTTCATTAATTGATTGCAGTATCATCCCAAATGTTTCACAAAATCCTCATATCCATCATATTCCTTAAATTTTGATATCTCAAAGAATTGAGGACGGTTGATACTTGAAGACATTCCCCAGTCCTTATATGAAACATCTTCTTTACACACGAGTCCTAGGCAACTTTTCATAGCATTTTTTGCATTCTTCATTTTTCCAACCATTTTCTCTTACCCTTCTGCCATGTCAGGCTTCTTGGTAAGAAATTTTGGTAGTCTAGTTAACTTAAAAGTAGGCTCAAGTGTATAGAAATGATCATCAAGAGTATTGAACATGGGTTCACTAACCACATGAAAAACCACAACCGTTGGGCAGATAGCCAATGTGGAAGCCTCAGTAGAGGGTTGAGCAGTAAAATCACAAACGGTATACAGTGTTGTGAATGTAGTAGGCTTATACTGAGGAGCTAGGGAAGGAGTGGTGGAATTATTGGGATGCAGCTGACGTGGAATGAATTTCAAGGCATGTTGTGGTGCGTCAACAACAACAGGAAACTGACTTTTCATTTGTGATGGAAAACTCAAGATATTTGAAGGTTCAATAGTGGGGAATGGATGAGGAGGCAGGACACTAGCCCAAGATCAATAAATCTCCATCATTCGTTGTCTTAGGCTCAAATTCTCTTCCTTTAAACTCTCATTTTCCTAAATCTTTGTTTGATCCATGATATCACTCTCTATATCCTTGTTGGACACAACTAAACTTTTCTTAGTTTTGGTGTGATGTGGAGGACACACCAGAATACCACAAACCAGCAACCTTAAACTAACTGAACAAGATATAACAAACGTGTTAGAGTTCAACACTTTCTCAAAATCTTTTTGTATTTTTCTTAAAACGATTACCGAACCCAAAAAGGGCTCCTACGTAGCTCACTCCCGAAAGAGGAGAATCAGGTGTGCGTAGTTCATGAAGTTTGGCCACAAAATGACCGATCAACTCTCTTTCTATTTCTTTTTCTTGAAACTTTAATAACAAATTGTCAAAAGGATTGACGAAAATCCTTTTGAATTTTTCAGCTTTAAAATCCTATACAAAATGAAACCTATGATTACCAAAGAAAATCTTTTTGGGGTTATTTATTTTGAATATCAAACGAAAATAAAACTTGAACCTATTAAAGAAAAATCTTTTTGTAGTTTTCTTTTAAAGATGTATATGAAACACCTACTCAAAATGAAGAGTGAAGAAAAATTGTTTTTGTATTTTTTTAGATAAGATCACTGAACCCTAGAAGGGCTGCCTACGTATCTCACTCCCGAGAGAGGAGCATTAGATGAGCGTAGTTCGTCCAGATTGGACAATTAGGGATTAACTACCATATTGACCCTAACTTAAGAGACACGACCAAACAAAGACGATGAAAAACGTCAATAAAATCTTTTTTGGGTTTTTTTAATTTGACACTTCACATAAAACTAACACCAACAACAATGAAAAGAATTTTTTTCGGCATCTTCGTTATATGAAATGTACAAAATATCTACCATTTTTTTGAATTTTCCATTTATAAAAAGCTCCTATTCAAATTTTTTTTTTTTTAATTTTCAAATCATGAATGTTTGCTAAAGGAAACAAAGGCAAAATCTTTTTGATGTTTTGTTTTTGAGTAAATGAGTGCAAAAGGTAAAAAATCTTTTTCAAATTTTTGGATTGTGAGAAACAAAATCCATAACAAAAACTCAAACAAACTACAAAACTCTTTTTTTTTCTTAACTCACTTTTTATCGAACATTTCCTTGCCTACACACTTTTCTTTAATTCGAGCACATACTTTCCCCAAATCAATTCATCAAATAACCCTGTTACCCTAAAAGATGCAATAATTAGCATATAGAGATGCTTTAAAGGTGAGTCTCCTACAAAGAACCAAGTGGGTCCCGCTAGGTCTCAGTATGATGGAGATAAGCATGACCAAAAGGTTGACCTACGCTGGGGTCCACTAACAAGGCTGTTCGGGGAAGCATATGATCGATAGTGGCTGTGGGAGATTTCCACCCACTCCATACACCCGATGGTTTCCCCTCCTAAAATAAGGGTGACTCAACTAGAGGTCGTGTACTTTTGGATCATCACAAATTTGTATCAGAGTTCTAGGTTTGTTGACCTCACAAGTGACAAGAGCAAGATGTCTAATAGAGTCTCACGAATTGATATGTTGACGTCTGTATTGATCTTCGTAAGACTATAGGATTTCTTTAGAAAAAACTCCTTTGATTTGATTCCTTATCGTGTGGGTTATTCGTACCTAATATTCTGAAGCTTCTATTCTATTCTCTTTGATGAAGATGGTGAGGTGTCGTGACTCGAGGCTACCCCATAGTCGCGAAAATGGTGCTTACGGTCCCGAAAGACCACAAGCTAACCCATGAACCGGTACCTGCTATGAGCACTGAATAATAAAATACACATGTGCAGAAATAACTGAATAATGCCAAAGTTTTAAGTACTGAAATTACTACAATGAAGTTCTCAAGTCTGAAATATAAATGGACTTACTGAAAATCTAATTGAAATAATTAATAAAATCAATTGACCGTATGAAATATCTGAAAACCTCTAACACTGACTGAAAAAAGTTGATGGTATAGGCCCTAACTAACTCAAACTGACAAACTGAAAGAAAGTACTGAAGAAAACTGAAATAAACTACCATGTCCTCGATAGATGAGGACTCACCACTACTACTGCTGCTGATAGAATGAACTAGCTACGCACGG
Organism: Capsicum pubescens; assembly: GCA_030864215.1. Classification (NCBI taxonomy): domain Eukaryota; kingdom Viridiplantae; phylum Streptophyta; class Magnoliopsida; order Solanales; family Solanaceae; genus Capsicum; species Capsicum pubescens. Next base: position 107,069,327 of record CM061541.1, on the reverse strand, counting down.
TCACGAGCCTGATCTTTATCATAGCGCAAGAAAAGAGTATGGAATCAGTACTTTAAATGTACTGGTATGAGAGATGAGGTTGGGCTGATGTGCATGGGTTTATGTGCATGAATAATAACTGACTGGATGAATAACATGAGGTAGCTGAATATAAATGCATGAAAATTATGAAATCTACAAATGCATTACCAAGCATATAATATGATTCCAAAATAATCGGTAAACTAAAATACTGAAATACTGATAACTGAATAAGTGATAACTGTATGCTATAGTCAAACAAGCCTAAAACTGAATTCTATACTGAATACTGAACTGAGACTGTGGGAGGTATCATCTAACTGACATGCCCTAATCTGAGCTAATTGGGGTCCAACCTATAACCCTAGTTGGAAGGGTGTCAGTACTGTGCCACGGGTACTAATATGTAATGCCCCGAATCTAGTACCCGAAATGCTACACGATGCTCATGACCCCGAAGGACCACAAGATAACCCATGACTGATATCTGTAACTGAACACTACATAATATACTTTATAAATGTGGAAATAAAGACTGTAAGGCCGTAAGGTTCAAAACTGTAACATAACTGATAAAACATAACATATGTGTGGGGTATGAAATACCCAAAACAACTTAAATAAACTTTTTGAACATACTGTAGTCTGAAAAGCCTCTAACTAATTGTACTATCTAAATAAGGAGTTGACGGGACATGTCCCCAACTAACTCCAACTACTGAAATAAATTAATTAATGAGATAATAAAGTAATGGTCATGTCCTCTAAGGATGAGGACTCACTGCGAACCCTGACTGTGGAGACTGGAATGCTACTGATGCTCTGGAGATCATGCTTCTGAACCTATGGTATAAAAAACCATAGCGCAATTGCGTCAGTATGTTTGAATGTACTGGTATGCATGTGGGGTAGGTTGAATACAAAGGGTTCACATGCATGAACTATACTAACTGACTGGATAACATGAACGTGAGAATGCATGCATGACTACATAATAACTGTAACTGAGTTTGATAATAACATGATTACTGATCCTAAGTATTAATAACATAAGATACTGATAACTGTATAACTGAAATAACTAATAAGGAGAGACTGTATCTGACAGTCTAGGTTCTGATGAAACTAGATGAGTTCTGTGCTGTTCTGAGTTAACTGTATTTGACAATCCTAAATTCTATAGAACTATCTGAGTTCTATTACTGATACTAAATGATTGTATCTGACAATCCTGATTCTATAACTGAAACTATGGGAAGTAGTCATCTAACCGACATGCCCCGAATAACGCAATATAGCTGAGTTGGGGTACAATCTGTAACCCAAATTGGAAGGGTGTCAATACTGCGCAACTGGTAAGGACAAGTTATGAGTGATCCCTCATCTAATAGGTACTCTAAGGAGAACGGTGGGACCCTTATCTAACAGGTTAAGCCACCTCATTAACCCTCATCTAACAGGTTAGATGTCTCAACCTACACTGGCTATGTAGTTCTAGAATGCAAAAATTGCTTCTAAGAATCACACCCTTATATAACAGGTGGGTTCCCATCCTTGAGTTCACTCGGTGCTAATTTCTAATCCCATCTGAATAGACACTGAACATGATTAACTAAACTAAACTGGACTGAGTTAACTGAGTTCCGTTGACTGGCGAAATACTACTTAGATTACTGAGTTTTCCTAAGTCATGAGACTGACTGAATTCTATGGATCATGGCTTGACTAAGAGTATTTTTAAAAAATGACACTGATTCTAGGCACACAGCTAAATTTTCAGGTACAAGTACCCCCAGGACTAGATGAGAAGAAACTGACAAAGCATGACTTTCTTGAATACATGACCAATATCAACAATCCATAATATAATAATTTGGAGATTTCATGAAGTACAAGTTCTAAAGCACCACAATGGCAACACATATATCCATAATTCATTGACTAAGACATTTCATCAAACACCGGACATATATAAACTTGTACATAAATGGGGATTTCATATTATCATACTAGTATGACATTTTCCCTTCACATAGGCATTTAATTGAACACATGGGGAGCATGCTTTGGTTATACAATCATCAACACATCTAATAATCATAGATACATCAATCAACATGTAAATTTAAGGTATTCCATGATTATTATGAAAATCACCACATCCTAGGGTCAATTATTAGAATATGTAATTTCAAACATGAATCAAAACCCCTATAACATCATGAACATGAATTTCAATTCAATTTAAAAAATGAACATTCATAAATACACAAATCTTGGATTTTGAAAAGAGATTCTTGAGCTTCATGGGTGAAAGGGACCCATGAATCAACATATGACATACCTGGGTTGTGAGTTTCTTGAAGTTCTTGAACTTGAAGAACTGGAATTTCTTAGTTTCTTGAAGAAGGATTTGGACCTTGTTCTTGGGCATTATCTTTGAGAGAAAGCCCTAATTTGATGTTGTAGATGGATAATGAACTTATGAGCCTTGATCTGATATAATTAGATGTTAAAACGAGTGAAAAAAAAATCCAAATACCCTTTTAAAAATGACTTTAAAATAACTGAACAAACTATGGGACGGTGGGTGTGATGGTCCGTCGTTGGATCGATGGTCCGTCGGTCCTGACCGTCGCACCTGGGCAGAATAGGTATTCACTGCCTCTGCTGCGATGACTTGGGCTACGGTCCGTCGCTAACTCGATGGTTTGTCGGCCTGAGACGTCGCTCATAGGAAGAAAATGGTCTCACTGTCTCCGCTGCGATGGTTTGGGCGATGGTCCGTCGCTAGCTCGATGGTCCATTGGCCCTCATCGTCGCACCTGGGCAGTTTTGACAGCTTTCTAAAAAACAGCCATAACTTTTTACCTCGATACCGAATTTGGACGAAATTGGTATTGTTGGAAAGCTAATTCAATTTCCCATATGACAAAAAGTCAAAATCTTAAAAATTCCACGTATATAAAAGTGGATTCATCTTTCAAAGTAAGTTTCTAACATACTTGTAATGATTTTAAGATAGGTAGAAGTACGGGGTATTAAAAAACAATGGCTGTGTGGATCCACTAAAGAGTCACCCTCAACTAGAAGGTACTCTAATGAGAAATATGTTACCCTCAACTGGCAGGTAAACACTTTATCAACCCTCAACTGGCAGGTAAACACTTTATCAACCCTCAACTGGCAGGTTGATATCTTTAACCTATGTTGGCTACGTAGTTCTAGAACTAAGGGACCACTACTAAAGGTCTCACCCTCTACTGGTAGGTGAGCCCCCATTCCTGGGTTCACTCTATGGTAAATCCTACTCCCAACTAAACTAACTTGAATTACTGAACTGATCTAAGTTTAACTAATTATGATAACTGACTGAATCGATAATTCCCATACATATCTGAATCCATTCTGAAAATACTGTAAACTATGTAAACAACTGAGTTTTGGGTATTCATAACCCCCAATACTGAATAAAATTAACAATATGGATGCATGAAAGCTTTGAAGAACATAATTGGGGATCATAGTTCAAAATTCATCTCTTAGGCCTTTCATCAAACACTTGAAATTCATGAACTTAAGCATGGGAATGATTGAAACATGTGGGAATAACATAATTATAAAACTAAAATCATAAATATGGGGACTTCACATGAAATTTTCTTCATTCAAATGTGTAAGGGCTACTTTCAACGAAAATCACTTGTAAACATCATGTATAATTTAAATTCATAACATCTTCATGAAGATAACTCATTGTAAACATGTAAATTTATGAATTAAAACATAAAAATAAGTTCTTCGACTCCATGGGTGAAAAGGGCCCATGGATGAACATCAAACATACCTTAAACCTTAAATCTAGAAAGAGAAACACAAATCTTTAAGCTTCCTTAAAGGTTCTTGGAGTTGGGAGATTGATTACTTGGTTTCCTTGAAGATAAAGGAATTGATTTTGATGAACTTGGGGATGATTATGGTTTGTTCTTGAGAGGAAATTGGAGAATTTGGGCAAATAATGCCCTAACTGAAGCTTTAGGTCATGTTTTTATGAATTGGGAAAAGACCCAATTGCTCCTCCATTATCTAAACAAAAAATTCATAACTGGAATGCTAATTAAAGGCTCATCGCGATGCGGTCTTATTGCGGTGGCTTACTGGTTCTGACGAAAATGATCATAACTTTCTGCTCGGGTATCGGATTAAGGTCAAATTGGTATCGTTGAAAAGATAATTCAATTATCTATAATTTTGTGGATTTTGAGCTGAAAAATTACACGTATATTAAAATTTATACATGTTCAAAGTTGACCCTTGTAGAATTGAATACCAAACTTTAGGCGAATCTAAGGCTCTTAGCTTAATTTTGTTTGAAGTGATTTCTACGAAAATTTTTCACCTCATAAGCACTTCACACACTAGGATAAATATCATAACATATGCATTAAAATTATAAATCAAGAACTAGATGAAAACACTTTCACCGCAATGCGATGTACGTGCCAAAGGAAATGTCACTGCGACACGGACCTATCATGGTGGCTCGTTGGATTCGTGATCCAAACGTGACCCAAACCTTGTTCAAAAAATTCAAAACTCCCTCGATACATACTTCTTACATCCCTGAACATGAATTAACTAAAAAAATAACATCTCGGGGTTGGAAAGACAAAAATGAAAATCCTCGAAGTTTAGGGGTTTTGAAAATGACTAAGTCCCCAACACTTAGTGAAAATTTCAAGCATTAAGCTCCTTAAACATGGAACTAAGAGTTGAATTGATATAGGATTAGTATAGGGTATTACAATATCTCTCCCTTGGAAACATTCATCCTCAAATAAGACTGGTTAGACTAAGAGTACTATACTGAGGTAACTGAGATCATATACTGAACATGCATGACTTGGAACATAATTGCTTAACTGATTCTGAAACCTGATATATGAACTGAATATCATGAACTGGACTGATTTCTTGAATACATACAATGATATGAGACTAGTTATAAAGATGAAATAGAAATGACAGAGTCAATTTATGAGTAACCATTACCTTAAGCTGGATCTGGTTTTATGAAGAAAAGATGAGAGGTTTAGGATATGAAAACTCTGGGTAACATCTCGCCTTGGGATATTTTGTCCCCAAAATGATACTGTCTTGGTTGAAATACTAAGGAAAGACTGTGATGATGCACGAGACACTTACAATTGAATCATGACAGAATATTTGAATCTAAAACATGATGCACAGTGCATGAACTGAATTGAATTCATAATTTGCTTGGATGCAAATAGTTAACTCATAGAATGGCCATATTTATGAAACTTCGGATCGTAAGACTAGATCGAAAGATGGAAAAACCATAGGAACTTGCAACTGAATTGTTGACTATACGGACTAAATCATACTGAAAGCTTATACTCAACTATCAACTATTCATTCTACTTCAAAACTGCACTTCACTTGAGGCTACTTAAAATATTCACTTGGGCATTGATAACTCTACCTACCGAAGTCTGAGCTAAACTGAATTCTCCCACTATGTTCAAGCCTACTGGAATCTACAAAGTACACACATAATACTGTAATACTAGTCTAAATCATGAATTTAATACACCCTATATTTTTCATAACTTCTCATCTCATGAATAACTCTTATTACTACTTCAACAACTACAACCCTTACTAGACATTCACTGACGCACATGCATCCATCCATATATAACAACATGACATTCAAGCCTATTATTATAACCACATTTTAACTTCGAGGAAAACAACTCACCTAGATTCTATAACACCTCTATCAATAACAACTTCCATGCACTATCCTTAAGAAAATCACACACAAAATTTTCAACTAACCATGACATATATCAAAAACTTGGCCTCAATCTTACTTCACACTTATAGCCTTAGATAAAACAAGAATAAAACAATCTTTCATCAATGAGAAAAATTTACTCTCTCCCATCTAAACAACCATTCATCATCACTATCTTAATATTAAGGAGAGGTCACTGAAAGGTTAAAAGATAAGGACCTGAAGCATGAAGGAATACCATGAATAACTTTGACACTTAACTAAGGTCTAAAGAATAGAGTATCTTGAGCATGAATTCAACAAAGGATCTAAACTGAGGATATACATGACATAATCTAAATTTTGCTGATTACTTAAGTACTGGAACTGAATATATCGTAAAGCATGGGTACCTGAGTCAGGAGCTGCATGACCTGAGCTTGGAGTTCATGAATTCATGGAACATGATTCGTACTGCTGAGCAAACTGGAACTCCTTATACTAGGAACTGGAAATGTACATGATTGTAGGGAAAGTGCATAAGCATGAACTGTGATCATAGAGTTGACATGTAAGGCCTGAGTAAATTTCATGACGACTGAAGTACAAATATGAAAATAAGCATGGATCGAGAATCATCCTCTCTAGTGTTATTCTACAACACACTGGCATCACCACTAGAATCTGAGAGCCTAACTTGGTTACTGGTCCTATCATCTCCCCCTTAGCTTTAAGCCATCACTCTAAGTCTGTAGATGTAATACCCCAAAAATTCAAACCAATATTAGGGCCATGCTTCAAGCTCATGAGAAATAAATTATAGTGTTTTGGTAGTTTTATGAGTGAGGTCGATGTAGATTAAGGCCTCAAAGAACTCCTAGCTATTAGATGAATCAAAATATCCCTTACTAATTGAGTTCTCGAGAAGAATATTGCTATAGTCAACTTCAAATGAGCTTATCTTTCATTTTACTATGAATTTTTCAAGTAGGTGAGGCCGGGTGGTGGGGCCTAACTTGGTGTTTGATACTTTGGAGAAAGTACAGTTGATTAAGAAAAGGCTTAAGACAACACAGAGCCAACAAAAATCATATGCGGATGTGAGAAGAAAAGATCTTGAATTTAATATTGGTGACTTTGTGTATTTGAAAATCTATCCCATGAATAGATTTAAGAGGTTTGGTAAGAAGGGGAAGATTAGTCTCTGATATGTTGGCCCTTATAGAATTATGAGCTATTTTGAAAAGGTGGCTTATGAGCTTGAGTTGGCTGGAAACTTAGCATCAGTGCACCCAGTATTCCATATCTCTTTATTGAAGAAGTGTATTGGTAAACCAACTATAGTTATCCCTTTAGAGAGTGTAGGTGTTCATAACAGCCTTTCTTACAAAGAAATTCTAGTAGAGATCCTTGATCGCCAGATTCGTAAACTAAGGAACAAAAAAGTTCCCTTGGTCAAAGTTCTTTGACGAAACCAATTCATTGAGGGAGCCACTTAGGAAACAGAAGTAGATATGCGGACCATGTACCCTCATATTTTCTCCAAGAACTCAGACTCAGCTTAAGGTAACAATCTTCTTAGAATTTATCTTTTCCATGCTTAGTTCCAGCTGCGTATCATTGTCAAGTGAGTCATGCATTCACAAAACCAGTTCAGTCATGTATCATGTTTCATACTCAGTAATGTAATCACATTTTCATAACGTATATTCAGTATCTAACCAAAATTCCTCAGTGTTCTCAGCTTAACCAACCTCATTCGAGGATCAATGTTCCCAAGGGGGAGATATTGTAATACCCCAAAAATCCAAACCAATATTAGCACCATGATTCAAGATCATGAGAAATAAATTATAGTGTTTTGGTAGTTTTATGAGTGATTTTGATGTATATTAAGGCCTCCAATAACTCCTAGCTATTAGACGAATCAAAATATCCCTTATCGATTGAGTTCTCGAGAAAAATGTTGCTATAGTAAACTTCAAACGAGTATATATTTAATTTTACTAACAATTTTTGATATCATGACCTACCAATAGATATATAATTGAATTATATTTCCAACGATATCAATTTTGCCTAAATACGATACCCGAGTGAAAAGTTATAGCATTTTTTATGTGAGGCAGTGGACTGCCGCGACTACACCGCTCGGCGGTGCAATAGCAGTGAAGCCAATACCGCTTTGCAGTAAACCTCCAAATCAGAGTTGTCCAAAAGCATCAGGTCACCTCTATTAGCCCACTTAGTGGTGCAATAACGGTGACAACAATACCGCTCAGCAGTGAGCCTTAAAACCGCGATTTTGCTGAAGCATTTAAGTCCGAGGGGCAGTCTTGTCTTATCCTACGGCTCCCAAGTCGTAAAATCAAGGGATTAGACATTATTATAAAAAAAATACACTTATTCCTCACCAAATTTCTCTCCAATAAGCCCTAAATCTTCAACTTTAACTCCAAGAAATCCAAGGTTTCACCATTCCTTCTTCAAGAAAAGAACGTTCAAGAAAAGTCAATTTTCTTTAAAGATTAAAGCTCCAAGGTATGTTAAATGTTCATCCATCGGTCCCTTCCACCCATGGAGTCCACACATCTAAACATTAAATTCAAAGTTGTAATCTTTACAAGTAACTGTGATTTAATTATGATTTTAACTATGAATTCCTATGAATTGAAACTCGATACCATGTTTACATGAAATTGTTATTGTTATCAAACCCCACATGTTTGAATAATGTTATTTGTCGATTTAAATCATAATTAGTGACGTTGATGTTGAAATCATGCTATTACTACAAGCTTTAAACTATTCCCATTCTTAGATTACACTATACATATCAAGTGTTTGATGAAATGCCTACAAGAAAGAATTTTGAATAAATGTTTTCATATTATGTCCCCAATGTTTTAGTACTATTTTTTATATTATTGCTATCGAGTCCTGGGGGTTATGAATACCCAAAAACATAGCTCTTTACTTAGTCTCAGTATCTTCAGAATAGTTTCAGAATATGTCATGAGCATTATCAGTTTAGTCAGTTATCATAATGAGTTAAACTTAGAACAATTTAGTATTCCGAGTCAGTTCAATTGGGAGTAGGATTTAGGACAGAGCGAGTGCAGGGATGACGGTTTACCCGTCAGATAGGCAGAGTCATTAGTAGCATTCCTTGTACTCCAGAACTACATTGCCAGCATAGGATATAAGGAGTCACCCGTCTGCTTAGGCTTGACTACCTCCCAGGGGTCCCCCATGAGTTTAGGCTTGACACCTTTAGTCCTTCGGGATAGTACATCAGTGGATCCACATAGCCAGTGTTTGTACCCATGGCACAGTATTGATACCCCTTCAACTGGAGTCACAAATTGGACCCTAATTCACTTATTGGGGCATGTCGGTTAGATCATAGCTCCCACAGTCTCAGTCCAGTGACTAGCATAGTAATTTAGTTTCAGTTTTTCTTGACCGTAGCATACAAATATAAGTTATCCACTTATCAGTATTCTGTATCTCAGTTTACAGATTATATTCAAAATATGTTTTGTGCTTGGTCACACATCCATCAGTATCTACAGACGCATTCTCAGTATTTACAAATTTCATGCATTCTATTCAATACCTTATGATATTCATTCATTCAGTTATTACTTATGAACATGAAAGCATACATGTCAGCGTACCTCATTTAGCATACCAGTACATTCAAAGTACTGATCGCTTACTCTTTTCTTGCGCTATGATGTATCATATCATAGGTTCAGATGCTCAGTTCTCAGATAGCATATAGACCTTCTAGATTATCAGTTGTAGCAGTGGTGAGTCCTCATACTATATTTATTTTCATGCTTACAAGTTCAAGATTTAGATGGAGTTAGTTTAGGACTGTCCCATCAACTCCACAGCCAGTCAGTTTAGAGGCTTTCGAACACTTCAGATAGTCAGTTAGTTTATCTTTATTTTATCAGTTTTAGACAGTTATTTTTAGGCAGTTGTTTTCCAGATTTACGATACAGAAAGGTTTTAGTATTTAAAACCTTATGGCATCTTCAGATATTTCGCCTATGTTATTTTATTATTATTATTCAATGTTCACAGTAGATACCATCTCATGGGTTAGCTTGTGGTCCCTTGAGACTGTAAGCACCGTATGTCACTATGGCTCCTAGGGTGTACCCTCGGGGTATTACAGTAGACCCCTTTAATTAACTCTAAACTGAACTGCAATACTCAACCTGGAGGACTACACTTGAAAGTGTACAACCCACGACTAGTACTCTACTCTCTTCTGAGATACAAATCTTAACTTTCTATATCCCAAATAGTCATCAGAGAATAGATTTAAACACTGCCTAACTTAGAATCTTCATGAGTATCTCCATACACTGAGTTCACACTATTAAGAATTTCAACTGTACTTTCTATTAACTCATTCTTGAAAGATTCAAACTTAGATTCTAACACTTAATATGGATATCCTCAACCCTTTAATGAACCATACTAACTTCCTTCACTGCCTACTAATATCACATCTCTAAATCACACCCATATCATCATACTTAATTTTGAATAGATTAATATAAATTCATGCATACACTATTTCAAGCTTTCTGTTTCATTTATCATACAACTAACCCCATGGATACATAATCCACCAAATTCCGATAACACTATCCCTACTTTACTACTACTAACTCTAGGTCATATGCTATTATAGGATTCTGAGAAGGGATCTGAAAACATATCTGGCCCCTAAGCACTGAGGTACTACCCCTCCATTTAATGACTGGTTCATTTGGAAACTAAAACTGAATGACTCTATTTCTGCAATCAACATAAGTGATTTTTTTGGGATACTGTAGCTAGGTAGTTTTTGTATACCCATCAGAGTACCATATACTTACCCGCTGGGGTAGACACCAAGAAAATGTTCATTTTTGGACTGACATTAAAATTGATAGCTATATAAGGGGTTACAAAATAAAGTGAAGCTCCGTGATCCAATAAAATATAAACATGAAGATAAAAGACGTGTAACGTACATATAACCACAGAAGGAGAACTTTCCTGATCAGGTCGGGACTGGAGTTCACATAATTTGCTTTGGCGTTGACCACTGGGGGCACTAGGAGTGGTGCCCTGCTGAGTCAGGCGAATGACTGGAACTTGGGAACAACTGTGATGACTATGCTGGCCCACCTGTAGGCATTGTATGACTCTGTGGCCTGGCTTTCCACATCCAAAACACAAACCACTACCAGCCCTACTCTCATCTTGATAACTTTTACTATATTTATGGAAAAGAGGATTAGTACGACCGTTGTTCATGCTACCCTTGGGCCTAGAGCCTAGCGCTCTGTCCTGATTATCATTCCTAAACTTTGGCACTGGTGCACTAGCTAAAAAACGAGCTGGGGATGAGAATTTCTGATAGGACTGCGAACGACTGTCACTCTCTGACCTTGGATTAAAACTACTTTTTCTATCCCTCTTATTCTTTGTTTCTTTCTTCTTATTCCTCCCCCCCTCATTCTATAGAGTATGAACCATAAGTCTAGATAGGACAACAACTTTCTAATCATTCTAAACAATTACTGAATGAGCTAAGGCAGTGAAAGTAGCTCCAAATTTGGTGTGTGAGACTTGCTCATTTAGGGGATCTTCCTGAACAAGTGGAGATACGACCTGATTCCCATTCCTTCTTCCGTTATTCTTTCTGGAGGTATTTTTTATAACAGAATAAATAATGAATTAGAAAGAGAGTTTAAATTGAGATCATGCTCATTCTCACGACATAAATACTGAAAGAAGGGAAACTTTTCCTAAAACATCTTGCAGCCTCCTGTCCATAAGTGTGGCGCGCTTCACACCCATGCACAAGACTCTACTCAACACGGAGTTCAGACTCCCTATAACACCTTAAAACCTTAGTCTCTGATACTAAGTTTTTCACGACCCAAGACTTCCCCCTAGTCGCGACAACGGTGCTTACGGTCCCAAAACACCACAACCTAACCCATGAACTGGTAATAATAAAATACACATGTGCAAAAATAACTAAATAATGCCAAAGGATTTAAGTACTAAAATCATTACAACAAAGTTTTCAAGTCTGAAATATAAATGGACATACTAAAAATCCAACAGAAATTATTAACAAATCAACTAACTGTCTAAAATTTCTTATCTATAACACTGACTGAAAAGATTTGATGGGACAGGCACAAATTAACTCCAACTGACAAACTGAAAGAAAGTAATGAAGTAAACTGAAATAAGCTACCATGTCCTCGATAGATGAGGACTCACCACTATTACTGCTGATAGGCTGAACTATCTACGAATGATCAAGATCCTGAGCATCCAAACCTATGATATTAAATGTCATAGCACAAGAAAAGAGTATGAAATTAGTACTTTGAATATACTGGTATGAGAGATAAGGTTAGGTTGATATACATAGGTTCATGAACATGAATAATAACTGACTGAATGAATAACATGAGGTAGTTGAATATAAATGCATGAAAACTATGAAATCTGTGAATCCATGACCAAGCAAATAATATGATTCCAAAATGATCGGTAAACTAAAATACTAAAATACTAATAACTGAATAACTAATAACTATATTCTATGGTCAAACAAACCTGAAATGGGATTCTATACTGAATACTAAATTAAGACTGTGGGAGGTATCATCTAACCGATATGCCCTAATTTGAGCTAATTGGGGTCCAACTTGTAACCCCAGTTGAAAGGGTATTAGTACCATACCATGGGTACTAACAATGGTTGTGTGGATCTACTAATGAGTCACCCACAACTGGAAGGTGCTCTAATGAGAAACGTGTTACCCTCAACTGGTAGGTAAACACTTTATCAACCCTCAACTGGCAGATTGATATCTCTAACCTACGTTAGCTACGTAGTTCTAGAACCAAGGGACTGCTACTAAATGTCACACCTTCTACTGGTAGGTGAGCCCCCATCCTTGGGTTCGCTTTGTGCTAAATCCTACTCCCAACTGAATTGACTCAGATTACTAAACTGTTCTAAGTTTAACTAATTATGACAACTGACTGAATGGATAATGCTCATACATATCTGAAACCATTCTAAAAATACTATAAACATTGTAAACAACTAAGTTTTGGGTATTCATAACCCTCGGCACTGAATGTAATTAACAATATGGACACATGAAAGTTTTGAAGAACATAATTGGGGATCATAGTTGAAAATTCATCTCTTAGGCATTTTATCAAACACTTAAAATTCATGAACTTAAGCATGGAAATGATTGAAACATGTGGGAATTACATAATTATAATAATAAAACCATAAATTTGGGGATTTCACATGGAATTTTCTTTATTCAAACGTGTAAGGGCTACTTTCAACAATAATCACTTGTAAACATCATGCGTAATTTAAATTCATAAAAGCTTCATAAATAAAACTCATTGTGAACATATAAATTCATGAATTAAAACACAAAATAGGTTCTTGGGCTTCATGGGTGAAAAGGGCCCATGGATGAACATCAAACATACCTTAAACCATAAATATTGAAAGAGAGACAAAAATCTTTAAGCTTCCTTAAAGTTTCTTAGAGTTGGGAGCTTGATTTCTTGGTTTCCTTGGAGAGAAAGAAATTGATTTTGATGAACTTGGGGATGATTAGGGTTTGTTCTTATGAGGAAATTGGAGAATTTGGGTGGATTCGTTATCCAAACATGACCCAAACCTTGCCCAAAACATCCAAAACTCCTCTGATACATTCTTCTTACATCCATGAACATGAATTAAATAAAAAAACTAACATCTTAGGGTCGAGAAGACCATAATGAAAATTATTGAAGTTTAGGAGTCTTAAAAATGACTAAGTCCCCAAAACTTTGTGAAAAGTTCAAGCCTTAAGCCCCTTAAGCATGCAACTAAGAGCTGAATCGAGCTAGGATTAGTACAGGGTATTATATGAGGGCTAGATCAGAGATATTGATCCATCACTCACTACTGGAGCCATAGTCAGGAGGCAAGGTAGGGTCATGGCTGAGCTAGAGTTAGAGGTTAGGCACGAGGAGTTTCTCTAGCGAGAGAATAGGCTAGGATGACCTCTCTTAATCCTATAAGTTATTACAATAGTAAGGACCATTTTTCAGAGGATGCAAAGCCAAATTTTTGATTTGTCTATTAGCTCGTTAGATGAAGTCCTCCAGATAGGTGTTCTACTGAGTATGCCAGGTATTTTCTCAAATCTAAAAGGTATTTCTCCATTAGGACAAGATTATTCTTATGGTTTTTCAATTTAGGGGTACAACCATCTACTGTGGTACCCATTTTTTTGCCTACTAGACTCACTATTATTCCTGTTGATTTGGGTCCTATGATGTTTTGTGATGATCAAAAGTGATTCGATAGGTTTATTTGCTTTGATCCTCCCAAGTTTAGTCATGCCATTGGAGACGATGATTATGAGTTATTGCTTGACTTTCAAAAGATATTGCATAACCTTTGATCTTTTGAGTCCCATGGAGTTGGTTGTATGACTTACTAGTTGACTGATATTGCTAGATAATGATGGAAGTCTCTTATTAGTTATAGACCATTTTGTTCAACTGCTATGACATGGACCCAATTGTTTGAGGCTTTTTTGAAGAGGTTCATGCCTCATAATTTGAGGGATCAGATAAGAGATAAGTTTGATCACTTAGTGCAACGATCCATAACTATTACTAGGTATGAGGCATACTTTTATGAATTATCCAAATATTTCACTACTAGTATCTCCACCGAGTCTGATAGGATCCGAAAGTTTGTCAAGGGTTTCACAGGCTCTTATTTATTAGCAATATCTAAGTTTATGGTTTTGTTTTTTTTTCTCCAGAGTATTATGGAGGATCCTAAGTTGATTGAGTTAAATCTTCAGGTACTCATGGTGGTGCTAAGAAGATACACCAACAGGGTGAGTTTAATGGTTATGAATCTCAAGGTAGGGATTTATCTGGTAAAGGTTCTTAAGATTATCATGGTAGACTATTTTAGGTAGCCTTACAGGTTTTAGATAGTAGTTTTATGGTTTATGTGACTTTAAGTAGAGAGGGTTCATGTCAAGCGGATAGAGGCTCCAGTTTTAATTCTTTAGAGCAGAAGGGTTATTTTATCTCTTCTTAGTCTTCTCAGTATTAGTTGGGTAGCAGATGATGTTATGTTTGTAATGGGCATGGTCATATTATAAGGGACTATCCTTGACATACATTGGGTCCTACCCAGCAGGTGTTCTTCGCTTTAGCTTAGCCCTACTCTTATTTCTGTGACTAGAAGTGTTTCACAGAGTTATTGGGGTAGTACTAAAGGTGCTCGAGGAATTAATAGTAGTGGATGCAGGGTTGCTGAGTTTAGAAGCGAGCATGGTCAGTGTTATTCTATACATGGGAGACTCGAGGCAGAGGCCTCTGATGCAGTTATTACAAGTATCATACCGATTTTCCATTATTTTGTTTTTGTGGTTTTTGACCCTAGGTCTACTTTATCTTATGTGTTACATATTTTTTTATTAGATTTACTATTGTATATGAGTCTCTTATCATATCTATCCATGTTTGTACCCCAATTAAATTTTCTTTAATGATGATCGGGTGTATCAATCTTATGTAGTGGCCTTTGTGGGGCATATGACCTAAGTAGAATTGATTATCCTAGGTATGGTTGATTTTGATGTTATCTTGGATATGGATTGGTTAACTCCTTATCATGAAATTTTGAATTATTTTGCCAAAACCACAATATTAGCTACACCAAGTATGCCAAAGTTAGCATAGAAGGGTAGTCGTAGTTTAGTTTTGAAGGGAGTTCTATATTTTCTACATGCTCACTGTATGGTAGAGAAGGGGTGTCTCTCTTATTGCCTATATTCGTGATACTAGTGTTGTTTTAACACCTCTTTTTATTCTATCTTAGTTGTTAGGTAGTTTCAGGATGCGTTTCTTACAAATTTACCTGGTATGCCTATAGATTGAGATATTGCTTTTCTATTGATGTTGAGCCAAGCACCAAGCCCATTTTTGTTCCTCCTTATTGGATGGCCCCGATTGAGTTGAAAGAATTGAAGGAGTAGTTGTAGGATTTGTTGAGTATGGGTTTCATTAGAACTAGTGTGTCTCCTTGGGGGTGATCCCATGTTGTTTGTGAAGAAGAAGAATAGATCTATTCACATGTGTATTGACTATCGATAATTGAAAAATGTAATTATCAAGAATAATAATACTTTTCCTCGTATTGATGATCTATTCGACCAGCTTCAGAGCGCCTCAATATTTTCTAAGATTGACTTAAGTTATGAGTATCACCATTTAAGGATTAGAGCTTCGAATGTTTTGAAGATAGCTTTTCATACTCGGTATGGTTACTATGATATTTTGGTCATGTCTTTTGGATTGATCAATTCCCCAATAGTGTTTATAGAGTTAATGAATCAAGTATTTCAACCGTATCTTTATTCCTCCGTGATTGTATTCACAGATGATATCTTATTTTATTCCAAGAATGAGACTGACTGTCACGACCTGAACTAGGGTCTAGTTATGATGTGTATCCCAAGTTCGCCAAGGATGGAAGACCACCCCCATTAACCTAGCAAACTATAGCACAATACAACTAGCAACCGATGAATTCTGAACATATAATAAGATAGAGTTGAGTTCGAACATATATCAAGATAGATAAATCAATTAGATCATTAAAGAGTGTAAGAATTCAACAACCATCCCAATACACAATAATCCATAAAGCCTCTAATGACCACGAACATCCTAAGTTGGTAAATTCCCCCGACCATAGCCAAAAATCCACCGAAATAGCCTAATACATAAATAAATACAATATAGGAAATAAGGGACTTCCTGAGAATAGAAGCTCACTTCAAGCTGACTTTCGAACAATCCATAAACTACTTATCACTGTACAGAAAAAGCAAAAGTACCTTCGAACCCTGCATTGTGTGGGGATACAACATCCGGGGATGGTTAGTAGGGTGAGCACTAGCTTGTAACTCAGGGATAAGGGAATAAAATAGTGCCACTATTCAAAACCAATCCAAAATTAGTGCACATGTTCACATACATGTGTGTGTATATCTATTAGATATATATATATAAATAATGTTGGGATAGGGAACTAGGCTTAGCATAAGAGTTAAAACTTTAATCTGGACTGTATAGCTCAGCCGTCATAAAAACACCCATGGGCTATAAGGGCACGGCTCCTCCCATTGGAAGGGCCTCAGTGCTTGTAGCTGAATGAATAGAGATATACTGAAAGCTAGGGAATCCATGACTCTATGCTATCCAGGATACAACTATACTTATATAGTATGACACAAGCACATGGTCATCAAGACCCCCACACTGGCAAATATGGTTTTCAGTATTGGTCTTCTCGGGACCTCCACCTTCACGGTGAGCTACACAACCTCTTTTAAGCCCAATTAAAACATTTAATACATAGCCCATCCATTTAATCAAGGAGTTATTCATTAAGGCATTATAAAGTTGTATCGTCATATCACTAAAACTTCGAAGTGCATATCATTATGCAATCACTCGGGGACTCTACGACCCCAAACTCTATTATTCATTAACTTGGGAGAATCCATGACCCCCAAGGTTTTCAAAAATCAGTCTTGTTCATTTAGCCATTTATGCAATGCATTAGGAATAGGCAAAGCCCTATGAGCATTCACATTTCAAAACCAATTACGTAAGTAGGTTGGGGCTCTCATCAATTCCAATACCAAAACTCTAATTATTCTGGGTTATCCACGGCCTCATAATTTATTAAATCAATTCGGGGGAATCCACGACCCCTGAGTTAAAAAATTGAGGGAATCAGTGAGCCCTATTCCATCACCACACCCATGCACCCCAATGATTTTCAAATCCATCTTCAATGCATAAACAATTTCATATAAACCATGGGAATAACAATTTAATCAATAGTTATCAAAACCCTCGACCTATTATTCAAACCCAATATCAAAATCATGTTAAAATTGAACCAATTCATCCTATATCAAACACACAAAAGTTTAGGGAGAGAAATACATGCCTTAATCACCAAAATATTTGAGAAGAAATCACCTTTGAGCCCCTGGATGACCAACTCTTGAAACCTATCATTGTCTTTGAGTGTTAATTTGAGAGAGAGAAGAGTATATTTGTTTGAGTAATGATAGGGGTTGTGGGGTCCCTTAGGATATTTTAGGTCATGGTTTATAATTGGTGAAAGAGAGAAATTACCAAACTACTACTACTTAAATAACAGAAAAACTATCGCCAGTCATTACGAGTGACCTTACGACTCGTAAGGATGTATTATGAGTCGTCACCACGACTTATAGTATGGGAAGTGACTCAAGGAACCCTCATTGGTCAGGTAACAAGTCATACCCTGCGACTCGTGACCATACCTCACGACTCGAATGGTCCTAGTCATGGTCAAAATAAAAAATTTGGGCCATCATCCTGGTGAGACTGCGAGTCCAACCTTACGACTCGTAATGTCTCACCATGACTATTGAGGTCTCATTCGTGACCTCAATAGAAACTTAGGGAAATTTTGGACAACTTACTGGTTTGGCTACTATTGACACTGTAACACCCCGAGTCTGTACCCCGAACACTATATGATGCTTATAATCCTGAAGGACAACAAGCTAACCCATGATTGGTACCTGCTGTAATAATTGTGTAATAAATACTGTAATGATTGTGGAAATAGGTAGAACACATGCCATAAGGTTCAAATATGTAAATAAATCTTAATGTGATATCAAAATACCAAAACTGAATATAAGTACCAAAAAACTGAACAACTGTCTGAAAATACTCTAGTCTGAAAAGCCTCTAACTGTCTGAACTATGGAGTTGATGGGAAAAGCCCCCAACTAAATCCATCTACTGAAATAATATTGAAGTACTATTAATAATAAGCATGTCCTCGAACTATGTGGACTCACCACTACTCTAAAAGCTGAGAATCTGAACTGCTAAGGGTGATCTGGAGCCTGTGCATCTGAACCTATGATATAAGACATCATAATGCAAAGAAAAACATGTGTCAGTACTTTAAATGTACTGGTATGCTTAGTGAGGTAGGTTAAAATACATGGGTTCATATGCATGCACAATAATAACTGAATAACATGAGTATGACTGAGTAAGAGTACATGCATGAATACATAGACTGTAACTGAGACCATGCTAATACTGAGTACTGAATCTGAATACTGATAAATGATATCTGAGTTCATTAATATTGAATTACTGATTATCTTAATAACTGTATCTGACAGTTCTGAATATCTTAGAACCATACTAAGATTTGTACTGAGATGAGTGTCTATGTCTGATAGTCCTGAATCTGTAGAACTGAACTGAGTTCTATTCTGAGACTGAGATTAGAAATGAGACTATAGGAAGTAATCATCTAACCAATATTCCCCTTCTCTAACTGATTTAAGGTCTAAACTGTAACCCCAGTTTGAAGGGTGTCAATATCATGCCATGGGTAAGGACAAGTACTGAGTCACCCTCATCTGGTAGGTACACTGAACGATAATGGTGGTACTTTCAACTGGCAGGTAGATCACCTCATCAACCCTCAATTGGTAGGTTGATGTCTCAACCTACATTGGCTACCTATTGGAAGGTGATTCCCCATCCTTAGGTTCACTCGGTGTTGAATCCTACTCCCAACTGAATAAATATTGGATTGAATTCTAAACTGTACTAGGCTGTACTGAACTGTTAATGATCGTACTGTATAACTAAACTAAAATGATTTTACTGAACTGAGCTGGACTGATTCTAAGTTCACTGAGTTTTCCTAAGCTCTGTACCTGACTGAATTCTACTGATCGAGAAATGACTGATTCTACTCTATGACTGACTATGGATCTAGACAAGTTGCTAAATTGTTGGGTATTAAATAACCCCAGGACTCGATAGCACAAACTTAAAAGACATGGCATAATTCTTGAGACATGGTAACTAACTACTTAGTCATCATTCATTTATTTGGGCATTCAAGAAAACACTTGCATACATGTTAAGCATGATATAATTTTACTATTCAACTTATATGGATAATTCATCAAACACTTGTGGGGTATAATATATGCACATAATGTTAAAACAACATGTAGGCAACGTGATTCAATTCTAATTACATAATTCCAAGAGTTTCAACATGAATTCACATGATAATGCACACACATCAATTAACTCTACATGAATCTTGCAATAAATCATGAATACACTTTAATTCAACTCATGGAAATCATGAAATCACTCTACATGAACCTTAAAAGAGTTTCTTGGACTCCAGGGGTGGAAGGAACCCTTGGATGAACAATTCACATACCTTAGTTAAGGAATTTTTGAAAGTTAATGGTGGAACCTTGAGTTCTTGATTTGAAATTGAAGCTTCTAGGGTTTTGTTCTTGAGGAAATTTGAGAAAGAATGAGTTTATTTTCTCCCTAAAGTGATTAACTTCATGTTTTAAGGGCTGAAGATTGAGGGAAAAAGACCTAAATACCCCCAAGGATGCGGTCTTTTAATGACTAAAAAACTGTACCATTAATGCGCAGACCGAAGCGCCGCGTTGTTGGCATCGACGCGATAGCCAATGCGTCACATCGAGTCCATGTCGACTCAGTAGAAATTAACGCGGGGAGCTGAGGAAAAAACTTATCAAAATAATAGTCGATGCGGCTCTCCAAGATCGCGTTGACCCACTATTTTAGGATTCTAAAGGAGCTTCAAACAAAGTTTGAAAAATCCAAAACTTGTCTAAAAACACCTACGGACATTCCTGGTCATGAATTAAATAAAATATCAACATTTAATGGACACAAAGGTCATGAAATAAGATTTCCAACTTTCGAAGGCTAAAATAACACTAAATCTGAATACTTAGCTAAAATATTCCAAATTTGGGACCCCTTGACAAGCCTAAAGAACTGATTTAAGCTAAGAACTTTATAGGGTCTTAAATACACCCTACGACTCCTGGAGAGTCTTCATAATTCGTCACCAAATTCATGACCTGGGAAGTAAGCTCAAAAACTTAGAAATTTATTAGGGTTCAAAATATGGGGTATTCACTAACCATGTGATATATGTGAGGACTATGCTTTAGAGGTTGCGGGATGAGAAGTTATATGCCAAGTTCTGTAAGTGCAAGTTTTTTTGGATTCTATATCTTTATTGGGTAATGTTGTGATGAAGGATGGTATTATGGTCAATTCAGACATGGTAGTAGCGATTCATGAATGGGCTAGACCTGCTTCTCCTATCATAATTTAGAGCTCCGTTGGTTTAATGGGTTTTTATTGGTGTTTTATGGAGTTTTTCTCTTTTACTACGACTCCTTTGACTAAGTTGACTAAGAACAGATCATTTTTCAGTGATCAAAGGTGCGTAAGGAGAGATTTTAAAAGCTCAAGGACTAATTGAATTTGTCCCTTATCTTTACCTTACCCAAGGAAGGAGTAGATTTTACTATGTTTTGTAGTGTTTCTAGAGTTGAGTTGGGTGGTGTATTGATGCAATAAGGTAAGGTGATTGCTTATTCTTCTCGACAATTAAAGCCTCATGAGAAAAATTACCCTACCCATGATTTGGAGTTGGCCGCAATTATTTTAATATTGAAGTTGTGGTGACATTACTTGTATAAATTCCATTATAAGATTTTCTTCGATCATTGAATCCTTCAGTACTTCTTCACCCAGCTAGATCTTAATATAGATAGCATCAGCGGCATGATGTACTTAAGAATTATGATCTCACTATTCTATATCATCTAAATAAGGCTATGTGGTAGTGGATGTCTTAATTTTGAAAGTGGTGAGTATGAGAAATTTTGCCTATACTTTGACCCAAGAGCTACCTTGGCATTGGAGGTTTAGTTTTTAGCTAACTAGTTGGTTAGGCTTTATATTTCATCACCCGAGCATATTTTGTCCTTTGTTGAGATTAGGACTTCTTTGATGGAGAAGATTTAAGATCACCAATTTAATTATGATAGATTGAGAGTGATTCAGGACAAAGTGTTAAGTGGCGAGGCTAATACCGCATCTCATAATTTTGATGGTGTTTGGAGGATTAGTAGCCGAGTCTGTGTATTGAGAGTTGGTGGATAGGTTAGATTGATCTTGGATGAGGCTCATTGTTCTAGATAGTCTATTTACCCAGGAGCGATTAAGATATATCATGACCTTAAGTTGTATTATTGGTGGGGTTGTATGAAGAAGGAAATCATAGAGTTTTTGACTAAGTGTTTAAATTATCCGCAAGTGAAGTATGAGCATCAACGATTGGATAGTACAATACAGAGGATGTCCATTCTAGAGTGGAAGTGGGAGAAGATTGATGACATCCAAGCAACACCTCTTTTTAGATGATGGTATGATCACTATTAAGATATAGTAACCCAACTAAGGTTGGGGTCGAATCCCAAGGGAACACGTGGATTTACAGATCATAGTAGTTATAGTTAATGGGCAAAACAGGAAATGTAAATCAGGGGTTTTGTATGTAGTAATCTTGAGAAAAGAACAATATTAACTTGTTTGAATCAGTTGTAAGTGAACAATACTATTGTACTCCCTCTGGCTTATCAACTCTTTAGGCTTATCATGCGTTGTTGAACCAATCCAATACCTTGTATGCAGAATCAATAACTTATGTACCTTTTACAGTCTTTTAGATGAGTAGAAGGATTTCACCCTTTACCTTTTGAGTCTCAGGGTGTCGCACTACTAACCCTTATCTTGATCCCAATTTACTATTACCTTGTGAGTCTCTAGTTATTAGATGAAACCTAACCATATTATGTAGATAGAACCTAGAAGTGTGGATCGATAGTTAAACTCAAAATTATTGTTGTCCTTATTTTTCCTAGTCACTACTCCTCTTTTGGAGTAAGTATTAATATCTAGGAGGGATCCTAATGTGTGCACCCACTAAGAAATCAATCATAAGAAGATAAAACAATGTATGCCATTGGTATTGGTTCAGATTAACAATCGCACTTCCCCTACTTCATCAATTTGCCAGGGTTTTCACAACCTTAGCTATGGGTTTTAGCCACTCATGATTGTAAAGAAATCAATAACATTCAGAATATAAAGCATAGATGAAATCACAATGATAAGATGAATAAAAACCCTCAATCGTAACTAAATAAATCAATCAAAGTCAATACAAGAGAATCCCAAGATCAAAGACGGATCTTGAAATCAAAATATATTTTTGAGTACCAAAAGTGCGTAGCTCCTTCTAAAAAGTACATAAGGGGTAATTATAGTACATGAGAAAATCCTAAAAATAAAGCCCGAACAAAATAGGAGAAAATTAGGTTGTGACCACCTACTCTCTGTACCACGGTCTGGTATAGGGTGCAGGTGTAGACCGTCGGTTACGGATGAACAAAGTCCTGCAAGTCAGCTCTCGGGATTTTGGATTTTTGGCACCTGCTTTGTCTACATGAGGTTCGTAGGTCTACATACGGTACGTGGGTTGACTTAGTAGGTGAGGGAGTCATTTTTTCAGATCTTGTTCAACTCTCGAACATGTGTATTGATCACAATCAAGCTGGAAAATATCTCGAATATCTATAGTCACTCCAAAAGTAGCCAGAAAAACCCTTTTCACCTTTTTCACAAACTTAATATCCACAATATGGTTTCCTACAAAACATACCCAAAATGGATCATATATTACAAAAAAGCCTCAGAAATTTGCTTATTTTCCTTATTTTAAGTGTCGAAAGTGCTATATTTTTATAACACATCAACACCCTCAACTTAGAAAATTTGCATGACCTCAAGCAACAAAAACATAACAAAACAAAAATGATGCTTAACTTGGAGAATCTAAGCTATTCAAGGCTGTCAGTCATAACATTAAGTTCAAATCACAACATCCCCTCCTATATCTCTTTTCAAAGCCAACTGTGTATGAACATGAAGCGCAACAATGTGACACAAAGGGATCAAGGTATGACAATTACATTAGCAACAAAAACCACTCATATGTACAAATTACATTACCCAAAATAATCAAATATGTAGCGACAAGACTCAAGTGCTCTCATATCAAAGATGTCTCACCCACTCATATGAAATAATGAATGTCAATGTAGGGACAGTAAAGAGACACTCATACTCAACAAAGAAGTTCCAGTCAATGCATGTCAAATACCATAGGCTTTCCCTTATTTTCTTTACCTTAGCATTCAGATAGCCAAGTTAGGATCACTATAGGACTTTTCTCGGCTTGTAATATAGTCTTGGGGGTTGGTATGGTACGTATGGACATATCTAGTAACTAAGCCTCCTTGGCACTACACTAACTTTGGGGTCTCACTTAATAGCCAATTTTTCTTTTATTCTACCGTTAGTTCTCCCTTTTATTCTTTTATTGCACAATCAGGTTGGGTGTGGTCTTTTATTCTTTCTATTTTTCTTTTTCACAATTTTTCTTTTTTATTCTCTTTCTTTTTCTACCACA
Source organism: Capsicum pubescens (assembly GCA_030864215.1). NCBI lineage: Eukaryota > Viridiplantae > Streptophyta > Magnoliopsida > Solanales > Solanaceae > Capsicum > Capsicum pubescens. The sequence goes on along the minus strand of CM061541.1, from coordinate 107,044,929 downwards.
TCCAACCCTACTATTTTTTTCTTACTTTTCCCTTATTCATACCCATTATACACTACACACCCCTATGATATACACCCTCAACTTAGGCATTTTGACTTTGTTGAGGTGCACAATGTCCAAAGAGGACCAGGGACAAAACAGGTTCATTGTAGTATAAATAGGAAAATGAATGATGAAAACAAGAATAATAGGTTCTCAAGGCTCAAAACAGGTGTCAAGGGATATAATTCACTCATGGAAGGTCATTTAGGCTAAAAGTGGACTATAATAAAAAAACGGCCTATGATTCTTTCCTAATTAGCTATCCTTCAACCTAAGAAAGACTAACTAGAAAAGTTTTGAATTTAACACACAAAGGGAACTACGTGGTTACTCATACACACATAGCACAGAGTCAATATTACTAACTACTACCTATCCAGTTAATGCAATTGTAAGAAAATAGTTATTATTTCCCTAATCCTAATACCGTAACAGAATCCACAAAGTTCACACATATATACATCAAGATAGTTCTAAAAACTCAAATTTTTTTAGGGGTATCAAAAATTAATCCAAACATGAATACTTCCCTAAATACTTAAAAAATCTCCTAGTTACACAAACACAACATAATACAAAATAAGAGAAAATACGACATATAATTATCCTAGACAAGCCAGTTCACCAACCATACCACAGCCTCCAGGAAAAGAAGAAGAAGAACAAAAACCTATGGTAGCATGGTATACCCACCCCCAACTACAAACTCTGCACTATCCTCAATGCGCTAAAATAAAGTAAAACATAGGTAAGTAAGAACATACTTGGGACACACTAGGCGTCTAAATCAGGAACATCCCCAGATGGGGGCATATTAGATGGCAAAGGCATTGGTGGTGGCAGTGCACTACTAATGAATTCACCCTCTGTTATAGATGCACGCCTCTGCCTGTCGATAAATGCAATCTCTAAAGAATTATGCCTGGCCTTTTTAACGTCCTCCCCTCCTGTCATATCAGGATCCTATAAGTCGTCTAAGTGACCTTTCTTGGTCCTGACTTTTGGGACCTCCTCTTCATCCTCCATAAAGATATTAAATTACCTCGACACACATAAATATGATATATAGACCACAGGGGGTATAATCGAGGGAGTAACTGCTACATAACTCTCTGAAAAGAGTGTACCTCTGCTCATAGGATATAAAAATCCTCCATTATCTGAACTAGATATGACACACCTATCTCTGTAAATCAAGATATAACCTATCTCTCTATCTTATCAATCCATGTTTGAAAATCAGCACGCAGCTCTGACAGTGCGTCTCTTTGAAAAGCCTTTCATCTGGTCTCGACCTACTTAAATCTAGTCCTAACCCCTGATCTCATCTACCTGAAATGGGTAGTTATCTGAATCTCGATAACCTTTAATCGAGTTTTTGTAGACCTCTGGATGTCCACTAAGCTCTATAAAAACTCATTGGATATAGTAATTATACATGTCGCAGGAGCTATAATGAATGGGTGATCAATCTCTGTAGATGCACTGATCAGATCTGAGGTTAAAGCCAGGGCTGAGAAAGAAGTAACCCATGTCTCTTCACCCTATGTACTTGAATCTATGCTCTTCTATCTCTATGTTAATACTAACATCCGCACCATCTCGATGTGCCTCATCAGTCTCTACGAAAACTACTAGGCTTGTGGTACTGCTGCTCGCTGTCTCGATCTCCTAGAAGTGTCTGAAGGTGCTAGACCCTTGATGGTACTCGTCTGCACAGTCACAATCATAAGTACCCTTTTATCTATACTTGGTAACTTAGGCACAACAGCCTCATCACATAGCCTCTGAATCATGCACGGGAATGGCAGATTAGTTAACTCCCTAAATGCTCGGTCATTCAACTCATGCTAAGGAATAGTAGCAAAATCAACCACAAAACCAACCATCATACATACAACCAGTGCTACTCCCTCCCACATTAATTTATTATTCAAAGCAGTGGCTATCAATCGGTATCTAATCAGCAACCACCAAAACTTGGCCTCCAATGTCAATAGGCCCTTCTTGATCACAACTTGCCCCTCAATCCATGGGCTCGCATCACCCAGTGGTGAAATATAACTGGTTGTCCACTTGTCCATCTCAACCCTCTCTAGACGGTGCTCAGCATCCCACATGATTTGTCAATCCCGTGCGATCCTCAGTATATAGTCGCACTCAATTATAGATGCAAGAGTGATATAATCTGGGCCAAATATAACTCTGTAGATAATATCGTTTATGATATCAACTCTTAGGGGTGTGCATTGGTCGATTCGATTCGGTTTTATATATTATCGATTTGATTTATCAGTTTTTAATTTTTAAATATGCTAAACCAATAACCAAACTAATAAGATATTTTTTATCAATTTATCGGTTTTTAGTCCTTAACGGTCCGATTTTTGGTTTAATCGATAAGAAAATACTCATAAAATTGAAATAGTAGTAACTAACATGAAAAATAGTCGAATCTTAGTTGCAACCAAAAATCCTACATGATGTGTTTTAATTTACAAGAATCTTCAAGTTTGGACTAAATGTTGTTAGAAGAAATTGAGAGTTTGTATAATTGAAATAATAGGTTTGTTAATTTGTAGAAATTAAAGAGAAATTAAGATATATATATATATATATATATATATATACATTTTCTTCTTATTGGGTTATAGGTTTACCCAATAACCCAATAAGAAAAAATCAAATCGAACCAATAACTCAACATTTTTTTTATAAAACCCTTAAAAAATCATTAACCCAATAATAATAAACCAATAAGATTTTATTGTTTTGGTTTATCGGCCGGTTTGGATTTTGCACACTCCTATCAACTCTGACCCCTTCAATCAATATATGATCAAGCTGTAGCTGACACGCAAATCTTATAAAGAATGGATGATGGTGCATAGAAAAGACTACGGTAGCTTTGTAGGATGCATAAAACTCCCATACCATAGCCGGTATTTAGGAACAAAGTGGTTTGGTCGTCAACTCTAGATAATATCTGTCAAATGCTACCCGTAGCTGTGGTAATCGCTCTAGCCTCGATAGGTTATGATCCTTATAAATGCATCTTGTAGGCCTACCTAGATTTCAAACATGACTGTCAAGCTCAAATATATGTTGTATCCCTTCTACACACCACCTCAGATGTCTCTCCTCAAGATGTTCATCTAGGGTATGTGCGACTGTGGGTGTCTTCTCCGGTTGTGCATCGTGGGAAACCTATGTTGTACCCTCTTCAAAATAGGATACCTCTGTCTATTGTGCATAAGTGGTGGTATCCTTCTCATACCGGGGCATCGATGATCACTGCTCATGCTCAACCTTCTGAGAAGAACCCTGAGACCCTTCCTCAGACTGCAGGTCCTAAGCAGCAACCAGTGGAGTAGACTTAGACTCTGTCTCCTCATCATCATCCTCATTATCAGGTGGAGGATTGTGTGGGAGTGATTTATGTGTGGACTTTATCCTCAGATGGGCAAAAGTGAGGGATAGCAAAAGTCAAAGAAAAACATAAAATTCAAAAAGTTCAAATTTTTACTCAATTTTCGCAACCCTATAACCTATTTGAGATTCCAACAAGTCCAATGTACACACTCTTATCATAAATCACAACTTTCAAAGAAAAAAAACATGCTCAACTATTGGTATTACTTTCATTCATTCATGTTCAACTTTCGGTTGGGGCCTAGGTCTAACTTTAGATTTTCTTCAAAATAAGGCCCTACATTATCATTTTAGACTACTTCACGGATCCTACATTCAAGCATGTTATTTCTATATATTTTGCAATGGAATACACATATCAACTTGTTTAAACAATAGATAGATCAATATATAACCACTAGAAGTCGAGAAAGTTACCTCTTTTATAAAGAATCGAAAGTAAAAAATGAAGGAATCAAGAAAAACCAAAGTTAAAACTTGTTTTTAGCGTGCACGGAAAAGTTGGTATCTCAATCAATTATCAATTTAGTCTTTACTTATGTGTGGGGTTAGTTTATGTTTTAAGTGGAAAGTTTGAATTCAAAGAAAAAAGTGAAGTTTTGACGATTTGAATGAGCTAGAATGAGGATAAGAATATTTTTATATAGATGGAGGGTTGTTTTAGGTCATATTTATGTTTTTGTGTGCCCAAAATTTTAATTAAAAAATGGGCCCAAAAAGTGACCTAGCCGCAGCTTGTACCTGCGGCCTGTACCTGGTGTCAGACCTTAGGCGAAGGTACCACCTACGCGCCACAGGTGCTGGGCGCAGGTGCCGGGCCAAAACTTTTGGCCCATTTTTCTGCAATCTAGACTTGGAATTTTTATGTTTTTCTAGATACCTATGGTCCCACAACCTAATTTTTAGGTCCCAAAAGTAAAATTAGATGCCAAAGTCCATAATTTACCATTTTTTATCCTCAAAATTTTAAATTTTCAACTTACTACTCAACTTACCGTGTGGGACTTGTGACCATGATGGGTTGTTCACACAACCCCCTTACCTTGAAATTGATGAATGTAGCAATTTTTACCGTATTCGGGTAAGGTCCAAAAATTAAAAACCTACAAAAAGACAAAAGCAACAAAAATGTGAACCCTAAAATATACTGGGTTGCCTCCCACTCAGCACTTGATTTAATATCGTGGCACAACGTGACTATATTGGTTACTCAGACTTCACTAACAAGCCCATGGGTTGCTTCCCATGCAGTGCTTGATTTAACGTCGCAACACGACGTGGGTATCTTGACTACTCAGAATTCATCAAGATACCCATAAAAGTATCCTCTAGGATTATTAATACAATCAATCACCAACACTACCCTTATATCGGGTGGCTATTTTATTGACTTTCAAATATTGAATGTCGTCTTCTCACCGTTGACTTTAAATTTTAGCTCACCTTTTTTTATGTCAACCATAGCTCTACTTGTATCCATAAATAGTCTTCCCAAGATAATAGGAATCTCGGTGTCAATCTTAAAGTTCAAGATGACAAAGTCAGCCAAAAAGATGAAGTTATCCAAACTCACAATCATATCAAATGACATTCCCATAGGCTTCTTTACTGTGTGGTCAGCCATCAATATCCATATCAATGTTGATTTTAAAGGGTTCAATCCCAATTGATTGAATTCAGCCAGTGACATCAAATTAGTGTTGGCCTATAAATCACATAAGGCTTGGGCAAACCAGGATGACCCACTAGTGCATAGTATATTGAATTCTCTGGGATCACCCATTTTATGCGCAAAGGACTTTGCCGTGACTGCATTGCTATGTGCACACCATCAACATACTCAAATGTTGTTCCTTTTTTTCTTGTGACTAACTGTTTCGTGAACCTGGCATATTCAGGCATCTGTTCTAACACCTCAAGAAGAGGTATGTTCAATCTTAATTCTCTCAGCATCTTAATAAACCGCTTGAACTAACCTTCCTTTTTTTTTTGCTTCAATCGTTATGGATAAGTTGGGGGTGGTCTCAGGATATGTATGACTTCTATATCATGACCGGACCTTTACCTTTATCTTCAGCAAATATACCTTTATGACCTGTTACCTTCTCAGACTCAATAGTAGGTGTCTCATCATCAATATCTTCAACAACAGGTAGTAGGGGATCTATAGTAGTGATACCACTCCTCATGTTAATAGCAAGTACATGACCATAGTTTCTCAGATTTTGTATTGTGTTGCTTAGGGGGTACCTGGCGACCTCTAGTTCAGAGTTGCTTACATCTACCTTCTGGGTCAACCCTGAAATATCAGCCTTTATCTCCTTAAGGATGGTATCTTGATTTTCTTAACCCTTCCCCAGCTTAGCCAATATCTCTTGCATTCTGGATTCTGCATCTTATCTACTAGGTGGAATGTATATATATCCATTGTCTCTGTAGTCATCCTTCTTTATCTAGTCACCATCTCGTTCTCTACTACGATCTCTGTATCTATCATAGTAGTTCGGACCTTAGTTCTCTTTCCCTTGGGCTCAGAAATAAGCTATACGATGATCTAGATAATTAGCTTCTTCTTTCAATTTTGACTCTTATGCTTTGGAAGCTGGCCCCTATGCTGCTACTGAATTTACTTTCTTAGAAGTCGCTGCTGTAAACTATTTTACTAGCACCCCTAAACCAGTCCTTCATAACATAATTTCTTGCGCTACTGCATCATCAGCTGCTCTCTGATCGTACGAGGCACCAATAACATAAGTACTAGATCCCTTCTCATCCTCTTGAGTTTTCCACCCTAGGTTAGCGAGTGAGATCCGATCTAATAGCTCTAAAGCTATATCCTCATGTAGTCTCATAAAAGCTTCTCTAGAGATGGTGTCTTCCATGGCTCTGGAACTGATGGTCAAGGATCTGTAGAATATCTCTGATAAGCTCATCCCTGAACACTGATGATTTGGAACCAAACTTAACTTCTTAAACCTGAACCTAGCCACGTACATAGACTCTAACTTGAAGTTGCCTGAAATTATAGATATCATCCTTGAGCTGCAAATTCCTTGATGGAGGGAAGAACTTGGTTAAATATTATCTGTGCAACTCATTCTAAATTGTGATAGAGCCTCTTGGAAATTCCTCTACCATAAAGATGCTTCTTCTGTAAGTGAGAAGGGGAAAAACCTCAGTCTACATGCTTCCCGATCTACTCCTGGAATGGTGTACGAGGTGCATATCCTAAGGAAATTTTCAAGGTGCAAGTTTGCATCATCGGTAGGCAATCCTGTAAACACACCTTTTAAATTTAGATGTTGGATCATGGCACTCATGATGTCAAATTTGATGCTTGGGGAAAAATAGGAGCTACTATGGCTCCAGTCTCGATCGATTTCACATATCCCAGATCTACTTCATCATCTATATATGGTTGCATATACTCATGTACTGGGATTAATTAAACACGGGAACCTCTAGCTCTGCTCTGGTTTTCTCCAAGTGCTGCTTGGTGGTCTACTGCTTTTCTTTGCTCAGTAAAATCTTCTTGTTTTGCTACTCTCTAAGCTTCTTCTAGTCCTTTTCTCTCAGTTTCAGCATGAGCTAACAACTCACTGGTTTGATGATTATCAATATCCTGTACTCCTTAGGGAAGAGGTACAACATCATGAAACCCTTCAGGATTATCAACTCTTTTCAGCTCAAATATCCTACTAGGTGTTTGTAGAATCCTTTTTATTTTCAAATTCACTGGGAGTAAGGGATTGCCTCGATTTCGTGTGCTGGGAATATACCAACGTATGCCCAATTAAGAATAAAAATAAAAAGAAAAACACAAAAACTACAACAACTTTAATTCACAAATCAACACCGTGTTCCCCAGCAACAATGCCAATTTCTTGATAACGTCCAAGCAATACCTCATTTTAGATGATAGTACAGTTTCTATGAAGATATAGTGATCAAACTAAGGTTGGGGTATAATCCTAAAGAGACACGTGACTTTACAGATTGTAATAGTTGTAGTCAACGGGTAGAATAAGAAAAGTAAATGAGGGGTTTTGTTTGTAGTAATCTTGAGCAAATAACGGTACTAGCATGGTCGAAATCAGTCATAAGTGAACACTAGGAATGTGTTCCCCCAACTTCTCAAATCCCTAGGCTTATCATTAGTTGAACCAATCTAATACCTTGCATTCATAATCAATAACTTATGTGCCTTCTATAGCTTTTGGACGAGTAGAAGAATTTCACCCTTTACCTTTTGAGTCTCAGGAGGTCGCACTACTAACCCTTATCTTTATCCTAGTTAGCTATTACCTTTCAAGTCTCTAGTTATAGTCTCATTGTTCAACATTGCATACTTACTCTCCAATACCAAGTGGCGAAATATCCCAGAAACAAACTTCCTCATTTTAGATATCTAGCTAGACATCAACTCTAGAGAATAACGGGACAACTGCTGAAATTTTAGGGCATACTCCTTCACACTTATCTTACCATGCTTTAGTGTAACAAACTCCTTAGCCTTAGATTCCCTCAACTCTTAAGGAAAGAAGTGATCAAGAAAGGCCCTTAAAAAGTTATCCCATACTACCTGCTCAACATCATCACCCCTCATAGCTTCCTACTCCTCATACTACTAATAAGCTACATCCTTTAATTGATATGTAGCAAACTCTACACCCTCTATATTAATAGCATGCATCACCCTAAAGATTTTCTCCATCTCATCACTGAATCCCTATTGATCCTCCCCAACCTTAAAGACCATAAAGGTTGGGGGATTCAACCTCATGAGCTGGCCAAATCGAGTGACCTTAGATGAAGGAACAACAAAACCAACATGATTCAACTGATGAGAATGATATGTCACCAATCGAGTAAGTAAATGAATAGACCGGCAGAACTATGTATTAAAAATGTTCCCCTGAGGTGGCTGATCATAAACATCACCACCTCGAGAGGCCCAAGGGGGACTAGTGGGGACAAGTGGAACTCCACATGGGGCAGTGCAATTTGTAGCAGGGACCCTAGAATGGGTCTACACTCTATGAACAGGAGAGTCCCCTACACAATGTACTCAGGTAGGACAGAGTTCTCGGTAGAGTTTCTACAAATATTAGATCTTTGGGAAGGCATGATCCAAAATGCAAGGAAGCCAAGAGTTAAAGAAGTTTCATAACACTAGACTCTATAGCCTAAAACATAACACAAAAAGTGACACATTCCTAAATGCCTCGTAGCCTCCTCACTATAAGTGTGGCATGCTATATACTTATAAAAAGAAATATACTTAACACGGATTTGTGGATACCTAACAACTAAAAACCTGTCTCTGATACCAAGCTTGCCACTACCCAAACTAGGGCCTGGTCATGATAATTATCTCAAGCCACCATAGATGAGAGACCACCCCCAGCCTAACCTCAAGAGCACCTTAATAACCATAAAGATAAAGTAAAATCTTGTTAGATAGTAATAAAAATAAATAAATAACTCAATGAAACTAAGAGCTAAAATAATAACTAACCCATACATTTCCACAAAAGCCTCTAAAACCAGAATAACATCTAAGTCCGGACATGCTCCTTACTAAGGCAAAAAAGAATCCAATAGTATTAAGTTAATAAATAAAGAATAATGAAATTATAAGGCCTTCCGAAGAATGAAGGCTCACCATTTCACAACTCAATAGACGAGTTAATCTACCTAACGTTGTACAGGAGCAATAAAAAAGTCTTTGAACCCTACATCATGAAATGGTATAGCATCCTAAGACGATCAGTAGGATAAAAACTGGCATATAACTCAGGGGAAGTGATAAAATAATTCCATGCCCTAAGAAATCAGTCAAAACCATAGGCACATATTCATATATACATATATAGGATGTCGGGATGGGGTAAGGGTCATGAATAGAAGAGTTTTAAAACCATTAACATGGACTATGTAGCTAAATCTATCCTAAAGGCACCCATGAGCTATATGGGTTCAGCTTCCCCTACTGAAGGGTCCAATGCATGTTAGCCACATGGAACAGAGAAAATTTGAGGAAAACTAAATTCACCATGGGTAGTAACCATCCCAAATATATAGATGTCAATTGTGTCTCAATCACACAATCATATAGACCCCCAACACCGGTAAACATAGTTTCTATTATCCGTCCCCCCAGGACTTACACCTTTGTGGTGAGCTAAACAACCCCCTTTAAGCCCAAATTAAAACAATTTACATAGAATTCAAACCATTAACCCAGAGTCATTAGTAAGGCATTTACAAATTGGTATTGTAATACCAATACACTTACACACTAATATATTTATTCCAAACCAATTCACAAAACCAAATTGGACTCCTAAGTTCCACTAAAATCCCAACCATGGCCACCAAGGCCATCCAAATCCATTTTTGTATCCATTTATCCATTAATACAATGGATTGGGTTCAAAAATAAGTTAAACCATGCGATTTTCCATAATTAAAATCAAATTTATATAGTGGGTTGAGTTTCATGCAATTCCAAACCAAAATTCATTCAAGTTGGGGAAATCCATGTCCCCCATTCCAATCATTTAAATAATGTGCCAATTCTGTCCCCAAAATATCAATTTTAAGCATGAATAATCAATTCAAAATATGGGAGAAGTAATTCAATCAGTAATAACCAAAACCCCTTAACCCAATTTTGAAATCCATAATTTAAATTACATGAAAATTCATTCAATTGATGATACAATGTAAGATTAAATTTGGGGAAAAAAACATGCTCGAAACACACAAGAAATTGTAGTCAATTTGAAGTTTGGAGACCGAATAATGAATTCTCTATGAAACCCTTGACTTTTCTTGGGTATTAAGTTAAAGATGAATAAAGTAGAGTTTGATCTTTGGAAACCAAAGGAAAAGGGTCCCTTTTATATTTAAAAGTCGTGGAAAGGGTGAAAATACCAAAAGCCCCTCACCCCATGTAAAAAAAACTAAACTGCATAAAATTTACACCTTAGGTGGCAAAATCTTATTGCGCAGGTTATCCTCCATGCCACACCAATATCGTAGAGGGTAACCTCTATGAAACAACAATATCATAGACCCTCACTACCTCAGGGTCCCAAAATGACTCCGAACAACTTTTAAAAAATTCAAAACTTTCCCCAAGCACTCTTTTAACATCTGTAAACACAATTCAAGTTAAAAATTAATATTATGAATGTGGGAAGGTCAAAAAATAAAATTATCAAAATTTGTAAGAGTCTTACAACTTGTTCATAAATCGAATACCTGCAATTATCTCTTTGAATGACTTATGATTTATTGATTATATGCGTACATTCATATCATTGTGATAATATTGAATAATGATGGGCCGGGTACCATGTCACTACGAATGTGATTTATTGAGACATGGATCGAGTATAATTCTGGTATGGGTATAAAATATTATGATAATGGATCATGTACCACGCCGATAAGGATATGCATTATTGTGATACTAGGTTGGGTCTCATGCTGGTATAATACAGTGTTAGTAATATTGATAAAATTAATAAGAAGGGATAAGGAGAGATGATGCACACATCTTGCATATATGCCCTCACTTAGATGATTTGAATATAATTCTATTTTATATATTCTTGTGCATGCTTATGTTGTGGTAAATTACGTATGAAGGTCTATAGTAGTGTGTGGTCCCTTGTGTGGACCGAGTTGGAGATGCAAATCTATGGTTCCCTGAGAGAATTGGTTATGGTAGAATATGATTTGTACAATTCTGATTTCACGGTGTATGGTATTATAATCTCTTGTGATATTAATTAATGAGAGGATTTAGTCATTCGTAGATAAGAGTTGTAGCTATTTGAAGAGTAAGGTAATTAAAAGTAGAGAAAGTATAAGCTAGAATTGGTAGTCAAAGGACAAAGATCTAAGAAAATGTTAAATGATAGGTAAGCCACAAAGATACTAAATGAGGTGTTAAGGATTCTCTAATTGGGGATCTAGAACTGAAACCTTATGTGATGTTATGATTCATCCCTATTGTATTATTGGTGTTATTTGTTTCTAACCATGGACAACTGATGATGCTTACTAGTACGTGTGGTTGTATTGATACTATACATACTATATCACAAATTAGGGTTATAACCATGGTGTATAATAGTGATGCTGATCACTCATCAATGGCTCATGCCCTCTCGATTTTGCATGGATGTTGTGTCATAGTTATCCTTCAGGTATAGTGTTTTTGTACCTGATTAGGCTTGGTTATGGTGAGTCTTTTGTAGTTATTTTTCACATTTATTTTATATATCAGATGTATTATACCAGTTTTGAAATAAATCTTATTGGGTAATCATATTTGAAATTGTTGATTAGTTATTAATATGACCAACATAAATTAACTAAGTAAATACTATAGTAACTTCTGCATGTGTTGAGTGGTTGAGTAAAAAGGGTTCTCTTATCTGGGTAGGTTCCTGACATGATCCATGGTTTGGGTCGTGACATGCATACGCTTTCCCAAGGCTAGATTTTCTTTGATATACCTTGGATGTCCAATTGGATATAATAGGAAAAGGAAAACTCATTTTTAGAGCTAATCAAGAAGGTTGAGAATAATTACAAATTTGGAAAGGCAAACTCTTGTCTTTTGGAGGTAAAGCTGTGTTGATTAAAAAAGTACTATACAATATTCCTATATCTAGGCCACCTAAAAGTGTAATTCAAGATTTGCATAAACTTTTTTCCAAATTCCTGCAGAACTTTAATGGGAGAAATAAATATTGGGTTGCTTAATCTGATGTTTGTCTTCCTAAGAATGAAAAGGGGTTGGGGTTTAGGACTGTTTTTTATATTTCTAAATTTTTTTGCAAACTATGATGGATATTTATAACTCAAAAATTAATGTGGACTAATTTTATGTGGAACAAGTATTGTAAAAGGAATGGAACATAGGTGGTAGAATGGAAAGAGGGGTCTCAAACTTGGAAATTTATGCTTTAGGCTAGGGGTTTTATTGATTAAGAAATATGGTGGGAGACTAAGTGTGATCACTTCAGTATTTGGTGTGATAATTGGACTCAAGATGGAACCTTACATATGATTTTAGTTTCTTATGTTCCTAATGCAGCTTTAGAAGATGTGCAACAGTTAATGAATTATGATGGGTGGAATTTGGAGTTGCTTAATAAAATATTCCCAGGAGATATCTGTACTCATGTGATTAATAAAGTGGGGTAGGACTGGGATAGGCCATGGTGGATGTTACAAAGCTCAGGAAAATTTCCTATTAGCAGTGCTTGGGGTGTCATGAGGCAGCCTGGTATAGTGATTACCGACTCTAGATATATTTGGGAAAAAGGGATACCTTTTAAGGTGACAATTTTCTTATGAATATTATGGAATAAAAGGTTCCCAATCGGGGATTTTATCATTAAAGCAAGGCTGGAAGATGTTGCAAACTGTGTTTGTTATGATTTATCAGTCCATGAATCATATGAACATCTATTTGTTAATTTTTGTGCAACTTCTCATCTTTGGACTTGGTTAATATACCGAAGCAACTGGAGTTCAGGGGCTTTTTAATCAACTAAAAGACACAATGTTTAATTTGGTCGAATAGAAAATATTGTGCTAAAGTTAGGCCTCTTTTTAGTGTTGCCCCTCTTTTATTTTATGGCAGGTTTGGAAGAGATGAACGTGTTAAGCATGGATGTAAAATGTTTATTCATTGTATGATGTTGGAAGTGAATAAAAACCTTTATCTATTTGCTATGTTTAGGTATCCTTGGATGAGAAATTTTCCCAACAATTGTCCATGTTGGTTAGATTCTTTTGAAGCTCGCAATCCTTCTATCAAGGCCACTATGGTGAATTTAAACCCACCCTTCGAAGGTGTGTTTGAATGTAATTTAGTTGGTTCTTCACAAGGAAATATAGGTCCAAGCGGTGGTGCATTTTGAATAAGGGATAATGCAGATGAATTTGTTAGCACTGTAATATTTAATTTTTGATTTCTAGATAATATGGAAGTAGAAACAAAGGCTATAAGGAAGGGGTTAAAGTTTTGTGTTAATCAAAACTATCCTCTAATTATCATGGAAAAAAAATCATTGTGTCTTCAAAAGATTTTAAGCGAATTTTGGGAAGTTTCATGGAATATATAGTTGATACTAAAAGGATCCTAAACCTGATAGAGCAATACCAAGTGGAGGTGGAACATAATTTGAGAGAAGGAAATAAGATGGTTGATTTAGTAGTTAATATAGTTTTTTTGTAGGTACAACAAAAATTACATACAGTACAATACAATATATCACAAATAAAGGATGAGTAGTTCTTGTAAAGAAAAATGTTCAAATCCCTAAATTAAAAATTACCAGATGTCGACATAGGGATTTTCAAGCATAAAGAGAATTATCAATATAACACACAATACATCATGTTTGAAGTAAAAAAATTAAGGGTTATACAGTTAAAACATAGAAGTGGTAGTGAAGATGCAACGACACTGAATAAGGATTGTGAATGTTACTTACTATGTTTTGAAAGTTGGTAAGCATCTATCAGAAGACCACAAAGAATTAAATTAACTCAAGGCCTTGATTTGAGCTACAAGGGGCAAAGATTGGCAGTCGTAATAGTAGTTTTCAAACCACACCAGGTTGATGTTGGTACAATTGAAGGACCATTCTTAGATAGTACTATTATATCCTTTGTAACGCTCCGGGAGTCCACCTGGATTCCACACGGTGCCTACATCCCCAAAGGACCACAAGCTAACCCATGTTGGTACCTGCTGTGAGCACTAAATAAAATAATTGAGAACATGTGTGGAATATAACTGAAAACACCATAATGTTTTAAATACAAAACCAATACTGAATTGTATTACTGAAAATGTATGTCTGAAAACAGTACTATAAAATTGTTAATAACAATTAATTACTGAATAACTGAATAAAAGTGTATGAAAGCCTTTAACTGACTGACTGTGTAGTTGATGGGAAAAGTACACAACTAACTCTGACTGACTACTGAACTAAAATGAAATAAACATACGGTCCTCGAAACATAAAGAATCACCACTGCTACTGTTGTGGATGCATTGGGGAGGTCTAGGTGCAGTCGGGAACCTAAACATCCGAACCTATGATATGAGCTCAAGAAATGAGTAAGCGGTCAATACTTTGAATGTAATGGTATGCTAAATGAGGTTTGGCAGGCGTGAATGGTTCATATATATGAATGATATTGACTGAACACATAGCATGAGATAACTGATGTATAGTATTGGAGAAATGCTGTAAAATATGAAAATGTATGACCAAGTATATGACATAATACTGGAATAGTCTGTAAACTAAAATACTGAAATACTGATGTTGAACAACTAATAACTGTATGCCATGGTCAAGCAATCCTGAAAACTGAACTCTGAACTGAATACTGGACTGAGACTGTAGGAGTTATCATCTAATCAACATTCCCCAATAAGGTAAATTAGGGTCCAACCTGTAACCCTAGTTGGAAGGGAGTTAGTACTTTTCCATGGGTACTAACACTAATGTTTGGATACACTAAAGTATTGTTCCGAAAGACTAAGGGTCACCCTCAACTAGCAGGGTCTTAATGAGATATGTATCAACCCTGAACTAGCAGGTTAACATTTCAACCTACGCATCTACGTAGTTCTAGAATGCAGGGACTGCTACTAAGGGTCACACCCTCAACTGGCAGGTGATCCCTCATCCCTGGGTTTGCTCGGTGCTAAATCCTACTCCCAACTGGACTGACTCTAATTACTGGACTGAACTGAGCTTACTGACATAATGTACTGACTTAACTGATAAACTCTAATATATTCAAAACCCTTCTGAAAATATTTAAACTAAGTAAACAACTAAGTTTTAGGGCATTCATAACTCCCAGTACTCGATAGTAATATCAATAAGAACACATAAGATCTTTTGAAACCATAATACAACTTGGAGAACATCATAAATAGTCATTGTTCAAAATACATCTATGAGGCATTTCATCAAACACATGGGGGTCATGAGTTAAAGCATGGAATTAGTGTAATACATATGATAGTAACATAACTTTAATACTAAAATCATAGGTTAAGGATTTTAACATGAAATTTTCATTCTTCAAATATGTCAAAAACTAATTCCAATGAAAAACACATGTAAACATGGAATAAAGTCAAAATTCATGGAAGTTAATGGATAAGATTCATAAATATATGTTAATATCATAATTGAACTTGAAAATTGGGTTCTTGAACTCCATGATGAAAAGGGTCCATGAATCAACATCTAACATACCTTAATTGAAGAATTCTTGAAGGTTCTTGGCAGATTTCTTGAGAATTGATCTTGAATGTTGAAGGGGCTAGGGTTTGTTTTTGAGAGAGATTGCTTTTAGTTTTGAGTGAAATATGAGGCAAAGATGCTATTTTGGGACCTAAATCCCGTGTTAAAGTAAGGGGAAAAGATGAAACTACCCTTCTGAATTTAAAATTTGCAACTGGAATGTCGATTAAGGCTTCACTGTGCCCTCATCACTATACTCACCGCGATGCGGTGCAATCACAGTGAGTCACTAGAAACTGACAATTGTTGATTTTCCCTTCACCGCAACACTGTGACTCCTTCACCACTATACTCACCGCGACATGGTCTAATTGCAGTGAGCTGCTGTCTGGAAAATTCAAATGTGGTCCAAACCTTGTCCAAAAAATCCACAACTTACTCGAGATATGCTACTTACACCCCTGAACATGAATTAACTCAAAAGCCATCGTCTCGTAGCCCAAAAGGTCAACTTATAAATTCTCAATTTAAAGAGAGCCAGAAATGACTAAGTGTCTCAATACTTAGTCTTATTTTCAGGTTCTAAGTGTCTCAAGAAAGCACTAGGGGATGAGATGGACTTAGAAACGTATGGGGTATTACAATATCTCCCCCTTGGGAACATTCGTCCTCGAATGAGACTAATTAAGTTGAGGATACCGAGGAACTGAGATTACATGCTGATTATGGATAACTGAAAATGTGATTACATGACTGAGTCTGAATATTGTGACTGACTGAATGGATTATCAAATGCATGCAATAACATGAACATGATTTTATGGCTGGAACTGATAATCAGAAAGAAAAACTCCAAGAAAAATTATTACCTTGAGTTGAGTCTGAATTTGCGGAGAAAAGGTGAGGGTACTTGGTGCGCATGATTGTTTCTGCTTACCAAGTAACTCCCTCAACGAATTGATTCCTCCAAAGAACTTTGACCAAGGGAACTTTTTTGTTCCTTAGTCTGCAAATCTGGCGATGTAAGATTTTAACTAGGAGTTCTTCCTAAGAAAGGTTGTTCTTCATATCTAAGCTCTCCAAAGGAACAATGACCACTGGATCACCAATACAGTTCTTTAATAAAAAAACATGGAACACTGGATGCATTGATGCCAAATCTATAGGCAACTCAAGCTCATACGGTACTTTCCCAAAGCGACTCAAGATCCTCAAAGGGTCTACATATTGAGGACTGAGCTTCCCTTTTTTTCCAAATCTCTTCACTCCCTTCATGGTAGAGATTTTCAAATATACAAAATCACCAATCTCAAATTCGAGATCCTTTCTCCTCATATCTGCAAAAGATTTCCCTTAGCTCTAGGCTGTCTTAAGCATTTCCATGATCAACTAAACTTTCTCCATAGCACCGAACACTAAATATGGTCCTATCAATGCAGCCTCACCTACCTCAAACTAAAAAATAGGAGATCTACATCTCCTCCCACATAGAGCCTCAAACGGATCCATCTGGATACTAGAATGGTAACTGTTATTGTAGGCGAACTCAATCAATGGCAAACAATCATCCCAACTTTCCTTAAAGTCGATAACATAAGATCTGAGCATGTTCTCTATGGTCTGAATGGTCCTTTCTGCCTAACCATCTGTCTGAGGGTGAAAGGTTGTACTGAGATGAACTTAGGTACCAAGACCCTTCTGAAAAGCCTTCCAAAAATAAGAGGTGAACTGAGTACCAAAATCTAAAATGATGGACTACGGTACTCCATGCAGACTAACCAACTCACTAATATAGAGCTTGTCATATTCCTCGACTGAAAAGGAAGTATGGACTGGAAAGAAATGGGCTGATTTGGTCATCCTTTCCACAATGACCTAAATCGGATTATGGTGAAAATGAGTACGAGGCACTTAGTGATTTGGACATCCTTTCCACAATGACCTAAGTCCATGTTCACCTCTTCCCAATTTTAAGTAGGAATACTGAACTCCTGCACAGTGCCACTAGTTTTTTTATGCTCAATCTTAACCTGCTAACAAATAAACTACTTAGCTACAAACTCTTTAATATCCCTCTTCATACCGCTCCACTAATAGATTACCCACAAATCATGGAACATCTTAGTGGCCCCTGGATGAATAGAGTAATGCACACCATGCACTTCTTCCATAATTTGCTGCCTCAAATCATCTATACATGACACACATATCTACCATGGAAATTCAACACACTATCTCTCCATTGGGAGAAAGCCTCTACTTTCTAATCTCTGACTGACTCCTTCAACTTTACTAGATTGGGGTCCCTATCTTGCTTTTTCTTCACTTCGGCAACCAAAGAAGATTTTGAACTACTGTGCACCTAAATACTACCCTCAACTGAGTCAACCAAATGAACATCTAATCTAGCCAACTGATGAGCCTCCTGAACCAACTGCTTCTTATCATTCTTAACATGAGCCACACTACTCATAGACAATCAACTAAGAGTATCTGCCACTAAATTAACCTTGCTCGGATGATACAAAATACTCATATCATAATTCTTTAACAATTCAAACCACCTTCTATGATGATGATTTAAATCTCTCTACGAAAACACATACTACAAACTCTTGTGGTTTGTGAACACATCAACATACACCTCATACAGATAATGCCTCTAAATTTTCAAGGCAAATACAATAGCTGCTAACTCAAGATCATGAGTAGGATAATTCTTTTCATGGGGTTTAAGTTGTCTATAGGCATAAGCTATGACCTTACCTCTCTACATCAAAACATATCCCAAACCAACTCTAAAAGCATCACAATAAACAACAAACCCATCTGAACCATCGGGCAACGTCAAAATCGGGTCTGCGGTGAGTCGAGTCCTTAACTCTTGAAAACTCTTTTTGCAAGAATCTGACCACTGAAACTTGACTTTCTTTTGAGTCAATCTGGACATAGGGATGCAATAGATAAAAACCCTTCAACAAACCTTCTGTAATAGATAACCAAACCCATGAAACTCCTGATATCCGATGGTGAAGTGGGTCTGGGCCAATTTCTCACTACTTCGATCTTTTGATGGTCAACTCTAATGCCATCACGAGAAAAAATATGGCTAAGAAAAGCTACCGATCTTAGCCAAAACTTGTACTTACTAAATTTAGCAAACAACTGATGGGCTCTAAGAGTCTGCAATACGATTCTAAGATGGTCTGCGTGATTATTTTCATTACGGGAATAGACAAGGATATCATCTATGTAGACTATGACAAACATGTCTAAGTACTATTTTAACACTCGGTTCATCAAGTCCATGAAAGCTACTGGGGCATTGGTAAGACCAAAAGACATAACTAGAAATTTGAAGTGACCATATTACCTGGAAATAGTAGGCCTATTACCCTACTCTGGCCTAATTCTGAATGCAGGAGTACTGGCTGATGAAGGCGCTGGAATAAGAGAACGGCTCTGGAACTGAGGGCGGATCCCTCCAGAAAATCTAGCCTGACTATACCCCTGCTGCTCTGATCTAACTCTCTTATTCCCTCTCACTCTCTCTCTCTCCTTCACTTTGTCTTTTTCAATAGGCTGAGCATGGATCATTAGTCTTGAAAGGTCTATCTCCCTATTAAGCATAGAGGATCTACCCTCTTTCATAATATAACCAGATACACCGGCCAAGAACTTACTCATACTAGTTCTAGAATCAGCTATCATACCAGGAGCATACTTAGATAATCGATTAAACTTATGGCAATACTCCTTAACTGTCATGGGGCCCTGTGTCAAGTTCATAAATTCTTCTAATTTTGCTTCCCTCAGCTTTGGGGGAAATAATTTGTCTAAGAAGGCATTTTGGAATAATTGCTAAGTTACAGGAGTATCATTCTCCCCTCTACTCTTCCTCCACATCTCTACCTAATCATAAGAAACATTTTTCATTCGATAGGTATCTAATTCAACACTCTCCTCCTCCATCACGTGCATAATCTGAGTGATTTTTCTCACTTCATCTAAATACATTTGCGGTTTTTCACCTACTTTCAACCCAAAGAACTCAGGTAGATTCATTCGCATAATGTCATGAACCCGGGCTGCAGCAGAATTATTCCCATGCAGAGGTGGAACAGTAGCATGGGTGTTGGCTTTAGCGTTGGAGGTGACCGCCTGGGCTAGCGCTTAGAAAGCTACCCGAAATTCGGCATGTGACACCATCTCACCTAAAGGATCAACGGGTTGAGGTCTTTCATTATTTCTACGAGCTCTATAAGGAGGTATTTTCTATCATAAGAGGGCACAAATTAACAGCAGAGAGAAATAGTTATAGGCACGATAGACTCTTGAAAGAAAGAATTAACTTTTCCTAAAATGTCCCATAGCCTCTTGCTTATATATGGGGCGTGCTACACACCGATGATCAAGACTCTACGTAACGTGGCTTGTCAGACTCCCTAGGACTCCTTGAACCTTGGGCTCTGATACCAAGCTTGTAACGCCCCAAGAACCTATCTCGAGATGTCACATGGTACTCAAGGCCACACGTGGTCTCAAGCTAACCTTCTAAGCTTGTCATCACTTTCAGAACTCATTATAGCGCAAACCATGCTAATATAAAGAGGAATAACCATGTCATGAACATATTGACACATGAAGTAATACTGTCCTGTACAAATAAAATACTGAAGACTCTGTACACGCTAGTACACTAGTTTGACAAGCCTCTACTACATAGGACTGAGGAGCCATTGGGACAGATCCCCAACTGACTCGTATTGAACTGAAAGTAAACAACCATCTATTAACTAGAAAAAATTGGAGACACAGGTCCTCGAACCATGAGGACTCACCAACCACAGAAATATAGATGAAGGTACTCAAAGATCACTGTCACTGCTGAGACTGAGCACCTGAACTTATATCATGAGGAAATACAGAGTACAAAAGAGTATGGGAGTCAGTACTTGGGAATATACTGAGTATGTGGGGGTTGATGCAACATTTTAAATAATATCATAAATGTATAAGAAAATCATGCATGCTGACAATAATAACTCTCTTCGCTTTAATTATTTAAAACATCATTTCCGTAAGTCATTAGTAATAACATATGCTTCATAAATCTCATTCATCATTTTTCTCAACTCAAACTCTTTGATTCATGACTTAGAGTGACTCGGTAAGTCATGGTACTTAGATCATTATGGATGTGGGAGTTTCTTATAACCGACATAACTACACCATGTGAGCCGCATGGAGTCAAACATTTTGTCGTCCTAAGGAGAGAACCCCACATTGGCAGGGGTGTCGTACTCTTGCTAGGAAGTACAACCTCAATCTCATCATCATAATCTCATACTCGGCCTTTGGCCCACAACTATCAACATCAATCCTATGGTGGAACGTAGTCCTGGGGAAATACCAAATTTCCCGCTCGGTGCTAAATACTCCTCCCAGACTCAGCTCAGAACACGTTAGGAAATCCACCTCAATCAATATCAACTCATGGGTCTATCATGATGACCAAAACAATAGTATATCTCATCGGTAAATCTTATACGACCGTGGATTCTTAACTCGACTCAAATTCAAACAATGTTTATCAACATCAAGTACATTTTCTTATCAGATCATTTCAAATGCCAAAGCTTCAAGGAAACATCATCAAACTCATTCTTGACTTTCAATTCAAATATCGATATATAATTATATTCAATAGTCAAATTTCTAATAGAAAAACACAAATATTGACACTTATCATAAATCACTTAGAAATCATCAATATATATAGACAAAATACATCTCATGGAATAAATACTCAATTTAAGAAGCATGATGGTGAAATAACCATAAATATCAAGATTATTTAAATCAAGTCTCATAAATCATACATTAAGAAATTTGGGTGTAAACCCACTTGCAAAATCATGTAAATCAATAATAGAAAGTAAATCTTTAGGCATAAGAACGAAAGGAGTGTTCTTGTTAAAACCCCACATACCTTGGATTTTGATTTGAAGATGTGGAAACTTGTTTGGAACTCTTCTCACACTTTTAGGCCAAGATTGTTGATGCCTTTGACTTGGGAAACTTAGTTCTTGAACAACTTGAAGAAATTTATGGGAGATTTCTTGAATTTCTTGGAGATGATTTGATTTTTGGGTTTAGAAGAAACCCTAGGTTTCTAGAGAATTCTTGAAAGAAATTTGGAGAGAAGTGGAGAGAAATGATATTCCCTTCTCTACATAGATATATATATATATAAGGCCATAAGGAGCGCAAATGACCAAGATTCCCTTTTGAAAAAAGTTGAAATTTGCTGATCGGGGCCTGTGACGGTCTACCTGATGGGTACGTCAGAGGGACTGACGGTCCACCAAATCATCTGTCACTCGAATACCAAACCTGGAACATTCTGCCTCGATGTGAAGGTCTAAGTGATGGTCCATCAGGAAACTGACGGTCCACCAAATTGTTCGTCACTCTAGGGCCAGAAATAAGACATTCTGTCTCGACCTGACGGAGCCCTTGACGGTCCATCAACTTTTTGACGATCCACCAACTTGGTCGTCGCACGATGTCCTGATAAAGGAGTAAATTCTTTGGATTGACGGGGAACTTGACAGTCCACTAGGGACCTGACGCTCCAGTAGGTCGACCGTTAAACCTGGGCGATCTGATACCGTTGAGTAAAACGACCATAACTCACTCATCCGATGTCAGATTTTGATAAAATTGGTATCGATGGAAAGCTTATTCAATGATATACATGAAAAAAAGTATAAATTAGAGAAATAAAACATGGTTTAAACATCAATCACTTTGGAAGTCATACATATCCACTCAAAAGATGGATTTAGGCTTAAGAAACGATTCGGGTATTATAGAGGCGGGGGGTTTTCCCGACCCTAACTAAGTCTATGTATCTTTTAGAGGCTTTGTAGACTAATGTAAAGTTATGGTAGTGTTTTTTCTTTATACGTGGTGGTCCCAAAGGCCAAGTGTTGGATATATAAGTTTGTGCTTGCCTATGTAGTTGTTTTCATCGATACATAATATCATATTTGTCAGAACCTTTGGTTGTCATTGTTACATGCATGAGAAGTACAAGGTTATGAATTTGTTCTCTCGAGCCTTTACGGGTACGGGTTCCTGTCCGCCCCAATAGGATTTGAGGCATGATAATCTGCTCCCACTTCTATTCGGGACTAGGCATCCTCTACATTATTCCACCCGATCGCTGATGCTCATACTTCAGCTATTGGCAATTCAAACACTTAGACAAGAGCTCCACAATATCCTTCTTCATACCACTCCACATATGATATTGCTTTAGTTCATGGTATATCTTAACCACTCTAGGGTATAGAATATCTAGAATAATGAGCCTCTTTTAAGATCAATCTAATTTATCCACAACACTCGACACAGAAACTCAACCACTAACCCTAAAAATTAGATTAGAATCAAAATATTCCACCTTAGGATCACCACTCAACACCTTATCATGAATCAACCTCAACCTATAATCAAATCGATGAGCTTGGATCTGTTCTATTAATGAAGATCTAGCCTCTAAAAATTCAAAAACATTCTCGAGTGAAGAAATATCAAGACTAAATATCTGGTTAGCCAAAGTCTGAACCTCCAAGACTAAAGGACGCTACTAGGTTAATGATGTGTCGAATTCACCATACTTGTCGTCTTACACCTCAAGGCATTTGCAACCATATTACCCTTGCTTGGATGAAAAGAATAGTGATATAATAATCCTTAAACAACTAATGCCAATGTCACTATCTCATAGTAAGATCTTGCTGGGTGAAAAAGTACTGAAGGATACCATGATCATAGAAAATCTCACAATAGACTCAATACAAGTAATTTCACCACAGTTTCAACACAAACACAACTACGACAAACTCCAAATCATGGGTAGGTTAATTCTTTTCATGAGGCTTCAACTGATGATAGGAATACAAAATCACCTTACCCTTCTGTAATAACTCAACCCCCAAACCAACACAAAAAGCATCACAGAACATGGCAAAGCCCACACTCTTTTTAGAAAATTTAAGGATGGGAGTTGAAGTCAACAACTCTATATGCTTTTGAAATCTCTTGTCACACGCATTCGACCATTAAAATACAATTTTTTTATAAGTTAACTTGATCAAAGAAGCCGCAATAGAAGAGAAACCCTTGAAAAAATGCCAATAATAACCCACTAAATCAATGAAACTCTAAATCACGTGGATGAAGTAGGTCTATCCCAATTAAGAATTGTTTCTATCTTGGATGGATTAACTATAATAATATCTTTAGCCACCACATGAACCAAGAAAGAAATAGAATCCAAAACAAACTCGCACTTGGAGAACGTAGCATATAACTTTTCATCACACCGCCTTTGAAGCACAATACTCAAGTATCTCATATGGTCAGTCTCACTCTTAGAATAAACCAAGTTATCACCTATAAATACAATCACAAAAGAGTTAAGGTATGGTCAGAATAGTCAGTTCATCAACTCCGTGAATACTATTGGGCATTGATTAACCCAAAAGAGATGACCAATATTGAGTTCAAAAAGCTATCTTTTGAATATTTGAAACTCTAATTTGCAATTGGTGGTATTTGAATCTCAAGTCAATCTTCAAAAAACACCAAAGCACTTTGAATCTTGTCAAATAAATCATCAAAGGAAAGGAATGGATACTTAATCTTGACGGTTACCTTTGTAAATTTCCTTTACTTAATAAACAAATGCATAGAAAAATCCTTTTTCATCACAAATAAGATAGGAACACCTTAAGGAGATACACAAGGTCTGATAAACCCCTTACTCATCAAATCTTGAATTTGCTTATTTAGTTCCTTCAATTCAATCGAGGCTATTATATCAAGAGGGATGAAATAGGATTGGTGCTAGGGTAAACAAAAATAGGAAAATCAGTAGCATAATCTAGAGGCATACTATCACAACCCGAGACTACCCCTAATCATGATGCCTAAGGTCACAAGTGATCCCAAGCTAACCCATGGCCTGACATTCTTTATTACAATGAATAAAGTAATAAAAACATTAGGCAAAAACTAACTAACATAAGTGATAGAAGTAATTATATAAAATTAAATGTTGGTAAAAACTAGAAATTGAGCTAAGAACTGTCTAACACCAAATCATGCTAAAATTTTAAATAGTTGTCTAAAAGCCTATACTCATAATGAGTTGTTGGGAAAATCCCCCAACTAACTCTAATCAACTGGAGCTGAAATAAACTAACAAAAAAATAAAAAAAACTAATAACCAGTCCTCGATTAATAAGGACTCACCGAAGGTTGCTACAAGAAAGTATTTGATTAGTACTTTGAATGTACTGAGTGTGTGAGATAGGAAACTAGCTAATAAAAACTGAACATGAATGCATGGACATGTAAATTGAATGCAAAACTAAGTATAAACATGTGCTAAAATAAAACTGAATAGTGAATAACTGAATATCTGAATACTTGGTCAAGAAAACCTGAACTGAACATAAACTTTAAAGCAGCTGGGGACTGTAGGAGTTAAAAATAAGCAACATACCCCAATCTTAGAAAATCGGGGTCCAAACTATAACCCTATTTGGATGGGTGCTAGTACCTTACCAAGGGTACAAAAAATAGCTAGCGTGGATCCATTAACTGATGTCCCAAAGGACTAAGGTGTCAGTCCTCAACTGCAGGTGGCCCCTTATAATCTATGGTTGTGCCATAGTTCTAGAACTTAGGGAATTCTATTAAAGGTCTTTGTCCTCAATTGGCCGGCGAGTCTTCACCCCTGCATTCACTCAGTGCTAAGTAATACTCACAAGTAAATAACACTGAAACTTATATATATATAAATGTGTGTGTGCGTGTGTACGCGCTCGATATAGTAAAGTCTAGAAAATAACAACATATGCATAATCTAAAGTATTCAAAACATGTCAACTGGCTCATGCATGAAATCCTAATTATCGAGTGTTCATAACTCGCACACGATATAGTAAAGTCTAAAAAATAACAACATATGAATAATCTAAAGTATTCAAAACATGTCAACTAGTTCATACCTGAAATCCTAATTATCGGGTGTTCATAACCCATACTCTTATTTAATGCAAATGAACATAATAATAGTTTAAAGTTGAACATAGTATAGACTTTTTAAAAGTATATACCAAACTGAATAATTTGTCAAAAATAAGGAAATTCACGATAGTGAGTATGGGAAGATGCAAACTCTATGGGAAAACATGTACTCATGGTTTAGATACAAAATAAATTAAGGAAATTAAAGAAACTTCATATTTGACCTAGAACCCAAACTTGAAGGGAAAGTAAACATGAGGATTTTAGAAGCTTTTAGGAATCAATGGGTGGAAGGGACACATTACTAAAATCACAATACCTTGAGTAGAAGACTTGGAGAAAATCCTTGTAATTGAGCTTGAGATGAAGAAACTCTAGCTTGCTTTTGGAGTTGAAAGAATCACTTATTTTGTCTAAGTGCAGAATGATCTGGGTTTATGAGGGGTCAGGGTTATATTAAACCTTAATAACTAGTTTTGGAGTGACAAACAATGTGGTATTGGGTTTAAAATATTGGTAAAAGACTTAAGAGATCCTTTTAAATTGTTCAGGAATTTCTAGTGAGCAATCATAACGACTCAAGTAATGACTCATTACGATTGGTCGTGAGTCATGGTTTGTGTTGTGACATGAGGTCCTGAGTATTTTTTGTTATGGAAATTACTCATATCCTAAAGACTCGCTAGGGATGATCATGGGTCATTAGGAGAAGTCATGATCTAAGATTTGATTTATGGATCTTTTCTGCTGTGACAATGGGTCCACCTCGCTCATTAGTACTGGTAATGAGTCGTATGATAGACTCGTCACCACTGGGATAAAATTTGGGATCCTCCAATATTGTGGCAATGGATCCACACAAGGATATTTTATGACTGATAATGGGTTACTGCTAGAGCCGTTGTCCTTGCCAGTTGATAGACCCTCAGGAAATTTCCAATAACTTTTTGCCCTAATAGTGGATTAAAGTGAGACTAGTGGCATTTGTGAGCTAAGTCAATGACCTATATTTTAATGGGTGTAGATATTGAAAATTTGGGCATTACAATGTCTCCCCCTTGAGATCATTGTCCTTGAATGAAATTGACTAAGCTGAGAGGCTAGGGGAAAATTGAAATTTTGCACTGAACACTTATGAGTTGAATCGTAAATGAATATCTAAATTCGTAACTAATGAATGAACTGGACTAAACTTATGAACGGATGATATGACATGAGAATGGATGGGATATAAATAAGAGAATTAATTATTTTAAAAAACTATTACCTCATGTTGGAACTAGGTTTGAAGAGAAAATGTGGGGGTACTTCTAAATTCGTAACTACTGCATAAACTGGACTAAACTTATGAATGCATGTTATGACATGAGAATGGATGGGATAGAAATAAAAGAATTAATTATTTTAAAAAAATATTACCTCACGCTGGAACTAGGTTTGAAGAGAAAACGTGGGGGTACTTGGTCATCATATCTGTCTGTACTTCATAAGTAGCTCCCTCAATTGACTAATTTCTTCATAGAGCCTTTACAAAAGTGACTTCTTTATTCCCCAGACTATGAATCTAATGATCAAGGATCTCAACTAGGACTTCTTTATAGGAGAGGCTATTTTCCATGCGAATCTTTGCTAAAGGGACTACTGATGTTGGGTCACTAATTCATTATTTCTATAAAGAGACATGGAAGACTGGATGCTAACTATGCAGGCAATCCCAACCATAGGCTACCTTACCATATCGACTCAAAATCTTGTAAGGACCTATATAATGGGGATTGAGCTTCCCCTTTTTACCAAATCTCTTCACCCTTTTCTTGGGTGGAATATTTAAATAGACCAAATCACCTACATAAAACTCAAAAGCCTTTTTTCTCAAATCTACATATGATTTCTGACATTTGGGCATTTTTAGCCTTTGCCTAATCAGCTAAACCTTTCAATTGCCTCATGCATTAAATCTGGCCCTATTAAAGTAGATTCACCAACCTTAAACCAACAAATAGGAGACCTACACATCCTACCATAAAGATCCTTAAACGAGGCCATCTAAATACTAGAGTGGTAACTGTTGTTGTAAGCAAACTCAATCAAAGGCAAGTGATCATCCCAACTACCCTTCAAATCAATCACACACGCCCTCAAAATATACACTAAGGCTTGAATAATCCTTTCTGCCTGACCATTTTTCTGCAGGTGAAAATATGTATTGAGATGAACTTAGGTACCAAGACCCTTCTGGAAAGCCTTCCAAAATTGAGAGGTAAACTAGGTACCTCTGTTTGAGATAATGGTCAAAGGGAACCCATGCAATTTCACCAACACACTGAGATAAAGTCTAGCTTATTCTTTGATTGAATCTGAAGTATTTACTAGCAAGAAATATGCTAACTTAGTCATTTGGTCCACAACAACCCAAATTGAATCATGTTGATGAAGAGTACGAGACAACCTTGTGATGAAGTCCATATTCACTATTTCCCACTTCCAAGTGGGAATACTGAACTCTTGAAGTGTAACACTAGGCCTCTGGTGCTCAACCTTAACCTGTTGGCAATTTGGACACTTATCCATAAATTCTTCGATATCCTTCTTCATTCTATAACACCAATAGACTTCCTACAAGTCACTATACATCTTAGAGACTCCTAGGTGATTAAAATATCAATAACCATGAGGTTCTGCTAACATTCACTAACTCAAACCATGTAGATTCGAGACTCATAATCTTCCTTGACTGCAAAAAACACTATGTCCCCCTCGAGAGAAAACCTCAACCTCTTTATTTTGAACTTCCTTCTTCAATTTAAGGAAAAATAGGATTTGTATCTTACTTTTCCTTTACTTTGGAAACCAAAGAAGATTTTGAAACATTTTGAACCCAAACACTACCTTCATTCGAATCAACCGTACGAACTCCTAACCTAGCAAGCTGATAAACCTTACGAACTAAATCTTTCTTATCATCCTCAATGTGAGAAAAACTTTCCATAGATAATCTACTAAGGGCGTCAGCCATGACATTGACCTTATTAGAGTTATACAAAATGCTCATATCATAATCCTTCAACAACTCTAGCCACCTTTTCTGATAAAGATTTATATATTTCTAGATGGAAACATACTTAAGGCTCTTATAATCAGTGAACATATCAACATAAACCCCATAGAGATAATTCCTCCAAATATTTAAGGAAAAGACAACTGCTGCCAGCTTAAGATCATAAGTCGGGTAGTTCTTATCATGAGGTTTGAGCTGTCTAAAGGCATATGATATAAAATTGCCCCTCTGCATCAACACATAACCAAGTCCAACTCTAGAAGCATTATAATATACCATAAAACTATCTGAACCATATGGTAGTGTCAAAATTGGGATAGAGTGTAATGATCCTTCCAATCATTATTCATATTTCTACTTATATTTGATATTTAAGTTTATCCAGACCTGCCCTAAGTCATTTATGACTTTTTGGAACCAATGGTTTGGTTATTGGATAGTTTGTTTGTTTTTTAGAGTCAATTCCTTATTTTGAAGTATTCGCCAATTCCAAATGGCCAACGAGCGAAAACTTTAGTAAAATAATCTCAAATACTAATTTTGACTTTGCAAGCAAATCTTAAATATTGATTTTACGATAGGTAGACCTGTAGTTTGGGTCCCAATGCATCTGAGCTCATTTCGATCTATTGGTCAAAAGTTGTAAAATCGATAAGTATGGGTGTGGGACCGAAAAATGGTATAAATGACCTTTAATGGAAAATATGACTTCACTAATGTACCAAAAATGTCGAATTTAGTGGAGTTACATAGTTCTTTTGTGAATAACAGAGTTCGAATTAGTTTTGGCATTCAAAAACAAGTTTTGACTTTACTAGAGCTGGTACATGGCGATCGTGATAAGGCCTATAACTATTGTTCTAATGTGGTAGTGACCCCTAGATTGTGATCTCGGCGTCCCCATACCTGGTATGGGTATATAAGGACCCTTAGGGTGGCATTTTGGAATTTTTAACTCATTTTTGGGATCTCGAAACACTAAATGAGTGTAATAACTCAAAATTGAGTCTTGTGGGTATCTTGGAAGATTTTTTAACTACTATTATCATGATTATCATCCGAATTAAGGTAAGATTTCATCACTTTTTAGATGAAATTCTTGGTTCTTGACTCAAAACTCCAAATTCACTTAGGATTTGATTTTAGCCCAAAGATTTCTTGGTTTTCACCCATTTTGAGGGTTTTGATTCCTTGTTCTTGTATGAATGTTGGATTGACCTCACAAAGGTATTTTCCATAAGTGGGACCCACATGGAGTTTTTGCTATCGCTTTTGAACCCAAATCACAATAGTGCAATATGGGTATTGTTAGACTCATATTGATGAGTAGATTATGATTTTGATAGTGTGATGGAATTTTGGGGATTGTGAAGTAAAGATGGGCACTTGGAAAATAATTTGAGGTTTCGTGGTTCGGCCTTTAGGTAGGATTTTACCTACTCTTCTTCGAAGATGACGCGGGATACATATGACATGTGAATATGAATATTAGGCTTGATTATGAGTAGAATAAATTAGACTTGTTTATTGATGTTTGGAGATTAGATGAGGGTTTTGGACCCATAAGGTGGTATGTTTATGACCCATTTAGAATCCTATTGCCTTCTCCCTAGATTAAACTAGTTTGTAGTATGGAAATGTTATGATGCTAAGTTTGGGACGCGGTTCAAGAATTGGAATCATGGTTAGTATGATTGAACTTAGTTAGGCTAGTCTAGTGATCTTGAAACCATTCTTTGCGGTAGAATTGTAATACCCGTATTTCCCTAGCATAATTTAAGTCCCAATACATGAGTATTTATATATAAAAATATTTCTAAGTACCTATTATTTTTCAGTTTAGAGCCTTCCATTGCGTAGAAAATCCAACTTTCTTTCCAACGATATAAAATTTGCCCAAATCCGATAACCGGGTAAGAAGTTATGGAGAATTTAAGTTTTAGTCGTAAAACACCATCATTTCGTCACTAGCGCGTTGCAGAGCCAGTCTAAATGAAAATTTTTAATTTTCAATAAGGGAACGCGATATTGGTGTATCGTGCCAAGGACCCAGTTCACATTTGGTAATTTCCAATGAGCCTTCGTGATAATGGCGCTTCGCGGAGGTGGATACAATGGCACTCCAAAGGCTTAGAGCGATAGATCTGCATCGCGCCAATGTACAAAATGAGGATTGTCGATTTCCAATGGCCTAGCGTGATTGCACCACGTTGCTCCAGAGCCAGAAATTGGGATCATCAGTTTCCAGCCCGAGTTTTTAAATTCATTTAGGGGTGTTTAGGTCTTTTTCCACGACTCTAATCAACCTACAACACGGGATTTAACCCCTAAGTGACCTAAATAATCATCATTTATTTAATTCCTCTCAAAATTAAAGATCCCCTTCTCAAGAATAAGAAACTATAGCTCTCAAATTCAAGGCCAAATCTCAAGAACTCTCCACCAATCCTCTCAAATTCTCTAACCCAGGTATGTTAAATGTTCATTCATAGGTTTCTTTCACCCATTGTGTCCAAGCATCTGATTTTAATTACAAATTTATAATCTTTCCAAGTTACTTTGTTTTTAAATTAAGTTTTCAACCATGAATCTCCATGAACTATGATTCTACACCATGTATGGATGAAATTGTTGTTGTTATTCAAATCCGCATGTTTTAATGTTATCATTCATTGAGTTAAATCATGATTTAGTTCTATTCATATTGAATTCATACTATTACTACAAATTCCATAACAGTCCCATGATTTGATTAAGCTGTGAACTACAAGTGTTTGATAAAATGCCTACAAGAATGAGTATTTGATAAAGGTTTTTCATGATAAGTCCTCTAAGTTTAATATTGTATTACTAAGTTTGCTTTTGAGTGCTGGGGGTATTAAATACTCAAAAATAATAGCAATTTACTTAGTCTCATCTTAGTATCTTTAGAATAACTTTAGAATACATCATAAGTATTACTAGATCAGTCAGTTAAGCTCAAAAATAATCAGTAACTCAGTGTCATTTATATGGGAGTAGGATTTAGCACCGAGTGAGTGTAGGGATGGCGGCTTCCTATCATATAGGCAGAGTTATTAGTAGCAGTCCTTATACTTCAGAACTACATAGCTAGCATAGGATATGAGAAGTCACCCGCCAGTTCAAGCTTAACTATCTCGTAGGGGTCACCCGTCAGATTAGGCTTCGCACTCTTCTACCTTTGGGACAATGCAATATGCCAGACTAGTGGATCCACATAGTCAGCGTTAGTACTTGTGGCATAGTATTAACACCCTTCCAACTGGGTTACAGGTTGGACCCCGATTATCTCAGATTGGGGCATGTCGGTTAGATGATAGCTTCTACAGTCTCAGTCCAATAATCAGACCAATAGTTCAGTCTTAGTGTTGTTTGACCAAGGCATACAAATATCAGTTATTTCAGCGTTTCAGTTTGCATACTTTTATTCAGTTCATGTTATATGCTTGGTCATGCATCCCCTGTATCTAAAAATTTCACGTACCTTCAGTATTTATAGACTTTCATACATACACAATATTTACAGATCTTACATACGCATACACAGTATTTACAAATCTCACATACTTTCAGCATCTATATATTTCATGCTTTCTATTCAGTACTCCATGTGTTACATGTATATTTAGACATTTGTTATTCCTATTCATGAAACCATGCATGTCAGCCTACCTCATTTAGCATACTAGTACATTCAAAGTACTGATCACATACCTTTCTTTTGCGCTATGATGTATCATATCATAGGTTCTGACGCTCAGTTCCTGGATCGTGCTTAGACTTCTCAGACTCTCAGTAGTAGCAGCAGTGAGTCCTCATATTTTGTGGACAAATCATTTTTCTTTATGTCTCTACTTCAGTAATTAGTGGAGTTAGTTGGGGTCTGGCCCATAAACTACCAAGTAGTCAGTTTAGAGGCTTTTCAGACACTACAGTTAGTCATTCAGTATTTGGATTTCAATTGTCATATCAGTTAGTTATTTAGTTTTATTAGTATTTTATCATATTTAGATAGTTTATTTCCAGTTTGATGATTTACTTTTGATCTTAGATATTAAAACCTTATGGATTATCAATTATTCTTCTGCATTTATGATTATGATATTCAGTGCTCTCAATAGGTACTAGCTCATGGGTTTGCTTGTGGTTCCTCAGGATTGTAAGCACTGTATATCGCCCAGGGTTTACTCTCGGGGCGTTACACACTTGGCATCAAAGCCTAAGTTTTTAAAGTAGATTCTTGTGCATGGGTGTGTAGCGCGCCACACTTATGGCCAAGTTAAATTGAAGTTCAGAATTAATGACAACAAAATCATAGTGAAAATATGAACAAGAACATTAGATCCTCCGCCCGTCCAGGTAGATCCTCTCAATGAGAAAATATCTCACGCAGAATTCAGAGCTACGTTCACCACTCTAGCAAACTTTGTAGCAGTTCAAAATGAACGGCCACCTACTTTTCCAGCCAACCTAGTGGCTAATACTTCTATAACAAAAATTTGGGACTTTACCCAGATGAATCCTCTTTCCTTCATGGGATCCAAGTCTGAAGAGGATCCACAAGAATTCTTAGATATGGTGAAGAAGATAATGGATATTATGGGGGTAATATTTAGTGAGAGTGCTGAGTTTGCTGCATATCAGTTGCAGGATGTAGCCCATACTTGGTTTATGCAGTGAAAGGTTGATAGTGGTGTTGATACAGGGTCTTTAGAATGGGAAAAGTTTGCCATAACTTTCTTAGATAGATTCTTCCCATTGGAGTTAAGGGAGACCAAGGTGTTAGTATTTATTAACTTGAGGCAGGGCAGCATGAGCGTGAAGGAGTACTCCCTCAAGTTTACTCAATTAACTAGATATGCTCCTTATGTAGTGGCTGACAGCAAATCTAAGACAAGGAAGTTTGTGTCTCGGGTATCTGACAGTGTGGCCAAGGAGTGCAGGATCGCAATGCTGATTAGGGAGATGGATTTGTCTAGGCTGATGGTCCAAGCTCAATAGATAAAGGAGCAAAATATTAAGGAGAGAATGAGAGGAAAAAAGAGAGCTAGGATGGGTAGTTTTAATTTCAGCTAGCCAAGGTCAGAAGGTGGTAACCGCCCTTAATTTTATCAAAGGTCTTTATCCCCAACACAATCTTCAGGCAGTGCCCAGTACGCAAATTCAAAAATGATAATAGGGATAGAGCACCGAGCTCTAAGTTTTAAGGCAGTGTTAACAGTGCTCGTACAAATCTTCTATGTCAGAAATATGTCAGACACCATCAGGGAGAGTGTAGAGTGGGCTGTGATATGTGCTTCGAGTGAGGAAATCCAAGCCATTTAGTGCTACCAGTGGTCAGGGTCCGAACAGATTATATGCTATTTAGTCCCGCCAATATCAGGAAAATTCTCCTAACGTAGTTACTGCTACGTTATAGGTCTTTCACTTACATGTTTATGCTTTACTATAACCTGAAGCTTCTATTTCTTTTGTAACTCCATATATAGACGTCAACTTCGGAGTCAGTCCCGAAACTCTCGCAGAGCCCTTTTCAGTGTCTACCCTAGTCGGTGTTTTCATTGTAGCCAGGCAAGTATACAGGAACTATCCGGTCACAATATCTCAGAAAGTTACCTCAGTTGATCTTATGGAGTTAGAGATGACGAATTTTGATGTCATTCTCATCATGGATTGTCTCCACTCATGCTATGCCTCAGTTGATTGTAGAAACAGAATAGTTTATTTTCAGTTCCCAAATGAACCATTCCTTGAATAGAGGGGTAGTACTACAGCTCTTAGGGGTCAAATTATTTCATACCTTAGAGGGATAAAGATGATATCCAAAGGGTGTATTTACTGATGCATTCCCTAAAGATCTTCTCAGAGTTCCTCCCGAAAGGGAAATTGACTTTGGAATAGACCTTCTCCTAGACACTCAGCCCATATCTATTCTGTCATACAGAATAGCTTCAGCTGAACTCAAGGATTTAAAAGAACAGTTGAAAGATCTCCTAGATAAGGGGTTCATCATTCCCAATGTCTCTCCGTGGGGCGCACAAATTCTATTCATGCATAAGAAATACGGTTCTCTCAGAATGTACATAGACTACCGTCAATTAAAGAAAGTCACCATCAAGAATAAATATCCATTTCCTAGAATCGATGACTTATTTGACCAACTTCAGGGTTCTAGCTACTTTTCCAAGATAGACCTCAGATTCGGCTATCATCAGGTCAAATTCAGAGAATGTGACATTCCAAAAATAGCTTTCTGAACTCGGTATGGTCACTTTGAATTTCTAGTTATGTCCTTTGGTCTTACAAATGCCCCAGCAACCCTCATGAACTTTATGAACCGAGTGTTCAAGAGGTACTTGGAATTGTTCATCATAGCCTTTATTGATGACATTCTTGTTTACTCTCGTAGTGAAAATGATCACGCAGACCACCTCAGAATAGTAATTCAGACTCTCAGAACTCATTAATTGTTCACAAAATTTAGTAAGTACAAATTTTGGCTAAGGTCTATAGCATTCCTTGGCTATATTATTTTCGATGATGGCATTAGAGTTAATCCTCAGAAGACCGAAGCGGTGAGGAACTAGCCCAGACCCATTTCTCCCTCAGACATCTGGTGTTTCTTAGATTTGGATGGCTATTACCATTGGTTTGTTGAAGGGTTTTCATCTATTGTATCCCCCATGTCCAGATTCACCCAGAAGAAAGTTAAGTTTCAGTGGTCAGATTCCTGCGAGAAGAGTTTTCAGGAGTTGAAGACTCGACTCACCTCAGCCCCTGATAGCCTAAAGGCTATGAAATCATGAAATGGACTCACAAGATGCAAATTACAGCAACCAAATAAAGAGAAAACAACACATAGAATGGAGATGAAGAAGAAGAATGCTTGAAATTAAAGGATATATAGAAAGACCCTTACTCCTATTCAATGATTAGCACTAGAATATGTTTCAAAATATTCAACACACCTTACAAATAAGAGTTCAAACCTTCCTCTTAGGTGACCCAAAGGAAACACTCTTCCTCAAGTACACCTTTCTTGCCAAATTATCCAAAACAAGTGAAACCCTAACTTCAAATGTTCTTGGACCAATTTTCAGATTCTAAGAGCTAAAACTAGAGACTAAAGCTAAAATATAAGAGTAATATCAAATGTCATCAAAGTCTAATGAAAAGAGAAGTAAAATGGTCTATTTATACTATTACATGCCAAATGACAAAAATGCCCTTAATGAGGGCTTAGAAATGGGCGCCTATGGAGTGTATATTTGGAGTGTAAAATGTCTTCATTGTCCTTCACTTGAGGCACCTATGAAGTGTATAAGTTCCCCTCCTTCCTTCTCTTGACCAAGTCTTCAAAATACCCCAAAAGTCTTCAATTGCTTGCCAATTCTGAAGCCTTAACCCTTAGACAATACCTTGTGCTCGTGATGCTCATTGTGCTTGTATCATTCTCTCCATCTTGAAGGAATTTGTCCTCAAATTCAGATCTTGAAAAACCCCAAGAGAGAGAAAAACAAATACAAAATCCTCTTGGTAGGAGGGTTAGTATTAGTACCACACTTATATCATCAACCCATGGTTGCTCACAATTGACATACATCCACATATCCTTGGTTTTTGACATAAAAATCTTGGCATAAAGTATACCAAAGACATGAATAGCATCAATATAAAAAATAAGTGAGTACGACCAGCAACTATAATCTTCACATCTCAAGAATATTCCGGGGTCAAAGAGAGATAGTAAGTAAGGGACTAGGCCATGGATAAGCATCGCTTTCACTAAATTATCATACCAAGGGGGTACATATTTGAAATACAAACAACAGTCCCTTATTTTGTCCATGAAACAATTAGTATGTGCATCATAAACATCAAGGGAAAACAATCACAAGACAAAACAATCCCTTCCCCGCCCCACTAGTACACCGGGATCAAATGGGTGAAGTGGCCAAGGAAATAAACCGAAACTACTCATTCCATCTACTAGGGTATCACACTCACCCCAAGTATTTGTTCTTACGGGAAGACTAGAACACAAGGATAAGGACTTATGACCTAGTAGGCCTCCCTTAGAAACATACACTTCATCATCCACAATCTCTCCATACACATGATCACCATTACAAGAATTAGCATCAACTTGAATATATTTAATCTCATTACTCACATAATCAAGTAGTGAACCACCCTTAAAAACAAATTGAGCATTACACACAATAATAGTACTACCAATGAAAGATTCATGCTTCTCTATACTAGGAAAACCTGAAATCACATCACCTTGGCTACTAATAGCCACATCACAACATTTTAGACTTGAGTGAGTGTAGAGGGTACCAATTTTACCTTGGGTTGTACTATGGCAG
The DNA here is from genome assembly GCA_030864215.1 of Capsicum pubescens. Lineage (NCBI taxonomy): Eukaryota > Viridiplantae > Streptophyta > Magnoliopsida > Solanales > Solanaceae > Capsicum > Capsicum pubescens. The sequence goes on along the minus strand of CM061541.1, from coordinate 107,007,589 downwards.
CCCACTTGCCTTGAACTTTCGGCCAAGAGTGCACTTGTAAAACCAACATGTTTGGGAGGGACTTTTTTTGGATTCTCCCTTGAAATTATATCTTCTTGTACCTGCACATATGATGAATCAATGCTAGGCAAAATGCTAGCATTTGTGTTAGTGATTATCAAGGATTGTTTGTGGACAAGATCCATAATCAAGCATTTTTTTTCCTTTCCAACTTCACTACCCATGGTTTTCTTTTCCCTTTACTTCTTTTCTTCACACTCTTCTAGCATATTAACATCAAGTTTCTCTCCTTCTTGAGGCTTGGCCTCATTCTCTTCGGATTCTAACTTGTAGAGGGGAGGCATTGGATTTTGTAAAGTGTAGGATTTTAGGACTTGAGTTGTTTGGACTTGTGAAGGGTAAGGCCTTTGGTCAAGTGAGTTTAGAACTTGGTACTTCAGATTTTGAGGTATCATTTGAGTACCAAGTCCCTTTTGTTGGACTTGGTTCAATTGTGGAGGGTTTGGTGGACATAGTCTATCACATAGTCTATCAACTCCAACTTTCATTCGATCCACACCACCCTTCAAGGATGTAATTTCACTCCTCAAGGCATCATGATTATCTTCCATTTTCCTTCTCAAAGTATCATTACTTTCTTCCATTTTTCGACCCAAGGCATCAATCCGAGCCATCAAGGCTCCAATAGCATCATTTCCCAAAGGTTGGGAAGTAGTACCTTTGGATTCCATGGAAAATGTATCTAAAAAGTGCAAAAAACAGAAAGCAAACAACCTACAAAATGAGCAACAAGTTAGTTTAAAAAGCCTTACTTCACTCAAACTCAATCTCACCTCACACTTGGCTTCACAAGTGTTGAAGAATCGGAAGTACTTGGCAAATTACTTAAGAAGTGAGAAGCTTTGGATCGGAATTGATCTTTGTTTGAAATAACTCAAATAAAGTGATGCACGCACTTAAACCAACAAAATACTATGACTTAAAAATGAGAAAAGCACACAAAAAAAACTGAAGACACGAAATAAACCAACTCTAAGCTAATTACCAACCTAGTAGGTACGTAATAGCTTGCTAATTAGTGATAGAATTAGCTTAAATGAAACTATAATAAAAAAAATTAGAAACTAGAAAATCTAACTTTAGAGTCGAATTTTGGTTGAGCACAAGTGATGATGTGTCACTATGTGGTTGGTTGTCACTTTTTGAAATTCCAATTTTTTTTCCAACTTGTTTCGGCCAAACACCTCTTAGGAAGGAAGAGAATTTGATTTTGGAGGAAAAATATCAAGTTTGAAGCCTTTTCAAGCTTCAAAATGGATGAGAAATGAATTGGTCCCCCCCTTTGTACTTGCAATTGTACTTTGTTGTCCCCTTGTCCCCTTCTCCTTTATGGATGAATGGAATATTCTTTGAATATGCTTTTGGACAAACAACCTTTTCACTCTCTTTCTTACCTTTTTATATCAAACAAGAACCTTGAATACTCTTCTTCACTAAGTTATGAAGATCATGGATGAACAAGATGAATATTTAAGCGTTGACCAAGTTTGACCACCTAGCAAATGAACTCCAAATATGATTTTTTTTAAAGATCTAGGTTCGTTATGCCAAAACAACCTCAACCAACTAAAAGTCAGCTACAAATCAAGTCACCAACACAATCCAATAAACGTCACCCTCTCCAAAAGCTTCAAACAAGCCACAACAATGGTTGATCTAGCTTAAAAACAACCAAACTTCACTCTAAAAGTAGATCTAGACTCCCTAGGTGTTAGAGAATAAGAATCTAACGCAAGAAACCTTCAAAACAAAGTAAAAAATTGTATAGCTAAGACATAAATTCGGATCTAACACAAGACAACACTAGACACCATTTTTTTTTGTATTTTCTGATTTTTTTTACTCTTTTTTGGTGAGATTTTCTATATAAGAACACTAAAACCAAGATTTAGGGGTGTTGGAACAACCCTAACCAAGGCTTTGATACCAAATGATAACCTAAAGGCTATGAAACTCACGAAATGTATTCACAAGATGCAAATTTCAGCAACTAAATAAAGAGAAAACAACACATAGAATGGAGATGAAGAAGAAGAATGCTTGAAATTGAACGATAGATAGAAAGACCCTTACTCCTATTCAATGATTAGCACTAGAAGATGTTTCAAAATCTTCAACACACCTCATAAATAAGAGTTCAAACCTTCCTCTTAGGTGACCCAAAGGAAACACTCTTCCTCAAGTACACCTTTCTTGCCAAATTATCCAAAACAAGTGAAACCCTAACTTCAAATGTTCTTGAACCAATTTTCAGATTCTAAGAGCTAAAATTAGAGAATAAATCTACAATATAAGAGTAATATCAAATGTCATCAAAGTATAATGAAAAGAGAAGTAAAATGGTCTATTTATACTATTACATGCCAAATGACAAAAATACCCTTAATGAGGGCATAGAAATAGGCGCCTATGGAGTGTATATTTGGAGTGTAAAATATTTTCATTGTCCTTCACTTGAGGATCCTATGAAGTGTATAAGTTTCCCTCCTTCCTTATCTTGGCCAAGGCTTCAAAATACTCCAAAAGTCTTCAATTGCTTGCCAATTCCGAAGCCTTAACCCTTAGAAAATACCTTGTGCTCTTGATGCTCATTGTGATTGTATCAACCCCAGTTTTTTCCTTTCCAGATGGTTCAGATAGGTTTATTGTGTACTGTGATGCATCCAGAGTAGGTTTGGGTTGTGTCCTTATGTACAGAGAAAAGGTCATAGCCTATGCCTCTAGACGCTTAAGCCCCATGAGAAAAATTATCCGACTCATGATTTCGAGCTAGCAGTTGTAGTGTTTGCCTTAAAAATTTAGAGACATTACTTGTATGGGGTGCATGTTGATATGTTCATAAATTACAACAGTTTACAGTATGTGTTCTCTTAGAAAGATTTAAATTTGCGTCAGAGGAGGTAGTTAGAGTTATTAAAAGATTATGACATAAGTGTTTTGTATTATTTGAACAAGGCTAATGTAGTAGCTGATGATCTCAGTAGAGTGTCTATGGGTAGTATTGCTCATGTTGAGGATGGGAAGAAGAAGTTAGCTCAGGAAGTCCATCAGCTTGCCCGACTAGGTGTCCTCTTAGTCAATTCAGCAGAAGGTAGTGTATGGGTGAAGAGTAGCTTCAAATCATCTCTGGTTTATGAGGTGAAGGAAAAATAGGAGAGAGATCCCAATCTAGTTGAGTTGAAAAAATAGTCAAAGATCAGAAAGTAAAGGTTTTCTCCCAAGGGGGAGATGGTGTGCTGCATTGTCAGGGTTGGCTATATGTACCTGGTGTAGATGAATTAAGGCAATGGATTCTTGCAAAAGCGCATAGTGCGCAATACTCGATTTATCCAGGGGCCACTAAGATGTATCGCGATCTATGGGAGATCTTTTGGTGGAGTGGAATGAAGAGTGATATTGCAGAGTTTATAGCTAAGTACTCTACATGTCAGCAGTTAAAGATTGATCATTAGAAGCCTAGTGGGTCCATGCAGGAGTTCAACATTCCCACATGGAATTATGTAAATATACTCTACTTTCTTCTCTTTTCATATCTATTTACTTTGTATCTCGTGGGGCTTGTCATTTACTTTATCCCTCGTGGGTCTTACACTTAACTTTAGCCCTTGTGGGGCTTGCTCTCTATTATGTGACATTGGTTTGTACATTATGATGATGATATTTTTACTCCGCAAGGCCAAAGAATATTGTGATGATGATGTTGATACCCAGCAAGGCCGGAGGATATTATGATGATGTGATGATACCCAACAAGAAAAGATGATATATTGATAATGATATTGATACCCAACAAGGATAAAGGATGTTGTGATGATTATATACTCAGCAACACCAAAGGTCGATTATGAGAATGATTATGGTATTGTGGATTCTATTGCATTCATTCTTGTATGCGCATTACTTATTATTAGTATGCACCTATGTCTATCAGTCGGTATAGGACGGTGGCATAGATATGGGTGATGACTATGCCTTGTGTTTTTGTATGTTGATTGAACTTTTCGAGCCTAGGGCGATGGAGGTATGCATAGGCTCGGCTAGGTATTTAGTTATTCGGAATAAATGGTTACTCGCGCTGTTATTGATATAGTTTTTATCATTGTTATAATCATTATTATGGCTAGTTTATGACAAATTGGTCAATGATTCAGTATCAAGATTTGGGATATGTTTTTGTCCTCTTATATCTTACGATTGCATTATTATGCATGTTTGTCTCATGTTTAGACATATGGATTAGAAACCCTGAGTGTGATAGTACTAGATCCTGATAGGATTATAATGAGGCCTTAAAAGTGAAGACATGATGATTTAGGTTATTCTTTGAGGTGACCTCATATTTATGTATGTAAATATATATATAGCTATATGTAGCTATGGTACTACCGTATATCCTTTCCTTTATTTGTTCATATTCTACATTCATTCCTCGGCCATGTATATTGTTATATATTCTTCTTCTTTAGCCCTTTATTTATGTATTAGCCTGGAATATACCGTATAGTGTTGAGATTCATGAATATGGCTGGAATAAGATAGTGCACCTTTATTACTTACTTAGCCTTATTATGTTAGACTCTTGGACATGAACAGGATAATTGTTCCTTTTTATATCATTGGCTCATTATATGATTTCTGGACTCTTGGGTGTAGTTTTCATTCTATTTATATGTTGTATATATCTTCTTTATCTTTGGATCTTAGTTAGCAGTTGCCTATTGAGTACCATTTATTTGGTACTCATACTACACTTCTACAGCCTGCAGATAATAGTATGGGTTATCGTTGTAGATGTGTGTGTCGTGCATAGCAACCATTGTTTAAAGACTCAGAGTGAGATTCTAACTTATCTCTCTCTTATTTTCTAGTCTAGTCTCTATTATTGTATTCAAAGATAAGTTGTATCAGCATAATTCCTTTGATATTTCACTTTTGTACTCTTATTATATTAGAAGCTCTTGTACTTATACCCCTAGGTTTTGGGACTTTATTTTGTTATTGATCTTTATTTCATTTCTTCCGCATTCTTTTCTTTATATTATTGAGTTTTAGCTTGCATATTGGTGGGTTGTAGTAGGTGCCATCATGACATGAGAAATTGGGTCGTGACACAGAGGTGAGTCGAGGCTTCAACTCCTGAAAACTCTTCTCGCAAGAATTGGACCACTAGAATTTGACTTTCTTCTGAGTCAGTCTGGTCATGGGAGAAACAATAGAGGAATATCCTTCAATAAAAAGCCTGTAGTAGCCGAATAAACCCAAGAACTCTTGATGTCTGATAGAGATATGGGTCTAGGATAGTTAGTTATGGCTTTAGTATTTTGAGGATCAACTAGAATACTTTTATAAAAAATGATATAATTAAGGAATGTTATTGATTTCAACCAAAATTCACACTTGCTGAACTTAGAGAATAATTGGTCATCTTTAAGAGTTTGTACTACAATCCTCAAGTGATTGGTCTTTAGATCCAGCTCATCCCAATAATTCGCCAATCCACCATGAGATGATATAACCCCTTTGTACTTCAGAAATACCTGATCCAAAGATAAAAAAAAATCAAATTTTCTGCTAGATCCCGTATTTCCCTAGGATTGTAGTTCAATTGGTCAGAGAACTGCCCTGTCAAGGCGGAAGTTGTGGGTTCGAGCCCCGTCAGTCCCAACAGATCCAATAAATATATCAATAAATCTCTCTTTTTTTAAGAAAGGGATGGGGGGGGCAGAATTCCATTGTCAAAGCAAAGGGGAAATCCTTATTTCTTTTCTTTCCTTTGGGTAGGAAAAAGACATATGCGGTTGGATTAGTACAATTATTTGTAGCATTATAGTCAGTATTCAAAGAAATACTAGCTTTTTCGATTGACCCCGATGCATGTAATGGAATCGGGTACTATACCTTTTTGAGGCGCGCATACACAAAGGGAATTCTTTTCTTGTCCAATACAAAATTAAATATAATAAAATACTTTCCAGAAAAAACAAAAAAAAACAATTTATTTTTCTGGCTATGGATTTATGGAACCTCACTTACTAGTTTGAAGTTGAAAAATAGATTTCATGCAAATTGCACACTGAGCTTTTGGTATAGGTGTCCCAGGGCTAATAATCTACAAAGAAAGGAGGGGGAAGGACAAATCAACCAAAGATCATACTCCTCTTAGAAAGAGGAATGAATCATTTTTCCGATTTTTCATTTTGTTTTAAGGCCCCATCGACGAAAGAACAAATTGAAAAATAGTAAATTTGATGAATATTCATTTTATACGGTCACATCTTTATCACACTTCTTTGTCTTCCAAGTCAAAAATAGTTTAGTTCTAAACTCCTTTCTTTTTCCATTTAGCTTTTATTTTTTGTTTGGGTTTGTAACTATATGACCACTGGAAGTGGAAGAGCTGTTTGATGAGACTTCATCAGATGATTGTACAAGAAGGAACTAGATAGATTAGAGAGAGAAAAAGAACAGATGATAAAAAATGATAAATAAAGGAATTTTGGTTGGATTGGGTCAGTAATCCAAGTTTGGGGTGGTATGGATAAAAGAACTTCCTATGTTATATTATTCAATTCTCAACGACGAATTGATTTGATAGTTCATATATTGTTATTCATGATATTGATCCGATTCAAGATCATCAAAAGGTAATATTTATTCATTGAATTTACAGGCCAAAGATTTATCATCTCTATGGGATTAAATCCCGAGTTATGCGAAGTAAAAAACCGATGAGATTATGGAAGTAAATATTCTTGTATTTATTGCTACTGCACTATTTATTCTAGTTCCTACCACTTTTCTACTTATCATTTACATAAAAACAGTTAGTCAAAATGATTAATTATTAACTAATTTGAATGAAACTTGACTTCTGAGTTCTTTGCCAAAATTGCTGAAATAAAATGAAAAAGATTCCAATTTCATGTCTTAAATAAAATGAGTGGACTAGAATCGGCAGTATTCTAATAGATAGATAGTATGGTAGAAAGATTCATCTATTTCTTTCTACCATACTATTTTTTAGTTAGATTATCGCTGCTCCCTAGACTAAAACAAAGATAGAGGCTGCATTTGATATGGATCTATAAATCATTCCACAATATTATCTTGATATATGTGGATATCAATTCCATATATGGGAGTGACATAGTATCCAATTTTATTTTCTATATCTATTTGTTCTAATCAATCTGAATTACTCTTATGTCTTATAGTTTGAATTACTATATTTTTTATTTCCAATATGAGTCTCGGTATCTATTGAAAGAATCAAATCAATGAAGGAAAAGCGATAGATATAGGCATATTCAAGTAGTAATCTTTTTTTTTAACATTCCCAATAAGTAATTGAGTAAACCATTGACAGTAGTTCCATGGGCATCGAAAAGGAAGAGTAAACCTCACTGATTTTTAACGCCTGAACCATGATATGAAGTAAGTCAATAAAGTATAAATCCAATTGTAAAAATTCGAAAGCGGTAAATGTGCAATATGTGACCCACCTGACAACCTTATTCTGTATAGTATCTCGTTAGACCATTATGTTTATATCCCTTCTTTCTCATACAAAGTTCGTATACACTTAACAAAAAACTTCTTCTTTGAACAGTAAAGAAAGAAACAAATAAAAAAAAGGGTCCGGTCCTCCTCAGTATCACGTAGTAAGAGGCCGTTGATTGGACTAGAAAATTTAGGAAGAATTAGGTTCGAATAAATTTCCTGGGATCCTCTTTCTTTAGAACTAACAACGTGGGAATCATTGAAATAGCTCTTTGATAGAAGGAGGATGATTCCTACAATACATTACTCCAGTCAAGTCCAATGGAATTTCAAAATGAAGATATTTTTATTTTGTTCTAAACGTGTTGCAGAACGATCTAGAAAGCAATTGATATTGATACAATTTGCTTACTTAACTTAATTAGTAGGACCCCTAGAGTACACTCCTTCCCCACACTATGAGTGAAAGAGAAAAAGTAAAGACTACCATTAAAGCAGCCCAAGCAAGACTTACTAATATCCACATGAATTATGTCCCCTATCTCTATAAATATAAAGAAATTGTTCCATTATTCCTCACTAATAATAATGGAATCAATGGCGCAAAGTAAAAAACAACGAAGACTATTAATAAACCAATCCGATAAGTTCGCTCATTTTATAAGAAATTCCTATATGATTTCTAATCGGGAAAGATTAAACACAAGCAAAATTCGCAGTAACATCTCAAGGGAATGTTACTAATGGAACATGTAGGAATAATAGGTCCTATTCTTTTTTCGTTGATCCTCATTTCAATTGAATGGATGCTTGAGCACTTAGAGATTTTCATGAGTTCCTCGTATATAATAAAGTATCTTTCGCCCCCTTCTACCACTATTTATATTTCCTATCAGGCTCTCCAATCTAAACCAAGGTCTAGTTATAATACAATGGATTAATAATGTAAAAATTTTATTTGTATTAGAAAGTAATTGCGAAGTCTTGATAGCCACTCTAGCATTCGAATATTTCCTTGAAGCCTATCCTAAGCCTAAACATGCAATGCAAGAATATTTAAAAAATTTTAGAAAAAAACCCTAGACCAGATGTTTAGAATCAAACAAGTATTAACAGTCTGCCTTCTCTGCTTCTGCTGGGGAATCATTTGGTGGGTTATATCAATAGAAGAAAAGAAAATATTTATAGTCTTTTGTAGATCAGTCGACACCCGGATTTGAACTGGGAAAAAAGAATTTACAGTTCTCTGCCTTACCACTCGGCCATGTCACCATAATGCTACAAATACAAAATAGATGAAAACTTTACCAAATTATATAACTGCTTTTATCGTACTTGCACCTTGAGTTCTGTTTTCCTTAATTTTTCCTAAAAGTTAAAGAAATCCTAATCCTTCTTCCCTTTTGATTGGGTTTGATTCATCCTTTCAATTTTGATTGAGTCTATCTCAAAATTCATAATGTTCAAAACTTTCTCTTACCTTTCTATTGAAATCTATTGAAAAATCAAATGTGGATTTTCAGTCGCAAAATCCAAAATTCAACTTTATGAAAATAGGAACCATTAACTATTGACTTAGAATGCATGAACGATTCTTGGATTTGAATCTCCAATTTTTGTTTTCCTAATGACATAAGAAAATACAACTTGATATATAACTAATCAGTGTGGATTTTTTCAATCAAAAAATCCTTCTCAATTATAAATTATAATTATTAATAATAATTATAACAACAATTATGAGTATATGTAAACCCCCCAAGAGAAATTGTTAGACGGATATATATTATTTATATATGTTTTCGATATAGAATTATCAGATATAAGAAAAGTATCATACTTCAATTTGAATTTTGAATTGAAATTTTGTTTTCATAGAGAACAACCTATGTTGCCCCGAATAGAACATAGAACAACAATAAAACAAGAAAATATAAGAAACATGGATATTACATATATCTCCATACGTGTTTAAGCCATACAAACCTTCTTTTCTTATACACTTCAAAATCGTATTCTACTCAAAAATTCGTAAACAAAATCTCTCTCTTCTCTGCGAATTATTTTTCTAATAACGAAATTCTTAACATAAAAGGGGGTTAAATGCCAAAAAACCGAATATAATTCTATATATTCTCTTTCTGATTTTTATGCCTTTATCTTAGCGAAAAGATCAAATGTCCAATCCATTTATTTTTTTGGTATTCAAGCAGGTTGGAATATGTATTATCATAATAGTGGTAGAAATGGAATCATTTTTGTTTTTATATTCTATACAAAATCCTATAAACTTAATTAATAAGTCTAAGTAGCAGAAGTATGTTTCTAGGGATGTTTTATCAATTTCTTTCCATTTGTATCTGTTGAAAATTTCAAAAAATTCCAATTCAATTTAAGTAGAAAATTATCTTTCTTCCTCCGTTCATACGTATTTCATACATTCCAGATATGTAGTCCGATAAAATTTTACGTGATTCGGTAAACAAAATTGAAATGCCACCATTGCTAGATCATTTATCTAATCTATCTAATTATATGAAGAATGAGCCAATAGTGGTAATTTTTGATAAATGGGAAATTAAAAATGCTTTGGGATGGAAATAAGGGAATATCTACAATATTTGGATTTAATCAAATACAATTTGAAGGATTTTGTAGGTTCATTGATCAAGGTTTGATGGAAGAACTTTATAAGTTTCCAAAAATTGAAGATACAGATCAAGAAATTGAATTTCAATTATTTGTGGAAACATATCAATTGGTCAAAACCTTGATAAAGGAAAGAGATGTTGTGTATGAATCACTCACATATTCTTCTGAATTATATTTATCCGCAGGATTAATTTGAAAAAAATAGTAGGGATATGCAAGAACAAATATTTTTTATCGAAAACATTCCTCTAATGAATTCCCTGGGAACCTCTATAGTCAATGGAATATATAGAATTGTGATCAATCAACTATTGCAAAGTACCGGTATTTATTACCAATCAGAATTGGACCATAACGGAATTTCGGTCTATACCGGCACCATAATATTAGATTGGGGAGGAAGATCAGAATAGAAATTGATAGAAAAGCAAGGGTATGGGCTTGTGTAAGTAGGAAACAAAAAATATCTATTCTAGTTCTATCATCAGCTATGGGTTTGAATCTAAGAAAAATTCTAGAGAATGTTTGCTATCCTGATTTTTTTTGTCTTTTCTGAGAAATAAGGAGAGAGAAAAAATTGGGTCAAAAGAAAATGCCATTTCGGAGTTTTATCAACAATTTGCTTGTGTAGGTAGCGATCCGGTGTTTTTTGAATCCTTATGTAAGGAATTACAAAATAAATTCTTTCAACAAAGATATGAATTAGGAAGGATTTTTTGATGAAATATGAACCGAAGAATGAACCTTGATATGCTCCAGAACAATACATTTTTGTTACCACGAGATATATTGCAGCCGCCGATCATTTGATTGGGTTGAAATTTGGAATGGGTGCACTTGATGATATGAATCATTTGAAAAATAATCGTATTCATTCTGTAGAAGATCTCTTACAAGATACATTCGGATTGGCACTAGTTCATTTAGAAAATATGGTTTGAGGACTATATGTGGAGCAATTCGGCATAAATTGATACCGGCACCTTAGAATTTGGTAATCTCAACTCCATTAACAACTACTTATGAATACTTTTTCAGTTTACACCCATTATCTCAAGTTTTGGATCGAACTAATCCATTAACACAAATAGTTCATGGGAGAAAATTAAGTTATTTGGTCCCTGGAGAACTGATAGGTCACAATGATAGTTTTCGGATACGAGATATCCATCCTACTCACTATGGACGTATTTTCCCAATTGACACATCTGAATAAATCAATGTTGAACTTATTGGATCCTTAGCAATTCATGTGAGGATTAGTCATTGGGGATCTCTAGAAAGCCCTTTTTATGAAATTTCTGAGAGGTCAACCGGGGTATGGTTGCTTTATTTATCACCAGGTAGAGATGAATTCTATATGGTAGCGGCAGGAAATTCTTTAGACATAAATCATGATATTCAGGAAGAACAAGTTGTTCCATCTCAATACCATCAAGAATTCTTGACTATTATATGGGAACAGGTTCATCTTCGAAGTATTTTTCCTTTTTAATATTTTTCTATTGGAGCTTCTCTCATTTCTTTTATCGAACATAATGATGCGAATCGAGCTTTAATGAGTTCTAATATGAAACATCAAGCAGTTCCTCTTTCTCGCTCCGAGAAATGCATTGTTGGAACTGGGTTAGAACGACAAGCAGCTCTAGATTCGGGGGATCTTTCTATAGCAAAACGCGAGGGAAGGGTCATTTATACAAATATTGACATGATTCTTTTAGCGGGTAATGGAGATATTCTAAGAATTTCATTAGTTATATATCAATGTTCCAATAAAAATACTTGTATGCATCAAAAAATCCAGGTTCCTCGAGGTAAATGAATTTAAAAGGGATAAATTTTAGCGGATGGTACTGCTACGGTTGGTGGAGAACTTGCTTTGGGGGAAAATATATTGGTAGCTTATATGCCGTGGGAGGGTTACAATTCTAAAGATGCAGTACTTATTAATGAGCGTTTGGTATATGAAGATATTTATACTTCTTTTTAGATATGGAAATATGAAATTCAGACTCATGTGACAAGTCAAGGCCCTTAAAAAGTAACTAACGAAATACCGCATTTAGAAGCCCATTTACTCCCCAATTTAGACAAAAAATGGAATTGTGATTCTGGGATCTTGGGTAGAGACGGGTGATATTTATCATGTAAATTAACACCCCAGGTCATGAAATAATCGTCGTATGCCCCGGAAGATAGATTGTTACGAGTTATACTTGGTATTCAGGTATCTACTTCAAAAGAAACTTGTCTAAAATTACCTATAGGTGGTAGGGGGTTATGGATGTGAGGTGGATCCAGAAAAGGGGTGGTTCTAGTTATAATACCGAAACGATTCATGTATATATTTCACAAAAACATGAAATCAAAGTAGGCGATAAAGTAGCCGGAAGATACGGAAATAAGGGTATCATTTCCATAATTTTGTCTAGACAAGATATGCCTTATTTACAAGATGGAAGATCTGTTGATATGGTCTTTAACCCATTAGGAGTACCTTCACGAATGAATGTAGGACAAATATTTGAATGTTCACTAGGGTTAGCAGGAAGTCTGCTAGACAGGCATTATAGAATAATACCTTTTGATGAGAGATATGAAAAAAAGCGTTGCAAAAACTAGTGTTTTCTTAATTATATGAAGCCAGTAAGAAAATATCAAATCCATGGGTATTTGAACCCGAATATCCAGGAAAAAGAAGAATATTTGATGGAAAGACGGGGAATCCTTTTGAACAACCCATTATAATAGGAAAGCCTTATATCTTGAAATTAATTTATCAAGTTGATGATAAAATCCATGGGCGTTCTAGTGGAAATTATACGCCTGTTACATAGCAACCCCTTAGAGGAAGAGCCAAACAGAGGGGACAGTGAGTAGGAGAAATGGAGGTTTAGGCTCTATAAGGGTTTGGGGTTGCTCATATTTTACAAGAGATGCTTACTTATAAATCAGATCATATTAGAGCTCGCCAGGAAGTACTTGGTACTACGATCATTGGGGGAACAATACCGAATCCCGAAGATATTCCAGAATCTTTTTGATTTCTCTTTCGAGAACTACGGTCTTTAGCTCTGGAGCTGAATCATTTCCTTGTATCTGAGAAAAACTTCCAGATTAATAGGAAAGAAGCTTAATCGGAATGAATAATAATTTTTCTTCTATGATCGATCAATATAAACATCAATAGCTCTGAATTGGATCAGTCTCTCCTCAACAAATAAGTGTTCGGGCCATAAAAATCCTGTCTAATGGAGAGATAGTTGGAGAGGTAACAAAACCCTATACTTTTCATTACAAAACTAATAAACCGGAAAAAGATGGATTATTTTGTGAAAGAATTTTTGGTCCTATAAAAAGAGGAATTTGTGCTTGTGGAAATTATCAAGTAATCAGAAATGAAAAAGAAAACTCAAAATTTTGTGAATAATGTGGAGTCGAATTTGTTCATTCTCAGATACGAAGGTATCAAATGGGCTATATCAAACTCGCATGCCCAGTAACCTATGTGTGGTATTTAAAATGTCTTCCTAGTTATATTGCAAATCTTTTAGATAAACCTCTTAATGAATTAGAAGGCCTAGTATACTGCGATGTGTGATTTGATCAAAATTATGATTTTACAGACTCGAAAGGAAAAACTGTCATCCCAGTCAATCCAATTGGGATGCCCTGGACCTGACATGTCACATGAAAAGAGTAACATGAAGCTCAGAATTGGGGTGTAGTCAATACTCCCAAATAAAAGGGGATTTGATCTATGGTCGATTTCGTAACAAATCAAATAAAGAGGAATTTCTATTTGTACCTCGTAAAAAAAGCTTTTTATTTTGTGGAATGAACCATTTCCTTTCTTTTCATGGAAAGAAATTATGTTCAAGTAATAAAATATGTCATGGTTCCAGGAGTCTTACTATTGCGTATAGACTTTAAGGGTGTGGTGACCTAACCATCGAGGTGAAGTCGGGACCTAAAAGATCGAATAGAACAATATAGAGACAAGTAAATCCCTTATGGGTTCCAAGGTGTTCCTTTAATTTAATTATTAAGAGTTAAGGGGTTTATCATTCAAAGGGAAGTAGACTACTCAAGAATTTTCTATTTTATTTGTTGGAATTGAATTTGAATAAATAATTAATAGAAGAAAGAATCACTGAAATCTTATTTCGTTTCCACTAGGAACTTGTGTAAGGAGTAGACCCTTTTATTTTGGGAATTTTTAGAGTTTTAAAATGAGAACTCCTTTCCTTATTTGGTGTACCTACTTGAGCCGGATGAAAGGAAACTTTCACGGCCAATTTTAAAGGGGGAGGGGGAGATCCTATCGAATCCTATCCCAAATTTTATTTTTCTAGGCCCATAAATAAAAAGCCCACTTTCTTACGATTACGAGGTTTATTCGAATATGAATCCAATCTTCGAAATACAACATCCCACTTTGTTTTTACTACCCAGGGTTTTGATACATTTCACAATTGAGAAATCTCTACTGGTGCAGGTGCTATCGAGATTAGTTAGCCGATCTAGATTTATGAATTATTATAGAGAATTTGTTGGTGGAATGGGAAGAATTGGGGGAAGAAGGGCACATAGGGAATGAATGGAAAGATCAAAAAGTTGAAAGAAGAAACGACTTTTATGTTAGACGCGTGGAATTGGCTAAGCATTTTATTTGAACAAACATAGAGCCAGAATGGATAGATTTGTGTCTATTACCAGTTCTTCCTCCTGCGTTGAGACCGATCATTCAGATAGATAGGGGTAAACTAATTAGCTCAGATATTAATGAATTCTACAGAAGAGTTATCTGTCGGAATAATACCCTTACCGATCTATTAACAACAAGTCTATCTACGCCAAGAGAATTCGTAATGTGTCAGGATAAATTAGTACAAGAAGTCATGGAAACACTTCTTGATAATGGAATTCGGGGACAACCAATGAGGGGCGGTCATAATAAAGTTTACAAGTTATTTTCTGATGTAATTGAAGGCAAAGAGGGAAGATTTCATGAGACTCTGCTTGGAAAATCATTTGATTATTTAGGACGTTCTGTCATTATCGTGGGTCCTTCACTTTCATTACATAGATGTGGATTGCCTCGTCAAATAGCAATAGAACTTTTCCAGATATTTGTAATTCGTGGTCTAATTAGACAACATATTGCTTCGAACATAGGAGCTGCTAAGAGTAAAATTCAAGAAAAAGAGCCGATTGTATGGAAAATCCTTCAAGAAGTTATGTAGGGACATCCTATATTTCTAAATAGAGCACCCACTCTGCATAGATTTGGCATACAGGCATTCCAGCCTATTTTAGTGGAGGGGCGCTCTATTTGTTTACATCCATTAGTTTGCAAGGGATTCAATGCCGATTTTGATAGAGATCAAATGGATGTTCATGTACCTTTATCCTTGGAGGCTCAAGTAAAGGCCCGTTTACTTATGTTTTCTCATATTAATCTTTTGTCTCCGGCTATTGGGGATCCCATTTCTGTACCAACGCAAGATATGCTTATTTGACTCTATGTATTAACGAGAAAAAATCATCGAGGTATTTGTATAAATACATATAATCCATGTAATCACAGAAACTATCAAAATAAAAAAAGAAGTGACAATAGTTACTATAACTATATGAAAGAACCCTTTTTTTTCGAATTCCTATGATGCAATTGGGCCTTATCGGCAGAAACGAATCAATTTAGATAGTCCTTTGTGGCTCTGGTGGCGACTAGATCAACGTGTTATTGCTTCAATAGAAACTCCCATCGAAGTTCATTATGAATATTTAGGTACTTTTTATGAAATTTATGGACACTATCTAATAGTAAGAAGTCTAAAAAAACAAATCCTTTTTATATACATTAAAACCACCATTGGTCATATTGCTCTTTATCGAGAAATCAAATAAACTATACAGGGGTTTTCTTGAACCTATTCATATGGTACCTAACATAATTCTATGATACCGTGGGACTTTGGGAATCTCCAGTTCAGCTAGGTACATAGTTTTGAAATTTATACACGAATCAAGACCGATAAAAGGAAGTTTTACAATCACTGACTCAAACCCATTATCGAATCCTACTCAGCAGAATATGGAGGTACTTATGGTAGAACGGGAAAATCTGGTCTTTCACAATAAAGCGATAGATGAAACTGCCATGAAATGACTTATTAGTAGATTAATAAAGAACTTCGGAATGGAATATACATCATATATCCTAGATCAAGTAAAAACTCTGGGGTTCCAACAAGCTACTGCTACATCCATTTCATTAGGAATTGGTGACCTTTTAACAATACCTTCTAAGGGATGGCTCGTTCAAGATGCTGAACAATAAAGTTTGATTTTAGAAAAACACCATCATTATGGGAATGTACATGCGGTAGAGAAATTACGTCAATCCATTGAAATTTGGTATGCTACAAGTGAATATTTGCGATAAGAAATGAATCCGAATTTTAGGATGACTGACCCTTTTAATCCAATTCATATAATGTATTTCTCGGGAGCTAAAGGAAATGCATCTCAGGTATATCAATTAGTAGGTATGAGAGGATTAATGTCGTATCCTCAAGGACAAACGATTGATTTCCCTATTCAAAGAAATTTGCGCGAAGGACTCTTTTTAACAAAATACATCCTTTCTTGCTACGGAGCCCGTAAAAGAATTGTGGATACTGCTATACGAACATTAAAAGCTGGATATATCACTCACTGACTTGTTAAAGTAGTTCAACACATTGTTATCCATCGAACAGATTGTGGCACCACCCGGGGTATTTCTGTGAGTCCTTAGAATGAGATGACGCCAAAAAGGATGTTTAGTCAAACATTAATTGGCCATGTATTAGCAGATGATAGATACATGGGTTTGCAATGTATTGCCACTAGAAATCAAGACATTGAAATTGGACTTGTAAATCGATTCATAACCTTTCGGGCACAACCAATCTCTATTCGAACTCCCTTTACATGTAAGAGTACATCTTGGATTTTTCGATTATGATATGGCCGGAGTCCTACTCATGGTGACCTGGTTGAGTTGGGGGAAGCTGTAGGTATTATTGCAGGTCAATCGATTGGAGAACCGGGTACTCAATTAACATTAAGAACTTTTCATACCGGAGGAGTATTCACGGGGGGTACTGCAGAACATGTGCGAGCCCCATCTAATGAAAAAATAAAATTCAATGAGGATTTAGCTCATCCGACACATATATATCATGGGCATCCCGCCTTTCTATGTTCTATAGACTTGTATGTAACTATTGAGAGTGAAGATATTCTACATAATGTGAATATTCCACCTAAAAGTTTTCTTTTAGTTCAAAACAACCAATATGTAGAATCAGAAAAAGTAATTGCTGAGATTAGCGCAGGAATATCCACTTTGAATTTTAAAGAAAAGGTTCGAAAACATATTTATTCTGATTCAGATGGAGAAATGCACTGGAGTACTGATATCTATCATGCATAAGGATCAGGATCAAATGAATGTGCATTCTCTTTCTGGCAGGAGAAGATATAATTCTAACCTCTCAGTAACCAATGATCAGGTGAGGCAAAAATTATTTAGTTCGGATTTTCATGTTAAAAAAGAATATATGATTCCTGATTATTCATACCTTAATTGACTCATATGTACTGGTCAGTATAATCTCGTATATTCGCCTATTCTCCATGAGAATTTTGATTTATTGTAAAAAAGGTGAAGAAATAAACTCTTAATTCCACTACATTCGATTCAAGAACTCGAGAATCAACTAATGCCCTATTTAGGTATCTCGATTGAAATCCCTGTAAATGGTATTTTCCATCGAAATAGTATTCTTGCTTATTTCGATGATCCTCGATACAGAAGAAAGAGTTTGGGAATTATTAAATATGGGACTATAGAAATGCATTCAGTCCTAAAAAAAGAGGATTTGATTGAGTATCAAGGATTCAAGGAATTTTGGAAAAAATACCAAATGAAAGTAGATCAATTTTTTTTCATTCCTGAAGAGGTGCATATCTTGCCCGGATCTTCTTCTATAATGGTACGTAACAACAGTATCGTTGGGGTAGATACACAAATTACTTTAAATCTAAGAAGCCGAGACGACGGGTTGGTCCGGGTGGAGAGAAAAAACAAATGAATTGAACTTAAAATATTTTCTGGAGATATCCATTTTCCCGGAGAGACAGATAAGATATCTAGACATACCGGCATTTTGATACCATCTGGAACAGGAAAAAGAAATTCCAAGGAATCCAAAAAAGTAAAAAATTGGGTCTATGACCAATGGATTGCACCTAGTAAGAAAAGGTTTTTTGTTTTAGTGTGACCTGTCGTCACATATGAAATAATGAATGGTATAAATTTTGCAACCCTTTTTCCACCGGATCCATTGCAGGAAAGGGATAATGTGAAACTTTGAATTGTCAATTATATCCTTTATGGAAATGGAAAACCTATTTGAGGAATTTCTTACACAAGTATTCAATTACTTCGGAGTTTTTTAGTATTGAATTGGAACCAAGACAAAAAAAGTTTTTCTTGCGAATAAGCCCGTGCTTCTTTTGTTGAAATTCGCACAAATGGTTTGATTCGACATTTCCTAAGAATTAACTTAGTGAAATCCCCTATTTCGTATATCGGAAAGAGGAATGATCGATTGGGGTCAGAATTGTTCTCTGATAATGGATCAAATTGTACCAATATCAACCTCTTTTCTTCTATTTATTCCTATTCCAAGGCAAAAATTCAACAATATCTTAACCAACCTTAAGGAAATATTCATACGTTATTGAATAGAATTAAGGAATATCAGTCGTTGATAATTTTTTCATCAACCAATTATTCTTGAATAGGGCCATTCAAGGATGTAAAATATCATAGTGTGATAAAAGAATCAATTAAACAAGATCCCCTAATTCCAATTAGGAATTCATTGGGCCCTTTAGGAACATGCCTTCCAATTGAGAATTTTTATTTATCTTACCATTTAATAACTCATAATCATATCTTAATAACTAACTATTTGCAACTTGACACTTTAAACCAGACCTTTCAAGTGACTAAATTTAAATATTATTTAATGGATAAAAATGGAATTTTTTTAATCCTGATCCATGTCGTAACATTATTTTAAATCCATTCAATTTTAATTGGTCATTTCTCCATCACAATTATTATGAAAAGACATCTCAAATAATTAGTCTTGGACAGTTTATTTGTGAAAATATATGTATAGCCAAAAATGGACCGCACCTCAAATCGGGTCAAGTTATACTTGTTGAAGTTGACTCGATAGTGATATGATCATCTAAGTCTTATTTGGCCACCCCCATAGAAATCGTTCATCGCCATTATGAGGAGACCTTTTATGAAGGAGATACATTAGTTACATTTATATATGAAAAATCTAGATCTGGTGATATAATATAGGGTCTTCCAAAAGTAGAACAGGTGTTAGAAGTGTGTTCTATTGATTCAATATCCATGAATCTAGAAAACAGGGTTGAAGGTTGGAACAAATGTAGAACAAGAATTCTTGGAATTCCTTGGGGATTCTTGATTGGTGCTGAGCTAACTATAGCGTAAAGAAAATTTCGTTGGTTAATAAAATCCAACAGGTTTATTGCTCCCAGGGGGTGCAGATTCATAATAGGCATATAGAAATTATTGTACGTCAAATAACATCAAAAGTGTTGGTTTCAAAAGATGGACTGTCTAATGTTTTTTCACCCGGAGAACTTATTAGATTATTGCGAGCAGAACAAATGGGTCGTGCATTAGAAGAGGCGATCTATTACCAAGTCGTCTTATTGGGAATAACAAGAGCATCTATCAATACTCAAAGTTTCATATCTGAAGCTAGTTTTCAAGAAACTGCTCGAGTTTTAGAAAAAGTGACTCTCCGAGGTAGTATCGATTTTGAAAGGCCTGAAAGAGAATGTTGTTTTGGGGAGGGGGGTGATACTCGTTGGTACCGAATTCAAGGGATCAGTGCACCCTTCAAAATAACATAACAACATTCCTTTGGAAACAAAAAAAAATCTATTCAAGGGGTTGATGAGAGATATTTTGTTCCACCTCAGAAAATTATTTGATTCTTGTCTTTCAAAATAATTTCACGACATACCCGAACAATCATTTATAGGATTTAATGATTCCTAAGGATGGATTCATCTCTTTCTCTATCTGCATTTGGGATGGTTATTTGCTTTGGTAATAAAAAGAATAATGAATAGAAAAGAATAATGGTTTGGGTCGTGTATCTACGTCTAATCTATGGTAGAAGAGAAAGTTCAATCGGAATAATTATTTATTTCAGTTCAGGGTTCTTCATCTTTTTTTTAAAGAATAAAAAAGGGGGGAGGTTGTGGGGAGAAATGACAAGAAGATATTGGAACATAGATTTGGAAGAGATGATGGAGGTAGGAGTTCATTTTGGGCATGGTACTAGGAAATAGAATCCTAAAATGATGCTTTATATATCTGCAAAGTGTAAGGGTATTCATATTACAAATCTTACTAGAACTTCTTGTTTTTTATCAGAAACTTGTGATTTAGTTTTTGACGCAGCAAATAGGGGAAAACAATTCTTAATTGTTGGTACCAAAAATAAAGCAGTTGATTCAGTAGAGTGGGCTGCAATGAGGTCCCGGTGTCATTATGTTAATAAAAATTGGATTGGCGGTATGTTAACAGATTGGTCCTCTATAGAAACAAGACTTCATAAGTTCAGGGACTTGAGAATGAAACAAAAAATAGGGAGACTTAACTGTCTCCCGAAAGGAGATGCAACTATGTTTAAAAGACAATTATCTCACTTGCAAACATATCTAGGTGGGATTAAATATATGATAGGGGTACCTGATATTGTAATCATCGTTAATCAGCACAAAGAATATACATCCCTGTGAGAGTGTATTACTTTAGGAATTCTAATAATTTGTTTAACTGATACAAATTGTGACCTCGATCTCGTAGATATTTCAATTCCAGCGAATGATGAAGCCATATCCTCAATCAGATTAATTATTAATAAATTAGTATTTGTAATTTGTAAGGGTCATTCTATCTATATAAGAAATCCTTGATTAATAATAACATAATAAGATAAATAACTTACTTCAGAAATCCCTTATGGAATTGCTTACTATTTCTAAATTTCAAAAATGAGATAAAAATAACTGGGGATATTATGTGATTAATTAGTATTATAAATCTTAGTTGGTATTACAAATATCCGATTCAAGTAGACAAAGAGATGGTTGAATCAAAATTTTTTGTTTAAAGTTCAATTTTTTCAGAGGGCAAGGCAAAATGAATGTTCTATCATGTTCTATCAATAATCTAAAGGGATTATACGATATATCCGGTGTGGAAGTAAGCCAACACTTATATTGTAAAATAGGGGGTTTCCAAGTATATGGCCAAGTACTTATTACTTCTTGGGTTGTAATTGCTATCTTATTAGGTTCAACCACTATAGCTGTTCGGAACCAACAAATCATCCCTACCGGGGGTCAAAATATCTTCAAATATGTTCTTGAATACATTCAAGATATGAGTAAAACTCAAATTGGAGAAGAATATAGGCCGTGGCTTCCTTTTATTTGCACTATGTTTTTATTTATTTTTGTTTCTAATTGTTCAAGAGCTCTTTTACCTTGGAAAATCATACAATTACCTCATGGGGAGTTAGTTGCACCCACGAATGATATAAATACTACTATTGCTTTGGCTTTACTCACATCAGTGCATATTTCTATGCGGGTCTTAAAAAAAGGGATTAGGTTATTTCGGAAAATATATTCAACCAACCCCAATCCTTTTATCCATTAACATCTTAGAAGATTTCACAAAACCCTTATCACTTAGTTTTAGACTTTTCGGGAATATCTTAGTTGATGAATTAGTAGTTGTTGTTCTTGTTTATTTAGTACCCTTAGTAGTTCCTATACCTGTCATGCTCCTTGGATTATTTACAAGTGGTATTCAAACTCTTATTTTTGTAAATTTAGCCGCGACTTATAGAGGTTAATCCCTAGAGGGACATCATTGAAATAGTCTTTTTAAGCTTAGCCCATAGCAATGAAAAAATGTATATGGTGGGTGGAATTACTTAACTTAGGGAATAGAATAGGGGAATCTAAATTTACAACTATGTTATATCCGATCTAGAGTACAACAACAACAACAAAACAAACCCAGTATATTCCCACCTAGTGGGGTCAGGGAAGGGTAGAATGTATGCAGTCCATACCACTACCTCTAATGAAGTAGAGAGGTTGTTTCTGTTAGATATCTGATCTAGAGTGATAGCAAAAAAATTACGATGATATGAACGAGTAAGGGTAAAAGATCTTTTTTTTAGATCTTTTTCCTAAAATTCCCTTTTCCTTCTCTTAATATCATACTTCATCTCAATGAATATTTACTTTAGATTGCTTAGTCCATCTCATTATTATATTAACTTAACTCATTATTAATTTGTTGTTAAATTAATTCATTGTTAAAATAATTTAAATATAAGAATTTTTGTCAATAATTCTTGTTGTATAGGTTTACAACGTGTAATTAAATAAAATAAAGGGCAAAATGATTTTCCTTTCAGTTGATTTTATTCAACGATTGACCAAAATACTAAAAATGAATTAAAAAATTATTCATTTTTATTAATAAATTGCATGAACTTAGATCAATCAAATAATGATATTTCTATAACATAAGGAATTATTTTGCCTAATCAATTTGTTCATTTAGATTTATCTAGGTGGAATAATAAGAAAAGGTAAGATTCAAAACAATTTACAAAAAAGGGATTTTTTCTAGTATTTTAGAAAAGGTCGATTAGGAGAGGAAGGTATTTGTACTTGAATAACTATAAGTCAAATCTTCTAGATGTTTCGACACTTGATTCTCCAATAGAATTGAATCTAAGATGAATGCTTGGTTTACGTTATGGAAGAAAGACATGTATATGTGATATTTGATATTGACTCGTGATAGTTATATATGAAATGAACTAAAGATATATTTTGCTACTCTATGGGATTCTAATAGACTAGAAGTCCTTCCGGTCCCTTGTGACCATGAATTGAATGAATAAACGAATGAAATCAAGAAATAATTCAACTAATAGTTTGAACTAAGAACAAGAAATGGGAGAACGAAAGTCGTCTGGGTTCACAAAGACACTATGACTAAAAAGTAAAAAAGATATATCGAAGTAAATCTGATGATTCAATAATCTTATTACCTCAATCCGAAGTTCTTAGTTACTTCGAATGGATGAGTCCTAGCGAGGGAATAATTAAGTCATAATTCATTTGTTGATTGTATCATTAACCATTTCTTTTTTTGTACGAGGAATTTATCATGAATCCACTGATTTCTACCGCTTTCGTTATTGATGTTGGATTTGCCATAGGGCTTGCTTCTATTGAACCTGGTGTTGATCAAGCGACTGCCATGGGTCAAGCTGTAGAGGGTACCACGAGACAGCCTGAGATAGAGGGAAAAATACGAGGTACGCTATTACTTAGTCTAGCTTTTATGGAAGCTTTAACAATTTATGGACTGGTTGTAGCATTAGCAATTTTATTTGCAAATCCTTTTGTTTAATCTTAGCTTAGAAATATGAAAAATAAATATATTTTTCATATTTTATTGCCTTCGACTTGTCGTTTTCTTTTTCAAATTCTATCAAGATTTTCCTCCCCCAATTCTTTATTCTTTGAGAAAAGAACCTACGGGAAGGGCTGATTTACGGATGAGGAATTAGCATACTAACTCGCTTTCACCCTTCCCATTCATAGACCAAGTGAAAAAGTGTTAGTGTTCTAATAACCAATAAAAGGGCTAGTTCATTAGTTCATAATTTATAACTAACTCAAATATTTTTTATTTTTTACTCAATTTCATAAAAAATAAAAGAATAAATAAAAAGAGGGGTGAAGTGCAAAAAAAAAGAACTTTGTTCAATTTTTTATCTGCCGGGAGTTTCGGATTTAATACTAATATTTTAGCAACAAATCCAATAAATCTAAGTGTAGTGCTTAGTGTAGTGATTTTTTTTGGAAAGGGAGTATGTGCGAGTTGTTTATTTCAAGAATAGGCTGGACCAACCAGATTTACCCTTTTCCGTTATAAGTAGGAAAGAGAGATGAATGATCTCGCGAATTACTTCTGTATAAATTCAAAAATTATATGTAAGAACCATAGCATTTCGTGATTCATTGGTAAATCAATTTTGATTCTCTATTAACCAATAATGTGGAACTATTAACATGGTTAAAACAAACTATTTGAAGTCTAGACGCAGCATGGTACTCTTTCTACCACTATGTTAATATAGAGGTGGTTTCAAAATAAATATTTTATCGATATAGGATACTCATATTGAGAAAATTATTTTTACCGCTTATTCTAAATTGTAAAAATGGAGATTTTACCCCCTTTATCTAATGCTGAATCGACGACCTATTCTAAGTAAGAAGGCTTTTTGGATATGAAAAAAAAAAAAGAAACAACTTTGCTGACAATTACATATTTTTTATTTTGTCAGAAGAGTCCTCCGAATATTTTGGTCTTACATTAGTTTCGATATATTTTTGGAATATGAATAAAGAAGAGAAGATAGGATCATTACATTCATAAAAAAAGATATGAGAATTTAACTTAAGTAATTGAGTGTGAGAGCCAAATGAATCGAAAGATTCATGTTTGGTTTGGGAAGGGATTATGGAATTTTTGAAAGGAATGGAAAAATAATCTACTTTCATTAAGTGATTTATTAGATAATTGAAAACATAGGATCTTGAATACTATTCAAAATTCAGAAGAACTGCGTGGAAGGGCTATTGAACAACTCGAAAAAGCTCGTTCTCGCTTACGGAAAGTAGAAACTGAAGACGAGCAATTTTGAGTGAATGGATACTCTGAGATAGAATGAGAAAAATTTGACTTTGATTAATTCAACTTATAAGACTTTGGAACAATTAGAAAATTACAAAAATGAAAAGATTTAGTTTTAACAGCAAAGGGCGATTAATCAAGTTCGACAACGGGTTTTCCAACAAGACTTATGAGGAGCTCTAGGAACTTTGAATAGTTTTTTGAACAATGAGTTACATTTACGTACCATTAGTGCCAATATTGGCATGTTGGGAATAATTAAAGAAATAACTGATTAGTCTTTCTGTTGTAGGTATTATTTTTTTCTTTCAAAAAATAATAAAGAAAGAATCATGGTAACCACTCGAGCTGAAGAAATTAGTAATATTATCCGAGAATGTATTGAACAATATAATAGAAAAGTAAAGATTGTAAATACCGGTACCGTACTTCAAGTAGGCGATGGCATTGCTCCTATTCAAGGTCTTAATGAAGTAATGACGGGTGAATTAGTAGAATTTGACGAGGGTACAATAGGCATTGCTCTGAATTTGGAATCAAATAATATTGGTGCTGTACTAATGGGCGATGGTTTATTGATACAAGAAGGAAGTTCTGTAAAAGCAACGGGAAGAATTGCTCAGATACACGCGAGTGAGGCTTATTTGGGTCGTGTTTTAAATGCCCTGGCTAAACCTATTTATGGTAGAGGTAAAATTTCAGCTTCTGAATTTTTATTAATTGAATATGCCGCCCTAGGTATTATTTTGAGGTGTTCTGTATATGAGTCTCTTCAAATCAGGCTTATTGTTATTGATTCGATGATCCCTATAGGACGTGGTCAGCGAGAATTAATTATTAGGGATAGATAGACCGGTAAAACAGCAGTAGCCACAGACACCATTCTCAATCAACAAGGTCAAAATGTAATATGTGTTTATGTAGCTATTGGGCAAAAAACACCTTCTGTGGCCCATGTAGTAATGACTTTACAGGAAAGGGGAGCGATGGAATACACTATTATGGTATCCAAAACGGCGGATTCCCCTACTACATTACAATACCTTGCTCCTTATACAGGAGCAGCTCTGGATGAATATTTTATGTATCGTGAACGACAGACTTTAATCATTTATGATGATCTCTCCAAACAAGCGCAAGCTTATCGCCAAATGTCTCTTCTATTACGAAGACCGCCTGGTCATGAAGATTATCCAAGAGATGTTTTTTATTTGCATTCATGACTTTTGGAAAGAGCCTATAAATTAAGTTCTATTTTAGTTGAAGGAAGTATGACTGCCTTACCAATAGTTGAAACTCAATCGGGAGATGTTTCGGCTTATATTCCTACTAATGTAATTTCGATTACTGATGAACAAATCTTCTTATCTGCTGACCTATTCAATTCTGGAATCAGACCTGCTATTAATGTGGGTATCTCCATTTCTAGAGTGGGTTCCAAAGCTCAAATAAAAGTCATGAAACAAGTAGCTGGTAAATTAAAATTAGAACTAGCGAAATTCGCAGAATTAGAAGCCTTTGCACAATTTGCTTCTTATCTCGATAAAGTTAATTAGAATCAATTGGCAAGAGGTCAACGACTATGTGAATTTCTTAAATAATCCCAATCGGCTCTTCTCACAGTAGCAGAGAAGATAATGACTATTTATACCAGAACAAACGGCAATCTTAATTCATTAGAAGTTGGACAGGTAAGGAAATTTCTTGTTGAGCTATGTACTTACTTAAAAACTAATAAACCTCAGTTCCAAGAAATCATATTTTCTACCAAGAAATTTATCGATGAAGCAGAAGCCCTTTTAAAAGAAGCTATTCAGGAACAAATGGACCATTTTATACTTCAGGAGCAAGCATAAAGAAATATTGATCACCTTTGTCTTTCTTGATATCGAAATCTAAAATATATATATATATACATGGAAATAAATTGTGTCCAATAGGATTTGAACCTATACCAAAGGTTTAGAAGACCTCTGTCCTATCCATTAGATAATGGACGCTTTTCATTCTGATTTTTTTTTTGTATTTTAACTTTTTATTTGAAAAAAAAAATAGAAAGAATCTGATGTGAAATAATTTTTGGAATTGTATATTCAATGATGTACTAATACTAATAAACTAAATATGATTTAATGAATAGATTAAAATATTTAGAATATATAGATATGGAGCAGGTAGTGGGAATCGAACCCGCATCGTTAGATTGGAAGGCTAGGGGTTAAATTCGATGTCAATTCATTTTTTTAACGTCTCTAATACAAAACTGAACATGAAACTTTGGTTTCATTTGGCTCCCTTATGGATATGAGTCAATGTATAAGATCTAAGATGTGAACAAAATTCGAAAAAAAAAATAATTCTACCCATAACATCTATGTCAGCTTTTTTTCTGAATACAGATAAAATGAATTGCTTTGTAGATGATCCTTCTAGAAGAGGGGGATTCTAACAACCTTTCTAGTTATTTCATTCTCTATTTATATTTAATAGGATCCTGATAAAAAGGAATTTTGTTTCCACCGAGCTAAAATAATATGTTGATGTCTCTAGTAAACCAAAGTCATCGTTTAATAGCTATTTTTCTTCACTTTCTTCTTTACAAATAAGAAATTGAAGATTTAGTTATGATTAGAA
This sequence comes from Capsicum pubescens, assembly GCA_030864215.1. Lineage (NCBI taxonomy): Eukaryota > Viridiplantae > Streptophyta > Magnoliopsida > Solanales > Solanaceae > Capsicum > Capsicum pubescens. The sequence continues at coordinate 106,979,823 of CM061541.1, read as the reverse complement.
ATCAACTTTGTATCTTTATCCATGGATCCTTTATTGATAATTATTCAATTGGAAGTATTGATCCAATTCAAAAATTATGTTTCGCAATTTCATAATCCAATTTTTCAATGTCGAAGTGACCTTTGGATACAAATCACTAGAATGTGTATTTGTTCTCGAATCTGTCATTGAGAGGAAAATGATTAAATCCTTTTAAGAAATAAAGTTTTTCATCGGAATATGAATCAAACCGAAGGACCCTTTAACTATTTAAAGGGTAATAGAACGAATCACACTTTTACCACTAAACTATACCCGCTACAATTTGTATACAAATGCAACTTTTGTCGAACAGGGGAATTATGGTTATTAAGATAGGATAAGATAGGGTCGTCAAAACCACTAATATCATAACATAAAAATGCCTCGAAAGCTTCTTTTTTTTAGTCCAGCAAGGCGGTAAACATAAAATCAAAAAGCAGAAATAGAAATGAGACTTTTATTTTTATCGAATTTTTTATTGCATATATTTAATTTTACCTTTATAAAAAATGGGAATTTTTTCTTGTTGCTTGAATATTAACTATTCAATTTTCAATTGAAATGAACTATTACAACTATAACATGCATTTTTGTTTTCAAATTCAAATTCGTTGGAACAAAAGAGGCCCCGACTGGGTACTAACCAGACCAGGCCATGAGAAAAAGAGGGTCCTTTCGAACAAAATCAAGATAAAGAAAAGAGTTCTTCTTTATTTTTCTTGATATTCTTGTCTCTTCTGAGCCCTTCCGTTTCTTTAGATAATCCTCTACTTTAGATAAAGAGATTAAGGAAATTGATGATAAAAGTTGTACATATCTATATAATATAGAAAGAAAAAAAAAGAGAAAGAAAGATTCTTTCCCTTATCTTATGTGCTATCTCATGTATGTAGTAATTATCTTTTTTCAATTGGGAGAGATGGCATAGTGGACTAAAGTGGCGGATTGCTATTCCGTTGTATGAGTTAATCGTATTGAGGGTTCGAATCCCTCTCTTTCTGTTGATGACTTGATTTTTTTTTTCAAATTTCAAAATCCTTTGTTCTTATTCTTAGTTAACTGTGTGGAATAAACCAAATCCTAAGAAAATTTAAAAATCAAGAAAGGAAAAACCTTTTTATTTTATTCTTCGCATCCAGGATTACATCTGGGATCATTAGATAGGAATCCAAAGATGAAGAGAGAAACAAAAAAATTCACTACTGTGTAAACGAAGAGTTTTAGAGTAAGAATTACATAATCTCCAAGATGATTTTTTTTTTGAAAAAAAAGAGAATAGATCAACCATTTTTCTACCGCATATCCTAGTTTGACACCAAGCAACGAATCTCTTTCTCTACAAGAATTCTTCTAAATTCTTTCCTAATAAGAGTTTGTCATTAACCAAATTTTTATATACACAAGAGGAGCCTAATAAGGTCTTTCACTTGAAAGGAAAGTGCAAAAAAAGAAGGAAATAAGTTAAGCCAAATTTCTCGTGACTATCCAAGAATTTCAATATTTGAATCGAGATTTCAAATGATAAAGCTTATCTGATTTGATTTATTATAGAATTTTTTCTCGAATAAATCATGAATTTTCTAGGATATTATTAAGGATCTCATCGAAAACTTACAGCATCTTGCCAAACAAAGGATAAGAGAAAAAAAACAGAGGCATGACTGGCATAATATCTACGATTGGATTCAAAAAAGCATAGGCCTGGAGCAATTTGCCGAAGAAAAAACTACTTGACTAAAGGGTCGAATTAAGACAGCTACCGATCAAACTAAAGGTATTAAGCATAATAGACTTTTTGTTCTTAGATATAATTGCATTTTGATTGAGTTATTGATATAAAGAAAAGGAAAGTAAGTAAAGTAAATAAAAAAATCTTCTTTTTCTTTGAACCCACCCAATAAAAAATCCTCCTTTTCTCAAAGGAGAATCGAAAAAATCATATTTTCATACAATATCTTAATTTAATTATATGTAATGATCAATAAATTAAGTTGAATTCTATATCTACACATACCAAAAACATAGAAAAATTCCAGTAACAATTTAATCTATTCTATAGATATTTGAACTAGAGTTGACAAACAAACAAAACCAGCAATATACTTTTTTAGTATCGAATAGAAATCTAAGTGGGGCGTGGCCAAGAGGTAAGGTAATGGGTTTTGGTCCCTCTATTCGGCGGTTCGAATCCTTCCGTCCCAGAACATATATATTTTATGAGAATAGAGATTGCTTTTTTAACAATGTTCTGTTTAAAATCGAAATGTTAGCTGGAATGTGATTGTTGTTTCTGATTTTTTTTCTTCTATGAATCTTTTATTTTTCAAAAAATGAATCGTGATGCAGAAGAATTCAGATTCCCTATCTCGTATTTTCTACCCCCTAAATTAAACTAATTAGATTTAATTTTCTTTTTTGTAGATTTCTTTACTTTTCGTCAAGAGTGGGGTTTTGGTACTAATTAAATTCATTAAGTCTCTTAAGTCTTAATCAATAAGTTAGGCTAAAATAGCATAAAAAGGAGAAAAAATTGGACTTAATCTGGACTTGTTTGGCTTTGTGCCTAGACAACTCGCATTTCGGAAAAATAAAAAAGACTAGGACACCCCCTTATTTTCTTTTGATTTATGTTGCATCAGTCCTATAGAATGGGGTAGATAGGAGTTAATCAGTAATGGGAAGGAGTTCATTTCAATATCTATAAAGGGTGAAAATTGCTCAGTCTATTTGATCGAATTGATAGATACAAAAATATCCCCATTCTTTGTATTTTATCAATCAGCTGGAAAAAAAAAGAATAAGAATTCAAATCTTACCTGACATTAATCTTTTTTTATCTATCTCATAACTTATAAACAAAATTGTATTTGTTGTTTGGTGTATTTATCTATTGTAAATCATTGAATGTAAATCATTGAAATCGTTGATGATTCACCTAAAAAAAAGACTATCTTTTTTCGTAAGATGATTAAAAGTTATTTTTAACTATCAAATTTTCTTTGAATAATGATGTGATGTCGAAAAGAGAACTTTCTAAATTTATTCGAAAGTTAGAAAGAGAAATAGTTTTAATCATTCCTTATAAACTAAATTTCTCTCTCCTATTAAGTCACGTGAAGATGCAGAATAAAAAAGAATTCATTTATTCATTTTATTTTTTATTATTTATATATTTATATAACTATATAAATAATTTAATAAATATATTAATTAATATAATATGTATTAATTAATATAATATGTTAGACAAATTAATATTAGCGATGGGATCTTACTAAGAGACTTCTTCAGAAAAATCTTTATCCACCTATATCTATAGTATTATTTATATCCTTTTATATCTCTATAGTATATATTATGGTGTTTATACATCATCCCAACCAATGACTATTCTTGATTCCATAATTGAATCAATTTCATACCAGTTCTTAGAGGAATGTTATGGTAAAACTTTATTTGAAAAGATGTGGTAGAAAGCAACGTGCGACTTGAAGGACACGATCCATTGTGGATTTGTACATCCACCATTTTATGTAGGAATGAAGGTTCTCTTTCCTCGACATCATTGGTTCTGTTTCACTAAAACCCCTCATTTTCTTTTGTCTTGGAATGTAAATAGTCCATGATGGAGCTCGAGTAGAAAGTATTAATTTATTTCTCGGGGAAAGGGTCTAGGGTTAATGCCAATCAATAAAAAAATTGAAACAACTTTGTAAATATATCTTCGGTATGAAAATCGAAAGAATCCAATTTGAGCAAGTTAAAAATTCCAAAATTTCTTTGAATTGAGCAAACTTTTTCAATCCAAAGTGTTTCACAAGGGAATCCATCATCTTGTAGAATTCTTTCTTAGAAATTGCAAAAAGTGTATGTTGCTGCCATTTTGAAAGGGTTAAAAAGCACCGAAGTAATGTCTAAACCCAATAATTTAAAATAAAACAAAATAAAGGATCCCAGAACAAGGAAACGCCTTTTAATTATCTTAATAACTGGATCAGACTGAAGGATCTGATTTTAAACGAGACAAACAAAAAAGGGAGAAAAGACCGCTCAATAAATGAAATTGCCGAAAGATTTTCGTTTGAACTATTTGAAAGTTATCCAACTTGAGTTATGAGATACGAATGGTTTATTTTTCATTTTCAGGAAGAAAGAAGACAAAAAGGACTTACATCTTTAATTGATTTGATCATTTTATGGACTAGTTGTCATTTCTTAGATTGAATTCCATACATACAGAGACAAAACCAAAACCTCAAATCAATCATTTTCTCAAACCGTACGAGGAGAAAGCTTCATATACATTTCTAGGGGGGTGTTGTCCATCTACATCTATCCCAATGAGCCATCTATACAATCGTTGTAATTGATGTTTGATCCCGAAATGAAGGAAAAGATCTTCGGAAAGTGGGTTTTTATGATCTGATAAAGAATCAAACTTATTTAAATGTTTCTGCTATTTTATGTTTCCTTGAAAAGGGGGCTCAACCAACAGAAACTATTCAGGATATTTTAAATAAGGTGGAGGTTTCTAAGGAACTTCGTCCTAATCAACCAAAATTCAATCAAGGAAATAAATTAAGGAAATACAAAAAAGGGGTAGTGATTTGTATATAACTTTGTATGACTTTTTTCTTCTATTTTTTGTATTTCCTCCCTTTTCTTTTCTATTTGTATTTATTTATCATTTCTTAGTCCATGTTCTATAACGACAAAATCTCTTATTTTATTGATCTTAAAAATAAAAATTGATCTTAGAAATAATAAATTCGGGCATTTCGGTTGGTTTTCCGTTTTTCATTGGAACTCTACTAAAGCTAACAAAGAAATAAAGTTTTCTTTTCTCACATAACTTGATTGAATCCATTATGGATTCAATAAATCTAAGTAAATTGTAGTTTTGCTTTCCACTTATTCTTTATTTATTCTCTCATCTATACTTTTTTCTATTGATTTTATTTGTTTTGGATTATATTTGTAGTGCCAATCCAACACAAGTCCTTTTTTTATTGTTTTCAATTGAAATTTTTTTTGCTTTTTTTTTTCAATATTTATGTTGACAAAGGTGTATCGAACAAATATAATTCATTGTGATAAATTGATAAATGAAGTGGATCTATTTAGTTTTATTTTATCTTTTAAATTAATTAGAAAGTGTGAATTTATTTTTTTAGATTTCCTCTTTCAATGGTTTTTGGTTGTCTTGTCTAATCTCTTTATTTCTTTTTCTTCGGATTGGATCTATACCATTTTTTCAATATTTTCTTTGGGTTGCTAACTCAACGGTAGAGTACTTGACTTTTAAGTGCGGCTAATGTCTTTTACACATATAGACGAAGTGAGGGATTCGTCCATACTCTCGGTAAAGTTTGGAAGACCACGAATGATCCTGAAAGGGAATGAATGGTAAAAATAGCATGTCGTATCAACGAAAAGTTCTAAAAATATTTCATTGTTCCTAGATGGGTATAAAACCGTGTTAGAATTCTTGAAATGGAACAAAATAAAGTTGGGTCGAATGAATAAATGGATAGAGTTGCAGCTTCAATTAAATTATAGGGAAAGAAAAAGCAACGATCTTTTGTTCTTAATTTGAATGATTTCCGATCTAATTAGACGTTAAAAATTTATTAGTGCCTGATGCGGGAAGGGTTTCTTGTCCCATGAGTGGATTCTCGATTTTTTTGATGAATCCTAACTATTAATATTTTCAATTATAGAGATATGTGCGTAGAAGAAACAATATATTGATAAAGAAAATTTTTTCCGAAGTCAAAAGAGAGATTAGGTTGAAAACATAAAGGATTTCTAACCATCTTATTATCCTATATTACTATAACATAGACCAATTAACTGAAACAAAAAAAAAGAGATGATAGAGAATCCGTTGAGAAGTTACCTGTATCCAAGGTATCTATTCTTACTATAATGCTTTGTTTTAACTGTATCGCACTATGTATCATTTCATAACCCTAAAAATCTTCCATCTTTGGTTCAAATTGAATTTCAAATGGAAGAAGACCAAAGATATTTACAGCTAGATAGCTCGCAACAACACAACTTCCTATATCCACTTTTCTTTATGGAGTATATTTATGCACTTGCTCATGATCATGGTTTAAATAGAAATAGGTCAATTTCGTTGGAAAATCTGGGTTATAACAATAAATTTAGTTTCCTAATTGTAAAATGTTTAATTACTTGAATGTATCAACAAAATCATTTTCTTATTTCTACTAGTGGTTCTAACAAAACTCCATTTCTGGAGTGCAACAAGAGTTTGTATTCTCAAATGATATCAGAGGGATTTGTATTTATTGTGGAAATTCCATTTTCTCTACGATCAATATCTTCTTTATCTTTTTTCAAAGGCAAAAAGATTTTAAAATCTTATAATTTACAATCAATTCATTCAACATTTACTTTTTTAGAGGACAATTTTTCACATCTAAATTATGTATTAGATATACTAATACCCTACCCCGTTCATCTGGAAATCTTGGTTCAAACTCTTCGCTATTGGGTAAAAGATGCTTCTTCTTTACATTTATTATGATTCTTTCTCCACGAATATTGGAATTTGAATAGTCTTATTACTTCAAAGAATCCCGGTTACTCCTTTTTTAAAAAATATCAAAGATTCTTCTTCTTTTTATATAATTTTTATGTATATGAATGCGAATCCACTTTCGTCTTTCTACGAAACCAATTTTTTCATTTACGATCAACATCTTTTGGAGCCCTTCTTGAACGAATATATTTTTATGGAAAAATAGAACGTCTTGTAGAAGACTTTGCTAAGGATTTTCAGGTTACCTTATGGTTATTCAAGGATCCTTTCATGAATTATGTTAGGTATCAAGGAAAATTAATTCTGGCTTCAAACAAGACATTTCTTTTGATGAATAAATGGAATTTTTATCTTGTCAATTTTTGGAAATGTCATTTTTCTCTGTGCTTTCACACAGGAAGGATCCATATAAACCAATTATCCAACCATTCTCGTGACTTTATGGGCTATCTTTCAAGTGTGCAACTAAATCATTTAATGGTACGTAGTCAAATGTTAGAAAATTCATTTCTAATAAATAATGCAATTAAAAAGTTCGATACCTTTGTTCCAATTATTCCTTTGATTGGATCATTAGCTAAAGCATACTTTTTTTCCGTATTAGGACATCCCATTAGTAAACCATTTTGGTTCGATTTATCAGATTCTGATATTATTGACCGATTTGGGCGTATATGCAAAAATCTTTTTCATTATTTTAGCAGATCTTTCAAAAAAATGTCTTTATATCGAATAAAGTATATACTTCGACTTTCTTGTTCTAGAACTTTAGCTCGGAAACACAAAAGTATTGTACACACTTTTTTGAAAAGATCGGGCTCGCAATTATTGGAAGAATTCTTAATGTCGGAAGAACAAGTTCTTTCTTTGACCATCCCACGAGCTTTGTCTAGTTTGTGGGGAGTATATAAAAGTCGGATTTGGTATTTGGATATTTTTTCTATCAACGATCTGGTGAATTATCAATGATTCATTCTTTGATTTTCTAAAAGATAAAGCGATCGAAAATTTGAACTATTCTGAAATGTTGATTGTAATAGTAATAAGGGGTAAATCAACTGAGTATTCAACTTTTTAAAGTTTTTCTAATTTCTATAAGAAAGGAACTGATGTATACATAGGGAAAGTCGTGTACAATGAAAAGTGCAAGCACGACTTGGGGAGGGATCTTTACTTGTTTATTTAATTTAATATTAACATTTATTTTATTTAACAAGCAACTTATCTACTCCATCCGACTAGTTCTGGATTTGAATCCCGGGCAACCCACTATCTTATCGAAATTATAATTCTCTATAGAAAAGTTCCTATTTTTCCAATCAACTTCATTAAAAACTTGAATAGATCCACATACACCTTGGTTGACATGAGTATATAAGTCATGTTATACTGTTGAATAACAAGACTTCCATTTTCTATTTTTATTTGTGGAAAAATTGTGTGCTTGGGAGTCCTTGATGATTAAATAAACTAAGATTTTACCATGACTGCCATTTTAAAGAGATGCGAAAGCGAAAGCCTATGGGGTCTCTTCTATAACTGGATAACTAGCACTAAAAACCGTCTTTACATTAGATGGCTTGGTGTTTTGATGATCCCTACCTTATTGATGGAAACTTATGTATTTATTAATGCCTTCATTTCTGCTCCTCCAGTATACATTGATGGTATTCATGAACCTGTTTCAGGGTCTCTACTTTACGGAAACAATATTATTTTCGGTGCCATTATTCCTACTTCTGCAGCTATAGGTTTACATTTTTACCTAATCTGGGAAGCGGTATCCGTTGATGAATGGTTATACAACGGTGGTCCTTATGAACTAATTGTTCTACACTTCTTACTTGACGTAGCTATTAAATGGGTCGTGAGTGGGATCTTAGTTTTCGTCTGGGTATGCGACCTAGGATTGCTGTTGCATATTTAGCTCCTGTTGCAGCTGCTACCGCAGTTTTCTTGATCTACCCAATCGGTCAAACAAGTTTCTCTGATGGTATGCCTCTAGGAATATTTGGTACTTTCAATTTCATGATTATATTCCAGGCTAAGCACAACATCCTTATGCACCCATTTCATATGTTAGGCGTAGCTGGTATATTCAGCGGCCCCCTATTCAGTGCTATGCATGGTTCCTTGGTAACTTCTAGTTTGATCAGGGAAACCACATAAAATAAATCTGCTAATAAAGGTTACAGATTCGGTCAAGAGGAAGAAACTTACAATATCGTAGCCGCTCATGGTTATTTTGGGCGATTGATCTTCCAATATGCTAGTTTCAACAACTCTCATTCATTACACTTCTTCCTAGCTTCTTGGCCTGTAGTAGGTATCTGGTTTACCGCTTTAGGTATCAACACTATGGCTTTCAACCTAAATGGTTTCAATTTTAACCAATATGTAGTTGACAGACAAGGTTATGTAATTAATACTTAGGCGAATATCATTAACCGTGCTAACCTTGGTATGGAAGTTATGCATGAACGTAATGCTCAGAACTTCCCTCTAGACTTATCTGCTATCGAAGCTCCATCTATAAATGGATAAGATCCCAGTCTAGTCTATAGAAGGTTTTGAGAAGAAAGGAGCAATAGCACCCTCTTGATAAAACAAGAAAATGATTATTGCTCCTTTCTTTTTTTCTTTTTATTTTATTTAGTAATTTACTAGTATTTTACTTACATATACTTTTTTTTTACAGTATAGAAAAGGAGAGAGAGGATATTTGCCTGCATTTATTCAGGATTGAGTATTCTATTTTCATTTTGTATGTATTTATTTAAAATTCTAGAAATATAACTTGTTTCTCTTCTTGCTAATGTTACTATATCTTTTTTATTTCATTTTTAAAAAAAATTGACTTCAGATTCTGATCTTTGATTCATATTCTTATCTTTGAAATAATAATATCATTTAAATAAGAAAGAAGAGAAATATTTGAACTTGAATCTTTTGTTTTCTAATTTAAATAATGTAAAACTGGAATGTAAGTAGGCGAGGGGGCGGATGTAGCCAAGTGGATCAAGGCAGTGGATTGTGAATCCACCATGCGCGGGTTCAATTCCCGTCCTTCGCCCATACCAATATATCAAATTTTTTAATAAATGATTGGCTACAAAGAGATTTTTTTAGTGAACGTGTCACAAGCTTACTCCTATTTTTTTTTGTAAATTTTTTTTTAAAAAAAATAATTTAATTTAATTTTCTCTCCTATTTACTACGGCGATGAAGAATCAAATTATCACTATATTTATTCCTTTTTCTACTTCTTCTTCCAAGTGCTGGATAACCCCAAGGGGATGTAGGTTTTATTCTACCAATTGGGGATCTCCCTTCACCACCCCCATGGGGATGGTCTACAAGGTTCATAACTACTTCTCTTACTACAGGACGCTTACCAAGCCAACGCTTAGATCTGGCTCTATCCAAACTTTTCTGGTTCACCCCAACATTCCTCACTTGTGTTAATGTTGCTGAGTAGTTTTTGGATATCAAACGGACCTCCCCAGAAGGTAATTTTAATGGGGCCGATTTCCCCTCTTTTGTAATCAGTTTCGCTCTAGCACCCATTGCTCTAGCTAATTTTCCACCCTTTCCAAGTTTGATTTCTATGTTATGTATGGTCGTTCCTAAGGGCATATCGGTTGACGTAGATTCTTCTTTTGATCAATCAAAACCCCTTCCCAAACTATACAAGCTTCTTCCAAAGCATATGTCTTTCTGGATGTAGATGATGATATCTATATATATAGATTTTATATATATCGTAGAATGAAGTACCACATGGGTGGATATATATATGAATCCAAATCTACCGAATCACTCATGTTATGATCTTTTACATCCTGGGTCTTCCTGTTCTGTTATCTGGCCTATGTTCTTCATGTAGCATTCAGACCGAATGACTTTATGAAATTACGTTGATACTTCCACATGTTATGGGTAACGTAGGAGACATCTCTATTTCCCCCTAGGGAATCTTTAGAATTCCCACTGCTTAACTTTCAAATCGCCTCTGACCATCAAATAAAATGTGAATAACCGATCCTCCTCTCTTTGAAAAAAGGGGCACTTCCGGTTCTGTCGGTGCTTGAAATTTTTTTGTATTTCCCATATTACTATATCTCTAGAGTCAATAATTTTATATGAGGAACTACTGAACTCAATCACTTGTTGTCGTTACTGTTCAGTTTTCTATTGAGGTCTATCCTGCAGAGGTACTCAAATTGGACCAGTGATCGATTTTTAGGTTTCATCATAAACCTAATTGGTTATTTCCAATCACGCAAATCAATAGTTCAAACTGCACTCAAAGGTAGGGCATTTTCCATTTTTATAGAAACTTCTGTACGAGAAATAATGGTATCTCCAATTATAGCCCCTCTAGGATGTAAAATATATCTCTTCTCACTATCCCCATAATGTATGAGACAAATGTATACATTTTGATTATGGTCATATTCTGTGGTTATGATTCTACCATATATGTCTTTTTCATTCAATCGAAAATCAATTTTATGGTATAGATGCTTATGACCTCCCCCTCTAAGCCTTGCGGTAATGATTCCTCTGGCATTATGACCTTTACCACAACGACGATGTCCATAGATCAAATTATTTTGTGGATTGGATTTCACTTAACTGTCACAGTTCCATTGCGTGTGCTCGGGGTAAAACTTTTGTATAAATGTATTGCCATGCTATTAAGTATTTTTATTTAAGTTCTTTTCTTTCTAAAAGATGGAATAGAATAAACCAGTTGAAGTGTAATGATCATACGTTTGTAATGCATTGTATGTCCCATAATAGGTCTCATTCTTCTACTCTTTCCCGGAAGTCGATGACTATTCATAACTATTACCTTGACACCAAAGAAGAATTCGACCCAATGTTTTATTTCTGTCCTAGTTGATCCTGATTCGACATTAGAAGTATATTGATTTTTTCCCAATAACTGAATACTTTTGTTTGTAAATACTGCATATTTGATTCCATCCATAAATTGATTTTCTTCCCTATGAGTTATAGTCTCAATAAGAATACTAGATCTAACTTTTCATATATTATGATATGAATATACCACATAAATTCAATATGTATGGATGATACGATTCCATTGATACAAAGCCAATTCCAATAGACTTATTGGAGAGTCCCATTGGCATGTATCCAGTAGGAATTGAACCTATGAATAAGCCAATTATGAGTTGGGCGCTTTAACCATTCCGCCATAGATTCTTAGCGAGGATCCTCGTACATGGTAAATTACCAAATTCCAATTGAAATGAAATCTTTAGGATAAATCAATGCAATTTAGGAGGAATCAATGCAATGCAATTTAGGAGGAATCAATGAGAGGACGTCAATTCAAATCCTGAATTTTCTAATTGAGAGAGATATTGAGAGAGATCAAGAATTCTCACCATTTCTTAGATTCATGGACCCAATTCAATTCAGTGGGATCCCTCATTCACATTTTTTCCACCAAGAACGTTTTCTAAAACTCTTTGACCCCTGAATTTGGAGTATCCTACTTTCACGCAATTCACAGGGTTCAACAAGTAATCATGATCAAGGGTGTAATTCTCTTTGTAGTAGCGGTCCTTATATATCGTATTAATAATCAAAATGTGGTCGAAAGAAAAAATATCTATTTGATAGGGCTTCTTCCTATACCTATGAATTCCATTAGACCCGAAATGATACATTGGAAGAATCCGTTGGGTCTTCCAATATCAATAGGTTGATTGTTTCACTCCTGTATCTTTCCAAAGGAAAAAAAATCTCTGAGAGTTGTTTCCTGAATCCGAAAGAGAGTACTTGGGTTCTCCCAATAACTAAAAAGTGTAGGATTCCTGAATCTAACTGGGGTTCACGTTGGTGGAGGAACTGGATCAGAAAAAAGAGGGATTCTAGTTGTAAGATATCTAATGAAACCGTCGCTGGAATTGAGATCTTATTCAAAGAGAAAGATCTCAAATATTTTGAGTTTCTTTTTGTATATTATATGGATTGTTCGATCCGCAAGGACCATGATTGGTAATTATTTGATCTTCTTTCTTTGAGGAAGAGCCAAAATAAAATCAACTTGAATTCAGGACCGATATTTAAACTTTTAGTGAAATATTGGATTTCTTATCTTATGTCTGCTTTTTGTGAAAAAATACCAATTGAAGTGGAGTGTTTCTTCAAACAACAAGGTACTGGGTCAACTATTCAATCAAATGATATTGAGCATGTTTCCCATCTTTTCTTGAGAAATAAGTGGGCTATTTCTTTGTAAAACTGTGCTCAATTTTATATGTGTCAATTCCGCCAAGATCTCTTCGTTAGTTGGGGGAAGAATTCACCCGAATCGGATTTTTTAAGGAACGTATCTAGAGACAATTGGATTTGGTTAGACAATATGTGGTTGGTAAACAAGGATTAGTCTTTTAGCAAGGTACATAATGTATCGTCAACTATTCAATATGATTCCACAAGATCTAGTTTCGTTCAAGTAATGGATTCTAGCCAACTGAAAGGATCTTGTGATCAATCCAGAGATTATTTGGATTCCATTAGTAATGAGGATTTAGAATATCACACATTTATTAATCAAAGAGAGATTCAACAATGAAAAGAAAGATCGATTCTTTTGGATCCTTCCTTTCTTCAAAAAGAACAAAAAAGATAGAATCAGGCTGATTCCCGAAATGCCTTTTTGAATATTCCTCAATGTCCCAGCTATTCACGAAATGTGAGAAGCAGATGATTAATCATCTATTTCTGAAAGAAATTAAAGAATTTCTTGGGAATCCTACAAGATCCGTTCATTTTTTTTTCTCTAATAGATGGTCAGAACTTCATCTGGGTTTAAATCCTACTGAGAGGTCCACTAAAGATCAGCAATTGTTAAAGTAATAACAAGACCTTTCTTTTGTCCCCTTCAGGAGATCGGAAAGTAAAGAAATGGTTAATATATTCAAGATAATTACATATTTACAAAATACCATCTCAATTCCTCCTATTTCATTAGATCTGGGATGTGATATGGTTTCGAAGGATGAACCAAATATGGATAGTTCCAATAAGATTTCATTCTTGAACAAAAATCTATTTTTTGATTTATTTCATCTATTCCATGACCGAAATAGGGGAGGATACATGTTACACTATGATTTTGAATCAGGAGAGAGATTTTATGAAATGGTAGATCTATTCACTCTATCAATAACCGAGCGGAATCTAGTGTATCATAAGGGATTTGCCTTTTCTATTGATTCATACGGATTAGATAAAAAACAATTCTTGAATGAGGCCAGGGATGAATCGAAAAATAAATCTTTATTAGTTCTACCTCCTATTTTTATGAAGAGAATGAATCTTTTTCTCGAAGGATCAGAAAAAAATGGGTCCGAATCTCCTGCGGGGATGATTTGGAAGATCCAAAATCGAAAATAGTGGTATTTGCTAGAAACAACATAATGGAGGCAGTCACTCAATATAGATTGATCCAAAATCTGATTCAAATCCAATATAGTACCTATGGGTACATAAGAAATGTATTGAATCGTTTCTTTTTAATGAATAGATCTGATCGCAACTTCGAATATGGAATTCAAAGGGATCAAATAGGAAAGGATACTCTGAATCATAGAACTATAATGAAATATACAATCAACCAATATTTATCAAATTTAAAAAAAAAAGTCAGAAGAAATGGTTCGAGACTCTTATTTTGATTTCTCGAACCGAGAAATCCATGAATTGGGATCCTGATGCATATAGATACAAATGGTCCAATGGGAGCAAAAATTTCCAGGAACATTTGGAACAGTCCGTTTTGGAGCAGAAAAGCCGTTTTCAAGTAGTGTTCGATCGATTACGTATTAATCAATATTCGATTGATTGGTCTGAGGTTATCGACAAAAAATATTTGTCTAAGCTACTTTGTTTCTTTTTGTCCAAGTCACTTCTTTTTTTGTCCAAGTTGCTTTTATTTTTGTCTTACGCACTTCCTTTTTTCTGTGTGAGTTTTGGAAATATCCCCATTACTAGGTCTGATATCTATATCTATGAATTGAAAGGTCCGAATGATCAACTCTACAATCAGTTGTTAGAATCAATAGGTCTTCAATTTGTTCATTTCCCAAAATTGAAACCCTTCTTATTGGACTATCATGATATTTCCCAAAAATCAAAATTCTTGATCAATGGAGGAACAATATCACTATTTTTGTTCAATAAGATACCAAAGTGGATGATTGAATCATTCCATACTAAAAATAATCGCAGAAAATCCTTTGATAACCCGGATTCCTATTTCTCAATGATATTCCACGATCAAGACAATTGGCTGAATCCCATGCAACCATTTCATAGAAGCTCATTGATATATTCTTTTTATAAATCAAATCGACTTCGATTCTTGAATAATCCCCAGCACTTCTGCTTCTATTGGAACACAAGATTTCCCTTTTCTGTGGAAAAGGCCCGTATCAATAATTCTGATTTTACGTATGGACAATTCCTCAATATCTTGTTCATTCGCAACGAAAAATTTTCTTTGTGCGTCGGTAAAAAACATGATTTTTGGGGGGAGAGATGCTATTTCACCAATCGAGTCACAGGTATCTAACATATTCATACCTAACGATTTTCAACAAAGAGGTGACGAAACGTATAACATGTACAAATCTTTCCATTTTCTAAGTCAATCCGATCCATTCATTTGTAGAGATATTTACTCGATCGAAGACATTTTTGCAACACCTCTAACAGAGGGGCAAATAGTCAATTTTGAAAGAACTTATTGTTAGCCTCTTTCAGATATGAATCTATCTGATCTAGAAGGGAAGAACTTGCATCAGTATCTCAATTTCAATCCAAACATGGGTTTGATTCACACTCCATATTCAAAGAAAGATTTATCATCCAAAAAGAGGAAAAATGGAGTCTTTGTCTAAAGAAATGCGTTGAGAAAGGGCAGATGTATAGAACCTTTCAACGAGATAGTGCCTTTTCAACTCTCTCAAAATGGAATCTATTCTACTCAAAATAGAATCTATTCCAAACATATATGCCATGGTTCCTTTCTTCAATAGGGTACAAATATCTAAATTTGATATTTTTAGATACTTTTTCAGACTTATTGCCAATACTAAGTAGCAGTCAAAATTTTGTATCCACTTTTCCTGATATTATGCATGGATCAGGTATATCATGGTGAATTCTTCAGAAAAATTATGTCTTCCATCATGGAATATGATAAGTGAGATCTCGAGTAAGTGTTTACATAATATTCTTCTGTCCGAAGAAATGATTCATCAAAATAATGAGTCACCATTGATATCGACACATCTGAGATCGCCAAATGCTTGGGTGTTCCTCTATTAAATCCTTTTCCTTCTTTTTGTCGCTAGATATCTCGTTAGAACAAATCTTCTCTTTGTTTCCCGAGCCTCTAGTGAGTTACAGACAGAGTTTGAAAAGGTCAAATCTTTGATGATTCCATCATCTATGATTGAGTTGCAAAAACTTCTAGATAGGTATCCTACATCTGAACCAAATTCTTTCTGGTTAAAGAATCTCTTTCTAGTTGCTCTGGAACAATTATGAGATTCTCTAGAAGAAATATGGGAATCTACTTCTGGCAGCAACATGCTTGGTCCCGCTTATGGGGTCAAATCAATACGTTCTAAGAAGAAAGATTGGAATATCAATCTCATCAAGATCATCGATCTCATATCAAATCCCATAAATTAAATCACTTTTTGGAGAAATACGAGACATCTAAGTCATACAAGTAAAGAGATCTATTCATTGATAAGAAAAATAAAAAACGTGAATGGGGATTGGATTGATGAGAAAATAGAATCCTGGGTCATGAATAGTGATTTGTTTCCTGATGAAGAAAGAGAATTCTTGGTTTAGTTCTCCACCTTAACGACAGAAAATAGTATTGATCAAATTCTATTGAGTCTGACTCATACTGATAATTTATCAAAGAATGACTTTAGTTATCAAATGATTGAACAACCGGAAGCAATTTACTTATGATACTTAGTTGACATTCATAAAAATCATCTAATGAATTATGAGTTCAATCCATCTTGTTTAGCAGAAAGATATATATTCCTTGCTCATTATCAGACAATCACTTATTCACAAACTTCGTGTGGGGAAAATAGTTTTCATTTCCCATCTCATGGAAAACCATTTTTACTCCGCTTAGCCTTATTCCCCTTTAGGGGTATTTTAGTAATAGGTTCTATAGGAACTGGACGATCCTATTTGGTCAAATACTTAGCGATAAACTCCTATGTTCCTTTTATTACGGTATTTCTGAACAAGTTCCTAGATAAAAGCCTAATGGTTTTCTTTATGATGAGATTGATATTGATTATAGTGACGATATTGATGATAGTGACAATCTTGATACTAGTGATGATATCGATCGTAACCTTGATATGGAGCAGGAACTGCTAACTAGGATGAATGGGCTAACTGTGGATATGATACCAGAAATAGACTGATTTTATATCACCCTTCAATTCAAATTAGTAAAAGAAATGTCTCCTTTCATAATATGGATTCCAAACATTCATGATCTGTATGTGAATGAGTCGAATGGCTTATCCCTTGGTCTATTAGTGAATGATCTCTCTAGGGATTGTGAAAGATGTTTTATTAGAAATATTCTTGTTATTGCTTCGACTCATATTCCCCAAAAAGTGGATCCCACTCTAATAGCTCCGAATAAATTAAATACGTGCATTAAGATACGAAGGCTTCTTATTCCACAACAACAGAAGCACTTTTTCACTCTTTCATATACTAAGGGATTTCACTTAGAAAAGAAAATGTTCCATACTAACGGATTTAGGTCCATAACCATGGGTTTCAACGCATGAGATCTTGTAGCAGTTACCAATGAGGTCCTATCGATTAGTATTACACAAAAGAAATCAATTGTAGACACTAATACAATTAGATCCGCTCTTCATAGACAAACTTGGGATTTGCGATCCTAAGTAAGATCGGTTCAGGATCATGGGATCCTTTTCTATCAGATAGGAAGGGTTGTAGCACAAAATATACTTCTAAGTAATTTCTTCTTAGATCCTATATCTATTTATATGAAGAAGAAATCATGTAACAAAGGGGATTCTTATTTGTACAAATGGTACTTCGAGCTTGGAACGAGCATAAAGAGATTAACGATACTTCTTTATCTTTTAAGTTGGTCTGCTGGATCGGTCGTTCAAGATCATTGGTCTTTATCCGAACCCGATGAAAAAAATGGGATCACTTCTTATGGACTCATTGAGAATGATTCTAATCTAGTTCATGGCCTATTATAAGTAGAAGGTGCTCTGGTGGGATCTTCACAGACAGAAAAAAATTGCAGATAGTTTGATAATGATCGAGTGACATTGCTTCTTCATTCCGAACCGAGGAATCCCTTAGATATGATGCAAAAGTGCTCTTGGTCTATCCTTGATCAGAGATTTTTCTATGAAAAATATCAATCTGAGTTTGAAGAAGGGAAGGGAGAAGGAGCCCTTAACCCACAGGAGGATTTATTCAATCACATAGTTTGGGCTCCTAGAATATGGCACCCTTGGAGATTTCTGTTTGTTCTATTTGATTGTATCGAAAAGGCCAATGAATTAGGATTTCCCTATTGGTCCATATCATTTTGGGACAAGAGGATCATTTATGATCAAGAGGATGAGATTCAAGAGACTGATTTGGTGTTTTTGCAGAGTGGAACCATGCAGTACCAGACACGAGATAGATCTTCCAAAGAACAAGGCCTTTTTCCAATAAGCCAATTCATTTGGGACCCTGTAGATCCACTTTTTTTCCTATTCAAAGATCAGCCCCTGGCTTTGTGTTTTCACATCGAGAATTATTTGCAGATGAAGAGTTGTCAAAGGGGATTTTTACTTCCCAAACTGATCCTCCTACATCTATATATAAATGCTGG